>JAPQWV010000319.1:0-705000 GCA_027422505.1 Craterostigma plantagineum | reverse complement strand
GTTCCAAGGCAATAAATTACGTACGCTTGGACGACAGGTAAGTGGAAGTCCCAACTACAACACATAATTGTATGTATACAAATTATGTGTTTTTATGTGCTTATATGATTTCTACGTGACTTCCTACGTGATTTACGTTACATGATGACATGACACGCATGTTCACGACATGATCATATGCACGCACGATTAGTATTTAAGACAGAACACGGGAGCGTGCATGATACGCGATCGCTTGAGAGCGATGAATATTCGCCGATATTGGCGTTTGATGTCGACTCACGGTTGAGTCACGGCTCTTCTATGTTACCATGGTGACGTCTTATGTCGTTACCCTCAAGACATGACATGTTCAAGACAAGGCATGATATTAGGGCTAATGCCCTCATGGCAGAACGTGGAACCTGGAGGATGCAAGCCAGTCAGGTCAGCCAATTATTGATGTAAAAGGAAAACTTTTGTACGCATTTTCGTAGCCATTATTTCCTTTAATCACATGCATTCGTTTAAATTAGTAATGTTGTATAAGTCCGGGGCGCCACAACTGGGGCCGAGGTGAGTCGGCTCTTTAACTCATGGAAACTCTGCTCTCTTGCATCGCTCCAGTGAAATGGGGCATTCTACTTTGTCAACTTTGTTAAAGTTGATGCAATCTTCGAGAAATACCTGATGAACTTTCGGTAGTATCACGCCAGAACAAGAAAACTTCGCACTTCAGTAAAATTTGGTCGGTTGGGACCAATTATTGATAGCCTCGATTTTGCTTGGATCTACAGAAATTCCTACACCAGAATGTTGAGGTATATGACCTAGATGTCATACGAGGACTGAGAGTACGAGGGCAATTTGGTAATTGTGTAGTGTTTAGTGATGTAATTTGGTTACTATATTAATGGAATGAATTTATTCAAAACTAAATAATTTGATAAATAAATTGAAAGGCAAATTATTAATTAGTCTAAAGATTTCACCTTGCAGTCTGTGTGAATAAGACAAATTCATAAAATCCAAATATTGGCAGTTCAATTACTGATTCTGTGGGGACAGAGTGGGGCACCAGTAAGCTGAGATTCCATAATATTAAAATTAGTCCACAAGTCTAAGTCTGCAGTAGGGTGACTGGATCGACAAGTATGACGTGTTACTATTCACTTGGGAAGTGGGAGCCCGTTACAATTATACAAGATGAATCGGGGGATTATATGTATTTGGACACTGACTTGTAATTGAACGATCACACGCTTGGATTGTCCTTGATCGGTCGATTGACTGTAGTAGTCTGCGTGAACCTTAGATATAAAGGGTTAACTTGGGGTTGGTCTTGAGGTCTTGACTTATCACTAGTTTGTTAGGCCCGTCTTGCAGGTGGCATGGGTCAGCGACGCAATGCGATCTTGACTTTTCGATGCGATTGTCAGTCGCGGAGCGGGATTTACGGTCTTGATTGAATTCGAGGTTAATGTCCTATGGCAAGTTTAAGTTTGACTATGCGTGACTTTCACTTGACCGGGACAATGGTTTATACGTATGACGAAAATACAGTCGGTTTGTGATTATTATTAGATCAAATTCGTACTCAAGTTGTGCCAACCGTTCACTTAGGAAGTGGGAGCCCATGACAATGATACAAGATGATCAGGGGATTATCTGTATTTGTACACTGACTCGTAATCGAACGACCACACGCTTGGATTGTCCTTGATCGACCGATTGACTGTAGTAGTCTGCGTGAACCTTAGATCAAAAGCGTTAACTTGGAGTTGGTCTTGAGGTCTTGACTTGTCACTAGTTTGCTGGCCCGTCTTGCTGGTGGCATGGGTCAGTGGTGAAATGCGGTCTTGACTTTTCGATGCGATTGCTGTTTGAACCACAGAGCGGGATTTGCGGTCTCGATTGAATTCAAGGTTAACGTCCTATAGCAAGTTTAATGTGCGGGAATTTATCAAAGTCTCTGGCCAGAGCATATAACTGACTCGCGATAGTCGTAGAGGGCAGTTTAGGTATTTTCACCGGCATAAACGACATAGAGTCGACTGTAAGTTTGACTATGCGTGAGTTTCACTCGACCGGGACAAACGTATAAGGTTTATACGTATGAAAAAAATCTACAGTCAGTTCTGGTGTATAATTAGATCAATTCGTACTCAACTTGGGATCTGTTCGGTACCATGGGGCTGGCTACGTGAATACCGAAATACTAGATACCTCCTAGGCCGGTTGAGACGAACCAAGAGAGTCGGGCTTAAAAAGGGCAACCGACACAACTTCATCATCAGAGAGAGAGAGACGGTGATAGGTGCCAGAATGAGACATTTGGGTTTGGGACTTGGCCAAAACCCTGATCGCCCTAAAATACTAAGTTTGACTAGTGAGGGGTAAAATGGTCTTTTCTCCTCACGATATATTTTTGAAATAAAATATTGGATATTTAATATTTAGTATATGATTAAAATTAGATTCAATCTTTGTTATTGTTTTAGAAAAATAACATTATTTAATTTGGAATTAAATGACCACCAAGGGTCGAATTGGCCATCTCGCTCGAGGGCTGAGTTCATGGACTTCAGCCCTCATCTCCCGCCAGTGAATACAGGGGCTCGTGATACTGTAGTTTAGCTGGGGTCGATGGATGGGGATGCGGCGGCCCACTTGTTTCGGGAGGCATTTCGCTACCGTCAGCCACTTGTTTGTTGGGCGGTGCCTGTTTGGGCGACCCTTATGTGTGCTGCGTCACGAGTTCGTCCTGTGGCTTGCCATACGTGATCATCTCTCTACTAGGGATAAGCCTTGGGTGGCTCAGCGTGCGGGGACACCTATGTCTTCTTTGTGATGCTCTATATTACAAGACGATACATTATTTGTTTTTTGATTGTGGATTTTCAGGCCAGTGTATTCGATTGTTGCGGCGACAGATTCGTTGGGCGTGGCCATATAGGGACTGGCGCAAGGGCATCTTGTGGGCAGCGATAAGATGGCATAGCCAGCATCTCCTACAGGTTGCTTATCGTCATGTTTTGGCATCACTAGCTATCACATTTGGCAGGCACGCAACAAGCGGTGGAAGGAAGGGATCATCACTACTCCTGACAAGCTAGTGGCTTCTGTACTTGAGATGGCTTGCATGCGACTTAGTGGGACTTCGACTAATTATGCTTTGCATCGAGAGGCTATTCAGCGCCTTTGGCGTGTAGCATGGTAGATAGGGATTTCTCATTGGTTGTTGGCCCCAGTAGTCTGCTACTGGTTGCTTGTGAGAAGTAACTCTCTCACTCATATATATATGTGTGTGTGTGCACGGAACTTACTCCAAAAATTTGGAATTAAGTAATATATATCGGATATATATGTGTTTTGAATTTTATTAAATAAAATTTTGAAAATTGTTCAATATATTTATATTGGATATTATATATTTAAATATACTAAATATTATTTTAATTAATTAACTTATGAGATATTTAATTAATTAAATTTAAAGTTTGAATTTTGAATTCATAACTTGGTAAAACCAAGGCTTTGTAAAAGACGAGTTGTGAGGATTTTTCTCCAACCACCTCAACCTATTTTTGGCAAATCCTAGGTGGTATAAGAGGGATTTTCGAGCTCATCAAAGAACTGAGGCTAAATTTTTGAGCTCAAGAGAGGAAAAATTAAGATTTTCTCCTCTCATCACTTTCTCCCACGCACTCTCCCTCTCGGGGGCAGCAAGCAGCTCGTTCTTGGCATAGCCGTACTTGCATGAATGTCTGTGACGTTAGTGAGGTGCCGGCGTGACGATCTTGTGCAATGAAGGAGTCATGTTCGTGTGCTTTTGGCGTACGAGAGGGCATTTCGTTATGTTATTACTTTCTCGTGTTTGTAACCAGGCGATCTTGGATAGGCGGGAGACCCTGTAATATTTTAAAATTACCGTTCAAGTAACGTGCGTCTGGGGACCTCGGGATTCCCAACAGTGGTATTGGAGCCATAGCAGTGCGCATGGCGCGCACGGTGCTCGGGCAACCCGCGTGCGGTGCGCTACTCAGGGCGGGCTGTGCGGAGCGCGCGGCATCCTCCTGGCCATGCGTGTAAGACCCGTAAAAATTTAATTACGGGATTTACGTTATAATTAAGGGTGGAAGTAATTAATTAAGGACATCGTTGAGTTACTTACGTAAAGAAGCTAGGATTTGGGTGAAACTCTGTTTATACTACATAATTATTTTAGGCTTGGTATGTGATACAATATTTTCATGCTCTTATGCCTTTGAATGACTTGCGTGTCTATATGATTACATGTTACGTAATTTACAATTTTTATATGTGTTATGAATCACGCTTTATGTGATGCTGTGAGGACTTAGGAAATCTTAGATAGCAATTTTACATGGTATGAGTCATTTTCGACCGATTATAATAATAATAAAAAAATAAAAAATATATATATATATAATAAAATAATAATCATAATAATTGTTGAAATCGCCGAACAAAAGAAGGGGAGTCGGGCGATTTAACGAAACCACATTTCGGGCGACTAAGATAACAATTACACGTGGCATGAGGAGAACAAATCGCCGAGTGAATTGGAGTAAGAATCGGTCGATTTCACAAACCATGATGAAATCATATTTCGCCCGATTGTGAAGTGTATACATGATAGAATCGATGAGCTGCTTAAAATATTGATTTGTTAGGTGTATCGATTTAGAATCAACCGATTCTAGGCATGTGAGTGTTAACAATAGCTGAACAAATAAATGTGGTGAAATCGGGCATGTACATACAAATTGGACCAATCACCATCCATACAGAGTCAACTTTCGATTGACTAACAATCATGTAACGAGTTCTTAGCATGTGGGGTAAGACTTAGTTGTTTAATGGATCCGGAGGCCAAGCTGGGAACCAGGCAGCACCACCAAGGGTACCGGCCCTGGTTTATACTCTCACGTCCGAGGAAGCGGAAAACAACCCGACCGTGGTAACAGGTACCCTCCTCATTCACCAAACCCCCACCTGCATCTTAGTTGACTCGGGAGCGACGCACTCGTTCGCATCTACTAAGTACGTCGCGAGAGTAGGAGTCACGCCCCACCGAGCTGAGTGCGAGTATAGCGTAACCGTTCTGAACGGGAATCCCACCCAAACTAACCACATACTACAGTATTGCTCAGTAATAATCGGGGATAAGGAACTACCCATAGACCTCATAATAATTCCTATGAATGATTATGAGGTGATCCTCGGAATGGATAGGCTATCGAAGTACGGAGCGGTCATAGACTGCCACAGCAAGATAGTCACGCTCAATATGGACGGGAATGAACCCCCTCAGGTTCGTAGGAACTAGCTAGGGGACTATGATCTCTAGGATATCAGCGTTAAAAGCCCAACGACTAATCAAATTAGGGTGCGAAGCCTATCTGGTGTCGCTATCAAATCGGAGGAGAACTTCTCTCCGAAACTCGAGGAAGTGCCGGTAGTTAAGGACTTCCCTGACGTATTCCCCTAGGAATTACCGGGACTACCACTCGATCGGGAGATAGAATTTGCCATAGATCAGGTACCTGGGGCGGCACCAGTATCTAAGACCCCATACCGATTAGCGCCGACGGAGATGAAGGAATTAAAGTATCAACTCGACGAACTCATGCAAAAAGGGTTCATACAGCCGAGTTTCTCTCCTTGGGGAGCGCCGGTGCTATTCGTGAAGAAGAAGAATGGATCCATGCGATTATGCATCGACTACAGGGAGCTGAACAAGCTAACTATTAAGAACAAGTACCCACTCCCTAGAATAGAGGATCTGTTCGATCAACTACAAGGCGCAACGGTTTTCTCCAAAATCGACTTAAGATCGGGCTATCATCAGTTAAGGATTCGGAAAGAAGATGTCCCGAAGACGGCATTTAGTACCCGTTATGGCCACTATGAGTTTCTGGTGATGCCATTCGGGTTGACTAATGCGCCCGCAGCTTTCATGGATTTAATGAACCGGGTGTTCAAGCCATACCTGGATAGGTTTGTCATCGTCTTTATTGATGACATCCTAGTCTATTCGAAGACAAAGAAGGAGCACGAAGAACACCTAGGAGTAGTTCTGAGCATACTATGGGACAAGCAACTGTACGCCAAGTTCAAGAAGTGCGAATTCTGACTTGACCAAGTCGCCTTCTTAGGGCATATAGTATCGGGAGCGGAATTTCCATAGACCCGAACAAGATAGAAGCTATCAGTAACTGGCCTCGACCGACGAACATGACGGAAGTACGAAGTTTCCTCAGTCTGGTAGGGTACTATAGGAAGTTCATGAAGGACTTCTCGAAAATAGCGTCGACACTAACGAGGTTGACCAGGAAGAATACGCCGTTTCAGTGGACCACAGAATGCGAACGGAGCTTCCAAGAGCTGAAAGAACGGCTTACGACGGCCCCAGTTCTCACAATACCCTCGGGAACTGGAGGGTTTACGGTCTACAGTGATGCGTCGAAGAATGGGTTAGGATGTGTGCTAATGCGGCACGGGAATGTAGTAGCATACGCCTCTCGTCAACTAAGAGAGTACGAGAAGAACTACCCGACGCACGACCTGGAACTGGCGGCGGTGGTCTTTGCTATCAAGATTTGGAGGCACTACCTCTATGGAGAGCGATGTGAAATATACACGGACCACAAGAGCCTCAAGTATTTCTTTACACAAAAGGAGCTGAACATGAGGCAAAGGAGGTGGTTAGAGCTAGTTAAGGATTACGACTGTGTAATCAACTACCACCCAGGCAAGGCGAATGTAGTAGCCGATGCTTTAAGCCGGAAAGCAGTGAGCGCAGAACTCCAGCTACTGGAAGTAGAAGTCGTACGATTAGGCGAAGTGGAAACGCATCTAGCAGCTCTGACCCTACAGCCTACACTGCTGGAACGAATCAGGAGGGCGCAAGAAACAGACGAATTGTATACAAAGTTAAAGGAGGCACAACCGAAACAAACGACAGGAGATCTCATAATACGGGAAGACGGACGACTGTACTTTATGAACCGGTTGTACGTGCCAGGCGACGCCGAACTACGAAGGATGATTATGGTGGAAGCACACGCCACGGCATACTCCGTCCATCCAGGAGCCACTAAGATGTATAGAGGCTTAAAGGAAAATTACTGTTGGCCAGGCATGAAGAAGGACATAGCAACATTCGTGAGTCAATGTCAGACATGCCAGCAGATAAAAGCCGAGCATCAAAGGCCGGCGGGAACTCTACAACCGTTACCCCTGAATGGAAATGGGATAACATTACCATGGATTTTGTAGTAGGACTGCCGAAGAACGCGAAAGGGCATGACGCGATTTGGGTAATCGTTGATAGGTTAGCCAAGTTTGCCCATTTCCTACCAATTAGCACGACGTCCTCCATGGAACGATACGCGAAGCTTTACATTCAGGAGATAGTGCGACTGCACGGCGTTCCAACATCAATAGTCCCGGATCGCGACTCCAGATTTCTATCGAAATTCTGGACGAGCTTGCAAAAGGCAATGGGGACGAAGCTATCCTTTAGTACCGCCTACCATCCGCAGACGGACGGTCAATCCGAGCGAACGATCCAGACATTGGAGGACATGCTACGAGCGTGTGTACTCGATTTCAAATGAAATTGGAGTAGGTACCTCCCACTAATTGAGTTCTCGTACAACAACAGCTACCACGTCACTATCGGGATGGCACCGTATGAAGCGCTATACGAGCGAAGGTGCAGATCCGCAGTGCACTGGGACGAGGTTGGAGAAAGGGCAATACTAGGCCCAGACATAGTACGAGAAATGACGGAAGCCATTACTACAATAAGAGAAAGAATGTGAACGGCGCAAAGTCGGCAGAAGAGCTATGCGGATAAAAAACGTCGACCACTGGAATTCGAAGAACATGATATGGTGTTCGTAAAAGTAGCACCAATGAAGGGCGTGAAAAGATTCGGGAGGAAAGGGAAGCTAAGCACTAGGTACATTGGTCCCTTTCGAATAGTAAAAAGGGTTGGTGAGGTAGCCTACCAACTAGAGCTGCCAGCATCGTTGTCGCAAGTGCATGACGTGTTCCACGTCTCCACCCTATGCTAGTACATAGCCGACCCGAATCACGTTCTTGGAAACGAGTCCCTACATCAACAATTGAAACCGGATCTGAGTTATGAAGAGATTCCGGTGGAGATATTGATGTATGAGACCAAGAGACTTAGGAATAAAGATATCCCTCTAGTGAAAGTGTTGTGGCGAAACCAGTCCACGGAAGAAGCCACATGGGAACGGGAGGACGAAATGAGAATTCGTTATCCCGAGTTGTTCCACATGGGTTGATTTCGGGGGCAAAATCCTCCTTAAGGGGGGAGGACGTAAAACCCGTAAAAATTTAATTACGGGATTTACGTTATAATTAAGGGTGGAAGTAATTAATTAAGGACATCGTTGAGTTACTTACGTAAAGAAGCTAGGATTTGGGTGAAACTCTGTTTATACTACATAATTATTTTAGGCTTGGTATGTGATACAATATTTTCATGCTCTTATGCCTTTGAATGACTTGCGTGTCTATATGATTACATGTTACGTAATTTACCATTTTTATATGTGTTATGAATCACGCCTTATGTGATGCTGTGAGGACTTAGGAAATCTTAGATAGCAATTTTACATGGTATGAGTCATTTTCGACCGATTATAATAATAAAAAAATATATAATATATATATATATATATAATAAAATAATAATCATAATAATTGTTGAAATCGCCGAACAGAAGAAGGGGAATCGGGCGATTTAACGAAACCACATTTCGGGCGATTAAGATAACAATTACACGTGGCATGAGGAGAACAATCGCCGAGTGAATTGGAGTAAGAATCGGTCGATTTCACAAACCATAATGAAATCATATTTCGGCCGATTGTGAAGTGTATACAAGATAGAATCGATGAGCATCTTAAAATATTGATTTGTTAGGTGTATCGATTTAGAATCGACCGATTCTAGGCATGTGAGTGTTAGGAATAGCTGAACAAATAAATGTGTTGAAATCGGGCATGTACATACAAATTGGACCAATCACCATCCATATAGAGTCAACTTTCGATTGACTAACAATCATGTAACGAGTTCTTAGCATGTGGGGTAAGACTTAGTTGTTTAGTGGTCACATCAACCCATATCCCTAAGTCTAGGCCTAATACTTATCAAGAAAATTAAAGAAATAATAAGTAGAAAACAACACAAGCAACGAAAAGGGTAGGAAACTATCATAAACCCCAAAACAAAGACCAAAAAAAAAACAAGGAAGAAAAGGCCGAGAGGAACTCCGATTGAAGAAACCCCAAACAAATCTAAGTCTCAAACGTGGTAAGCAAAATAAATACTTGTAACCTTGTAAATTTCGTAATTTTGGTTATTAGTTATTACATTTCATGAACTAATGGACTCCTAAGAATCTGGGCGTAAGATGAACGGCAGATACTCTAATTTGAAGTGGAGGTTCATATCCTCGTGGATTAAAGCATGCTTAAGTTAGAGTGTTGTTAGAAAGAGATAATATTAGTTAGTATAGCACGCATTTAGGGTTCGAAACTTAAATTCTTGAGCAATAGCTAACAATTTTAGGAGGAAAGGGAAATTTAGGATTCATAAATTCATGGGTAAGCCTAAGGTGTTCATAGAGCTCGCAACTTTAGTATAAGACGATTCTTGAGTAGTGTTGAACATTTTGGAGTGGTAGAGAATTTTAGAAATTATGAAATCTGGGCAGATTGAATTATAAGTTCGTCTCGAGTGGATGAATATTTGAAGGTTCGAAGTTTTTGATCGATTTCGATTGATTTCAATGACATTTGGAACTTTCGATCGAAACTAGGCTAGGGTCGTGGCAAATCAATCGAACGAAAGCTATATGTGTTAACAAGAATCGGTCGATTCCAATAAATAAAAGTATTCGGCGAAACCAAGGTTAAAAGAGAACAAATCGGGCAATTGTACATTCAAGAATCGGGCGATTCATGACATGAAAGATCTCGGCGAAACTCACATAGCACGTTGGTGAATCGGGCGATTTGAGTGGCTTAAGGAACTTTCGGCGAAATCAACGTGGCTTATACAAATCGGGCGATTCAAACTAAATAGCATAAGAAAATCGGCCGAAACTAAGTCCCAAATTTAACTTTCGCCGAGCTTTATATACATATGGTGCGATTAAATACTAACATAGCATAGAGCAAAAATAGACTGACTTAGAAAATTAGCAAGATAGTACGATTGTGTAACGATTTCAATATGGTTAGCTAAGCTGGATAATGACTGATACGACAATATTTTTATGATTAAAAGGTCGAACGGTAGAAAATTCCCGAGGAAGTAAACACGCGTAGCTTGGACGACAAGTAAGTAGGAAGTCAACTACGACACGTAACTTGCCTGCGTCTGATTATGTGATTATGTGCTTATGTGACCTTATGTGAAACGTGTACATTATGACATGATTATTTATATGCATGATAGCATGATCTGCATATTTACATGAACATGGCATGAGCATTTGCACGCATATGTAGTACGTAAACCGCAAGGTACCAGCGTGGGTAAGATCGCCTGTGTGCGATGTATACTCGCCGATATTGGCATTTGTGTCGACTCAATGAAGAGTCACGGCTGCCCTATGCGACCATGCCAGGGCGAATGAAGCCGAATTGCTTGTATAAGAGGCAGGGGTAATACCCCGTATGCGGGAGATGCAACCTAGAGAATGCGACACGAGGCACGCACTACCCGGAAGGGAAGATTCCTTCGGCTGACCTCCGAGGTTAGCAGCCTCGGTGTTGGCTACCAGTGAGAAGCGTCCGCGTGGAGGCCATACTGAGTAAGGGAAGATTCCTTCGGGTGACCTTCTAGTGTGTGAACCTCCACATATATACGAATCCCTTGTGGATTGAGATCTCTATGAAATGGCGCATAGTGGGATAGAAAGCCGATGGCCCATATGAAGTACGAGTCTAAGAAAAAGGGTATGAGTCAGGAAAAAGAGTACGAGTCAGGAAAAGAGTATGACCGTTAGCAAGCGACGGCGTCGATTGCCGATCGTTAGGACACGTGCATACATGCATAATTTCTGCTTACTAAGCCTCGGTGGCTCATTCCTACGTTACGTGTTGTAGGTACTAGCGATCACGGTACGTGGTCCGTTTATGGTGCGAGGCCGATCTTTTGATGCTATCCGGCTGCTTTTGAGGTGGGAGTGTGTTATGGATGACGACCTGTGAAGGCCGGCCGCATAGAAATGCTTTTGCTGTGCATGGACGCACACATTTTGTGTAGATACGAATATGATGAATCGTAGAATGATTTATGAACATTCTTTTGGCATGAAAATACGACTTCCGCATTTTAAAATGAAAAATTTTATTCGCATTTTTATGCCTTTTGCACGTTAACGCACCATTAGGCACTTAGGATTAGAACGAATTATGAGGTCGGGACGACGGGTCTTGACAATGCGCATGGTGGGCACGATTCACGAGCAGCACGCCGTGTGCGGGGCGCGCATGCTATGCACTGGCCGCGCGCAGCGCTCGGGAAAGCCACTCGTGGATGTGCGGAAAGTAGGTATGACCGGCGCGTTGGTGCGCACGGATCGGCGCGGGCATGCTGCACGTTTCTGGCAGCATGCACGGCGCGAGCATCCCCGACACCAGGCCAAAAAGGCCTGTTCCAGCCCATTCCTACGGCACAAAATACATAGGGCTTGGCCCGGCCCATTTAAAAGCCTAAATTCAATTTCGGCTCGGAAATGTTAAATTTGTCGTGATGCATGTTATTTGAATAACGTGGTGATTGATTGGGGATTAGATAAGACGGGCGTTTTTATCAGGGATAAATTCCCCGTCATAGACTATTATAGTTCTGTTATGTAGGCCCTACGAGTGTAGATCGAGAGGAATCCGAACGAATGAGCTGGTAGCCTAGGCTTCCGTTCGAGCAAAGCCCGAAGACGTAGAGTCTTATTGCTTTGTTCAATTAGGATAGAACTAGAAATATCCCCGATCTTTCACAGTTACATTAATAGGTTGAAACTAGGTTTACTATTAATGTCGATTATGTGCGTGTTGGTTTGGAACGTGATAATGTGCGTAATGTGCTCGCGTTAAAACTGCAAGGATACTCCCGAGGTTAGACCTTTAAATATCAAGTGAGTAAAGAGGCTAGGCTCCTGACTTCTATGAAGTCCGAAAACGTTACAACTTAGGGGTACGGTTGCGGTTGACCGACTTAGGGGCACACAAAACCCTCGCCTTTGCGTGGACGGGTTTGGATGCAATTATGAATTGCCGCTCACTGACCACTCTTCACCCTCTAACAAAGAGTTATCCTACAAGGGGTAAAGTTCACGGAAAAGTGGAAGGTGAGCAGGACGTTGATAGGTTGCACTTGGAAGTCATTCGCAATATGTTCCGAGTTACAACTGAGGGACACAGGCTGAGACGAACACGTTGAATCTTTTGTGGGACGTTCGGCTAACCAAACTAGCCAATAAGCTGTTAAGTTCAGGTTAGTTTGTTGTAGCGCGGGGAACTCAACGCCACTATGAAACCACTCAACAAGGATTACGAAATATCTAACTGGAGAAAGGGTTTCGAGAAATATAGTGTGAGTCAGACGAAGATTTAAAGTCTTAATTTAGTCTGATTAAACACTACAAATTCCGACTATCTGTTTATTTCTGCAGTTTATTTTCTTATCTATTCGTTACGATGACAAACCCGTTAAGTACACTCTTCGAGAAACATTATTTGGTGGGACCGAACTATGTAGGCTGGCTCAAAAATTTGAGGATCGTCCTCAAATTAGACAAATTGGATTATGTCTTGGACATTAAGGAGCCAGAGTCGCCCATAGCTGAATCCACTGATGAGGAGATTATACTACACGACAAGTGGGTTGAAGATTCAGCGAAGGTGCATGCCTATATGCATGTTGCGACTTCTAGGTCCAACGGATCGAAGTAAAGTAGAACAAGACATGTGTGGCTAAGGGTGGAGTCGCCAAGAAGGCGAAGACCAACAAGGTCGAAAGGTCGGTCGCAAAGCCCACGGATAAGTGCCTCATTTGCCAGCAGCTGGGCCATTGGAAGCGTGAATGTTCGAAGCTGGAAGCGTCCGACCACTCAGGTTATGAGTTTCGATTTATTGATAATGTTTCCATAGTTATTTTGGAAATAAAAATGTTGGAAGTGTGATGTTAATAAATGGTTTATATTACGTCAACTTAAAAGACAATGTAAAACTGTAAATGAAATCATCAAATCATCGACTGGGTCGAACGATCGATACATCTGGCACCTACGACTAGGTCACGCAGTGGAAAATGACGGTCTAATTAGCAGAGTGCGAACAGATGGAAAATGTGACGCCCCGCCATCTACTACTATTTTCTTACGCTAATTTACGTGACTAAATAAAATATAAAATATATTACATATAAAACGTCGATAGAATTTTTTTTCGATTTTACAAAGCACACCACACTCAAACTATTTTACAATACCAACATTATTCAAACTTTATATACAATACAAACTTAATTTACAAAAACCAATATAATAAAACATAACGCCCGCCGCACAGGTCGCATCCATGTACACACCACCCTCAAAAGTCACCGGAAGTTCCAGAAGGACCAGCCTCGTCGTCTAAACATTTACGTACCGGATTCGCTACGTCTACAACACATAAAACATGGGATGAGCTATAAAGCTCAATAAGTGGAAATATGCATGTATGCACATGTCCAAAATAGCAAAGGCATCCGCGCCGGTGCTTTCTAATACTATCCTCACATCATACTCATTCAATTCTCATTTTCATTAGGGCCCATAGCTACTTACTAACCGCACCATCATATCATGAGCTCAAATCCTCTTCGGATAAAATACGATAGTGGCCCACACTGGCTAGGATAAAATTAGGGTTTATCTCCAATCTTATCATTCACCAGGTCGCCCCTCTATCAAATTACTTTCCTGGCACTATAGTTATACTATGTGCCTTCCCAATACCTAAATAATTTAGGTAAATATACTCGACGGTTTTACCCCCGTCATGGTGCCTTTGTAGAAGTAGCTATATTCTCATCTATCTCCATTACATATAACTCGCTTTCCACTCGAGTAATATAATGCACGCTCATTCTTCAAAATATTCAATATGATTCGCGCGTGCACATGATTATGCTACATAAATAATGCAACAATAAATATTCCAAACAATCGCATATAACAGATAATTCACATATCACTTATTCATGGAAGCAATTAGTCACGTAGAAATACACATATCAATCAATTTATGTGTTGTAGTTGAAATTCCCACTTACCTGATATCCTTAGCTTATCGTACGGTTAAATCACTAATCTTCCAAACCCTAATTATAGAAACATATAAAATTAGGGTTTGTTAGTCTAATTATAATTTCACGAAATTGACTTAATTAGAATACCCTGGTTTTGATTTTTATGAATTTCAAAACTCAAAAATTTAGAATTTAACCTAACTGAAAATTACTATTTAGATATAAATCTCGATATATTCATTAGGCATAAATGTCGAGCTTTGACCCGTACAAGATATCGATACTGAAATAATGTAAGACCTCGACATAATAATCTTGATATAATATGAAAGGATTTCGACATTTCTTTAAAAAACTCGACACAATATATATTCGAAACCCCACAAAACAAAATGTCGATATCACTATTATAAATGTCGAACAACCTCACACTATATATCGACATCTTACTCGTTATTCTCTTCGACATTTTACCCGACATTCTATGGTAATGTCGACATTTTATATCATCATCAACATCTCGACATATATATATATTTAGATCTTGTTCGACATCCTCAACATCACATACATATCGACATTTTCATAACAACCTCCATATCCTATGTCGATATTTATATATATCGAAACCTTTTCACCTAAACCCTTCGACATTGCATTCAAACTACAATAACATGTCGACATTTTAAAATATTCTAAAGACACTTATCGACATCTTGTCTCAAACTCCCACACAAAATCCCGAAACAAATCCTACACACACATGTCGACATTTCTTTCTAATTCCTACTCAACATCTTCAAGACAATTATCAAGATCTCACACAACAAATATCGAACTCCTCTTATACAAGCACTCGACATCTTCTTCGAAATTTCACATGAGTATGTCGACATCTTTAGTAACCTATCTCGACATTTTATTCAAATAACAATCGACATTTCATATATCTCGACATTTTCATATACTCGAACCAACTACATATAAGCATTCGAAATCCTTACCAAACACCATTTAATTCTAAACCTTTAAAATCTTTCGATCAAAACCTCATCTATCAAGAACACTTTAAATTTCATATCAACTTCAAATGGTGTTCATCCTTTTAAAAATCAAAACCCTAAAGAACATAAGCTTACGTGATTCTCAAGCTTAATAACACTTAAATAAGCCAAAACCTAATTAAAAATATAAAGATTATAGTAAGAACTCTTACCAAATTCCATGTTTCGTTAGAGATACTATTTGAGTTCTTCGTCTCCTTTCTAAACTTGTTCCACAAAAAAATTCATCTAACGGATTTCTTTCCTTCTATGTTATTATCTTAAAGCTTTTAATTATTATTACTTTAGTTTATATTATTTGCTAGTTTCACTTTTAGGTTTGAGAGTTTGGACTCATTCATTTCTTAATCATATAATAATTTCAATGATTAAGACATTTACTTACTCACTTAACAAATATTAGCCATGGTTCAACGTCATTTCAATGCTATCATTAGATAAGTTCAAAACTTATTGCTAAGAGATTTCGAAATCCCCTCACACACAACTATCGACATCCTTCCCAACATTCATTCGATATTTTCACTTCTCAAAAATGTCGACATCATTCTTTATTATTCATTCGACATTTGTCATATAATACAATGAATCCCAACATAATCTTGACCCCACTTCACCTAATACACATTCGATATTTTCATTCAACATTCTCAAAACTCGATATGGCATGTAAGATTTCGATACACTTATCAATTTTGATTCGACATTTCATGATAATGTCGATACCAAACAAATAGTTCACCTAACCATTCGACATCTTAGTTTAATTCCACATCATCCATTCGACTTTTTCAATTCAATACTAATTCATGTCGATATCTTACTCAATATCCCACTTGTCATAACCTATCGACATCTTCATTTAATTCGACATCTTACCTACACTAACATTTCGATATCTTATAAATTTCAAAACCATTCTCAACTCTTAAAACCTTTCAAAATTCTCATAAACCCTAATTAAATTTCAAAACTCAATACCACATCATAAAGTTCGAATTTTTATCCAAAAGAACCCTAAATTTCAAACTTATAATATTAGGTATCATGTAGTCACGAAATTAGATAAATACTAAATATAAAATCATATAGCCACATAATATGCATGCAAATTTATTGGCCAACTTACGCACGGGACCCGGGTATTACATTCTCCCCCCCTTAAAGAGGATTTCGCCCTCGAAATCAGATTAGTTGAAACAATTCTGGGTACCGACTTCTCATATCATCTTCATGTTCCCACGTAGCTTCTTCAGTTGACTGATTCTGCCATAACACTTTTACCAACGGAATCTCTTTATTTCGAAGTCTTTTTACTTCATACATTAAAATCTCCACCGGCTTCTCTTCATAACTTAAATCTGGCTTAAGCTGTTGATATAGAAATTCATTTCTCAAGACATGATTCGGGTCAGCGACATATTTCCGCAATGTCGATACATGGAAAACATCATGAACTTGTGCCAATGAGGATGGTAGTTCCAGTTGATAAGCTACTTCTCCAACTCTTTTAATTACTCTAAAAGGTCCAATATATCTTGGGCTCAACTTACCCTTTCGACCAAACCGTTTCACACCTTTCATCGGAGATACTTTCAAAAACACCCAGTCATCAACTTCAAATTCTAACAGTCTGCGTCTTCGGTCTGCATAACTCTTTTGTCGACTTTGAGCCGTTTGCATTCTTTCTCGTATTTTTGTTATTGCCTCAGTCATCTCTTGAACCATGTCAGGTCCTAACATTGCACGTTCACCAACTTCATCCCAATGTATGGGAGATCGACATTTTCGCCCATATAAAGCTTCATAGGGTGCCATCCCAATAGTTGCATGATAACTATTGTTATAAGAAAACTCGATCAGTGGCAAATATTTGCTCCAGTTTCCTTTAAAATCCAAAACACATGCTCGCAACATGTCTTCCAAAGTCTGGATAGTTCGTTCTGATTGACCATCCGTCTGAGGATGATAAGCCGTACTAAAAGACAACTTAGTCCCCATTGCTTTCTGCAGACTCTTCCAAAAGTTTGATAAGAATCGCGAATCTCGATCCGAAATAATTGATAATGGAATTCCGTGGAGTCGAACAATTTCTTGTATATATATTTCTGCGTATCGCTCCAGGGAAAACATCGAGCTTATGGGTAGAAATGAGCAGACTTAGTCAATCGATCGACTATAACCCAAATAGCATCATAACCCTTTACAGTCTTTGGTAGGCCAACAATGAAATCCATTGTAATATGATCCCACTTCCACTCAGGTATTGGCAAAGGCTGTAATGTCCCTGCCGGTCGTTGATGTTCCGCCTTTATTTGTTGACATGTTAGACATTGACTTATAAATGCCGCAATGTCTCTTTTCATTCCCGGCCACCAATAATTTATTCGAAGGTCTCGATACATTTTTGTAGCTCCTGGATGTACTGAATATGCCGTCGCATGTGCTTCTGCCATTACTATTCTTCGAATCTCCACATCATCAGGTACGTATAAACGGTCCTTGAAATATAAACTTCCATCTTCTTGCATTTTGAAATCAGTTGAAGTTTGCTCCGTCTGTGCGTCTTTGATTTTCAGATATAACTCGTCATTTTCTTGCACCCGTTTGATTTGTTCCAGTATCGTAGGTTGTAGAGTTAATGCTGCCAACTTTGCTTCGACTTCTCCCAATTGCACTACCTCCACCTCCAATAATTGTAACTCCGCGCTTACCGCTTTTCGGCTTAATGCATCAGCCACCACATTTGCTTTTCCTGGATGATAACTAATTACACAATCATAGTCCTTAACAAGTTCTAACCACCGTCTTTGCCTCATATTTAATTCCTTATGAGTGAAGAAATACTTCAGACTCTTGTGGTCCGTGAAAATTTCGCATCGTTCCCCATATAAATAATGCCTCCAAATTGTTAGAGCAAAAACCACAGCAGCGAGCTCCAAGTCATGAGTCGGATAATTCTTTTCGTACTCCTTCAATTGCCGAGAGGCATATGCAATTACTTTTCCATGTTGCATCAATACACATCCCAGACCATTTCTTGACGCATCGCTATAAACTGAAAATCCTCCAGTCCCTGATGGTATTGTAAGAACTGGAGCTGAAGTGAGTCTCTTCTTTAATTCTTGAAACTTTGCTCGCACTCCTCACTCCAATGGAATGGAACATTCTTCCTTGTTAACTTAGTCAGTGTTGATGCAATCTTTGAAAAGTCCTTAATAAACTTTCTGTAGTATCCAGCTAAGCCAAGTAAACTCCGTACTTCTGTCACATTGGTTGGTTGAGGCCAATTGTTGATAGCTTCAATTTTGCTAGGATCCACAGAAATTCCTTCTCCAGAAACAATGTGGCCCAAAAATGCGACTTGACT
Organism: Craterostigma plantagineum; assembly: GCA_027422505.1. Classification (NCBI taxonomy): domain Eukaryota; kingdom Viridiplantae; phylum Streptophyta; class Magnoliopsida; order Lamiales; family Linderniaceae; genus Craterostigma; species Craterostigma plantagineum. The sequence continues at coordinate 686,213 of JAPQWV010000319.1, read as the reverse complement.
CAACCAGAACTCACATTTCTTGAATTTGGCATATAATTTATTTTCTCGTAATATCTCAAGAACTATCCTCAAATGTCGCTCATGTTCTTCCTTCGTCTTCGAGTAAATAAGAATGTCATCAATGAACACAATGACAAACTTGTCCAAAAATTGTTTGAACACTCGATTCATTAGATCCATAAATGCCACTGGCGCATTAGTTACCCCAAAAGGCATAACTAAAAATTCGTAATGTCCATATCTGGTCCTGAACGCCGTCTTCAGAATGTCTTCTTTTCGAACCTTCAATTGATGATATCCCGATCGTAGATCTATTTTTGAAAACACCGTTGCGCCTTGAAGTTGATCAAATAAATCATCTATTCTTGGTAATGGATATTTGTTCTTGATTGTGATCTTGTTCAGCTCCCTGTAGTCGATACATAGTCGCATCGACCCATCCTTCTTTCGCACGAACAGAACTGGCGCTCCCCAAGGAGAAAAACTGGGTTGAATAAATCCTTTCTGTAAAAGATCGTCCAACTGTTCTCTTAACTCTTTCAATTCAGTTGGCGCTAACCGATAGGGAGTTCTTGAGATTGGAGCAGATCCCGGTATTAAGTCAATTATAAATTCAATTTCTCGATCTGGTGGTAATCCTGGTAAATCCTCAGGAAACACGTCCGGAAAATCACGCACCACTGGCACATCCTCTAATTTCGGAGATGAACGTTCCTCTGATTTCACTGCGAAAACTAGATAAACTTCGCATCCCGTCTTCATTAAACGCTGTGCCTTTGTAGCTGAAATTCTAGAAACATTTTTTTCTTTGATTGTTTCCCCAAAAATGAAAGGCTCATTCTCTTCTGTTTTAAACGTAACTGTCTTGCGATTACAGTCAATGACAGCTCCGTATTTCGAGAGCCAGTCCATTCCAAGAATCACCTCGTAGTCGTTCATCGGAATAACTATTAAGTCAACGGACAATTCTCTTCCGTTAACTAATACAGGACAATTCCGTAAAACCAAATTGGTTCGCATCGCAACTCCGTGTGGAACAGTCACATTATATTCACAATCAGACAAGGTAGGTGTAATCCCGAGTCTCGTCACATATTTAGTGGATGCAAATGAATGCGTAGCTCCTGAATCTACTAAAATGCATGTCGGAAGTTTGTGAATAAGTAGAATACCTGCCACCACGGACGGATTAGCTTTTGCTTCCTCTGTAGTCAATGTATACACACGTGCTGGCACAGTTGATGGTTTCGCTTGAGCCATAGCTTGATTTCCGGTGTCTTCTCTGAACATGATCTTGCATAATGCCCCGTCTTTCCGCATTTGTAACAGATAGCATTCAGATCCCCGAATGATGTCGTCCACATCTTGGGCAAGCTGGCATTGGAACTGGGGGTCTCCATTGATTAGGATTTTGTTGCTGAGGTGGTCCAGGCCTATTCTGAAAATTTGGCTTCCCACCTTTTGGAAAGAATTGTCGTTTCTGATTACCCCCACTCCACTTTGCTCCTTGCACAAACTTTCGCTTTGCCTCTTGAGCACGAATAATTCTTATCTCAGCTTGTTCTGCAACCATCGCCCGTTCAGCTACATGTGCATATGAGGCTCCTTGTAATCCGGCCATATTAACGTCACGATACAACTCCGGCTTTAAACCCTCAAGGAATCGTTCGACCTTCAAAGCATCAGTACTCACCATATGAGTGGCGAACCTTGACAGTTGTTCAAATTTTCTGATGTATTCCGCCACAGTCATCGCCCTTGTTTGAGATTTATAAACTCATTCAGGCGTTGAGCTCGCACAGGTGCAGTGAAGTATTTATTTCGAAATAATTCCTTGAAACGTTCCCAACTCATGTTGATTGGATCCTCGATCGCCAAAATAGTATCCCACCAATGTCCTGCACTTCCTCGCAGTAGAAATGCAGCACACAGAACTTTCTCATTCTCAGGAATTCTGCTATATTGGAACATACTCTCTAATGTTCTGAGCCAATCCTCAGCAGATGTTGGGTCAATAGCATCCTCAAAAGTCGGTGGGTTCAGTTTACGAAATCTTTCTCCCACTGCTTCAACCCTATCAGCCTGAGAGATTCCATTGTTTCTTGTCCCCTCAGAGTTTTGCTGCTGAATCAATTCTCGAATCTGTTGAGACTGCTGACGTACTAATTCAGTAAGCTGAAGGATAGTCGAATCGCGATTGTCAGTCGGGTTTACATTTTCGCCTTCATGATTATTTCCTCCACTGCCTTCTCCTCTAGTTCTAACCATGTTGTCTCTCTTACCCTATCAGTCCCTAAGGCCAATAAATTATACAATGCAAGAAATTCATAATATCACATAACTTACAATCAAGGCTGTCTTCCGTGCTTTTGAGTGTGTGTACATGGACAGTCTACAGAAACTGCAACCGAAGCTCTGATACCAACCTGTGACGCCCCGCCATCTAATACTATTTTCTTACGCTAATTTACGTGACTAAATAAAATATAAAATATATTACATATAAAACGTCGATAGAATTTTTTTTCGATTTTACAAAGCACACAACACTCAAACTATTTTACAATACCAACATTATTCAAACTTTATATACAATACAAACTTAATTTACAAAAACCAATATAATAAAACATAACGCCCGCCGCACAGGTCGCATCCATGTACACACCACCCTCAAAGTCACCGGAAGTTCCAGAAGGACCAGCCTCGTCGTCTAAACATTTACGTACCGGATTCGCTACGTCTACAACACATAAAACATGGGATGAGCTATAAAGCTCAATAAGTGGAAATATGCATGTATGCACATGTCCAAAATAGCAAAGGCATCCGCGCCAGTGCTTTCTAATACTATCCTCACATCATACTCATTCAATTCTCATTTTCATTAGGGCCCATAGCTACTTACTAACCGCACCATCATATCATGAGCTCAAATCCTCTTCGGATAAAATACGATAGTGGCCCACACTGGCTAGGATAAAATTAGGGTTTATCTCCAATCTTATCATTCACCAGGTCGCCCCTCTATCAAATTACTTTCCTGGCACTATAGTTATACTATGTGCCTTCCCAATACCTAAATAATTTAGGTAAATATACTCGACGGTTTTACCCCCGTCATGGTGCCTTTGTAGAAGTAGCTATATTCTCATCTATCTCCATTACATATAACTCGCTTTCCACTCAAGTAATATAATGCACGCTCATTCTTCAAAATATTCATATGATTCGCGCGTGCACATGATTATGCTACATAAATAATGCAACAATAAATATTCCAAACAATCGCATATAACAGATAATTCACATATCACTTATTCATGGAAGCAATTAGTCACGTAGAAATACACATATCAATCAATTTATGTGTTGTAGTTGAAATTCCCACTTACCTGATATCCTTAGCTTATCGTACGGTTAAATCACTAATCTTCCAAACCCTAATTATAGAAACATATAAAATTAGGGTTTGTTAGTCTAATTATAATTTCACGAAATTGACTTAATTAGAATACCCTGGTTTTGATTTTTATGAATTTCAAAACTCAAAAATTTAGAATTTAACCTAACTGAAAATTACTATTTAGATATAAATCTCGATATATTCATTAGGCATAAATGTCGAGCTTTGACCCGTACAAGATATCGATACTGAAATAATGTAAGACCTCGACATAATAATCTTGATATAATATGAAAGGATTTCGACATTTCTTTAAAAAACTCGACACAATATATATTCGAAACCCCACAAAACAAAATGTCGATATCACATGTATTATAAATGTCGAACAACCTCACACTATATATCGACATCTTACTCGTTATTCTCTTCGACATTTTACCCGACATTCTATGGTAATGTCGACATTTTATATCATCATCAACATCTCGACATATATATATATTTAGATCTTGTTCGACATCCTCAACATCACATACATATCGACATTTTCATAACAACCTCCATATCCTATGTCGATATTTATATATATCGAAACCTTTTCACCTAAACCCTTCGACATTCCATTCAAACTACAATAACATGTCGACATTTTAAAATATTCTAAAGACACTTATCGACATCTTGTCTCAAACTCCCACACAAAATCCCGAAACAAATCCTACACACACATGTCGACATTTCTTTCTAATTCCTACTCAACATCTTCAAGACAATTATCAAGATCTCACACAACAAATATCGAACTCCTCTTATACAAGCACTCGACATCTTCTTCGAAATTTCACATGAGTATGTCGACATCTTTAGTAACCTATCTCGACATTTTATTCAAATAACAATCGACATTTCATATATCTCGACATTTTCATATACTCGAACCAACTACATATAAGCATTCGAAATCCTTACCAAACACCATTTAATTCTAAACCTTTAAAATCTTTCGATCAAAACCTCATCTATCAAGAACACTTTAAATTTCATATCAACTTCAAATGGTGTTCATCCTTTTAAAAATCAAAACCCTAAAGAACATAAGCTTACGTGATTCTCAAGCTTAATAACACTTAAATAAGCCAAAACCTAATTAAAAATATAAAGATTATAGTAAGAACTCTTACCAAATTCCATGTTTCGTTAGAGATACTATTTGAGTTCTTCGTCTCCTTTCTAAACTTGTTCCACAAAAAAATTCATCTAACGGATTTCTTTCCTTCTATGTTATTATCTTAAAGCTTTTAATTATTATTACTTTAGTTTATATTATTTGCTAGTTTCACTTTTAGGTTTGAGAGTTTGGACTCATTCATTTCTTAATCATATAATAATTTCAATGATTAAGACATTTACTTACTCACTTAACAAATATTAGCCATGGTTCAACGTCATTTCAATGCTATCATTAGATAAGTTCAAAACTTATTGCTAAGAGATTTCGAAATCCCCTCACACACAACTATCGACATCCTTCCCAACATTCATTCGATATTTTCACTTCTCAAAAATGTCGACATCATTCTTTATTATTCATTCGACATTTGTCATATAATACAATGAATCCCAACATAATCTTGACCCCACTTCACCTAATACACATTCGATATTTTCATTCAACATTCTCAAAACTCGATATGGCATGTAAATTTCGATACACATCAATTTTGATTCGACATTTCATGATAATGTCGATACCAAACAAATAGTTCACCTAACCATTCGACATCTTAGTTTAATTCCACATCATCCATTCGACTTTTTCAATTCAATACTAATTCATGTCGATATCTTACTCAATATCCCACTTGTCATAACCTATCGACATCTTCATTTAATTCGACATCTTACTTACACTAACATTTCGATATCTTATAAATTTCAAAACCATTCTCAACTCTTAAAACCTTTCAAAATTCTCATAAACCCTAATTAAATTTCAAAACTCAATACCACATCATAAAGTTCGAATTTTTATCCAAAAGAACCCTAAATTTCAAACTTATAATATTAGGTATCATGTAGTCACGAAATTAGATAAATACTAAATATAAAATCATATAGCCACATAATATGCATGCAAATTTATTGGCCAACTTACGCACGGGACCCGGGTATTACAGAAAAGGACGGTCTAATTAGCACAGTGCGAACAGTCGGATGCCTATGTGTCAGTCTTGCATCTTAGGTAAAATGACCAAGTCGCCCTTCACAGGGACTTTCACTAGGGCCACAGAAGTGTTGTGTTTGATCCACACGGACGTATGCAGACCATTTAAAGTAACGAAACGAAGTAATTGCCGCTACTTTATAACGTTCACGGACGGTTTCTCCCGCTACGGGAATGTCTATTTGATGAGACAAAAGTCCGAAGCTCCTGAAATGTTCAAAGAGTATAAGCATTAGTGGAGAAGCAGCCTGGCAAGTTCATTAAAGCCGTTCGATCGGATCGATGCGGCGAATACATGAGCCTTGAGTTTGATGCATTTCTTAGAAAAAATAGCATCATCATATAGATTTCCACGCCAGGCATGTCGCAATTGGATGTCGTGGCCGAACGGAGCAAGCGAATGCTTTTAGATATGGTTCGGTCGATGGTGAGTTACACAGATCTCCCCATTTCGATGTGGTGATATGCCTTAGAAAAAGCGGCCTATATCCTTAATAAGATAACTACCCGCTCTGCCGACAGGAAACCTTACGAGGCTTGACATAATCGTAAGGCGAGTCTGAGTCACATTAGGTTCTGGGGTTGCCCCGTTTTGTGAAAAAGTTGATGGCAGATAAGCTTGAAGCGAGATCATTAATGGCGAGATTCATCGGATACCCCGAGGACTCAATGGGGCATTACGTCTACGTCCCAGACAACACAAAGTGTTTGTCGCTTACGCGCTACTTTCATGCAGGAAGAATTCGTAGGCGAAGGTGGTAAGGGTCGAGAAATAACTCTAAGAGAGTTAGAGGACGAATCGACTCCTATTCCAGAGTCGTTAGACGACGTTCCAGAAAACCCGGCTCAACCGCAGCTGCGCAGGTCCAATAGGATATCTCATATACCTGAGAGATATGGTATGGTACACGTCGAGCATGGGGATGCGCGACTGAGTGATGCGCCAAGGACGATCCCATCACCTACGACCAGGCAATTGGTGGTACAGACTCCCTCAAGTGACTTGAGGCTATGCTGGCCGAAATGGACTCGATGCACACAAAGCAGGTTGGACTCTTGTAGACCTGCCTAATGGTTTTAGGCCAATTGGCAATAATGGATCTACAAGAAAAAGATTAGATCTTATGGATAAGTGGAGGCGTAAGCTAGGCTTATAGCGAAATGGTATAGTCAGAAAGTGGGAATTGACTTTGAGGAAACCTCCTCACCAATCGCAATGATAAATTCCATTCGAATCATGCTTGCGATAACAGCACACTATGACTATGAAATCTGGCATATGGACGTAAATACCACTTTCCTGAATGGATTCTCCAGGAGGAAATCTATATGGAGCAGCCCTAAGGTTTTATGTCAGAAGCAGATGCTCGAAGAGTGTGCAAACTGTCGATCCATTTATGGACTGAAACAGGCTTTAAGGAGTAGCAATCTTCGGTTCGATGAAGTAGTTAAGAACTACGGATTCATAAAGAATGAAGATGAGCCATGTGTTTACGGAAAGGCTGGTGGGGATATATGCCTTAAAAAAGCAGCATATATCCTTAATAGGATAACTACCGGCTCTGCCGACAGAATTCCTTACGATGCTTAGCATAATCGTACGGCGAGTCTGAATCACATTATGTTCTGGGGTTGCCCCGCCTTTGTGAAAACGTTGATGGCAGATAAGCTTGAATCGAGATCATTAATGGCGAGATTCAACACAAACCACGAGGTCTCAATGGGGCATTACGTCTACGTCCCAGACGAACACAAAGCGTTTGTCGCTTTACGCCCTATTTTTATGGAGGAAGAATTCGTAGGTGAAGGTGGTAAAGGTCGATAAATAACTCTAAGAGATTTAGAGGACGAATCGACTCCTATTCCAGAGTCGTTAGGAGACATTCCAGAAAACCCGACTCAGCCGCAGCTGCGCAGTTCCAGTAGGATATCTCATATACCTGAGAGATATGGTATGGTACACGTCGAGAATGGGATGCTGCGACTGAGGGATGCATCAGGACGATCCCGTCACCTACGACCAGGCAATTGGTGGTACAGACTCCCTCAAGTGGCTTGAGGCTATGCAGGCCGAAATGAACTCGATGCACACAAAGCAGGTTTGGACTCTTGTAGACCTCCTAATGGTTTTAGACCAATTGGCAATAAATGGATCTACAAGAAAAAGATTGGATTTATGGATAGGTGGAGGAATAGTAAGCTAGACTTGTAGCGAAATGGTATAGTCAGAAAGAGGGAATTGACTGAGGAAACCTCCTCACCAGTCGCAATGATAAAGTCCATTCGAATCATGCTTGCGATAACAGCACACTATGACTATGAGAGCTGGCATATGGATGTAAATACCGCTTTCCTGAGTGGATTCCTCCAGTAGGAAATCTATATGGAGCAGCCCTAAGGTTTTATGTCAGAAGCAGATGCTCGAAAAGTGTGCAAACTCGTTCCATTTATGGACTGAAACAGGCTTTAAGGAGTTGAAATCTTCGGTTCGATTAAGTAGTTAAGAACTACGGATTCTTAAAGACTGAAGATGAGCCATGTGTTTACAGAAAGGCTAGTGGGGATATGCCTTAAAAAGCGGCATATATCCTTAATAGGGTAACTACCGGCTCTGCCGATAGGATTCCTTACGATGCTTGGCATAATCGTAACGCGAGTCTGAGTCACATTATGTTCTGGGGTTTCCGCCTTTGTGAAAACGTTGATGGCAGATAAGCTTAAATCGAGATCATTAATGGAGAGAATCATCGCATACCCCGAGAACTCAATGGGGCATTACGTCTACGACCCAGACAAACACAATGTGTTTGTCGCTTTACACCCTATTTTTATGGAGGAAGAATTCGTAGGCGAAGGTGGTAAAGGTCGAAAAATAACCCTAGAGATTTAGAGGACGAATCGACTCCTATTCCAGAGTCATTAGACAACGTTCCAGAAAACCTGGCTCAGCCGCAGTTGCACAGGTCCAGTAGGATATCTCATATACCTGAGAGATATGGTATGGTACACGTCGAGCATGGGGACGCTGCGACTGAGGGATGCGTCAGGGACGATCCCGTCACCTACGACCAGGCAATTGGTGGTACAGACTCCCTCAAGTGGCTTGAGGCTATGCAGGCCGAAATGGACTCGATGCACACAAACCAGGTTTGGACTCTTGTAGACCTGCCTAATGGTTTTAGACCAGTTGGCAATAAATGGATCTACAAGAAAAAAATTGGATCTTATGGAAAGGTGGAGGCGTAAGCTAGGCTTGTAGCGAAATGGTACAGTCAGAAGAGAGAATTGACTATGAGGAAACCTTCTCACCAGTCGCAATGATAAAGTCCATTCGAATCATCTTGCGATAACAGCACACTATGACTATGAGATCTAGCATATGGACGTAAATACCACTTTCCTGGATGGATTCCTCCAGGAGGAAATCTATATGGAGCAGCCCTAAGGTTTTATGTCAGAAGCAGATGCTCGAACAGTGTGCAAACTGAATCGTTCCATTTATGGACTGAAACAGGATTTAAGGAGTTGGAATCTTCGGTTCGATGAAGTAGTTAAGAACAACGGATTCATAAAGAATGAAGATGAGCCATGTAGGACCCCAGTCCCCGCGAACTAGGTCGGCCAATAAATTACGTGTATGATTTACGTAATTCCATGATAATTGTGTATATGTTGTATGTTTATGTGACGTATGAATTTTTTTTATGCTTGTGAAATATACGGGAATTACGTGCAAGCGGGTACAACTTAAAAACCATAAGACCCCGATAAATTCTAACCGACTTGAGGACTTTCGAAAAATCAAAGGAATAAGGAAACTTAGAAAAATGATAAAAGCTACATAGGAGTTGGGCTTGGAATTGAATTAGTAGTGGGCTACAATTTAATAATGAGCCCAAACTTGCAAGAAATCAAATTTGGAGACAAGTTCCCCAAAATAAGGGAAACCCACGTCTAACCTAAGGCTACCCCTCATAAGCCATGGAAAAATATCTCACACTCCAACACTCCATAACCCACTTGAAAACTAACGAAAGCCAAGAGGAGGAAAAGAGGAAGGAGCCGATACAATCTCGAACCAAGGATTTCCTCAACTAGCTAGGAACTTGAAGTAATTGGTAAGTAAAATCCCACCCTCCTCGAGCTCTTAATTCGTACCCTAGCTATAGTTGGAAGTATTAATGGCATTAAAAGCGAGGTAGTTGAAGAAAGTGTCGAGAAAACCCTAAAAGCGAGGTGTATATTTAAGTTGAGGTTTTGATTTGGGTAGAACAAGCTATGAATCTGATTTCGACGGGATGAAGATGAGAAGTTTATGATAAATGTCGAAAGATAGCTAAGATGTCGAATTACCATATCGAAATTTCCATTGTATAAATGTCGAAATGTAAGGATAAAATGCCGGGTTCAAAGAATTCGACATAAATGTCGAAACGTTATTAGGAAAATGTCGAGAGGCATGTTGAACTCATGTCGACATTTTCTGCTTTAAATATCGAAATCATGTTAAGGAGAAATGTCGAAATACAATATCGAGATTTATGTAATGTCGAGATGTACATTAAAATTCATATCGACATTTTTGTTGAAATGTCGAGATATAATGTCGAGTGAAGATGTCGAGACTCATGTTGAGTCACGTCGACATTTTCTTCAAATGTCGAAATATAAATGTCGAAGTTAGATAGTTAAAAATGTCGAGATGCATGATAAAATGTCGAATGCCAAGTAACATGTCGACTTAGTGTACCGAGATTTTTCACTGTGTAAATATCGAGTCTCATTACAAGATATACCGAGATTTATATAATGTTGAGATGATAGTAAAATGTCGAGAAGATAGTAAAATGTCGAATGATTAGACTAGATGTCGAACTTACAATGTCGAGTGCTACCCTGAAAATGTCGAAGCTAAGGAAAATGTCGAGACCCTTTAGCTAAATGTCGAAACACAACACCAAGATTTCCCAACAATGTCGAGGTCTAATAATGTCGAGATCCATCCAAAACATAGCACGCGATTTTCTTTACAATGTCGAGTAAAATGTCGAATTGACAAAGTAAATGTCGAAACTTGAAAATGTCGAGATTTATGTGGAGTTTCATATCGACATTTTCAGATGTCAAAATTATATTAAATCTCGAGATCAAGCTTGGGATAAAATGTCGAGCTTATATGGAAATCATGTTGAAGTCCCACACAAGGCAAAGTCGGGCGAAACCTAATAAAATCAAACGACTTTCGCCGAGCCTTTCACAAAAGAAATTTAAATTCTCTAACTTAGAAATTTATAAAAGGGCCGAGAACTTTACTTAAATATAATACAGATATAGAAATCGAATGACTTGGGAATTTAATAAGGCAAATCGAGAGATGCGAGGTCTAGGGAATTTATACAAAGTCTAAATAACTAAACATGACGAAAATTATTGTTTCGACGAATTATCCAAGAAAAGCAAACGTACTAACATCATAACCCTTTTATTCAAAAAGGTCGTACGTTAGGAGCTAACGGGGAGAATATTAATTACGCTCGGACGACAGGTAAGTAGAAATCCAACTACGATACGTAACTTGCCTGCGTCTGATTATGTGAATTTACGTGCTCGTGTATTTTACGTAGAACGTGCATGTTACGACAAAGTTATTTTATATGCATGATAGTATGATCTGCATATTTACATGAGCATGGCATGAGCACTTGCACGCATTAGTAGTACGTAAGATGTGAGGTAAGAGCGTGCGTAAGATCGCCTGTGTGCGATGTATACTTGCCGATATTGTCGTTTGTGTCGACTCAATGAAGAGTCACGGCTACCCTTATGCGACCATGGCAAAAGAAGCCATAAGGCCTGTATAAGAGGCTGGGGGAATACCCCGTATGCGGGAGATGCAACCTGGTGGATGCGGCCCGGGGCACGCACTGAGTAAGGGAAGATTCCTGCGGGTGACCTTCTAGAGCGTAAAGCACTAACCGGGAGGGAAGATTCCTCCGGGTGACCTCCGCGGTTAGTGGCCTCGGTGTTGGCTACCAGTGAGAAGCGTCCGCGTGGAGGCCACATTTAGTAAGGGAAGATTCCTTCGGGTGACCTTCTAGTGTGAGAACCTCCACATGTGAGATCTCTATGAAATGGCGCATAGTGGGATAGAAAGCCGAGGGCCCGTACGAAGTAAGAGTATAAGAAAATAAGTATGAGTCAGAAAAAGGACAAGAAAATGAGAAGGAGAGTATGAGCATTAGAAAACGACGACGTGGATTGTCGATCGTTAGGACACGTGCATACATGCATAATTTTTGCTTACTGAGCCTCGGTGGCTCATTCTTTATGTTACGTATTGTAGGTACTGACGATCACGGTACGTGATCCGACCATTACGCGAGGCCGATCTTTTGAAGCTATCCGGCTGCTTTTGAGGTGGGAGTGTGTGTGTGGATGACGACCTGTGAAGGCCGGGCGCATAGGGAGCTTTTGGCTGCACACACACACACACACTTGTATTTTGTGTAGACATGATTTCGATGATTCGTAGAACGAGTTACGAATATTCTTTTGACATATATATAAGAATTCCGCATGCACGTTTAAAATGAAAAATTTTATTCGCATTTTTTACGTATACGCACAATAACAAAGCATTAACACTTAGAATTAGAACGAAATACGAGGACGGGACGTCGGGTCGTGACAGAGTGGTATCAGAGCTTCGGTCACAGGTCCTGCAGACAGTCCATACACACACTCAAAAGCGCGGAAGCGGCCTTGCTTGTAAGTGCCTGACGTGCCAGCAGATAAAAGCCGAGCATCAGAGGCCGGTGGGAACCCTACAACCGTTACCCATTCCAGAATGGAAATGGGATAACATTACCATGGATTTCGTAGTAGGACTTCCGAGGAACACGAAGGGGCACGACGCGATTTGGGTGATTGTCGACAGACTCACCAAGTCCGCCCACTTCTTACCCATTAGCACGACGTTTTCCATGGAACGGTACACTGAGCTCTATATCCAAGAAATAGTGCGACTGCACGGCGTTCCATCCTCAATAGTCTCGGATCGCGACTCCAGATTTCTGTCGAAATTCTGGACGAGCTTGCAAAAGGCGATGGGAATGAAGTTGTCTTTCAGTACCGCCTACCATCCGCAGACGGACGGTCAATCCGAGCGAACCATCCAGACCCTGGAGGACATGCTCCGAGCGTGTGTACTCGATTTCAAAGGGAATTGGAGTAAGTACCTCCCACTGATCGAGTTCTCCTATAACAATAGCTACCACGTCACCATTGGGATGGCACCGTACGAAGCGCTATACGGGCGAAGGTGCAGATCCCCAGTACATTGGGACGAGGTTGGCGAACGGGCAGTGTTAGGCCCTGACATAGTACGGAAAATGACGGAAGCTATCACAACCATACGAGAAAGAATGCGAACGGCGCAGAGCCGACAGAAAAGCTACGCGGATCGAAGACGTCGACCATTAGAATTTGAAGAGGGAGATATGGTGTTCGTGAAAGTATCACCGATGAAGGGCGTGAAAAGATTTGGGAAGAAAGGAAAGCTAAGTCCTAGGTATATAGGACCATTTAAGATACTGAAGAGGGTAGGCGGGGTAGCATACCAGCTGGAGCTACCTGCGTCATTAGCGCAAGTGCATGACGTGTTCCACGTCTCGACATTGCGAAAATACATAGCTGACCCGAACCACGTGCTAGGAAACGAGACCCTACATCAACAATTGAAACCAGATCTAAGCTACGAAGAGATTCCGGTGGAGATATTGATGTACGAGACTAAGAAGCTTAGGAATAAGGACATCCCTTTAGTAAAAGTACTGTGGCGGAACCAGTCCACGGAAGAAGCCACATGGGAACGGGAGGACGAAATGCGAATTCGTTACCCCGAGTTGTTTCACACGGGCTGATTTCGGGGGCGAAATCCTCCTTAAGGGGGGGAGGATGTAGGACCCCAGTCCCCGCGAACTAGGTCGGCCAATAAATTACGTGTATGATTTACGTAATTCCATGATAATTGTGTATATGTTGTATGTTTATGTGACGTATGAATTTTTTTTATGCTTGTGAAATATACGGGAATTACGTGCAAGCTGGTACAACTTAAAAACCATAAGACCCCGATAAATTCTAACCGACTTGAGGACTTTCGAAAAATCAAAGGAATAAGGAAACTTAGAAAAATGATAAAAGCTACATAGGAGTTGGGCTTGGAATTGAATTAGTAGTGGGCTACAATTTAATAATGAGCCCATACTTGCAAGAAATCAAATTTGGAGACAAGTTCCCCAAAATAAGGGAAACCCACGTCTAACCTAAGGCTACCCCTCATAAGCCATGGAAAAATATCTCACACTCCAACACTCCATAACCCACTTGAAAACTAACGAAAGCCAAGAGGAGGAAAAGAGGAAGGAGCCGATACAAATCTCGAACCAAGGATTTCCTCAACTAGCTAAGAACTTGAAGTAATTGGTAAGTAAAATCCCACCCTCCTCGAGCTCTTAATTCGTACCCTAGCTATAGTTGGAAGTATTAATGGCATTAAAAGCGAGGTAGTTGAAGAAAGTGTCGAGAAAACCCTAAAAGCGAGGTGTATATTTAAGTTGAGGTTTTGATTTGGGTAGAACAAGCTATGAATCTGATTTCGACGGGATGAAGATGAGAAGTTTATGATAAATGTCGAAAGATAGCTAAGATGTCGAATTACCATATCGAAATTTCCATTGTATAAATGTCGAAATGATAAGGATAAAATGTCGGGTTCAAAGAACTCGACATAAATGTCGAAACGTTATTAGGAAAATGTCGAGAGGCATGTTGAACTCATGTCGACATTTTCTGCTTTAAATATCGAAATCATGTTAAGGAGAAATGTCGAAATACAATATCGAGATTTATGTAATGTCGAGATGTACATTAAAATTCATATCGACATTTTTGTTGAAATGTCGAGATATAATGTCGAGTGAAGATGTCGAGACTCATGTTGAGTCACGTCGACATTTTCTTCAAATGTCGAAATATAAATGTCGAAGTTAGATAGTTAAAAATGTCGAGATGCATGATAAAATGTCGAATGCCAAGTAACATGTCGACTTAGTGTACCGAGATTTTTCACTGTGTAAATATCGAGTCTCATTACAAGATATACCGAGATTTATATAATGTTGAGATGATAGTAAAATGTCGAGAAGATAGTAAAATGTCGAATGATTAGACTAGATGTCGAACTTACAATGTCGAGTGCTACCCTGAAAATGTCGAAGCTAAGGAAAATGTCGAGACCCTTTAGCTAAATGTCGAAACACAACACCAAGATTTCCCAACAATGTCGAGGTCTAATAATGTCGAGATCCATCCAAAACATAGCACGCGATTTTCTTTACAATGTCGAGTAAAATGTCGAATTGACAAAGTAAATGTCGAAACTTGAAAATGTCGAGATTTATGTGGAGTTTCATATCGACATTTTCAGATGTCAAAATTATATTAAATCTCGAGATCAAGCTTGGGATAAAATGTCGAGCTTATATGGAAATCATGTTGAAGTCCCACACAGGCAAAGTCGGGCGAAACCTAATAAAATCAAACGACTTTCGCCGAGCCTTTCACAAAAGAAATTTAAATTCTCTAACTTAGAAATTTATTAAAGGGCCGAGAACTTTACTTAAATATAATACAGATATAGAAATCGAATGACTTGGGAATTTAATAAGGCAAATCGAGAGATGCGAGGTCTAGGGAATTTATACAAAGTCTAAATAACTAAACATGACGAAAATTATTGTTTCGACGAATTATCCAAGAAAAGCAAACGTACTAACATCATAACCCTTTTATTCAAAAAGGTCGTACGTTAGGAGCTAACGGGGAGAATATTAATTACGCTCGGACGACAGGTAAGTAGAAATCCAACTACGATACGTAACTTGCCTGCGTCTGATTATGTGAATTTACGTGCTCGTGTATTTTACGTAGAACGTGCATGTTACGACAAAGTTATTTTATATGCATGATAGTATGATCTGCATATTTACATGAGCATGGCATGAGCACTTGCACGCATTAGTAGTACGTAAGATGTGAGGTAAGAGCGTGCGTAAGATCGCCTGTGTGCGATGTATACTTTCCGATATTGGCGTTTGTGTCGACTCAATGAAGAGTCACGGCTACCCTTATGCGACCATGGCAAAAGAAGCCATAAGGCCTGTATAAGAGGCTGGGGGAATACCCCGTATGCGGGAGATGCAACCTGGAGGATGCGGCCCGGAGCAAGCACTGAGTAAGGGAAGATTCCTGCGGGTGACCTTCTAGAGCGTAAAGCACTAACCGGGAGGGAAGATTCCTCCGGGTGACCTCCGCGGTTAGTGGCCTCGGTGTTGGCTACCAGTGAGAAGCGTCCGCGTGGAGGCCACATTTAGTAAGGGAAGATTCCTTCGGGTGACCTTCTAGTGTGAGAACCTCCACATGTGAGATCTCTATGAAATGGCGCATAGTGGGATAGAAAGCCGAGGGCCCGTACGAAGTAAGAGTATAAGAAAATAAGTATGAGTCAGAAAAAGGACAAGAAAATGAGAAGGAGAGTATGAGCATTAGAAAACGACGACGTGGATTGTCGATCGTTAGGACACGTGCATACATGCATAATTTTTGCTTACTGAGCCTCGGTGGCTCATTCTTTATGTTACGTATTGTAGGTACTGACGATCACGGTACGTGATCCGACCATTACGCGAGGCCGATCTTTTGAAGCTATCCGGCTGCTTTTGAGGTGGGAGTGTGTGTGTGGATGACGACCTGTGAAGGCCGGGCGCATAGGGAGCTTTTGGCTGCACACACACACACACACTTGTATTTTGTGTAGACATGATTTCGATGATTCGTAGAACGAGTTACGAATATTCTTTTGACATATATATAAGAATTCCGCATGCACGTTTAAAATGAAAAATTTTATTCGCATTTTTTACGTATACGCACAATAACAAAGCATTAACACTTAGAATTAGAACGAAATACGAGGACGGGACGTCGGGTCGTGACAGAGTGGTATCAGAGCTTCGGTCACAGGTCCTGCAGACAGTCCATACACACACTCAAAAGCGCGGAAGCGGCCTTGCTTGTAAGTACCCTGTTATGTGAATTGCTTGTATGGTTTGATTTATTGGCCTTAGGAATTGTCAGGATAGGTGAAAATGGTTAGACTTAGGGGTGAAGGAAGCAGGGAATCTGATCAGGGTAGAGATACCAATAATCCCCCTGATAGTCGGGATGCTACCATCCTGCAACTGACCGAACTGGTCCGGCAACAGTCGGCCCAGATTCAGCAGCTGATCCAGCAACAAAATGTTGGTGGGCAATCAACCAATCTGCCTCCCCCACCCGAACGAATTGAGATGATCGGGGAGAGGTTCAGGAAGCTGAATCCTCCACTATTCGAGGATGATGTGGACCCTACATCCGCCGAGGATTGGCTAAGGACGCTGGAGAACATGTTCCAGCTAGCCGCACACCCGAGGCGGAGAAGGTTATGTGCGCTGCCTACCTTCTAAGGGGGAGCGCTGGGCACTGGAGGGAAACCGTCTCAGCCGTCGAGAACCCTTTAACGATGAGCTGGGATCGGTTCAAGGAAATCTTTCGAGGGAAGTACTATACCGCCCCGGTCAGAGCACAGCGGATGAATTAGTTCATCAACCTCCGCCAAGGGACAATGACCGTGGCGGAGTACATCAGGAAGTTCGAGCAGCTTTCAAGGTTCGCTGCTCATATGGTCAGCAAGGACGCGCTCAAGATCGAGCGGTTCATGGAAGGGCTGAAGCCCGAGTTATATCGGGATGTAAGTATGGCGGGTGTACAAGGAGCCACGTACGCTCAAGTGGCTGAGAGAGCATTAATGGCGGAGCAGGCAGAGGCTAGAATTGCTCGCGCCCAAGAAGCCAAGCGCAAGTTCGTACAAGGACCGCAAGGGAGCGGAAGTAACCCAAAGCGACAGTTCATTCCCAAAGGTCGAAAACCGAGCTTCCAGAATCGGCCAGGACCACCCCCACAGTTTAACCCAAACCAGGGTAGACCCCAGTTGGACCTACCCGTATGCCCAAAGTGTGCACGGAGGCACATGGGAGCCTGCAACTCCCAAAATGCCGTCTGCTTCAAATGTGGCAAGACAGGCCACTATCTGAGGGCATGTCCGGAAGGTGGAACCGGAAGCCAAGCTAGGAACCAGATAGAACCACCAAGGGTACCGGCCAGTGTTTTCACCATAACCTCCGAAGAAGCGGAGAATAACCCGGCAGTGGTAACAGGTACCCTCCTTGTTTACCAAACCCCCACATGCATCCTAGTCGACTCGGGGGCGACTCATTCATTTGCATCCGTTAAGTATGTCGCAAGAGTAGGAGTCACGCCTCACCGAGCTGAGTGCGAATTTAGGGTAACAGTTCCGAACGGGAATCCCACCCAAACTAATCGAGTCCTAATAGTAATCGGGGACAAGGAACTGCCCATAGACCTCATAATAATTCCCATGAATGATTATGAGGTAATCCTTGGAATGGATTGGCTATCGAAGTACGGAGCTGTCATAGACTGCCACCGCAAGATAGTCACGCTCAATGCGGACGAGAATGAACCCCTTAGGTTCGTAGGAACTAGCAAGGGGACCATGATTTCTAGGATATCAGCGCTGAAAGCCCAACGACTGATCAGATCAGGGTGCGAAGCCTATCTGGTATTCGCTATCAAGTCGGAGGAGGATCCCTCTCCGAAATTCGAGGAAGTGCCGGTAGTTAAGGAGTTCCCTGACGTATTCCCCGAGGAATTACCGGGACTACCACCCGAGCGAGAAATAGAATTCGCTATAGATCTGGTACCTGGAGCGGCGCCAGTATCTAAGACCACCTATCGGCTAGCACCGACGGAGATGAAGGAGTTAAAGGACCAACTCGACGAACTCCTGCAGAAGGAGTTCATACAGCCGAGTTTCTCTCCCTGGGGAGCGCCGGTGCTATTCGTGAAAAAGAAAGATGGGTCTATGTGACTGTGCATAGACTACAGGGAGCTGAATAAGTTAACGATTAAGAACAAGTATCCACTCCCTAGGATAGACGATCTGTTCGATCAACTACAAGGCGCAACGGTTTTCTCCAAGATCGACTTAAGATCGGGCTACCATCAACTGAGGATCCGGAAGGAAGATGTTCCGAAGACGGCCTTTAGTACCCGTTATGGCCACTACGAGTTTCTGGTGATGCCATTCGGGCTGACTAATGCGCCTGCAGCTTTTATGGATTTAATGAACCGGGTGTTCAAACCCTATCTAGATAGGTTTGTCATCGTCTTCATTGATGACATCCTAATTTACTCAAGGACGAAGGAGGAACACGAGGAACATCTGAAAATAGTTCTGAGTATATTACGGGATAAGCAACTTTATGCCAAGTTCAAGAAGTGTGAATTTTGGCTTGACCAAGTCGCATTCTTGGGGCATATAGTATCAGGAGCAGGAATTTCCGTAGATCCGAACAAGATAGAAGCCATCAGCAACTGGCCCAGACCGACCAATGTGACAGAAGTACGAATTTTCCTCGGCCTGGCGGGTTACTACCGGAAATTTATCAAGGACTTCTCGAAGATAGCGTCTACACTGACGAAGTTGACCAGGAAAAATACGCCATTTCAGTGGACCACGGAATGCGAACAGAGCTTTCAAGAGTTGAAAGAAAGACTTACGACGGCCCCAGTTCTCACAATACCTTCGGGAACTGGAGGATTCACTGTTTATAGCGATGCGTCTAAGAACGGGTTAGGGTGTGTGCTAATGCAGAACGGGAATGTAGTAGCATACGCCTCTCGTCAACTAAAGGAGTACGAGAAGAATTACCCGACGCACGACTTAGAACTAGCGGCAGTGGTCTTTGCTCTCAAGATCTGGAGGCATTACCTCTACGGAGAGCGGTGCGAGATATACACTGACCACAAGAGCCTCAAGTACTTCTTTACGCAAAAGGAGTTGAATATGAGGCAGAGGAGGTGGTTAGAGTTAGTTAAGGATTATGACTGCGTAATCAACTACCACCCAGGCAAGGCGAACATAGTAGCCGATGCCTTAAGCAGAAAAGCAGTCAGTGCAGAACTGCAACTGCTGGAAGTCGAAGTCGTAAGGTTAGGCGAAGTTGAGGCGCAGCTAGCAGCCTTAACCTTGCAACCAACGTTGCTGGAGCAAATCAAGACAGCGCTGGAAACAGACGAATTGTATACGAAAGTTAAGGAAGCACAGCCGGAACAAACAACCGGAGACCTCATGATAAGGGAAGACGGGCGACTGTATTTCAAGGATCGGTTGTATGTACCAGACAACGCTGAGCTAAGAAGGACGATAATGACGGAAGCCCATGCTACCGCATACTCAGTACATCCAGGAGCAACGAAGATGTTAAAGGAGAACTACTGGTGGTCAGGCATGAAAAAGGACATCGCAACTTTCGTGAGTCAGTGCCTGACGTGCCAGCAGATAAAAGCCGAGCATCAGAGGCCGGTGGGAACCCTACAACCGTTACCCATTCCGGAATGGAAATGGGATAACATTACCATGGATTTCGTAGTAGGACTTCCGAGGAACACGAAGGGGCACGACGCGATTTGGGTGATTGTCGACAGACTCACCAAGTCCGCCCACTTCTTACCCATTAGCACGACGTTTTCCATGGAACGGTACACTGAGCTCTATATCCAAGAAATAGTGCGACTGCACGCGTTCCATCCTCAATAGTCTCGGATCGCGACTCCAGATTTCTGTCGAAATTCTGGACGAGCTTGCAAAAGGCGATGGGAATGAAGTTGTCTTTCAGTACCACCTACCATCCGCAGACGGACGGTCAATCCGAGCGAACCATCCAGACCCTGGAGGACATGCTCCGAGCGTGTGTACTCAATTTCAAAGGGAATTGGAGTAAGTACCTCCCACTGATCGAGTTCTCCTATAACAATAGCTACCACGTCACCATTGGGATGGCACCGTACGAAGCGCTATACGGGCGAAGGTGCAGATCCCCAGTACATTGGGACGAGGTTGGCGAACGGGCAGTGTTAGGCCCTGACATAGTACGGGAAATGACGGAAGCTATCACAACCATACGAGAAAGAATGCGAACGGCGCAGAGCCGACAGAAAAGCTACGCGGATCGAAGACGTCGACCATTAGAATTTGAAGAGGGAGATATGGTGTTCGTGAAAGTATCACCGATGAAGGGCGTGAAAAGATTTGGGAAGAAAGGAAAGCTAAGTCCTAGGTATATAGGACCATTTAAGATACTGAAGAGGGTAGGCGGGGTAGCATACCAGCTGGAGCTACCTGCGTCATTAGCGCAAGTGCATGACGTGTTCCACGTCTCGACATTGCGAAAATACATAGCTGACCCGAACCACGTGCTAGGAAACGAGACCCTACATCAACAATTGAAACCAGATCTAAGCTACGAAGAGATTCCGGTGGAGATATTGATGTGCGAGACTAAGAAGCTTAGGAATAAGGACATCCCTTTAGTAAAAGTACTGTGGCGGAACCAGTCCACGGAAGAAGCCACATGGGAACGGGAGGACGAAATGCGAATTCGTTACCCCGAGTTGTTTCACACGGGCTGATTTCGGGGGCGAAATCCTCCTTAAGGGGGGGAGGATGTAGGACCCCAGTCCCCGCGAACTAGGTCGGCCAATAAATTACGTGTATGATTTACGTAATTCCATGATAATTGTGTATATGTTGTATGTTTATGTGACGTATGAATTTTTTTTATGCTTGTGAAATATACGGGAATTACGTGCAAGCGGGTACAACTTAAAAACCATAAGACCCCGATAAATTCTAACCGACTTGAGGACTTTCGAAAAATCAAAGGAATAAGGAAACTTAGAAAAATGATAAAAGCTACATAGGAGTTGGGCTTGGAATTGAATTAGTAGTGGGCTACAATTTAATAATGAGCCCATACTTGCAAGAAATCAAATTTGGAGACAAGTTCCCCAAAATAAGGGAAACCCACGTCTAACCTAAGGCTACCCCTCATAAGCCATGGAAAAATATCTCACACTCCAACACTCCATAACCCACTTGAAAACTAACGAAAGCCAAGAGGAGGAAAAGAGGAAGGAGCCGATACAAATCTCGAACCAAGGATTTCCTCAACTAGCTAGGAACTTGAAGTAATTGGTAAGTAAAATCCCACCCTCCTCGAGCTCTTAATTCGTACCCTAGCTATAGTTGGAAGTATTAATGGCATTAAAAGCGAGGTAGTTGAAGAAAGTGTCGAGAAAACCCTAAAAGCGAGGTGTATATTTAAGTTGAGGTTTTGATTTGGGTAGAACAAGCTATGAATCTGATTTCGACGGGATGAAGATGAGAAGTTTATGATAAATGTCGAAAGATAGCTAAGATGTCGAATTACCATATCGAAATTTCCATTGTATAAATGTCGAAATGATAAGGATAAAATGTCGGGTTCAAAGAACTCGACATAAATGTCGAAACGTTATTAGGAAAATGTCGAGAGGCATGTTGAACTCATGTCGACATTTTCTGCTTTAAATATCGAAATCATGTTAAGGAGAAATGTCGAAATACAATATCGAGATTTATGTAATGTCGAGATGTACATTAAAATTCATATCGACATTTTTGTTGAAATGTCGAGATATAATGTCGAGTGAAGATGTCGAGACTCATGTTGAGTCACGTCGACATTTTCTTCAAATGTCGAAATATAAATGTCGAAGTTAGATAGTTAAAATGTCGAGATGCATGATAAAATGTCGAATGCCAAGTAACATGTCGACTTAGTGTACCGAGATTTTTCACTGTGTAAATATCGAGTCTCATTACAAGATATACCGAGATTTATATAATGTTGAGATGATAGTAAAATGTCGAGAAGATAGTAAAATGTCGAATGATTAGACTAGATGTCGAACTTACAATGTCGAGTGCTACCCTGAAAATGTCGAAGCTAAGGAAAATGTCGAGACCCTTTAGCTAAATGTCGAAACACAACACCAAGATTTCCCAACAATGTCGAGGTCTAATAATGTCGAGATCCATCCAAAACATAGCACGCGATTTTCTTTACAATGTCGAGTAAAATGTCGAATTGACAAAGTAAATGTCGAAACTTGAAAATGTCGAGATTTATGTGGAGTTTCATATCGACATTTTCAGATGTCAAAATTATATTAAATCTCGAGATCAAGCTTGGGATAAAATGTCGAGCTTATATGGAAATCATGTTGAAGTCCCACACAGGCAAAGTCGGGCGAAACCTAATAAAATCAAACGACTTTCGCCGAGCCTTTCACAAAAGAAATTTAAATTCTCTAACTTAGAAATTTATTAAAGGGCCGAGAACTTTACTTAAATATAATACAGATATAGAAATCGACTGACTTGGGAATTTAATAAGGCAAATCGAGAGATGCGAGGTCTAGGTAATTTATACAAAGTCTAAATAACTAAACATGACGAAAATTATTGTTTCGACGAATTATCCAAGAAAAGCAAACGTACTAACATCATAACCCTTTTATTCAAAAAGGTCGTACGTTAGGAGCTAACGGGGAGAATATTAATTACGCTCGGACGACAGGTAAGTAGAAATCCAACTACGATACGTAACTTGCCTGCGTCTGATTATGTGAATTTACGTGCTCGTGTATTTTACGTAGAACGTGCATGTTACGACAAAGTTATTTTATATGCATGATAGTATGATCTGCATATTTACATGAGCATGGCATGAGCACTTGCACGCATTAGTAGTACGTAAGATGTGAGGTAAGAGCGTGCGTAAGATCGCCTGTGTGCGATGTATACTCGCCGATATTGGCGTTTGTGTCGACTCAATGAAGAGTCACGGCTACCCTTATGCGACCATGGCAAAAGAAGCCATAAGGCCTGTATAAGAGGCTGGGGGAATACCCCTTATGCGGGAGATGCAACCTGGAGGATGCGGCCCGGGGCACGCACTGAGTAAGGGAAGATTCCTGCGGGTGACCTTCTAGAGCGTAAAGCACTAACCGGGAGGGAAGATTCCTCCGGGTGACCTCCGCGGTTAGTGGCCTCGGTGTTGGCTACCAGTGAGAAGCGTCCGCGTGGAGGCCACATTTAGTAAGGGAAGATTCCTTCGGGTGACCTTCTAGTGTGAGAACCTCCACATGTGAGATCTCTATGAAATGGCGCATAGTGGGATAGAAAGCCGAGGGCCCGTACGAAGTAAGAGTATAAGAAAATAAGTATGAGTCAGAAAAAGGACAAGAAAATGAGAAGGAGAGTATGAGCATTAGAAAACGACGACGTGGATTGTCGATCGTTAGGACACGTGCATACATGCATAATTTTTGCTTACTGAGCCTCGGTGGCTCATTCTTTATGTTACGTATTGTAGGTACTGACGATCACGGTACGTGATCCGACCATTACGCGAGGCCGATCTTTTGAAGCTATCCGGCTGCTTTTGAGGTGGGAGTGTGTGTATGGATGACGACCTGTGAAGGCCGGGCGCATAGGGAGCTTTTGGCTGCACACACACACACACACTTGTATTTTGTGTAGACATGATTTCGATGATTCGTAGAACGAGTTACGAATATTCTTTTGACATATATATAAGAATTCCGCATGCACGTTTAAAATGAAAAATTTTATTCGCATTTTTTACGTATACGCACAATAACAAAGCATTAACACTTAGAATTAGAACGGAATACGAGGACGGGACGTCGGGTCGTGACAAGCCATGTGTTTATAGAAAGGCTTAGTGGAGTAAAGTGTCATTTCTAGTATGTACGTAGATGATATCCTTT
Organism: Craterostigma plantagineum; assembly: GCA_027422505.1. Taxonomy (NCBI): domain Eukaryota; kingdom Viridiplantae; phylum Streptophyta; class Magnoliopsida; order Lamiales; family Linderniaceae; genus Craterostigma; species Craterostigma plantagineum. The sequence continues at coordinate 661,719 of JAPQWV010000319.1, read as the reverse complement.
TGATAGGAAACGACATTGGGATGCTCTCAGAGATTAAAGCGTGGCTTTCGACCGAATTCTCTACGAAAGACCTAGGAGAAGCGGCCTATATTCTAGGAATTCTCCTAGTTCGAGATAGGGCGAAAAGGTCAATAGGCTTGTCTTATGCCCTTTACTTAGATAAAGTCCTTAAAATGTTTAAGATGGACGACTCTAAGAAAGGGTTCCTACCTATGAGGCATGAGATTCATCTCTCAAAGGCTATGTCCCCTCAGAATGAGGTACAAAGCAAGAGATGAGTGGAGTCCCCTATGCTTCAGCTGTGGGTAGCCTGATGTACGCGGCACGCGACCGGACATACCGTACACTGTGAGCGTAGTGAGTAGGTTTCAGGCTAACCTTGGTAAGGATCATTGGACTGCCGTAAAGACAGTCCTAAAGTACCTTAGACGGACTAAGGACTTGATGCTGATTAACGTCCCAGGCCCAGGATAATTATACATAGATGGATATACGGATTCGGACTTCCAGTTATATGTGGATGACTGAAAGTCTACTTCAGGTTTTGTCTTTACGCTCAATGGTGACGCAGTGTCTTGGAAATGTTCTAAGCAAAGCACGACTGCTGATTCTACCACTTAGGTGGAGTACATGCAGCTTCAGAAGCTGCCAAGGATGGTGTTTGGATACGCAAGTTCTTGGAGGAACTGCAAGTGGTACCTAGCATAGTGGATCGCCCGCTGCCATTGTGGTGGGACAACAGCGGGGCAATCGCACAAGCTAAGAAACCACGTGCTCACAGTAATCCAAACATATAGAGAGAAAATACCACGTGTTACGTGGGTTTGTTGAAAATGGCTCGAGAGCCATGCAGAAAATTGCCTCTACAGAGAATGCAGCGGACCCGTTCACGAAGCCACTACCATAGGCAGTGCTCGATCGACGCCCCGATAACGGGGTTAAGATATGATAGCACGTGGCATTAGTGCAAGTGGGAGATTGTTGAGGTATATGCCCTAGATGTCGTACGAGGGTTGGGAGTATGAGGGCAATTTGGTAATTGTGTAGTGTGTAGTGATGTAATTTGATTACTTCTATTAACGGATTGATTAGGCTAAATATTTCACCTTGCAGTATGGGTGAATAAAACAAAAATCCAAATATTGGCAGTTCAGTTACTGATTATGAGGGCACAGGAAGGGGCATCAGTAAGCTGAGATACTGCAATATTAAAAAGTCCAGAAGTCTAAGTCTCCAGTAGGGTGACTGGATCGACAAAAAATGTATGACTTGTTACCGTTCACTTGGGAAGTGGAAGTTCGTGACAATGATACAAGATGAATAAGGGGGATTATCTGTATTTGGACACCGACTTGTAATCGAACGATGACACGCTTGGATTGTCCTTGATCGATCGATTGATTATAGTAGTCTGCGTGAACCTTAGACAGAAAGGGTTAACTTGGGGTTGGTCTTGACGTCTTGACTTGTTGCTAGGCGGCCCGTCTTGCCGGTGGCATGGGTCATGGGTCAGCGGCAAAATGCGATCTTGTCTTTTCGATGCGATTGCCGGTTGAACCGCGGAGCTTGATTTACGTTCTCGATTGAATTCGAGGTTAACATCCTATGGCAAGATTAATGTGTGGAATTTATCCAAGTCTCTGGCCAGAGCATATAACTAACTCGCGATAGTTGTAGAGGGCGGTTAAGGTATTTTCACCGATATAAACCACATAGAGTCTAGTGTTGGGGTAGGCCCGATTAATCGATGCCGGCCCCCGAACAGCTCAACGTGGCGATAGCGGAAGCGCGTTTTGAACGGAGCGGCGTAGGGTGCCGAATTTTCGATTTTCAACGTCTAAATTCGACCTAATGCCCTTCGGCTTCTCCCGAGGGCTCAAGATACTGCCCTGAGCCTCAGGAGACCACGTCTAATTCGAATTTCCTAAATTCGAATTTATTACAAATTTATTCGAATTAATAATTTCGTTCCAAACTAGTTCGAACAAAGCGGCAGCCGACAGTGTTTCGACTATTTGGCGACCGAAACAATTTCCGATCAATACCAAATTTTCCAGATTGATTTTACACTTCCCAACGATCATAACAAGGGGTCTTTCGAATCATTCCGATGTCGTTTGGTATTTTTCAGAAAATCAAATCAGTGGTTCGAAATTATCAATTCGACAAAAGCGGCAGTCTGCCGTCTTTCGACAGTTTGACAACCGAAATGATTTCCAATCAATACCAAATTTTCCAGAGTGATTCTACACTTCCCCACGATCGTAACATGGGGTCTTTCGAATCATTCTGATATCGTTTGGTATTTTTCGTAAAATCAAATCTTTAAGGTTAGAAATATACCGTTGGTGTATGTGAATGCACCTCGGATGGACGTCGCAACACCTCGTCTGGCTGCCGGGGCTTCCGGGCTAGATTGTCACGCCGGTATGACCTTGATCGAACCTCCGAGACTGCTCCCGATGGCTAGACGCAGCTCGGTTCGGGCTTCGTCGAACGATCCGTTGCTTTAAGAAGTACCAAGTACACACTTTTCCAATTCTCTAGTTTTGGTTGATGAGAGCAAAATGATCAAGTGCTTTTCTTTTCTTCAAGAAGCAAGCTATCTATTAACTCTCTTATGCATTTTACCTTTTTTTCCATGCTTGTAGTAAAATCCCACTAAGGATGTTTATTGATTTATATTTTAACACTTGTCATGCTCCCATCAAAGCCAAGAGTATGACTCACATGCCACCTCATCCAATGTGGCAAGCTAGGAATCATACACATGTCCAAGACAAAGTCAACATGCATATATTTCATTTAAGCCCATGAGGTTTATAATTTCTCAATTTAGTCCCTCAATTTTAAGTAATAAAATAATTAAATCCAATCTAATTATATTAATCACAATTGAGCCTCATTTAGTTAATTAATTAAGCACTTAAGACAATCTCAAGTCCTATTATTCCCGTGACCGTCACCGGAATTTAACTAAATTATCGACACCTCGTGTCAACTATGCCACTACCTCAACGAATCCCATTCGTTAGGTTCCAGAGAAAAGCCCGCCGTTTTCGTTCAAGTTCATTACCATTTTAAACGCGACTCTCTAGGTCCGTCTCTACTGGCACGGGAGGAATCCGCGAGTCCCGGTATTCGCCTAGCCAATCCCGCGGTACCGGACAGATCCCAGTTGAGAACGAATTGTAATCGAAATTCGGGCGAACCGACTATAGTGTATACATTTAAATAACTCTTACGCCTTTCACTTGCGTCCCGGTTAGGTGAGAGCCATGTAAATGTCAAACTCACTAACCTAACACTATGTTATAATCGAGACCCAACCGATTATTTAAACTCCGCTCCGTATCTAATACGAGCGAGCTTTCCAAGCTTCGGCCGAAGGCTTTACAATCGTCGTTCTCCAATTACCTCATAGGACGTTAACCTATACGAATATAGGCAGTGAATCCCAATAGCAGTCAAAGCCCGGCAATCACCTCCGTAAAGTCAGTTGCGTTTCGTCGCTGGCCCGTGTCCCATTTCCGAACACTTGCGGACCTAGCCAACTAGCGACAAACCGAAATCGCGAAAGCAAATCCGTCAGTGACCCTATCAGTCTGAGGCTGCTATAGTCATTCGTTCAATCATTGACAACATCCTAGTCATGTGATCAAGACGAATACGAGCCGAATGTCCGAATACGCGATCTCTCCGATCACTGATATCTCCATCACGACCCACAACCTCTCAGGTAATCGGTGACACTACCGATACTATGTGGTCGTCAATGAATAAGTCATATTCGGATATCTAGTCACCCACCTAGAATCCTTAGACTTACGGACTTTTTATTTAATGCTGAGATAAGGACCGTCCGGTGTCTCCTCCCTCGTCCCCACGAGAATCAGACGTCCAACTCAAACATTTGGGTGTTATTTATTTATCGCACCGCCAGATGCCAAGCAGACTTTAAATTCGATAAATAAATAATAATGCCTTTATTATAATGAAAATAATATTCACTACTTTATTTTAACAGTATATACAATAAAACTGTCTATTGACCCATACATCATTGTGCGCCCTATACTATTCCTAGTCCTCGTATGACATTTCGAGGGCACACTCCCTAACAGCCTCCCACTTGCACTCGAATGCCATGTGCTGCACCTAATGCCAGTCACAATGGTATCGTAGGCCCATCTTGTCCAGATGTTGTTCCATAACTGCCTGGGACAAGGGCTTCGTAAGTGGGTCCGCCACGTTTTCCGCGGTGGCGATTTTCTGCACGGCGACCATCCCGTTTTCAACGAACTCACGTAGTACGTGATATTTTCTCTCAATATGTTTGGACTTGCTATGAGATCGTGGTTCCTTTGCTTGCGCGACTGCACCGCTATTATCGCACCAAAGTGTAAGCGGTCTGTCCGCAACTGGTACCACAGTAAGTTCCTCCAAGAACTTTTTCATCCAAACAGCTTCTTTAGCTGCCTCTGAGGCTGCTATGTATTCTGCCTCACACGTGGAATCGGCAGTCGTGCTTTTCTTGGAGCTTCTCCAAGACACTGCCCCACTATTGAGCACGAATACAAAACCTGATGTAGATTTTCGGTCATCCACGTCCGACTGGAAGTCCGAATTGGTATAACCTTCTACTTCTAGTCCCGCTCCTCCATAGACAAGCGTTAAGTCTTTAGTCCGTCTAAGGTACTTAAAGATATTCTTAACGGCTGTCCAGTGTCCTTCACCTGGGTTTGCCTGAAACCGACTAACCACGCTCACAGCGTAGGCAATGTCCGGTCGTGTGCACAACATCGCGTACATCAGACTACCCACTGCAGACGCATAGGGTATCCCACTCATCCTTCGTCGGTTTTCCTCACTTTGAGGTGACATTGATTTCGACAAATGGATCCCATGTCGCATAGGTAAGAACCCTCTCTTAGAGTCATCCATTCTGAATTTTTTCAGGATTTTCTCTAAGTAAAGGGCCTGAGATAAGCCGATCGTTCTGTTCACTCGATCCCTGAACAAGCGAATACCAAGTATATACGTCGCTTCTCCCAGATCTTTCATGGAGAATTCGGTTGAAAGCCATGCTTTCACCGACGAGAGCATCCCGATGTCGTTTCCTATCAAAAGGATATCATCCACGTACAATACAAGGAACGACACCATACTCCCACTACTCTTTCTGTAGACACATGGCTCGTCTACGTTTTTCTCGAATCCGAAGTTCCGAACTGCTTCATCGAAACGTAGGATCCAACTACGAGAGGCCTGTTTCAGTCCGTAAATGGACCGATTCAGTTTGCACACTTTGTGAGCATCTGTATGCGACTCATAACCTTTTGGCTGCTCCATATAAATCTCCTCCTTGAGGAATCCATTAAGGAACTCCGTTTTGACGTCCATCTGCCAAATCTCATAATCATAGTGCGCAGCTATTGCGAGCATTATGCGGATAGACTTGATCATGGCTACAGGCGAGAAAGTCTCCTCATAGTCGACTCCCTCCTTTTGGTTATAGCCCTTGGCAACCAACCTGGCCTTGTATGTCTCAACTTGTCCGTCAGATCCAATCTTTCTCTTGTATATCCATTTACAACCAATTGGTCTAAAACCGCTCGGTAGGTCTACAAGAGTCCAGACTTTGTTTGAGTACATTGAGTCTATCTCAGCCCGCATAGCTTCAATCCATCTCGTTGAGTCAACATCGGATATAGCTTGATCAAAAGTAGCGGGATCTTCTCTTAGAAGTCCCCTAGTCGCAACATAATCGTGTTCAACGTGTGACATGCCATATCGCTCTGGTTGGCGTGGCACCCTTTCAAATCGTCGCAAGACTGCTTCACTCGGACCATCCAATTCCAAATCCTGTGAGGGCGTTTCGGTCGACTGCTCCTCGAGAGTGACCTCTCGGCCAACGCCACAATCTCGAATGAACTCTTCCTCGAGAAAATGTGCGTGTAGGCCCACAACGATCCTCTGATCATCGTGAAAGTAGAATAGGTACCCCATTGAGTTTTCAGGGTAACCTATGAAACGACCTTTCAGAGACCTAGACTCCAATTTGTCTGCCTTCAACTTTTTCACATAGGCCGGGCAACCACAAATCCTAATATGTGATAAGCTGGGTAAACGGCCAGTCCATATCTCATACGGAATGCCGTTAACAGACTTCGAGGGACACCGGTTTATGGTATAAGCCGCTGTCAAAAGCGCGTATCCCCACAATGACATCGGCAAATCTGTATAGCTTAACATAGAACGAACCATATCTAATAAAGTTCGGTTTCTACGTTCGGCCATGCCATTCAATTGTGGCGTGCCGGGCGGAGTCATATGTGATAATATACCATTCTCCTTCAAGAACTGGTCAAACTCGATACTCATGTACTCGCCTCCTCGATCCGATCGAATGGCTTTAATGAGTTTCGACGTTTGTTTTTCCACCAAAGCCTTATACTCCTTGAACCTTTCAAGTGCATCAGCTTTATACCTCATCAGATACACGAGTCCGTAACGACTGTGATCATCAGAGAAGGTAATAAAATAGTGGAAGTCACCCCGAGCCTTCACATTGAATGGCCTGCAAACGTCCGTGTGAATATCGAGAATTTCCGTGGCTCTATTAAATGTCCCGGTGAAGGGTGATCGGGTCATTTTACCTTGGAGGCACGACTCACAAGTCGGATAGGGATCTGATCCCAAAGGTTTCAAAATCCCGTTTTTCTCTAACTCATGGATCTTGCGTTCTCCAGTATGCCCTAATCGAAGATGCCACAGGTACCTCGCATTTATTCCTGACTTTCGTTTGTTTGTGACAGTATTCACAGATACGTCGTTCTGGGTGTTTAAATAGTACAAACCATTAAACAGTGTCGCGTTGCCAACATTTTTGTTTCGATACATAATGTGGCATGTATTTTTATTAAAGTTAAATACCTAACCATTCCTGCTCAAAACAGGAATGGAGACGATGTTCTTAAAACCCCTCGGGAGTACAAGACAATCGTACAAACGCAACACATGCCCAGATAACAAAACAAGAGATCTTGATCCGACGTGGCTTGCCGAGAGACTATCCCCGCTTCCCACTCTAACCTCGATCTCCCGCTCCCCAAGCGCTCTACTTGGTCCCAGACCCTGCGTGGACACACAAATGTGAGTACTAGCTCCCGAATCCAATATCCAGGAAGTAGAGTATACAGATGATGAACAAACTGTTTCTAAAACATTAAGTTCCTTACCTGACGCAGCCTGCTCACCCTTGAGCTTCGGACAGTCCCACTTCCAGTGGCCCAGCGCACCGCAATGCAGATACCTATCCGTCGGCTTTACACCGGTCTGCTTCGATTTTCCAGAAGATTTGTTCTTCTTAGAAACCTTCCCTGTTGGCTTGAGCTTGTTGCCCTTCTTCTTTTTGCCTTTCTGGGGCTTCGAACAGGTGGCGACAAGTGCAGTCTGCTTTGCCCTCTTCATCTGACCTTGCGCCGTTGCTAACTGATTCATCAGATCAGGAAGCGTCAGCGTCATGCCGTTCAGATGATAGTTCACTATGAACGCATTGAAGGACGGAGGCAGAGACTGCAAGATGAGATCGTTTTGTAATTCCCGATCAAATCGGAAATTGAGAGTCTCCAATCTCTCGATCATGGTGATCATGTTCATAACATGTTCGCCAACGTTCTCACCCTCAGACATCCTCGATCTGAAGAGCTGCGACGAAGCCGCATAGCGAGCTGTCCTAGACGTCTCACCGTAAAGCTCTTTCAGATGCTGAACCATCGCTCGAGCGTCAGCCATACCCTCATGACTACGCTGCAGCGTGTTACTCATCGATCCGAGGACATGTGCCTTTACGAGCTGCTCGTCGCGCAGTCGCTTGTCATAAGCGGCACGAGCCTGCTCGGTTGCCCGCGCCCCTGGGGCCGGCGGCAACTCGGAGTCAAGGATATACACTAGTTCTTAATCTGAAGGAAAATCCTCAGGTTGCGAAGCCAGTCTGAATAGTTTGACCCAGTCAACCTATTCTCCTTGAGTAGTATGTTTAGTGCGGTAGACATTATTAACACTGAGAGAAAAAGCTGCAGAAAATAAAAGGCAAATTATGTCGATTGTATAGATCATCAAACACGAACAAGGACTTTTATTCCGTTTGACTCCCACTATCTTTTCATAAACACCATTTTCTCCCATTGGTTGTTTTGGAAGTTTCGTTGATAACTTCGATAGTGGAGTTGATGTCCCCGTGGGCGGATGCAAACCTCAACTTCTGTCGTTTTATTGGTTTGTAGCGGCCCACGAAGTCGTGCTCCGCACGAATCCGACCTCGTCGAATGTCTGAACTATCTTTGTCTCAGTCAGGGACCCCCGCCGGTAAATCCGGAACAAGGCGGTATGACTGTCTAAGTGCGACCTATCAACTTTGCTCATAACCGCACACTTGAACCGTACGTTTTACCGCACAGTGTGGTCTTGGCGAGCGGCGCTAACGCACCCGAGCAAATCGAAACGAAAACAAATGCAAGGCGCCGGCATACCCGGAACCAAACCTTGCATTTAAGTTTCGTAACAACTTAACCCGAGCTTGATAGAAGACAGGGCATCCAATCCCTTTACTCACTTAGTATTTTATGGAAGTTTGTATTCTCATAGCAAATAAAAATTAAGCACGAGCACATAAATGCGTTAATTAAATTCCTAACCCTAGGAAAGCAATTTAAATGGACAAATGCGCGGGCTATTTCTAAACTGGTCCTATTACATGGGTCGTAAAACGACCGGGTCTTTAATCTCCAAACGTCGACTCGTCGTCATGCGGGTCGTCGAACCCTCCAATCTCACCTTGCATCGGGGGGAATTATTTCCCGAACAACCCGTAATCCATGTACATACCGGGGGGCAGCAAACGGCCCTTAAACAAATAACCCGGTTAGAACCTAAGCCCGCGTAAATGTCCCACATAAACATGCAACACAGAATTTTGACGCCGGGTGCCCGACCGACGTCACGAGCGACGATAGTCTCCAAACTACGTCGATCGTTCGTTCGCCACATCGGCTACGAGAAAGACAGAAAGACACTCTGACTTTTACGCCTCGGAACGGATACGAATGGAACTAGTGAAGCTGGCGTGCTTTAAGACTCCAACTCTAAGACTAGAAATATCATAAGAGAAGATGGCGGCAAGTGGATTTACAAGATCAAGCAAAAGCTGAAGTTTTCGGTTATGTCGAAGAGCGAGGTTAGGTCCGCTTCGCTTCCCGGCGAAGATCTTGAAAGGATTTCTTAGAGCTTAATTGCACTATCGATCTCTCGAAGCGTGAATCCCGATAGCGCCATTGCGAACAGCCCCGACATGTCGATCCGAATGAATCATCCTTTCCGCATAGGTAAATCCTTGCCTGCTAGGCAAGAGGATAGCCAATTATAAATTCTCTCTCGGTACAACATGGATTTCATTCTGATTGGCTACCAGAGTTTCGAGGCCTTCGGTCGAACCATGCATGGGCCGTAGCTCTGATACCACTGTTGGGGTAGGCCCGATTAATCGACGCCGGCCCCCGAACAGCTCAACGTGGCGATAGCGGAAGCGCGTTTTGAACCGAGCGGCGTAGGGTGCCGAATTTTCGATTTTCAACGTCTAAATTCGACCTAATGCCCTTCGGCTTCTCCCGAGGGCTCAAGATACTGCCCTGAGCCTCAGGAGACCATGTCTAATTCGAATTTCCTAAATTCGAATTTATTACAAATTTATTCGAATTAATAATTTCGTTCCAAACTAGTTCGAACAAAGCGGCAGCCGATAGTGTTTCGACTATTTGGCGACCGAAACAATTTCCGATCAATACCAAATTTTCCAGATTGATTCTACACTTCCCAACGATCATAACGAGGGGTCTTTCGAATCATTTCGATGTCGTTTGGTATTTTTCACAAAATCAAATCAGTGGTTCGAAATTATCAATTCGACAAAAGCGGTAGTCTGCCGTCTTTCGACAGTTTGACAACCGAAATGATTTCCAATCAATACCAAATTTTCCAGATTGATTCTACACTTCCCCACAATCGTAACGTGGGGTCTTTTGAATCATTCTGATATCGTTTGGTATTTTTCGTAAAATCAAATCAGTAAGGTTCGAAATATACCGTCGGTGTATGTGAATGCACCTCGGATGGACGTCGCAACACCTCGTCTGGCTCCCGGGGCTTCCGGGCTAGATTGTCATGCCGGTATGACCTTGATCGAACCTCCGAGACTGCTCCCGATGGCTAGACGCAGCTCGGTTCGGGCTTCGTCGAACGATCCGTTGCTTTAAGAAGTACCAAGTACACACTTTTCCAATTCTCTAGTTTTGGTTGATGAGAGCAAAATGATCAAGTGCTTTTCTTTTCTTAAAGAAGCAAGCTATCTATTAACTCTCTTATGCATGTTACCTTTTTTTCCATGCTTGTAGTAAAATCCCACTAAGGATGTTTATTGATTTATATTTTAACACTTGTCATGCTCCCGTCAAAGCCAAGAGTATGACTCACATGCCACCTCATCCAATGTGGCAAGCTAGGAATCATACACATGTCCAAGACCAAGTCAACATGCATATATTTCATTTAAGCCCATAAGGTTTATAATTTCTCAATTTAGTCCCTCAATTTTAAGTAATAAAATAATTAAATCCAATCTAATTATTTTAATCACAATTGAGCCTCATTTAGTTAATTAATTAAGCACTTAAGATAATCTCAAGTCCTAATTATTCCCGTGACCGTCACCGGAATTTAACTAAATTATCGACACCTCGTGTCAACTATGCCACTACCTCAACGAATCCCATTCGTTAGGTTCCAGAGAAAAGCCCGCCGTTTTCGTTCAAGTTCATTACCATTTTTAAGCGCGACTCTCTAGGTCCGTCTCAACTGGCACGGGAGGAATCCGCGAGTCCCGGTATTCGCCTAGCCAATCCCGCGGTACCGGACAGATCCCAGTTGAGAACGAATTTTGATATAATCGAAATTCGGGCGAACCGACTATAGTGTATACATTTAAATAACTCTTACGCCTTTCACTTGCGTCCCGGTTAGGTGAGAGCCATGTAAATGTCAAACTCACTAACCGAACACTATGTTATAGTCGAGACCCAACCGATTATTTAAACTCCGCTCCGTATCTAATACGAGCGAGCTTTCCAAGCTTCGGCCGAAGGCTTTACAATCGTCGTTCTCCAATTACCTCATAGGACGTTAACCTATACGAATATAGGCAGTGAATCCCAATAGCAGTCAAAGCCCGGCAATCACCTCCGTAAAGTTAGTTGCGTTTCGTCGTTGGCCCGTGTCCCATTTCCGAACACTTGCGGACCTAGCCAACTAGTGACAAACCGAAATCGCGAAAGCAAATCCGTCAGTGACCCTATCACTCTGAGGCTGCTATAGTCATTCGTTCAATCATTGACAACATCCTAGTCATGTGATCAAGACGAATACGAGCCGAATGTCCGAATACGCGATCTCTCCGATCACCGATATCTCCATCACGACCCACAACCTCTCAGGTAATCGGTGACACTACCGATACTATGTGGTCGTCAATGAATAAGTCATATTCAGATATCTAGTCACCCACCTAGAATCCTTAGACTTACGGACTTTTTATTTAATGCTGAGGTAAGGACCGTCCGGTGTCTCCTCCCTCGTCCCCACGAGAATCAGACGTCCAACTCAAACATTTGGGTGTTATTTATTTATCGCACCGCCAGATGCCAAGCAGACTTTAAATTCGATAAATAAATAATAATGCCTTTATTATAATGAAAATAATATTCACTACTTTATTTTAACAGTATATACAATAAAACTGTCTATTGACCCATACATCATTGTGCGCTCTATACTATTCCTAGTCCTCGTATGGCATTTCGAGGGCACACTCCCTAACATCTAGTTCCGTAAGTTTGACTATGCGTGACTTTCGCTCGACCGGACAAGGGTTTATACGTATGACGAAAATACAGTCGGTCCGTGGATTATGATTAGATCAAATTCGTATTCAACTTGGGATCTGTTCGGTACCACGAGGCTGGCTAGGTGAATACCGAACTCCTAGATACCTCCTAGGCCGGTTGAGACGAACCAAGAGAGTTGGACTTAAAAAGGGCAACCGACACAACGTCATCATCAGAGAGAGAGAGACAACGCGAGTCCCAGAATGAGACATTAGGGTTTCTTGAACTTGGCATATAACTGCTTTTCTCGTTGCACTTAGAGGACTATCTTCAGATGTTGTTCATGTTCCTCCTTTGTCTTCAACTGGTGGTATCCTGATCGCAAGTGTATCTTTGAAAACACGGTCGCACCTTGCAATTGGTCAAATAGGTCATCTATTCTAGTTAGAGGGTTCATGTTCTTAATGGTAATCTTGTTCAACTCTCTGTAATCGATGCATAGTCACAGCGATCCGTCCTTCTTTCCCACGAACAAGACGTTAGGAAATTCTTGTACTACCAAAACCTCTTCTAATTTCGGAGATGGGCGTTCCTCCAATGTCACAAAAATAAGGTAAGCTTCACATCCTACCTTGAGCAACTGTTGAGTCTTCAATGCTCATATCTTAGAGATATTTCCACTCTTACGTGTTCCCACGAATGTATAGTTGCAGCGATCCATCCTTCTTTCCCACGAATCTTGTTCAACTCTCTGTGATCGATGCATAGTCGTAGCGATCCGTCCTTCTTTCCCACGAACAAGACTGATGCTCCCCAGGGTGAAAAGTTCGGCTGAATGAATCCCTTCTATGTAGTAATTCGTCTAGTTGTTCCTTCAGTTCTTTCAATTCTGTTGGAGCTAACCGATAAGGAGTCTTACAGATTGGTGCAGCTTCAGGTATGAGATCGGTCGTGAATTGGATCTCACAATCAGGAGGGAGTCTTGGTCAGTCTTCAGAAAAAACGTCAGGAAATTCTTGTGCTACCGGAACCTCTTCTAATTTTGGAGATGGGCGTTCCTCCAATGTCATTGCGAAAATAAGGTAAGCTTCACATCCTGCCTTGAGCAACCGTTGAGTCTTCAATGCTCATATCTTAGAGATATTTCCGCTCTTACGTGTTCCCACGAATGTAAAAGGTTTAACTTCCTCTAAATTAAACATAACTGTCGTGCGGTTGCAGTCGATAACAGCTCCGTACATCGAAAGCCAGTCCATTTCAAGAATCACCTCATAGTCGTTCATTGGGTTTGGTTGTTGAGGTGGCCCGGGTTTATTCTGGAAATTGGGTCTCACGCCTTTCGAGATAAACTGCTTCTTCTAATTTCCTCCGCTCCATTTCGATCCCTGTATGAACTTTCTTTTCGCTTCCTGGGCCAGAATGATTCTAGTTTCAGCTCGTTCGATCACTAATGCTCGCGCTGCAGCCTGTGCATAGGTAACACCCTGAAGCCCGGCCATGTTCACGTCACGGTACAACTACGACTTCAGGCCCTCCAGAAATCGCTCAATTTTCAAAGCATCTGTGCTCACCATGTGCGTGGCAAACCTCGACAGTTGTTCAAACTTTTTAATATATTCTGCCACCGTCATCGTTCCTTGTCGCAGGTTGATGAATTCGTTCATTCGCAGTGCTTGACAGGGGCAGTGAAATATTTACTCCTAAAAAGATTTTTGTAGCCTTCCTAGTGCATAATGATCGGGTCCTCTATTGCTAGAATAGTGTCCCACCAGTGGCCTGCACTTCCTCGCACCAGAAATGCAGCGCATAAGACTTTCTCTTCCTCAGGAATAATGCCATACTGGAACATGCTTCCCAACGTTCTGAGCCAGTCCTCGGCTGAGGTTCGCTCGATAGCTACTTCAAAAGTTGGAGGATTCAGTTTTCAAAACCTTTCTCCCACTATTTCTATTCGCTTTACCTGAGAGAGTCCAGTGCTTCTTGGCCCCTCAGTGTTTCGCTGCTGAATCAGTTCCTGAATTTGAGCAGACTATTGACAAACCAATTTAGTGAGTTGGAGGATAGCCGTATCACCTTTGTCGGTAAATGTCGCGGGTTCTTTGCCTCGATCAGAAACCCCGCTACTTTCACCTCGCGTTCTAACCATTGTTCTCTTATCCTAATAGTCCCTAAGTCCAATAAATTATGCAACACAAAAGGTTCATAGTAATGCAAAACTTACTAGCAAGGATGCTTCCACGCTTTTGAGTGTGTGTACATGAATATTTACAGAACCTGCAACCGAAGCTATGATACCACCTGTGGCGCCTCACCATCTACTACCCGTTTGTGATACTTACGTGATTATCGAAAATATAAAACAGAAATTACGTGAAATTGCGTATAAAAAATTTTCCTTTCGTATAAAGGAAAACATACTGTAATACCCGTGAAATTAATACGAGGTTAGTGCATAAGTTCGAAATTAATGAAGTCGGTTTTCGAACGAAAACCGATTTAGGGAGCTACCCGGAAATATTAGTTGGGCCGAGAGTGAATAAAATCATATGGGCCGAGCAGACTATGAAGCCCAAGAAATAAAATAGACCAAGTAATATTCAAGCCCAAATAAATAAGTAAGGCCAACTTGGAACTTGAGCTAATTAATTAATAAAGGAAAAGGCCTAAGTTAATTATAAAAAGGCCCAAAGAAGTGTTTAGCTTGGCCCAAATGAGTTAAGGATAAAGATAAGAACAAAATTGCTTAATTCAAGGGAAACCCCACGTTAGGAGCATGCCACCCTTACCACCTAATCTATAAAAAAATAATAATAATCATTGTGTTAGGTCAAAGAAGAAAACGTGATATATATGCAAAAACAAAATAAAATCCTCACTTTCAAATCATCAAATCAACGTGAGAAATAAAGAAAAATTAGGAAGAAAGAAGAAAGAAGGTGATGAGGAAGCAAGAAAGGGTTTTGGGCAAATCTATCCAAATTTCAAACCTAGAAATAAATTCAACGAGCCTTGACCGACCTCATTGGAAAAAAACCTCACCACACTACGCTCCCTAAAAACCCTAAGCGACCCATCATCTTCCACCACCGTTCAGATCTTCAACCAGCCGCCGATAACCTCACCGCCGCTTTGAAGGGCTTTAACCAGCCGTAGAGAACCCCCGACCACCCTCCCTCGCCGGGCTCAGACGGCGATGGAAGGGCTTTAAGCTCGCGTTTCTTCATCCCACAAACTTTCGTCTTCTTCATCTTTTCTACTCTTCTTTGATGTCGCCTCCCATGGCTTCTGCTACCTCGCTGGGACCTGAGCCGGATTATGCCGCGCTGAGGATGAAGATACCGGACTTTTCGGCTAGGTTTGACATGGCGGCTTTTAAGGCCCTTGAATCGCGCGTTCGGGGTGGCACTACTGCCCTCAGCAACCCAAACCGGCTACTACGCCGGCGTTGCATGGGTCTGCCACTTTGGTCGCGTGGCCTTCCCCACCGACTACGCCGGTTCCACCTACGAAGACGCACCGTCGAAAACGCTGCACGACCAAAATCGAGCCGTTGCGCAACTCTCATGAGGATAACAGTCTGCCCCTGCGCCGGGGGACGCTGCCGCCTTTTGCCAAAGGTCCTCACGGGGAAGTTAATCCCGACGATCCCATCCAGAGCGACTCCGACCAGCCGTCGGCTGATGAGGCGGCGCATCACAGCCCCGGCTCCCCTAGGGTTTCAACGCGCAACCCTTCTGCTAATGGGCCTAGGTTTTCTGAGGCCCAAACACCTGGTGCCAAATCTACTGGGCCGGCCCAGATAACTCTTGGGCCTTGTGATGACGGCTTTGGGGTACCTATGGCTGCTAACCCTAATTCTATTGGACCTACTACGACTAATAATGGGCTTGGACTTGAGGTGGAAGCTAACCCTAATACTGTTGGGCCTAATACCCCTAATGGGCCTGCGCATGAGGAGGATGCTAACCCTCATTATGACCCTGATCTGGTGGTGGCTACTTGCCCCAATACCGTTGGGCCTCATCCCCTATTGGGCCTGGACTAGTGGAGGTGGCAAACCCTAGCACCTTTGGCCTTTACCATCCTTCATGGGCCTATACATGACGAGGATGGGCTGCCCGGAGTTCCTAGGACGGGACCATGTTCTCCGACGTCGTTCTTGGCGTCAACGGCAACCGGGAAAGGGCAAGTATGGCACGCCTCCCTTTGTCCTACACGGCGCCTAGTGTCATCGATGGTGTTGCGGCCGCTCGGCCTTCGTGGGAAGTTGCTCAACAAGGTGCCGCTCGGTGGGAACATACGCTCGTCGGGTATTTTCTTGGTAAGCGTCCGTATTTCTCACATGTTGAACGCTTTGTCCGATCTATTTGGAAGAACTTTGTCAAAGTTAGATCGACGATTAATGGATTCTTCAAGTTCCGTTTTACCTCGAAAGAGGCGGCTGATGCAGCCTTGGAAGGTGGACCGTGGCTCTTGCAGGTACAGCCAATCTTCCTCGAGGCTTGGCACAGGGGATTCTCTTTTGAAAAAAAAACATCCGACTATTCCGCTTTGGGTAAAGCTCCGCAACGTCCCAACGGAATACTGGACACAAGCCAGCCTTGGAATCATCGCTAGTGTCCTTGGGAAGCCACCTTTTGCGGATGCTATGACGGCTCGTATGGAACGCCTTGAGTATGCTAGGGTTTGTATTGAAATACCATTGACGGAATCTCTTGTCGAGCGGTTCAATATCCACATTCCAACTAAGGATGGGAGCTCTTCGGGTGTCTGTTAGTGTCGAATATGAGTGGCGACCGAAAAATGCTCGTCGTGTGACTCTTGGGCCCAGAGTACCGCGACTTGCCCAAAACCCGGCCGAGACAACCGCATAAGAGCATGGCCACGACCCCACTCAACGTCTTGACTAGGACTCCCACGGCCGTCCCGACCATGCAACCTACCAAACTGCCGCCACGGCATCCTACGGAGCCGACACAAAAGCGTGCCTGGAGTTGTGTGGAAACCAAGGGTAAAGGTAGAGTTCATATGGAGGCCGACAAGACTGGCTTTGAGAGAGCACGCCAGCCACGGAGCCATGCCCATTATCGCGATACTCGGTCTACTCATTCTGGCACGGTGGATTCATCCCCTTCCAGAGGCGTTGGGACGCCTTACCACCACGCGGACCGTAACATGTTTGAGGCACTTGCTGCCCCTGAGGCTAACCATGAAGCGATGGATAATTGCGGTCAAGAAGCAGGCCACGACGTGGGTGACCCCTGATCCCGCGCGCCGCTTGGATGTGGGTGCCATGGGGCGTGCTCGGGTGGCATGCTTGGACGAACTTGGAGATCCGCTTGTTTGTTTTTCTTGGCTCTCTTTGTCGCCTTTTGCTTGTTGTTTGATTGGTGTTGTTTTTGAGGCATTCATTGTGTCGTGGGGTGTCTACTGGTAGTTTGTTACCAGTTGGTTCTCGCTCCTTGAGTGAATCTCATGTACTGCTTTCCTTGTTTTTATTTAGTGACCATTTCCCAAAAAAAGAAATAAATTCAACGAGCTTAAGGAGGTAAGAATCATATCTATAAGCTTATGTTTTTAATCCTTTACATGATTTGGTTATTAGTTGAAGTTGAAGTTTAGTTGGTGACGAACCAAACAAAGAACAATAGGGTTTCAGTTAGCTAACATCATACAACCATCAAGTTAAGCTTGGAGGATAGGTAGGTGGTTTTTAACCCCTACAAACCCTTTTTAAACCGTATAATATTCCTGAAGAGTTTAGAAATTGGATGAACGGTCATCCGAGTTCGAAAGAGACCAATTTATCATTTTTGGAAATTTTATGATGTGTTCAACGTGTTATTATGTGCCTCTTGAGCTCAAAATATGAGCTCTGCATTTTTATGATGTGTTTATGTGATTGGGCTGATGATCGAACTAGGAATTCTAGAAAACTTAGGGTTTTAATATGAAAGAATTGAATATCGTAATGAACAGTCGGCGAATTGTAGAATCGGGTAATTTTAAATTGCGGGCCACATTTATTTCGCAAATTCGAATAAGATACTCGAATAGGTAATCGAAAAGATTCGAATAAGATACTCGAATAGGTACTCGAAAAGATTCGAATAAGATACTCAAATAAAGGATTTTAAAAATGAATAGGGAGTCGGCCGAATTGGTTTCGGGTCGCGAAAGTTTGTCGTGGGCCCAAAAGTTTTCGATATGTGTGCGTGAACACAAGTTTTTGCGGGCCAGAGTTCGGGCTTCGCGGGCCGACTCTAAGTTCTCGACGGCCGACCTCACGTTCGGGGTGGTTGCTGTGAGTGGCGTCGGGCTTCGCGCGGGCTTAAACTAGGTTTCGCGGGCCTGATCAAGCGATTCGCGAATTCGGCGAAAGCTTCGCGAATTCGAATGTTGACCGACCCCAAAGTTCACGGGTTGACCAATTTAATCGGGCGATTTACGAAACTCGGCGATTGATTTCGCGAAGTCGGGCGTTGACCCAACCGATCGCGGGTTGACCTTTTTAAATTGTGGGACCGGGCGAATCTTGGTTTGGGCTTTGACCAGAGTTGACCAGCGGATTAAATTTTGGGCTTCTGCCCTATTTCAGGCCCAAATATTTTAAGTAAAATTATTTCAAGCCCAAATCATTTTTTTAAAAATATTTTCGTATTATGACTTATATTTTAGGGTCAACCCATATTTTAAATATAAATACTATTTTTAGAATTTCAAAACATTCGGCCTAGTTCGATTTGCTTACGACTTAGGAGGTTTTAATACTTGAGACATGCTACGTGCTAGACGTGATTAGTTATGTGTGCATTGCACTACATATCACGAGAGTGATTGTGGTACCGTATCTATACGGTGTTGGATGAGTTGGGTAGAGTGACCACTATCGTTCGTCAGGTCTTGACTCGATTGGGCACCTGGTGGGAGATAGGGTTTGCCACACCTGTCTACTCGGGAATACCACCGGATATGGTTTTGGCTCGGAACGGCAGACAGATGTGAGATTCGTGTCTACCCGGGTTAGTGGTACACTACTTGGGGTGAAAACCGTCGGGTTGAGATTGTGTGCGGAAGAGCGACCTGACGCGCCAGGAGTGGGCTACCGCATGATTATGGCGTACTTTCTCATTGCGCGCGTGGGTGTCGAGTCTAGCCTAGGGCACTATTATGTATAACATGTGGTGTAGGAATTGAGCGTGCATTATCATGTTGTGAGGATTGGGATTGGGATGAGTGCACGCATGCATCGCATATTTTTACTATCACATACTGGGCAATTGCTCAGGATTTATTTTATAGGTGAGACCGAGCTCGACATCAATGGGTGTCAGGGCTAGCTGTAGGCTGGCTGGCGGCGGTGACTCCACGGGCTTTTGAGGGCGGTGCAGTACATGGAACGCGACCTGTGGAGCTGCGTAGTGTAGTTTAGTCGGGTTAGATTTTTGGGGCTTCGGCCCGATGTATTATAGTGACGCGTTTTGTAAACCCGACTCTTGTTATATGTATGTATATTATTTACTTAGAAGTTTTTATTGAATCGGGTCCTCCGCGACTTCAGTTGCGGAAATCCACCAAAAAACTTAATTAGGAAGTATTGTCGCCACATATACTGACTGTACATGACAAAATATTGTTCGAATCCTAAGTACATAGAAGGTGTACATAAACGCAGCAAAATAAACTCTAACGCCCGCCACACAGGTCGCATCCATGTACACACCACCCTCAAAAGTCGCTGGAATCTTCAAAAGAAGTGCCTTGTGTGGTGCCTCGCTTTCCACCACTACTTTCTTAACTAGTCTACGCGACTAATGTCGTAATAAAGAAATAAATCGTGCGAAATTTCGTATAAAATTTTTCCTTTTACATAAAGGAAATTCGTAGGGTTCATACAAAATGGTTTGGGATCCTATTTACATAGGAAGGTGCGCATGCGTGTCAAAATAAAACTATCCGCTGGGCCTCCAAGGTCGCATCCATGTACACACTTCCATCCCAAAAGCCCTCGGAAGCTTCAAAAGTTGGCCTCGCCGTGAAAATGATCACGTACTGTGGTCGCGGGGTCCTACAACACATAATAACGTGGAATAAGCTATAAAGCTCCATAAGTGAAAATCATGCATGCAATGCGCACGTGACCTAAATAGCGAAGGCATCCGCGCCAATGCTATCTACTTCTCATGTCTTTCTCATTCTCTCACTTCATATTGGGCCATCGGCTTTCCATCTTACTATGCACCATTCATAGAGCTCATCTCATAAGAGTACAAATAAGTGGCAGTACACACACTGAGAGGCTAAACCCTAGTACGCAATATGTGCTTAACCCTATGGTGCCTTTCCATCCCAATGTGGTCCACATTGAGAGGCTAATAGTGCCTTTCAATCTCAATGCGGTCCCATTGAGAGGCTAACCCGAGCACAAAAATTGCGTTTAACCCTAAGGCGCCTTTCCATCCCAATGCGGCCTGACACGCGGGCGTTCTCGCTGGCAGCCTACTACGAGGTTGCCCACACTCGAGGTTCCCTCGGTGCTGCTTATTGCCTCGAGTCGCATCCTCCAGGTTGCATCTCCCACTATGGGGTATTCACCTACCTATCGTGAATCAGGTAATTGGCATCGTGAATCAGGTAATTCGGCATCGTGAATCGCCAATGTTGCATAGAAGAGCCGTGACTCTACATTGAGTCGACACAATTGCTTATATCGACAATTATCCATCGCCCTCAGGCGATCCTATACCATGCACGCTCTCTTTTCATGACTCTTATACTAGTTGTGCGTGCATATGCTCATGCCATGAGTCATGCAAACATGCGTGTCATACTACATCACATTTCATGTATCATAAACAAGATACGTCACATAAAATTCACATATTATCATAGAAGTACCTAATCACGTAATTCATGCACATAGGAGTTATGTGTTGTAATTGCGATTTTCACTTACCTGTTGTCCGTAGATTATTTGCTAGTAATTCTGTGAAATTCTTAGTCCCTGATTGTAAGCATAAAATTATAATATCACTGTGCTATTTAATTAATTACACTGTCCAAGTTCTTAAGTTCCCTAAGTGTTAAAAGGTATTTATTAAGTTAGATCAATCCTCATAAAACGTGAGCTAGCTTAGACCTTTATTCCCATTTGGTACACTTCCTAATTCGTAAAGCTCGCTCGATTCGTGACATACCCCACGCATACTTACTTGGCGAATTATCATACAACTCGTGAAGTTCCATGCATTTCACACAATTAACTAAGCCCAACTAATTCGTGACCTTATTCTCACGTAACCCTACATGCATTTTAATTCGTGAAGTTGGCCATATATACCCACAATTCGTTAAGTTTATGAGCCTTTTTTATTATTTTATTCCCTTATATGTCCCATTGTAGCTTCTAATATTATTTTTATTCCCTTAAAGCCACGTTATTGGTACATGCACTATTCCCAAGTCCACTCATTTGAGTCAATTCTTGTAGTTTATATAGCATATAATATTTATTTAATCATTTAGGCTACGTGGACTCCTTATGTGCATGCACAATTCCCTTAATTCCCTAGATTCGTGACATGTTAGTCTCAACTTGTCTAAGTGCTCATTGGTTTGCAAAGTCCCTAATAATTCACCAAGTCTATATAATTATTGATATTAACACCTCACCATTCGTGAAGCTCATATAGATCATAATATCTTCTTTATTCCCTTGCGAACTCCTAGCAACTTATAATATTATTATATTCCACTATGCTTCGTGAATCTTCCATCTGATTTGTCAGGCTTGCATAAGGTGTTATTTTCTCACTTCGCGAGGTCTATACTTCGCAATTCGCGAAGTTCATTCTCCACTAATTCGTGAAATATTATTTTATTACTTAAAGTCACGTGTAATTCGCCAACCTCTTTTAATTCGCGAAATATGAGGGTTCGTAAAATATTAGGGTTCGCGTACTAATATAATCCGTTAAGTTTCCTTATTTCGTGACATCCGCTTCGCGAAACTCGATCTACCACACCTATGATTCTCGAAATATACTGAAACAAGTGGAATTACAACTTCAGTGTGTGCGATTTACACACAGTAGCGGGATTACACCTTCAGTGTGTGCGATTTACACACTGTAGCGGGTTTTTCAAAATTTGGTGTTTCTCAACACGGTTTTATCGTCCGTCGCCGTTGTTTCCGACCACATCTTCATGGTGTAGGCTGGCCGGTGTGTCGGAATCGAGGGGAAGGGATTATTGCTGCGACTTTTGCGATCTACTTAGGGTTTCGCTGTTAGGATGATATGATGGCGTCCTCATCTGCTGGATCGAGGGCGGCGCTTACTGCGACGAACATGGATGTGCGAGGGCCGTTGCCGATGGAGGATAGGGTAGGAAACGGATCTGAATTGGAGGAGGCAAATTTCATGCCTGGTAACGCCGATAGTGAGGAGATCGCTACCACTCATCCGAAGGCCGGGGATTCGGAGGGCTGCCACGCAAAGCTCCCTGCTATGCCGGATCTGGAGAAGCTGTGTGCGGCATACCCGCAATTCGCGATGTCCTTTGACGGGGAACGATTCCGTCAATTGATGGATCGGATACAAGGCCCCAAGGTGGCGGCTGCTGGGTAATTGGGCCGCGGTGCTGGACCGCCGATCTCAGTCGTGGCTAAGGTTAGATCTGCTCGGGATGGGGGACGGACTGTTTCTAGGATTTCCCGATGTTCACCTACACGTCATGAGGGAGGTGCTGCGCCGAAACGTGGAATCCTCCGTCATAACCCACGCCCAAGGCAATGGGGTCGGCCGGATACA
Source organism: Craterostigma plantagineum (assembly GCA_027422505.1). Taxonomy (NCBI): domain Eukaryota; kingdom Viridiplantae; phylum Streptophyta; class Magnoliopsida; order Lamiales; family Linderniaceae; genus Craterostigma; species Craterostigma plantagineum. The sequence goes on along the minus strand of JAPQWV010000319.1, from coordinate 638,972 downwards.
CCTCCACCAGTGCGGCGGCTGACGGTGAGGAGGTGCGTCGACATGGGATCTACTGAAGACGACGAACAAGTGGACGCTGAAATTGATATTGATGATCGGGGTAACGTCGCTGAGGGGGCGACTGATGAGAGTGCACCTAGGGTTTCTAGCTCTGGGCCGGTAGTGGTGCAACCAGGGCTGCTAGGAGTGGGCCCGTACATGGGACAAAAGGACCAGGCCACGGCTTTGCCGGCGTCGCCGAAGGTGGGATTGCTGTCGACGGGAGGGGGCCTGATGGATCATGGTGAGCTCCCTAATGAAGAAACGCGCCATGGCGTCTTCTCCCGCCTAGGGCCGTTGCGACAACATGCAAACAATTCGACAATTCCATCGTCCTATGCGGCGGTGGTTGCGGGGTCTAAAGCTACAGTTGACAGTGGTTCTCGAACTGGAGCTAAGGGTATGAAACTGGGATATACGCCGCCATCTATTGTCGATGGGGTGGGAGAGGCTCGGCCAATAAGAGAAGTGGCACGTCGGGGAATAAATCGATGGGTACATACTTTGGTGGGATGTTTCTTGGGAAAAAAGCCATATTTTCCGTTTGTCGGGTGCTACCTACGGTCCATATGGCTCGGATTCGCGGAAGTTCGTTCAACCTTAAATGGCTTCTTTATGTTCCGCTTCGAATCTGAGATGGCGATGACGGGGTCTTGGAGGGAGGGCCTTGGTTGATGTACGGGCAGCCCTTACTCTTGGAGACTTGGAAGCCCAGAATGTCTTTTGAACGAAAAGAGATAGTCGAGATATCGTTGTGGGTGAAACTTTGGAATGTCCCGTGTGAACTATGGACGCAGGAAGGACTAGGGGTAGTTGCGAGTGTGGTTGGCCGTCCAGTATGTGCGGACTGCGTTACAACAAGAGGGGATAGGATTGACTACGCACGCATATGTATTATGAAGACACTATCGGATCCTTTTGGTGAAGCATTCAATGTTAGAATGCCATCTGACGATGGTGGTGATGATGAGCTTATTCCCATCCGCGTCGAGTACGAATGGAGACCCACCAAGTGTACGACATGTTCATCGTGGTGTCATGGGGAGGCACGCTGTCCAAAATGCCCGCAAACAGTTGAGAGGACTAAGGCTACGCCGCGCCAGGAGCACTCGCGCACTGTTGGGGAACTGCTATCACAGGAGAACTGATCTAGGCCGAACAGACAACGAACATGCTATGGGGCACCAGCCTCGCAATAAACAGGTTGAACGGAGGGAGCGTGGCCTTAAGAGGTTGCAAGGGCGACCACATGAGGAGTGGCATCAGGTCGGGGCGAAGGGAAAGGCAGTCATGGTGACTAGACCTGGTAAGGATTCCCGGCCGGAAGGTATGCGAGTGGAGATAAGCCGTGGGGAGACGAGTCGATCGCGACATACCCTAGAGGCGCCACGAATGGCGAGCCATCCGACTGCCCGGCTGGAGTCGGAGAATGACCATAATCCCTTTGCGATATTGTGTGACGTGACGGAAGCGACGGACAATCTACTACCTCAATCGGGCCCTAAAGACAAAGCAGCCCATGATGGGCTTCATTCATAGCGCTGGCTGCATGGAATGTACGTGGTCTTAGCAAACAAGACCACAGGAGGGTGGTGGGGGATCTGATAGCGAAGGAGCAGTTGTGTATGATAGGGCTTTTGGAAACACGGGTGGCTGTGTCTAATGCAGGGTTTATATCGAACGGTATTAGACCACAATGGCGTTGGTTTTTTGATTACGATGAGGGTCCATCGACGCGGATTTGGCTAGGGTGGGACCCTTCGATAGTCACAATGGATATACTTGAGATCTCCACTCAGGCTGTTCATTGTCGTGTGATATCGCTGGAGAAGGGACAGATGCTGTTTGTCTCGGTTGTGTGTGGGAAGTCCAGGAGGGACAAGCGGCCTCCTTTGTGGGAAGAATTGATGGTTATGTCCGAGGCACGGGTGGCGGATGCATGGATGGTCATGGCGGACTTCAATGCTATATTGCACACGAGTGAGGGACGTGGGGGAGCTCCAGCTAGGCAGGATGGAGGAGTTTCAATCTTGTCTAGTAGGGGCGGATCTTGCCATGATACCTACGACGGGCCAGGTTTTCACGTGGTACAATCAGCAGAGGAATGGCGCAGGAATTTGGAGGAGACTCGATCGCATGGTGGCCAACCCACAGTGGTTTGCACGCTATCCTGATTCTGTCTGTAGAGGTGGGTTGCCATCGATGTCAGATCACTCGCCCATTATTTTGGGCGCAGTTACGCCGTGACGCTGTAAGGGGACGTTTCGCTTTGAGAATTTCTTGACAAAGGATGACGCCTTTTTGGAGCATGTGCAGCGCATTTGGAGTATGCCGCTTCATGGGTTTCCCATGTACGTTGTGGTACAACGGTTGAAGATGTTGAAACCGATTTTTCAACAGATGAGGAGGGCTAAAGGAGATTTAGCTAAAAATGTTGTCGAAGCGAAACGATTCTTTGAGCTTGCACAGGAATTCTCATCACGCTTTCCACACGAGGGTCTCTTCTACGATCTAGAGAGGTTGTGTCGTGCACTGTATGCTAAGGCAGTAGATGTGGAACACACGGCACTGTCGCAACGGGCAAAACTTGCTTGGTTGAAGGATGGGGACCAATGTTCATCGTATTTCTTTCGTAGGGTGGCCATGCGGCGGGCTACTAATCGAATTGTTACTTTGGAAGATGCTACGGGGGTTGTTGGAAGAACCGCTCCAAGTTGAGGGGGAGCTGATTGGGTTCTACCAGGACCTCTTAGGTCACACTGTCCATTCGAGTCCGATAGCAGTGGCAGACGTCCAAGGGGCTGTTACTCGCACTCTTTTCCTAGCGGCTGCACAAGCTATGATATGCTCAGTGGAATGGAGGGAGGTGCGAGAGGCGCTGTATTCTATGGGGGATGAGAAGGCGCCTGGACCAGATGGGTATAGAGCTGCCTTTTTCAAGGCGGCCTGGGGTACAGTGGGAGAGGAGGTGGTGCGGGCTGTACAGGACTTCTTTACGACGGGCAAACTTCTGAAGGGCCTTAATAGTACCCTTATCACATTGAATCCCAAGACTGAGATGCCTCACCGAGCAACCGATTTTAGGCCTATCTCATGCTGTAATGTGCTGTACAAGGTTATCTCCACGATTTTGGCGAACAGACTGAAGCCGTTTCTGCCAGGGTTGGTGCATGGGACGCAGACGGCGTTTATACCTGGTCGGCGCATCAGCGACAATATCCTATTGGCACAGGAGTTGTGTCTTGGTTATAAGGAAGTGAAGGCCGCCACGAGCCATGTTCAAGATTGACCTTGCTAAGGCTTATGATAAGGTGGACATTCTTATTGGCCGTTTTGGAGGCAATGGGATTTCATCCAACCTTCATAGGGTGGATTCGAGCTTGTGTGACGACGACGGTTTTTTCACTTAACCTGAATGGCCAGGTGGTCGGTTTCTTTGAGGGGAAGCGGGGACTTCGACAGGGAGATCCCATATCTCCCTACCTGTTTACTCTGATTATGGCCAGGTGGTCGGTTTCACATATAATCGATTCGTGAAACCCTCGTTTCACAAGTGAATCGCGAACCTATATGGTTCGTGAATTTCTGACTTTACGGTTCTTAATAAAATCTATAACACTTCTAACACCTTAAAAACCTTGGAATTTAGGATCAAAATACTATTCTTTTTTTTCCTGAATAGTTTGAATGTTTCAAGAACTCTCCTCGTCTACTAAACTTGCACAAATCTATTCTAATGATATTTAATAAGCTTAAAAATTCTTAAAATGTGATTATAAGGGTTCCAAATACTCTTAAAAATTTTCTTAAGGATTAAATCGGCACTAACTCTAAGCATATAATATTTTCGTGTTTATAATCTTTAGATCATCCTGCTATCTGTAAAATCATATTAAGTAAATTTTGCCTACATCGTAGCTTCATAAACGTGATTATCAGTATCCAGTATTCACAAAACCCTTAAACAGTAAATCTGTACAGGCCTTAAACATGGATGTATCCTTCCGTGCCTAACATTTCTTAAAACACGTATAGATGTAATTAAAATACTTTAGTTATTAATAGAGATTATACCTCTTCCTTAGCTCAGCTCGTTTTAATTTTTTGGGTTCTCCTTTCTCCCTTACACTATACTCGTCAACTTCTGTTGGATATGAATCATTATGTCCCTTCCTTATTTTAGTTACGTTTTGCGTGTGGAACTATCCAAATGACATCAATACTTAGTTAATGCTTATCTAGGTCATGTAATGATTATTATTTTATTGTGTTACTTTACTTTTCCCTACTAGCTAAGTAATCGAACTATATGATAGTTCTAAGTTTACAATTCTGTTGAAATCTCCGTCGTAACCTATTCTATCATATAATTCGAACTTCTAATTCCTTTGCAATTAGTTCCTACCGAATAATATTTATATTTTAATTAAATCCCTTCTAACTCTCCACTCAATTTCTACTAAGCTAGACTTTTATAATAGAACATAATTAAATAAGCACGTACTATGCAGTAACATAGTCGCATAATCATATAACATTTATGCAAATTTATTGGCCGACACTAGTCCATGCTACGTATAAATGTTTGCCAAAATTTTCTAAGTCTTAATATCATCATTCAAATCATATATCTCTAATTAAAAACCGTCCATTTCCAATTATAACGTAAATCCCGTAATTAGATTTTACGGGTATTACACCTTGCCAACAAAGCGTTCACGTACCGTGGTCGCGTGGTGATCGCTTTCGTGTACGTTAATATATTATAGGTTCGTGCAAGTACGTCAAGTAATAATTAAAACGAATATATTATAACTAGAACCACGCGCGATAGGCAGTGTATCTATCGTTTGTAATATAGCTATAGCGAATATCCAAGTATCGAACACGAGGAATGAGTTGAGTACTAGTATTGACCTATCGACTCGATATTTAACCTAAATAAAATAATATGATTTGTTTATGCTACGAAATTTAGCAGAACAACCTAAAGGATTGGAAGACTAAGGAAGCACAACTAGAAATAATACGAGTGACTTAGGATGACAAGTATGTGTTCGAGATTCGAATCCCGCTGGATGTTGTCGGCTAAAGCTATGGAATATCGTTCCTACGTGAATATCGACTAAATCGCGGTAACTTTCTACCCACTCACGGATTTGCTGTCGCCCTAAACGTTCGTGGGAATCTAAGATCATTAATTACCAGACAGCGAGGATCGAGTATTTGCTTTCGCCCTATACTCGAATCCTAACGTCTATGAACGACCTAATCGTTATTTAGCTGTCGCCCTAAACGAGGTACCATACATTCACATCAACACATAGACATATTGATGCAAAGAAGCAGTATCATTGAATGATAAATAGTCGAATACACGTGTTCACGATTATCCTACGCCTTAACTACGACATAACCCAACGTTCATCTATTACCGAACATACAAGAGATTTAGCTACTCATATTAGGCAAAACAACAACGAGATTCGAAGGAAACGAGGATAGAGAACTCATAAAAACTTCCCTAAGAAGTGAATATGGCGTTTCTGAGGTGGAGCTATCGTTCCTGGATCGAATGAGCGTGACTGCGTTGTTGGATCGTCCCTTACATGTCTCCGAGTGAAAGAGCAGCTTCTAGGGTTCTTCTTCCTCTTCTTTTCTCTTAGGTTTCGGCTCGATGGCGTTATCCTGAGTTCTGAGAAGAACTCCCCTTTTATGCATCGAATTTGGGCCAAAACCCTGAAATTTGGCACGTTCACGGCCACTTAACGGGCCTTCACGGCCATTTAACGGGTCTTCACGGCCAACATGCATTTAGGCTGACTTTTCGCGTTTCTTAAACCCTTCACGCCTCGTGCATTAGGAGTCACGGCCGTGACGGCGGCTTAAACCCTAAATATTGACTTTCGGTTACAGGTCACGGCCATTGGCAATGATATTCACGGCCGTGAATAAGTGGACTTTTCCCTCGTTGAGCTTTCTGCCTCAATTCACGGCTTCTCGCATGAGGCGTCATGGCCGTGACAAATGGCAGTGTTGTGTAGCTTTGTTTCTGTCGAGAGTCACGGCCTCTCGCATTTCGTTCACGGCCGTGATACTTAAGGTCTTTTCCATCTTCGCTCTCCGTCCAGGTTCACGGCTTCGTGCATAAATGTTCACGGCCGTGACTTCAACTTCTCGAGCTACTGTTCTGTTTCACGGCCTCTTGCGAGTATATTCACGGCCATGACTTGCGTTACTTGAGCTACTGCCTGTGTTCACGGCTTCTTGCGAGAGGATTCACGGTCGTGACATGGTCCTGACAGCTTCTAACTTGGCCATTTTGCGTCGTTTTCGCCTCGTTTTCGTTCCTTTCCGCTCGATAACCGTTCGAAGGTCCTACAATATTTAAATGGGTGTAAATAGAGCCAATAAATGCATGGAATGACCAATAATTTCCTATTATACCAAAATAAATAAACAATAAACGTATTAAAATACGTTTATCACGTGCACCTACAACACGTAAAAAAAGCGGTGAGCTATAAAGCTCAGTAAGTGGAAGCAATGCATGTCATGCCAGTACCCAAATCCCGCAGAGGCATCCGCGCCAATGCTTGTTAAATATCGTACTACTTTTACTCGGCCCTCGACTAATCTTACTATGCACCATAATGAGCTCAGATCCAATATGGATAAATATGACACGACCCACGCCAGGTATAAAGCGAAGAATAAGCACAAAAGAAGCAAAAGCTCACACGCCAGCCTATCCACATTGCTTTCAAAATTACGCCTTAACACTGCATGTTCTTCGATCTCATTTTCATGGTCTTGCTGCTGCAACCAGTTCATTGTGTGAGTGAGAATGCTGAGTATGCGAAGCTACAAGACGAGTAAGTTGTTGATTAATGGTATTGCGGTGTTGTTCGAGTCATGTCTATTTATAGGTATGAATTGAACAATAAAAATCATTGTCGTCCCAACAAACATTATTAAGGGGTTTAGGTTTTGACTTGAGTGATCAGCACCGCGAAAGAAAGCGAGGCTTTCCTCGTCGCGTATCAGACTTCGCCTCACCCAAATCAACTTTGAAAAACTCGTAGATTTGATATTTATTTTACTATTTGATCGAGTCAAATTAATGTTAAGGGCTAATTATTGAACTCTGTGTTCTAGATTTGTAAAACGTCTCATATATGTTAGATTACGGGTCATTTTCGTGCCAGTTTCTAAACTATTTACATATCTCACATCTAAATCGGCCGATTCCACATCCTCTTGGCAAATTTTCTCTCGTGCAAATTCGGGAAAAGCTTAAGCTTACCCAAATTTCCTTACTCTCGGCGATTTCAATTTCAAAATCGCCTGAATTTGCGTACAATTTCAGAATCAACCCTCTGTACTTCAGAATCGCCCGAATTTGCATTCATTTTTCGTTATATCAAACTGCCCGAATTTGCGTACAATTTCAAATTTCTCGGCGAAATTACACAGTTCCAACTTTACTCGAATTTTAAATTCTACCTATTTATATCATTATCGCCCGAAATTGCCTTTACTTCACTTTCATTACCAAAAATTCTTCATGAACAGCTCTCGACTTCGAAGCTGAAATTCATCGCATCTGCTTTAAGATCCCCGTTTTTGCTCAAATTTCTGTGTTTCCCATAGAGTTTCGATAAGCACATTTCCTAATCTGTCAAATTTCCCGTATTTTTTCTTTGTCTTCTGCAGCTTTGCGCGATTTAGGATTTAAGGGTTTAGGATGAAATTGGAATCTCGCCCAAAAATTTACGCTGTGTGCTCTTCAATTCGGTGACTTGTTACTGTAGCTTGACAATCGCCCGAACTTCGCCTGAATTTTCATTCTGCGAAATTGCTCTATCACCCGAAATTGCTTAGAAGAGCATTTCATTCGAAATTGCTTTGAAGAGCAGTTCGCCCGAAATTGTTTCGCAGACCATTTCGCCCGAGTTTGCTATGAAAAGCATTTTGCCCGACATTGACCAGCACCCGAATTTCGCCTGAATTTTCATTCGGCGAGCTTGCTCTATAGCCCGCTGTTTAAACTCGGATTTGCAAATACAAGTAGCATACATACATACAGCACAACTTCTCCCGAATTCACTATTTATCCATTTTCACCCATTTTGCCGAAGTTAACTTACAAAGATGTGAAACAAAATTTCTTTAAGTCCTCATTCTCACAGACAGTCAAGCTCTAATTGGAATGACTTCGAACCAAATTCAGGTCACATCTATATACTTGAGATCTAATTGGGCCGAGAAAATACCCAACAACCTTGAGCTTGATCTTGACAAGACAAATTGCCCAGACCCCATAATTCTTCACATTTGACGTAACCACCCCCTCAAAACAGCCCTAACCATCACTGAGAAGATTCCAGAAGTGTACGTTCAACAATTTTGGACTCTCTTAAAACCTCAACCGATCTACCAAACACCCTCAACATCATCGCCCAAATCTATAATACGCCTGTTATCCTCACTAGAAACATTCTACGCACCACCCTCAATCTCCCACTCTCCATACACACAGATCCACATACCAGTGATGAAAATCTCATCACCGACTTTATCCTCATGGGATATAAACTCAGTCCCAGCCAAATATTCAGCCTTTCTAACTTCACTGCCAATGTCATTCCTCAACCTTGGCGAACTCTCTTTCTCATCGTCAATAAGTGCCTATCTCCAAAACATGGCGGACCCGACCGATGCAACCGCAACATAATGCTCATTTGTCAGATCTGCTGGACCAGATAAGGCGACGGGATAACATCAATGGGAAGCGAGTCGTTTCATGCGGTGCCTCCTAGTTTTCGCAGCTACTTCATGGACACTTTTCCAGAGATCGAGCGACAAGACCCAACCGAGGCATACAACATTCCCAAGCTCGAATCTCTATAATCGTCCAAGGCAAAATTCGACCTAGAGGCCATGCTCATTCCAGACCATTTCCTCCAACTACTTGACCCCAACACTCCGGTCGTCAAAGCCTACATGAGAGCCAACAACCTAGAAGACATTCCCACGGTTCAACACATCCCAGTTGAGCCTAGCCCAGGGACAAGCCAACCCTCTCAGCCAAATGTAGGTCTAGGACGACCTGCATCCCCAAGCAAAAACAAAAGAGAAAATCGAAAGGGGATGACGGAAGCAGCAAACAGGAAAGGCGTACGAAACACAAAAATGGCCGTCCTCCTCCTTCCTCTAGTCCACAAATAGCCCGAACCAAGCCCATAGGTACAGTGGATGACTTTATCTTCCCCCAAGTAGAAGTCGTGTCATCTGGTCCAATCGCGCAAAGTACCCCATCTGGCCACTCAATCATCTCTCAACAGATGATTGTTTCACATTCTCACGAGGAACCACGTCAGCCATCACCGCCTCGTTCGGAGGCAGTTGATGTTGCATTAGGCAGTCCTCCGCTTCAGACTGCCCCTTCATTGTCCACAACGAGTCTAGTGTCCTCACCACCCATACTTTCTCCTTTTTCTAGGACACAAACACCTTTTACTGCACCGACAGATGTTGGTGGTTTGTTCCGAATGCTCCTGAATGTCTCAGTACTAGCTCCTAGTCTGGGACAGAGCCGAAGCCCCATAGCGGTCAACACAACTACAGTCGCTGCACTGGGCCATCGATCTGAGTTCATCTCAGCATCAATGCCAACGGTGAGCCTAAGTGTTACCGGTCTCTCCAGTCCTGTGCAAACAGGCGGCACATCAGCAATGCTTTTTAATGTTGTGACGGCGAAACGTCTTCGTGACTCTGCAACGTTAATTCCCCGTTCACGACCGTGGCTACGCTAAATGCTCGGCTCGATGAGTTCGCGAAAAGTCTCGAATTCCATCATGACCAGAGTGTACGACGCACTCGGTACTTCAACTCGCGTCAAAGGCAAAGCACACGTCATCGAAGAAGAATCTTCTCAACCTGATCCGTCCGCTGATACTGACGTCGGCCCATGGAACATTCCAATCAAAGAACTCCATGACATCCTGTTGGCCCGACTCCGTAGTGCACCCAAACTCACGCAGAGGAACGGGAAATCAAATGACGTCTCAATGTTCCGTCTATCTGCCTAGGCGAGGCCGAGGCGTCCAATCGATCACGTGACGACCCAGATGATGAGGGCCGTCCCGAGGAGGAGAAGACGCAAGACAAGGAGCCTCAACCTCACCAGCAGCAGGCAACCGTCACAGAAACACCCACACCTACCCGAACACAAAAATCTACCCGAACTACTACCAAAACAACCCAACAGGCCTCCTCACCAGCTATGAACCCTTCACTCCCTAGTCCCACAGATCTAAGAAGCCCCTCGAATACTTCATCATCTCCTTTCCTATCCCTTCAGACGGATGAACCAACCCTATCTATCGAAACGATCTACAATCCTCACACAGCCGTTGAAAAATACATTTTCAACGATGACTGGATAACAAAGCCGATGGATCCAGCCATAGCCAAGGGCTTAATGGTAAATGCCAGATACTTTCTGATGAAGGCAAACATAAGTCTGGCCCTCATCGACGATGATGAACTCGAGGAAGGGGATGACTACGAAGCTGAAATCCCAGAACTTCCCGAGCTTCTCAAACACACCGTCGTTGATGAGGAGTGTCGCCTGACACGCTCAAATACTAGCAAGTGTACTAGGTCGTGCAAGTAGTAAACGGACGAAGTCCGAGTATCGATCCACGAAGACAGCTTGATTAATTCTAAGATATTAAACCTAATTCTAATTTAGACTTAAGAGAATATTTTTAGTTTTGATGAGTTGATTACGAGATAAAAACGCAAATAATAAAATAGACGCAAATAAAATAAATGAGATAAAGATCAATTGACGACGTGTGATCAAGGCACATACTCGGCACGGATTAATCTACGCATTCATGCAATCAATATTTATTTAATCAATATAAACTAGTTAAGGTAGAAATTCCTAATATACGCGCTACTTGTTATTCACGTAACTAGCGACCCTATACGATAATGACCAATCTCTATATTCCTATAAGACTGCAATCACTTCACACGCCTTCCGCTTTATGAATTTCCCCGAGTTTAGATGATTTCGGCGCCTAAGGTCTCGAAAACCATACGTATGAAACCGAATTCCATCTCTGGTCGGTTTTATGCCGCGGTGTCCTATGTTTATTATTCTAACCGGTCCAATCACTTTTTCAGTCTCGTAAACCATAAGGACAAGTAAAAGTCATCTTTTCCTGATCCTCGGGTGCCATATAAATCTGATTATAACCTGCGTAACCATCTGAAAAGCAGTAAAATTCATGTCCAGCTAATCTTTCTAACATTTGATCAATAAAGGGAAGGGGAAATGATACTTACGGGTGGCATCATTCAATTTCCTATAATCTATGCATACACGCCACCCCGTAACAGTCCTCGTGGGAATCAACTCATTAGAAGCATTCTTTATAACGGTCATACCTCCCTTTTTAGGAACAACTTGGGTCGGACTAACCCATACGCTATCAGAGATAGGGTAGATAATACCTGCGTCCAAAAGCTTAATTACCTCCTTTTTCACCACTTCTTGCATCGCTGGGTTTAGACGCCTCTGTGGTTGTCAGACCGGCTTGTAAGAATCTTCCATCAGAATCTTGTGCATGCAAACGGTCGGGCTTACTCCCTTGATGTCAGCAAGCTTCCATGCGAATGCTCGTTTGTGTTCTCTTAGCACCCTCACTAGCTTTTCCTCCATTATATCTGTCAAAGTGTAAGAAATAATCACGGGTAAAGTATCAATAGCGTCAAGGTAAACATATTTGAGTTGACTAGGTAATGGTTTAAGTTCTAAAATCGGAGGGTCCTCTATTGATAGTCGAGGTTGCGTGGTTAATGATCGATCGAGACGCTCTACTTTTGGCTTGGCCGACCTCCGGTGAGGTGGGTTCGCTTTTAAGCTTGCTACGGTATCGGCCATTCTTTGTACTCATCTCCAACTAGGCATGCTTCCAATTTTTCCTTATTCCTGAAAATTTTAAAATACTCTAGAGAACATGCGTCAATTCTATCAATAAAAGAACAAGCATCATCATCCGGAGGGTGTTTCATTGCTTTATAAACATCAAATATAACTTTCTCATTCCCAACCTGTAGGGGATGAGCTTACCATTACCAACATCAATAAGAGCTCTTGCCGTATTAAGAAACCGTCTTCCTAAAATAAGGGGCATGTCATTGTCTTCTTCCATGTCTAGCACCACGAAATCGGCTGGGAAGTAGTGCTCTCCAACCTTCACTAATACGTCCTCCACTACTCCTCGTGGGTATGTGATCGATCTATCCGCTAGTTGGAGGACCGTAGATGTAGGCTTTGGTTCACCTATCCCTAGCTTTTTCAGAAGTGAAAAAGGTAACAAGTTAATACTCGCTCCTAAATCACAAAGAACATTAGTAAGTGATAATGAGCCTATGGAACAAGGAATAGAAAAACTCCCCCTATCTTTGAGCTTTGGTGGTAGCTTCCTTTGTAATACCGCAGAGCATTCTTCGTTACGGGCTATCGTGCCATATTGCTCTAGCTTGTTCCGGTTTGATAGAAACTCCTTGAAGAATTTGGCGTATTTCGGAATCTGCAAGAGAGCTTCACAAAAAGGAATGTTAATTTCTAACGTCCTAAAAATATTAATAAAGCGCTCGAAGTGTTTATCCGGTTTTCCCCTTCGTAATGCCGCGGGATATGGAGATCGAATCTTGACTGGTGGCAGTGGATCAACATTCTTTTCTACCGCGATAGAATTCGGCTCGTCCTCGGCTTCTTCGGCTCGCTGGTCCTTCCTGTGGCCGTGAGCTGTGTCCGTGGTCGTGATGTTGCTCCCATCATCATTTTTCGTCTCTTTTGCTTCCTCCACTTCCTCAGCCTCCTGAGTTGATTCCAGCGTCTTCCCGCTACTCAGCTTAATGGCCTTGGCGTACTCTGGGGGGTTCTTTTCAGTGTCGCTTGGGAGTGTGCCTGGTTTGCGCTCGACAGTGTATTTGAGAGCTGCCCCATTTGCATTGTTATTTATTGCAGCCCGTATATCGTGGAAGCCTTCCTGAACTCTCCCTTCTAGACCATGAAGTCTTTCCTCCGTCTTGCGGTTTTGATCGCCTTGAACAGCCACTATTTTCTCCAAGGCTATCTCCCAATCGGCCTTTTGTTTGGTTTGTGGCTCAGTTTGTTGATTCTGAACTTCTAAAGGCTTCATGTAGTGCGAGTTGCCATACGACAAATTTGGATGGCTTCTCCAGTTCGGATCGTATGTGTTGGAGTTGCCATATGTGTTGATCGTCTCAGGGTCCTGGGAGTGTAACTTTTATGTATGGCTTCAAATTGCGCCTCCAATGAGCTACTTATCTCATGCACTCCAGCTGCCCATCGGTCTAGATCATGCTCAGTGTATCTTGCAGGGTAGGCTGCGATTCGCTCGATGGCTTGGAAGTGCTTCCTCATCGCCTAACTCCATGAAATTTCATGCGCACCCGCCGTCGACGATCCTCTTATTTGGTGTGCTCAGCCCTAAGAAGAATGATTGCATCTGAACGCTCACATGTATGCTGTGGTTTGGGCATTGTCTGAGGAGGCTGTTGTACCTTCCCCAGAGATTCGCCACCTTCTTGTTTGAAGTTTATTATCTGGCTTCTAATTTCCCTGGTCCTTGACAGTGGGTAATATTTGCCGAGAAAGCACTCCACTAGTTGCTCCCAACTAGTGATAGATGCATGTGGCAATGATGAGAGCCATTCAGAAGCCTTACCTGTGAAAGAAAAGGGAAAAAATGTCAGTTTTATCACTTCTGTGGAGACGCCAGGATACTTAATAGTTCTGCAAATTGAGTGAATTTCAAAATATGTGAATTTGCGTCCACGTTTGTAAGCCCATGAAACTGTGCTGAACCCGTCACCATCTGTATAGTAACAGGTCTAATCTCGAAATGATTATTTGGTCCCGGCGGGATGGCAATCGGGTCGCTGTTACCGAAAATTCCTGGAAGCGCTCGACTTAGTAAAGTGGGCCGTAGAGGAACCATCCGTTCTTCCTCGTGTTCTTGATTGTCCATTCTCAGTCTACGATTTCGATTGTTACGCCGACACGTCGCTTCGATTTCTGTGTCAAATAGCAATGGTACGTTCCTCGAGCTTCGTGTCATGCACTAATAGGAATTGTCTGCAAAAGATGAAAAATCAATATAAGGGAGTTGGCAAAAATATAATAATAAAATAAAATAAATTAAAATAATAATAATAATTGATAAATAAAATGTCTAAAATAAAACCCAGAATAAATCCTAAAATAAAAAATATAGCTATCCTCGGCAACGGCGCCAAAAACTTGACACATTCAAATACTAGCAAGTGTACTAGGTCATGCAAGTAGTAAATCGGACGAAGTCCGAGTATCTATCCACGAAGACAGCTTGATTAATTCTAAGATATTAAACCTAATTTTAATTTAGACTAAGAGAATATATTTAGTTTTGGTGACTTGATTAAACGAGATAAAAACGCAAATAATAAAATAGACGCAAATAAAATAAATGAGATAAAGATCAATTGACGACGTGTGATCAAGGCACATACTCGGCACGGATTAGTCCTACGCATTCATGCGATCAATATTTATTTAATCAATATAAACTAGTTAAGGTAGAAATTTCTAATATACGCGCTACCCGTTATTCACGTAACTAGCGACCCTATGCGATAATGACCAATCTCTATATTCCTATAAGACTGCAATCACTTCACACGCCTTCCGCTTTATGAATTTCGCCGAGTTTAGACGCTTTCGGTGCCTAAGGTCTAAGGTCAAAGAAAAGCCCCTCATGGGGATATCGTGACGAGAATTCCTGTACTAGCTCAAGGAATCGCTTCGCCTCAATAACATTAGCCGCTAGATCCCCTTTTGCTCTCTTCATCTGTTGGAAAATTGGTTTCAATAGCTTCAGTCGTTGTACCACGACAAACATGGGAAAACCCCTAGAGGTATGCCACACATGCGCTGCACCTGCTCCAAGAAAGCCCCATCCTTCGTTAAGAAATTTTCAAATCGAACGTCCCCCTCTTCAGTTGAGGCGTGCCTACAGCCAATAGGATCGGTGAGTGGTCTGACGAAGATGGAAGTGCACATCGACAGACCGCCTCCGGGAATTGGGCGAACCATTGAGGATTGCCCACCATACGATCGAGCCTCCTCCAAACTCCCGCAGCAGCCCTCTGTTGGTTGTACCACATAAACACCTGACCCGTCGTATGTATAGTCATAAGATCCGCCCCCACCAGGCAAGCTCGAAACTCCTCCATATCCTGCCTAGCTGTAGCTCCTCCTCGGCCCTCGCCCGTGTGCAATATAGCATTGAAGTCCCCTAGGACTATCCATGCATCCGCAACACGTGCCTGAGACATAGTCATCAGTTCCTCCCACAAAGGGAGCCTCTCCTCCCTCCTGGACTTCCCATACACAAAAGAGACAAACATCGAATCTCCCTTGTCCAACGATATCACTCGACAATGGACAGCCTGATCCGAGAACTCAAGCACATCCACTGTGACGCTCGTGGGATCCCACCCAATCCAAATCCTCGTAGACGGGCCCTCGTCATAGTCAAAGAACCAGTGCCAACGTGGTCTAATGCTATTAGAAATAAACCCCGCATTAGATATAGCCACCCGTGTTTCCAAAAGCCCTATCATGCTCAACTTCTCTGTCGCTACCAGATCCCCCACCGCCCGCCCGTGGTCTTGTTTATTAAGACCACGTACGTTCCATGCACCCAACGCTATGAATTAAGCCCATGCTGGGCTGCGTTGCCTTTAGGGCCCAGTTGAGATAGGTGATTGTCCGTCAGTTGAGTCTCATCACACAATACTGCAAAACGATTATGTCCATCCGTCGAAGCCGAACGTTCCGTCGTAGGCACCACATTATGAGATGCTTTTGCTAAGTGGCACTCCTGACGCCTTGGCTCGGGGCTGGTCCGACGTAAACTCGTCTCCCCATGGGCACTTTCCCCTCGCGTAGGCACTATATGATGCCCCTTATCCGGCGACGTAACCACCCTAATGGCCTTCCCTTTCGCTCCCATCTGACTGCACTCCTGATGGATCCGCCATCCTGCAAGATCACTCCCACGGCCTTCCCCATGCCGTTGCACCCCTCGACTGTTCGATGGCTGGCTGCCCTTTTGTGGTGGGCGATATCGTTGTCTGTTCGACCGTGTATGTGAGATTGGGCGTTGTGCCACTATCGACCTCTATTACGCCTTGCCGTGATTTGCATCCGGCCCATCATGCCTACCCACACGCTCCGGACATTGCGCCTCTCTATGTTCTCATGACGCACATGTAGGGCATTCGAAAGGCCTCCAATCATACTCGACGCGAATAGGGATAAGTTCGTCAGCCTCCCCATCTTCCGCCGGCAAACGAACATTGAACTCTTCGACAAAGGGGTCGGCCATCTTTTTCATTATACAAATGCGGGCATAATCAATTCGCTCCCCCCTCGTTGTAACGCCATCAGCATGCAACGGTCGCCCTACCACACTCGCTACAACTCCAAGGCCATCTTGTGTCCAAAGCTCCCCTGGGACGTTCCATAGTTTCACCCATAATGGGATCTCAACCACCTCCTTTTCGTTCAAAAGACATCCTTGGTTTCCACGGCTCCAAGAGTAAAGGCTTCCCTTGCATCAACCAAGGGCCCCCTTCCAACACCTCAACGAAAGCGTCCTCTGAATCAAAACGGAACTTAAAAAAACCATTGATGGTTGATCGAACCTCTACCAGCCCCCTCCATATTGAACGGAGATAACACTCAACAAAGGGAAAGTACGGCTTCTTTCCCAGAAAATAACCCACAAGCGTATGCTTCCAGCGATCTACTCCACTTATCGCCACCTTGCGTGATGGTCTAGCCTCTCTAACCCCATCTACAATAGCAGGAGCCGTGTATGCTAGCTTCATTCCCCGACTTGCAGTAGACAAGGGCCCGTTCAGCCGCGTCGACCCTTTAATCGCTGCCACATAAGACGTATTATTGTTCGTTGGTTGCATCGGCCCTAGGCGAGAGAAAACCGGCCCGCGCTGAGCCGATCCATTAAGAAGCACGTTGCAGCCCACACCATCTCCACTCGTCCCAGGAACAACAGGGCCCAAAGATCCCTTCTCCAACGTATTCGGTTCCTTCGGTGACGCCACTGGTGGTGGGATCGGCGACGTCTCAGCTGTTGGGGATGGCAGCCGCATTTGATCTAAGTCCCTCTTCGCCACATCAGCAACCCTAGGTAAGGCCCCCTCAGGTGGCACCACGTTCGAGCCGTCCGAGTCATCGTCGACGATCTCCTCATCGACGCTGTCATCAGTAGCAGCCAAGTCCATGTCTACGCACCTTCTCGCTGTCAAGCCCCTCATCGGCGGTGGCGTATCAGGTCTCCCCCATTGTCGCGGCCTTGGGTTGTGGCGGAGAATGCCTTTGATCGGCAGTGTACCTCTATCCTAACGTGTGGGTGAACCTCGGGAAACCCTAGGTGCATCCCCAACACAAGCAGAACGTCCCCAATTTTGATCTGCAGGCGGCAGCCCATCCCTTTGACCCGCCCCCGCCGTTCGCATCCCAACAGATCCACTCGGCAACCCAGCCCAACGAACCGACCCATCCATACGTATCTCATCCGATCCTTGAATTCGCTCCATCAACCCACGGAAGCGGTCCCTGTCAAAACACTCCGCAAATGCCGGGTACAGCAGTATGCCCACTCGTCAGACCAGACGCCGCCGCATCTAACCCTTGGTGCTGGTTGTCCACCTGAGCCCGTAATTCTGATCCGCTCAGCCCAGCGGTGGTCGTCCCTGACATCCCACTCCTTGCACTCATCGCCGTCGTCAACCCATTTGATGAAGTTTCCATCAGATCTCGTCAGCGAGCCCAAGCCCCTAATCAGATCTCCCCAAATTCAGGACCTCCTCCACCGAGAAATAGCGTGATGGATACCACAATCGTCGGCCGACCAAGATTGGCCAGAGACGACGGCGATCGGACGTCAAACACGCGAAGAAAGCTCGAAAATTGAAAATCCCGCCTACTGTGTGAAAATCGCACACACTGAAGCTGTAAAACCCTAAAACCACACGTACAAAACCGAATTCCATCTCTGGTCGGTTTTACGCCGCGGTGTCCCATATTTATTATTCTAACCGGTCTAATCACTTTTTCAGTCGCATAAACCAATCAAAAATCATGCACATGGTGATCAAGCATACGCAAGCATTAATCTCAAATATAGAGCACATAACTAAATTCATATGATTAAATAAAATACGAATAGCATTACTACGAATAGAAGCATTACTACGAATAGCACATGGCCTCAATCACAAGAAAACTTAAGCTAGCATATTAGTAAAATAGAAGCATAAAATATTGAAAAACATAGTAGAAACATAATGTAAAAACTTCGCTTTGGCGGCTCGTAATAATCTCGTCTCGTCGCTGCGCTCTGTTTCTTTTCAGTCGTATATCTGCCTTTGTTCTCAGCCGTCTCAGCTTCATATCTCCTCGTTCTTCCCTGCCTAGTTTTTCTTCTCTGGTTCAGCCGTCAAGCTCCTTCGTCTCGTATTTTTGTTCCTTATTCGCTGGTTTCCTTTATATAGAAAATAAACACCACCCTAAAACTAAGTCCAATATCTGCTCATAATCGAATCTTACTAGGCATAGATATTGATTCTCTTTCAATTTCCTTGAATATCTCACGTGGCATATCATATGAATTATTTGACTTATTCCTCAAGCCTACCCTTGTTCCTCACGTCAAATAGCTGCCAAGATAGAAAAGGAAAATCTGGTAAATTGCATGGCTGCCCCAAACTTTATAAAAATTTGCAAGAAGATCCCTAAGATTCAAATTGTTCCAAAGTGCCCTTATTTTCCCTTTGACGATCTCGTTTGCTCAGAAATCTATCGTAAATAAATTTAAACATAAATATAGGATATTCGAGGGAATTTTTAGGTAAATTAAGATAGAAAATGTACTTTTACGAGGTATAAAAATAATATAATTTCCTAACTTATCATCCCCCATCGAAGTCGAAGATAGAAGAAGAACTGAAGCTGCCATGGGAAAATGCCAAAGTGATTGCTTCATATCAAGAAGAGATACGAAGGAGAATCTGGAGGAAGGAAGATAGGATAAAGAAGATAGCGAGCTTGAACTCAGAGGCCTAACTCATCTCCCAAGACCAACTGCCATTCGGTACTTGCTCTCTCTACGTCGAGTACTTATGCTCAAAGGAAAAGGAGGCGATGTAGATACTCTTCGAAGAGAAGAGAAGAAAAGAGCCAAAATCAATGCAGTCCTGGTGGGAGTACGACGAGAGCGCCTTGACTTCTTAGAATTTCCTATCTACAAAGTGCGGCGAGTAGATGCAACGGTTGAAGAACTGAATGAAGCTGATCTCGCCTACATCAGAGGTGAAGACATTGAACATATGGTGGGAAGCTACATGTATCTTGGGACACTCCATAATCCAGACCTCAAGTTGGGCTACGTCGCTTTAAGCGATTCATGATGCGCCAGATACAATGCAACTCGCGACCTCCAAATGGCGCTTGAAAGCAACCTGAAGAAGGTGAATCTTACGAAGCCATCTTTCGAAGTTCCAGATCTAAGCTTTGGTGAAGGTCACATTAGTAATGATGACGACGATCTATCAATGGTCTACATCAACTACAAGGGAGAGAAAAGGCTAATGAGAACGTCAGAGATCACCAAATTCAGCGACGGAATCCTTCTGATTATTCGAAGCAAACTCAAAAGGATTCTGGAGCAACTAAGAAACGAAGAAGCAGAAGTCCAAGAGAAGTACGAGAAACTGATCAACTCCATCTCTGATCCAATCTGGCACCGTGGAACAATACGATCCTATGAGTACATACTAGGACTCAGAAAGTCGATTTTTGCGCTGGTGCAACCCAAGAAAAGGAAGACAAAAAGGACGCGCAGGCAAAGTGTGGCTAAGGGAGACATTGTTAGGAATTAATTAGTGTCCTCTAATTAGTTAAATTCTTGGGTTTATATTTTGTTCTTTCATGGGTTGAAGTAATTTGGGGAGAAAAATTGTATTAAGTAGAAGTTTGATGCATGGGCATATACCAATTAATTGTGGTATATAAAGCCCATAGTTACCCTTGTTAGGGTTTATCAAAAGAAAATTCTCTGAAGCCGTTCTCGTTAAACACACACACAAACACAAACTAAAAGGTGCTTCATACGCTTTAATCTTTCTAATAATCTTTTGATTCTTGTTTGCTAACAAATGGACCAACAGACTCTCTGGCAGAGACCCTGAGGAATTCTTTATCAGCTATCTTAGAGAGAGAAAGTAGAGAGAGAACGAGAAATTTGAATTTTTTCTTTCGACGTGCATCTTGATCTTCCGCCCACCGCTGTTTACGGCCAAAACCTCCACGGGGAAGGACGGTTGGTGGTTGCTGAATCACGGGGGAGGGAACGACGGGACTTTTGGGGGTATTTTCCTGCGTTTTTGTGAAGAAGCCAGCTGGGGTTTCGCTGTTCTTGGGTTAATGACGTCTGAATTGGATGGGAATCCAACAGTATCGCTACCGACGGTGATGATTACGATGCGGGGGATGAAGGCGGTCGGTACAGAATCGGCGATGGGGGCGGGATGTGAACGGGATTCTGATGGTGCGGCTGATGGGCTGCCGCGATTGACAATAGGGGCATCTAACGCGGAGGGTATGAAGCGACCAGCCATGCCTGACCTCGCTGCACTGTGCGCGGCGTATCCTGAATTTTTGTAGTGCTTTGATGGGGAGAGGTTTCGTGATCTGGTGGGACGAGTTCATGGAACTGAAGTGATAGGGCGCGATGCTGGAGGCCGTATCGAGGGGCCGACGAGTGCAGACGTGGGCTCGACGGGATCTACTATGGCTGGGATCTAGTCTCTACTTATGGTTCCCAAATAATCGACTGTGCGACATGGGGCGAACTTGTACCGATCAAAGGAAATCTGAAGCATAACCCCCGTCGCTCGCAATGGGAAGCCCTGCTACTCCGCCACCACGTGGGCTGATAGCGAGACGGTGTGTTGACATGGGCAGCGCGGAGGAAGAACATCCTCTGAAGGAAGGACGACCTATGGAAAATCATCTCCCTGAATTACCTGAGAACGAGGGGATCGGCTCTAGGGTTTTTACGCCACCAAGCTGATAGCTGGACAGGCGAGTCAATATTTGCTCCCTGCGATCCCTACGAATATGGTGCAGACGCCTGCTATGGCGGTGCTCGGGCACCCCTAATCACCTGCGACGTCGACAGTGGGGCTGCGGACCACGGCGTTGGGGCTGGCGGGTCCTAATGGGCTGGCAACAGATGGAGAAGCTTGGGTTTCTCATGGCGTGGGCCGTGATGGGATCACAAATGCCCCCGACCAGCGTGGCCGGGTTTTCTCACGCCTTGGGCCGCTGCGTACGACGATGAGGGATGATGCAAATGCATCGTCTTATTCGGCAACTGTGACCAAGCTGCTACCTCAACGTGCCGGGTCTGAGAATCGGGAATGAATTACACGGCCCCCGATATTGTTGACGGGGTGGGCGAGGCGCGCCCGTCGATAGAGGTGGCGTGAAGTGGAGTTGATCGCTGGAAGCATATTGGTGGGTTATTCTTTGCAAAAGAAGCCGTATTTCCCTTCGTGGAGCGCTATGGTCGTTATGGCCGGGAGTGGTGGAAGTTCGTTCCACCAAAAATGGATTTTTTATGTTTCGATTTAAATCTGAGATGGCTTTGGTGTGAGTTTTGGGAGGGGGCCCTGGCTGATGCAAGGCCAGCCCTTATAATTGGAGCCATGGAGGCCTAGAATGTCTTCTGAAAGGAAGGAGGTGGTCGAGATACCTTTATGGGTGAAGCTCTGGAACGTCCCAAGCGAACTTTGGACCCAGGAGGGCCTAGGGGTAATTGCGAGTGTCGTTGGGCGGCCTTTGTATACGGATGGCGTAACGATGCAAGGGGATAGAATTGACTATGCCCGCATCTATATCATGAAGAAGATGGCCGAACCATTTGTTGAAGCATTTAATGTCCGTCTGCCATCAGATGATGGGGGAGAGGATGAGCTCATTCCTATTCGGGTAGAGTATGACTGGCGGCCGGCCAGTGTCTATATGTGCATCGTGGGCCCATAGGGTGGCGCAATGCTCACAACGATTGGGAAGAGATGACGAGCCTGTTGCACAACAAGGCCGAGAGCAGCAAAGGGCGTAACACACCGACCGGTGGAGATGCACTCAAGGTCGAATAGGCAGCCGGTGGCAGCTAAGGGCAGCAAATTTGGCCATTTTGAAAGGAGGAACAGATTGGTCCTTGGGCGCGCATCCACGGGAAATAGACCTCGGGAGGAGTGGAGACAGGTGGGGGCGAAAGGGCAGGCCATTATGGTGACTACGGAGCCTACTATTTTGATGCCTAGTGGAGAACGTAGCCATGGGGAGGCGAGCTCGTCGAGGCACAGTCAACGTGGTTGGTGGGTCATGTAGCCATTACAGCGCCTGGAATCGAGGGGCGTAACCGTTTTGAAGTATTAAGCAACATGACGGAAGCAACTGACACTTTCCTATCTCATATGGGCCCTAAAGCAAGCGCAGCCCACAACGGATGCATTTATGTTAGCATTGGGAGCATGGAATGTACGTGGTCTTAATAAACAAAGACCACATGAGGGCGGTGGGGAATTTGATAGCGCATGAGCAGTTGAGTATGATTGGGCTTCTCGAAACACGTGTGGTTGTATCTAATGTGGGGTTTATTTCGAGTGGCATTAGATCACGGTGGAGCTGGTTCTTCGACTACAATGAGGGTCCAGCTACGCGGATCTGGGTTTATTTCGAGTGGCATTAGATTTTCAATCTAAACACGACCCAGCGTCCTTCAGCTTATCCGAGGGCCAAAGATACAGCCCTAAGCCTCAGGAGACCACGTCTAATTCGAATTTCCTAAATTGGAATTTAATACAAATTTATTCGAATTGATAATTTAATTCCAAACTAGTTCGAACAAAGCAGCAGCCGACATTGTTTCGACAATTTGGTGACCGAAATGATTTCCGATCGATCGCAACGAGGGGTCTTTCGAATCATTCCGATGTCGTTTGGTATTTTTCGTAAAATCAAATCAGTAGAGTTCGAACATAACTTCGGCGTACGTGATTACAGCTCGGAGGAGCGTCGGAGCGCCTCGTCTGGTTCCTGGGGCCACCGGACTAGATTGTCACACCGGTATGTCTTTGATCGAACCTCCGAGACTGCTCCCGATGGCTAGACGCAGTTCGGTTCGGGCGTCGGGCTTCGTCGAACGATCCCATGACTTGACGTGGCTTGAGAAGTTCAAAACTTAAGCTCACTTTTGTTCTAATTCTCTAGTATTGTTGAGTTGAGTTTGAGAGCAAGTCCAAGTACAAAAACTTCATTAGACAACCCACGTTATGAACTTTATTCAAGTACCAAGTCTCTATGTATTTTTCTTAGCTTAATTTTATTTCTCCCTAAGCATGTTCCCGTTTGTAGTAAAATTCCACTACAAATATATTATCAGTTTCTTTAACACATGTCATGCTCTCAAAGTGTGACTCATATGCCACCTCAACCAATGTGGCATGCTAGAAATTATACACATATCCAAACCAAGTCAACATGCAAATATTTAATTTTGGCCCTTTAGGTTTCTAAAATCTCAATTTAGTCCCTCAATTTTAAGTAATAAAACAATTGTATCCAATCTAATTATTGTAATTACAATTGAACCTCACTTAGTTAATTAATTAAGCATCAAGACAATCGTAAGTCCTAATTATTTCCGTGACCCTCACCGGAACTTAACTAAACCGTCGACACCTCGTATCAACTATGCCACTAACTCAACGAATCCCATTCGTTATGTTCCAGAGAAAAGCCCGCCGTTTTCGTTCAAGGTCATTACTATTTTTAAGCGCGATTCTCTAGGTCCGCCTCAACTGGCACGATAGGAATCCACGAGTACCGTATTCGCCTAGGCAATCCCGCGGTACCGGATAGATCCCAGTTGAGAATGAATTTTGATCTAATCAAAATTCGGGCGAACCAACTATAGTGTATACATTTAAATACCTCTTACGCCTTTCACTTGCGTCCCGTTAGGTGAGAGCCATGTAAATGTCAAACTCACTGACCTAACTCTATGTTACAATCGAGACACAATCAATTATTTAAACTCCGCTCTACATCTAATACGAGCGAGCTTTCCAAGCTTCGGCCGAAGGCTTTACAATCGTCGTTCTCCAGTTACCTCATAGGACGTTAACCTATACGAATATAGGCAGTGAATCCCGATAGCAGTCAAAGCCCGACAATCACCTCCATAAAGTCAGTTCCGTTTTGCCGCTGGCCCGTGTCCCCTTTCCGAACACTTGAGGACCTAGCCAACTAGCGACAATCCGAAATCGCGAAAGCAAATCCATCAGTGACCCTACCGGTCTGAGGCTGCCATAGTCATTCGTTCAATCATTGACAACATCCTGGTCATGTGATCGAGAAGAATACGAGCCGAATGTCCGAATGCGCGATCTCTCCGATCGCCGATATCTCCATCACGACCCATAACCTCTCAGGTAATCGGTGACACTACCGATACTATGTGGTCGTCAATAGATAAGTCATATTCGGATATCTAGTCACCCATCTAGAATCCTTAGACTTACGGACCTTTTATTTAATGCTGAGATTAAGGACCGCCCAGTGTCTCCTCTATCGTCCCCACGAGAATCAGACGTCCAACTCAAACATTTGGGTGTTATTTATTTATCGCACTGCCGGATGCCAAGGAGACTTTATATTCGATAAATAAATAATAATGCCTTTATTATAATGAAGATAATATTCACTACTTTATTTTGACAGTATATACAATAGAACTGTCTAGCGACCTATACATCATCGTGCGCCCTATACTATTCCTAGTCCTCGTATGGCATTCGGAGGGCGCACTCCCTAACAGCCTCCCACTTGCACTCGAATGCCAAGTGCTGCACCTAATGCCAGTCACAATGGTATCGTAGCCCCATTTTGCCCAGATGTTGTTCCATAACTACTTGGGACAAGGACTTCGTGGGTGGGTCCTCCACGTATTCCTGGTGGCGATCTTCTGCATGGCGGCCCATTCAACGAACTCACGTAGTACGTGATATTTTCTCTTGATATGTTTGGACTTGCTATGAGATCGTGGTTCCTTTGCTTGAGCGACTGCACCGCTATTATCACACCAAAGTGTAAGCGGTCTGTCCGCAACTGGTACCATAGTAAGTTCCTCCAAGAACTTTTTCATCCAAACAGCTTCTTTAGCTGCCTCTGAAGCTGCTATGTATTCTGCCTCACACCTGGAATCGGCAGTTGTGCTTTGCTTGGAGCTTCTCCAAGCCACTGCCCCCCCGTTGAGCACGAATACAAAACCTGAAGTAGATTTTCGGTCATCCACGTATGACTGCAAGTCCGAATCGGTGTAACCATCTACTTCTAGTCCCGCTCCTCCATAGACCAGCGTTAAGTCTTTAGTCCGTCTAAGGTACTGAAAGATATTTTTAACGGCTGTCCAATGTCCTCCCCCTGGGTTTGCCTGAAACAGACTAACCACACTCACAGCGTAGGCTATGTCCGGTCGTGTACACAACATCGCGTACATCAGACTACCCACTGCAGGCACATAGGGTATCCCACTCATCGTCGTCTGTCTTCCTCACTTTGAGGTGACATTGATTCCAACAAATGGACCCCATGTCGCATTGGTAAGTACCCTCTTTTAGAGTCATCCATTCTGAATTTCTTAAGGATTTTCTCTAAGTAAAGGGCCTAAAATAGCCGATCGTTCTGTTCGCTCGATCCCTGAACAAGCAAATAGCAAGTATATATGTCACTTCTCCCAAATCTTTCATGGATAATTCGTTGAAAGCCACGCTTTCACCGACGAGAGCATCCCAATGTCGTTTCCTATCAAAAGGATATCATCCACGTACAATACAAGGAACGACACCATACTCCCACTGCTCTTTCTGTAGACACATGGCTCATCTACGTTTTTCTCGACTCCGAGTTCCGAACTGCTTCATCGAAACGTATGATCCAGCTGCGAGAGGCCTGTTTCAGTCCATAAATGGACCGATTCAGTTTGCACACTTTGTGAGCATCTGCATGCGAGTGAAAACCTTTTGGCTGCTCCATATAGATATCCTCCTTGAGGAATCCATTAAGGAACGCCGTTTTGACGTCCATCTGCCAAATCTCATAATCATAGTGCGCAGCTATCGCGAGCATTATTCGGATAGACTTGATCATGGCTACAGGCGAGAAAGTCTCCTCATAGTCGACTACATCTTTTTGGTTATAGCCCTTGGCAACCAACCTGGCCTTGTATGTCTCAACTTGTACGTCAGATCCAATCTTTCTCTTGTAGATCCATTTACAACTGATTGGTCTAAAATCGCTCAGTAGGTCAACAAGAGTCCAGACTTTGTTGGAGTACATTGAGCCCGTCTCAACCTGCATAGCTTCAACCCATCTCGTTGAGTCAACATCGGATATAGCTTGATCGAAAGTAGCCGGATCTTCTCTTAGAAGTCCCCTAGTCGCAACATAATCGTGTTCGACGTGTGACATGCCGTACCGCTCTGGTTGGTGTGGCACCCTTTCAGATCGTCGCACGACTGGTTCGCTCGGACCATCCGATCCCAAATCCTGTGTGGGCGTTTCGGTTGACTGCTCCTCGAGGGTGACCTCTCGGCCAACGCCACAATCTCGAATGAACTCTTCCTCGAGAAAATGTCTGTGTAGGCCCACAACGATTCTCTAATCATCGTAATATGAAACGACCTTTTAGAGACCTAGACTCCAATTTGTCTGCCTTCAACTTTTTCACATAGGTCGGGCAACCCCAAATCCTAATATGTGATAAGATGGGTAAACGAACAGTCCATATCTCATATGGAATGCCGTTAACAAACTTCGAGGGACACCGTTTATGGTACAAGCCGCTGTCAAAAGCGTGTATCCCCACAATGACATCGGTAAATCTGTATAGCTTAACATAGAACGAACCATATCTAATAAAGTTCGGTTTCTACGTTCGGCCATGCCATTCAATTGTGGCGTGCCGGGCGGAGTCATCTGTGATAATATACCATTCTCCTTCAAGAACAGGTCAAACTCGACACTCATGTACTCGCCTCCTCGATCCGATCAAATGGCTTTAATGAGTTTCGACGTTTGTTTTTCCACCAAAGCCTTATACTCCTTGAACCTTTCAAGTGCATCAGCTTTATACCTCATCAGATACACGAGTCCGTAATGACTGGGATCATCCGTGAAGGTAATAAAATAGTGGAAGTCACCTCGAGCCTTCATATTGAATGGCCCGCAAACGTCCGTGTGAATCAAACCGAGAATTTCCGTGGGTCTATTAAATGTCCCACTAAAGGGTGGTCGGGTCATTTTACCTTGGAGGCACGACTCACAGGTCGGATAGGGATCCGATCCCAATGGTTTCAAAATCCCATTTTTCTCCAACTCATGGATCTTGCGTTCTCCCATATGACCTAATCGAAGATGCCGCAAGTACCTCGTATTTATTCCTAACTTTCGTTTGTTTGTGACAGTATTCACAGATAGGTCGTTCTGGGTATTTAAATAGTACAAACCATTAAACAGTGTCGCGTTGCCAACATTTTTATTGCGATACATAATGTGGCATGTATTATTATTAAAGTTAAATACATAACCATTCCTGCTCAGAACAGGAATGGAGACGATGTTCTTAAAACCCCTCTGCAGTACAAGTTGTACAAACCAACACATGCCCAGATAACCAAACAAGAGATCTTGAACCGACGTGGCTTGCTAAGAGACTATCCGCACTTTCCACTCTGACCTCGATCTCCCGCTCCCCAAGCGCTCTACTTGGTCCCAGACCCTGCGTGGACACATAAATGTGAGTACTAGCTCCCGAATCCAATATCCCTAAAGTAGAGTATAAAGATGATGAACAAACTGTTTCTAAAACATTAAGTTCCTTACCTGACGCAGCCTGCTCACCCTTGAGCTTCGGACAGTCCCGCTTCCAGTGGCCCAGCGCACCGCAATGCAACTACCTATCCGTCGGCTTTACACCGGTCTGCTTTGATTTCCCAGAAGATTTGTTCTTCTTAGAAACCTTGCCTGTTGGCTTGAGCTTGTTTCCCTTCTTCTTTTTGCCTTTCTGGGGCTTCGAAGAGGTGGAGACGAGTGCAGTCTACTTTGACCTCTTCATCTGACCTTGCGCCGTTGCTAACTGATTCACCAGATTATGAAGCGTCAGCGTCATGCCGTTCAGATGATAGTTCACTATGAACGCAATGAAGGACGGAGCCAGAGACTGCAAGATGAGATCGTTTTGTAATTCCCTATCAAATCGGAAATTGAGAGTCTCCAATCTCTCAATCACGGTGATTATGTTCATAACATGGTCACCGACGTTCTCACCCTCAGACATCCTCGATCGGAAGAGCTGCGATGAAGCCGCATAGCGAGCTGTCCTCGACGTCTTACCATAAAGCTCTTTCAGATGCTGAACCATCGCTCGAGCGTCAGCCATACCCTCATGGCTACGCTGCAGCGTGTTACTCATCGATCCGAGGACATGAGCCTTTACGAGCTGCTCGTCGCGCAGTTGCTTGTCATAAACGGCACGAGCCTGCTCGGTGCCCGCGCCCCTAGGGCCGGCAGCAACTCGGAGTCAAGGATATACAGTAGGTTCTCAATCTGAAGGAAAATCCTCAGGTTGGGAAGCAAGTCTTAATAGTTCGACAGGTCAACCTATTCTCCTTGAATGTTTAAAGCGGTAGACATTATTAACACTGAGAGAAAAAGCTGCAGAAAATAAAAGGCATATTAAGTCGTTTGTATAGATCATCAAACGGAGCAAGGACTTCTATGACGTTTGACTCCCACTATCTTTTCATAAACACCATTTTCTCCCATTGGATGTTTTGGAAGTTTCGTTGATAACTTTGATATGGATTTGATGTCCCCGTGGGTGGATGCAAACCTCAACCTCTGTCGTTTTATTGGTTTGCAGCGGCCCACGAAGTCGTGCTCTGCACGAATCCGACCTCGTCAAATGTCTCAACTATCTTTGTCTCAGTCAGGGACCCCCACCGGCAACTCCGGAATAAGGCGGTGTGACTGTCTAAGTGCGACGTATCAACTTTTTTGCATAAAATCGCACACTTGAACAGTATATTTTACCGCACAGTGTGGTCTTGGCGAGCAAATGCAAGGTGCCGGCATATCTGGAACCAAACCTTGCATTTAGGTTTCGTAACAACTAAGCCCGAGCTTGATAGAAGACAGGGCATCTCTTTACTCAGTATTTCATTGGGAGATTCTTTTGTGTTCTCATAGCAAATCGAAAATTAAGAACGAGCACATAAAATGCGTTAATTAAATTCCTAACCCTAGGAAAGCAATTTAAATGGACAAATAAGCGGGCTATTGCTAAACTGGTCCTATTACATGGGTCGTAAAATGACCGGGGTCTTCGATCTGCAAACATCGACCATTGTCTCCATCGTCGCCGAACCCTCCAATAGCGCCATGCATCGAACGGCCATCATTTTATCTAGTTTATCTAATAAAGCGTTAAAATACAACACGGAAGGAATTATTTCCCGAGCAACCCGTAATCCATTTACATACCAGGGGGCAGCAAACGACCCTTAAACAAATAACCCGGTTAGCACCTAAGCCCGCGTAAATGTCCAACATAAACATGCAACACAGAATTGTGACGCCGGGTGCCCGACCGACGTCCCGAGCAATGGTAGTCTACAAACTACGTCGACCGTTCGTTCACCACATCGGCTTTCGAGGCCTTCGGTCGAACCATTCATGAGCCGTAGCTCTGATACCACTGTTGGTGTGGGCCCGACTAATCGATGGTGGCCCCCGAACAGCGCAACGTGGCAATAGCAGAAGTGCGTTTTGAACCGAGCGGCGTAGGGTGACGAATTTTCGATTTTCAACATCTAAACTCGACCCAGCGCCCTTCGGCTTCTCCTGAGAACCCAAGATACAGCCTTGAGCCTCAGGAGACCACATTTATTTCAAATTTTCTAATTCAAATTTAATACAAATTTATTCGAATTGATAATTTAATTCCAAACAAGTTCGAACAAAGCGGCAGCCGACATTGTTTCGACAATTTGCCGACCGAAATGATTTCCGATCGACACCAAATTCCAATCGTTCCTATGTCGTTTGGTATTCTTCGTAAAATCAAAACATTAGTTCGAAATTATCAATTCGAGTAAAGCGGCAGTTTGCCGTCTTTCGATATTTTGACTACTGAAACAACTTCCGATCGATACCAAATTTTCCAGAACGATTCTACACTTCCTGAAGATTGCAACGAGGGGTCTTTCGAATCATTCCAATGTCGTTTGGTATTTTTCGTAAAATCAAATCAGTAGAGTTCGAACATACCTTCGGCGTACGTGATTACACCTCGGAGGTGCGTCGCAGCGCCTCGTCTGGTTCTCGGGGCCTCCGGGCTAGATTGTCACGCCAGATGACTTTGATCAAACCTCCGAAACTGCTCCCGATGGCTAGACGCAACGCGGTTCGGGCGTCGGGCTTCGTCGAACGATTCCGTGACTTGACGTGGCTTCAGAAGTTCAAAACTTAAGCTCACTTTTGTTCTAATTCTCTAGTATTGATGAGTTGAGTTTGAGAGCAAGTCCAAGTACAAAAACTTCATTAGACAACCCACGTTATGAACTTTATTTAAGTACCAAGTCTCTTTGTATTTTTCTTAGCTTAATTTTGTTTCTCCCTAAGCATTTTCCCGTTTGTAGTAAAATTCCACTACAAATATATTATTAGTTTTTCTTTAACACATGTCATGCTCTCAAAGTATGACTCATATGCCACCTCAACCAATGTGGCATGCTAGAAATTATACACATGTCCAAGAACAAGTCAACATGCAAATATTTAATTTTGGCCCTTTAGGTTTCTAAATTCTCAATTTAGTCCCTCAATTTTAAGTAATAAAATAATTAAATCCAATCTAATTGTTTTAATTACAATTGAGCCTCACTTAGTTAATTAATTAAGCACTCAATACAATCTTAATCCTAATTATTTCCGTGACTCTCACCGGAACTTAACTAAACCGTCGACACCTCGTATCAACTATGCCACTACCTCAACGAATCCCATTCGTCAGGCTCCAGAGAAAAGCCCGTCGTTTTCGTTCAAGGTCATTACCATTTTTAAGTGCGACTCTCTAGGTCCGTCTCAACTGACACGGGAGGAATCCGCGAGTCCCGGTATTTGCCTAGCCAATCCCGCGATACCGGACAGATCCCAGTTGAGAACGAATTTTGATCTAATCGAAATTCGGGCGAACCGACTATAGTGTGTACATTTAAATACCTCTTACGCCTTTCACTTGCATCCCGGTTAGGTGAGAGCCATGTAAATGTCAAACTAACTGACCTAACTCTATGTTACAATCGAGACACAACCGATTATTTAAACTCTGCTCCGCATCAAATACGAGCGAGCTTTCCAAACTTCGGCCCAAGGCTTTACAATCGTCGTTCTCCAATTACCTCATAGGACGTTAACCTATACGGATATAGGCAGTGAATCCCGATAGCAGTCAAAGCCCGACAATCACCTCCGTAAAGTCAGTTGCATTTCGCCGTTGGCCTGTGTCCCATTTCCGAACACTTGCGGACCTAACCAACTAGCGACAATCCAAACCTAACCAACTAGCGACAATCCAAAATCGCAAAAGCAATCCGTCAGTGGCCCTATCGGTCTGAGGCTGCTATAGTCATTCGTTCAATCATTGACAACATCCTAGTCATGTGATCGAGACGAATATGAGCCGAATGTCCGAATACGCGATCTCACCGATCACCGATATATCCATCACGACCCACAACCTCTCAGGTAATCGGTGACACTATCGATACTATGTGGTCGTCAATGGATAAGTCATATTCGGATATCAAGTCACCACCTAGAATCCTTAGACTTACGGACCTTTTATTTAATGCGGAGACTAAGGACTGCCAGGTGTCTCCTCTCTCGTCCCCACGAGAATCAGACGTCCAACTCAAACATTTGGGTGTTATTTATTTATCGCACTGCCGGATGCCATGCAGACTTTATATTCGATAAATAAATAATTAATGCCTTTATTATAATAAAGATAATATTCACTACTTTATTTTGACAGTATATACAATAGAACTGTCTACCGACCTATACATCATCGTGCGCCCTATACTATTCCTAGTCCTCGTATGGCATTCCGAGGGTGCACTCCCTAACAGCCTCCTACTTGCACTCGGATGCCATGTTCTGCACCTAATGCCAGTCACAATAGTATCGTAGCCCAATCTTGTCCAGATGTTGTTCCATAACTGCTTGGGAGAAGGGCTTCGTGAGTGGGTCCGCCACGTTTTCCATGGTGGCAATCTTCTGCACGGCGGCCATTCTGTTTTCAACGAACTCACGTAGTACGTGATATTTTCTCTCGATATGTTTGGACTTGCTATGAGATCGTGGTTCCTTTGCTTGCACGACCTCACCGCTATTATCACATCAAAGTGTAAGCGGTCTGTCCGCAACTAGTACCTCAGTAAGTTCCTCCAAGAACTATTTCATTCAATCAGCTTCTTTAGCTGCATCTGAGGCTGCTATGTATGCTGCCTCACACGTGGAATCAGCAGTAGTGCTTTGCGTGGAGCTTCTCCAAGCCACTGCCCCACCGTTGAGCACGAATACAAAACCTGAAGTAGATTTCCGGTCATCTACGTCTGACTGGAAGTCCGAATCGGTGTAACCATCTACTTCTAGTCCCGCTCCTCCATAGACCAACGTTAAGTCTTTAGTCCGTCTAAGGTACTTAAAGATATTTTTAACGGCTGTCCAATGTTCTTCCCCTGGGTTTGTCTGAAACCGACTAACCACACTCACAGTGTAGGCAATGTACGGTCGTGTACACAACATCGCGTACATCAGACTACCCACTACAGACGCATAGGGTATCCCACTCATCCGTCGTCTGTCTTCCTCACTTTGAGGTGGCATTGATTTCGACAAATGGACCCTATGTCGCATTGGTAAGTACCCTCTAGTCATCCATCCATTCTGAATTTCTTCAGGATTTTCTCTAAGTAAAGGGCCTGAGATAAGTCGATTGTTCTGTTCGCTCGATCCCTGAACAAGCGAATACCAAGTATATGCATCGCTTCTCTCAAATCTTTCATGGAGAATTCGGTTTAAAGCCACACTTTCACCGACGAGAGCATCACAATGTCGTTTCCTATCAAAAGGATATCATCCACGTACAATACAAGAACGACACCATACTCTCGCTGCTCTTTCTGTAGACACATGGATCATCTACGTTTTTCTCGAATCTGAAGTTCCAAACTACTTCATCGAAACGTAGGTTCCAGCTGCGAGAGGCCTGTTTCAGTCCATAAATGGACCGATTCAGTTTGCACACTTTGTGAGCATCTGTATGCGACTCAAACGTTTTGGTTGCTCCATACAGATCTCCTCCTTGAGGAATCCATTAAGGAACGCCGTTTTGACGTCCATCTTCCAAATCTCATAATCATAGTGCGGTAGCTATCGCGAGCATTATTCGGATAGACTTGATCATGGCTACAGGCAAGAAAGTCTCGTCATAATCGACACCCTCTTTTTGGTTATAGCCCTTGGCAACCAACCTGGTCTTGTATGTCTCAACTTGTCCGTTTTAGGCTAGATATGGAAGAGTTTCAGGCTTGCCTAGTGGGTGCAGATCTTGCGACGATACCTACGACGGGTCAGGTTTTCATGTGGTATAATCAACGGCGGAATGACGCGGGCGTTTGGAGGAGGCTCGACCGTATAGTGGGAAATCCCCAGTGGTTTTCCCGCTTTCCTGACTCTTTCTGTAGATGTGCTCTCCCATCATCTTAGATTACTCGCCCATTCTTTTGGGCGCTGTTACGCCACGACAGCATAAGGTGACCTTTAGATTTGAAAATTTCCTGGCAAAGAACAACGCATTTTTGGAGCAGGTTAAGCGCATTTGGAGCATATCGCTCCATGGGTTTCCTATGTTCGTTGTTATGCGACGCTTGAAGCTGTTGAAGTCGATTTTTCAACAGATAAGGAGAGTCAAAGGGGATTTAGCTTCAAATGTTATTGAGGCGAAGCGATTCCTTGATATCGCGCTGGATTTCTATCACGCTATCCACATAAGGGCCTTTTCTATGATCTTGAGTGGTTGTGCCGTTCGCTGTATACTAACGCAGTGGAGGTGGAGGATACGGTGCTGTCGCAAAAGGCTTGGTTGAAGGATGGAGATCAGTGTTCATCTTATTTCTTTCGTAGGGTGGCCACGCGTGGGGAGACTAATCGTATTGATGTCGCTTAATTGGGTTTTACCAAGACCTGTTGGGCCAATCCGTCCACTCGACATCGATAGCAGTTGCGGATGTACAACGAGCTGTTACGGGCACGCTTTCCCCCGCTGATGTGCAATCTGTGGTCGCCCCGATGGCTACGAGGGAAGTACGTGAGACGGTCTTCTCTATGGGGAATGAGAAGGTGCCTGGATCGGATGGATATACCGTCGCTTTTTTCAAGGCGGCGTGGGGTACAGTGGGAGAGGACGTGGCGGGCTGTACAGGATTTCTTTGTGACAGGCAAGCTACTAAAGGGGCTTAATAGTACCCTTATCACACTGATCCCAAAGACAGAGACGTCGCACCGTGCGACTGATTTCGGCCTATTTTGTGCTGTAATGTGCTATACAAGGTTATCTCTAAGATCTTGGCGAACAAACTCAAGCCGTTTCTGCCTAGGTTGGTGCATGGGACGCAGACGGCATTATCCAGGGCCATCGCATTAGCGACAATGTGGTGATGGCGCAGGAGCTGTGTTTGGGTTATAGGTCAAAGGGGAGGCTGCCGCGGGCAATGTTCAAGATCGACCTGGCGAAGGCTTATGAGAAGGTGGAGTGGAGTTTCTTGCTGGCCGTCCTGGAGGTTATGGGCTTTCACCCAGCTTTCATAGGGTGGATTAGATCATTTGTGACAACGACGACCTTTTCCCTAAATCTGAACGGCCAATTGGGTTGGGTTCCTTGCGGGGAAGAGGGAACTTCGACAGGGAGACCCCATATCGCCGTATCTTTTTACTCTGGTTATGGAGGTGCTTCATGGGATGGTATCCTTGTGCATTCCTGAGGAGCCAAGGGTTTACATACCACTGGCGATGCGAGTCGATGTGGTTGGCTTCGTGGCTTTCGCAGATGATTTGCTTCTCTTCAGTCATGCAGATACTGTGTCGATAGGGGTGCAGACGGACGTGCTTGGGAGATTTGCGGCCTTGTCAGGGTTACACCCCAACCCTGAAAAGAGCGAGATGTACCTGTCACGACGGGTGGAAGGGCTGACGTTGCAGATTCAGTCACTAATTGGATATAGGGTGGGACAGCTTCCAGTTCGCTACTTGGGCGTATCGCTTAATACCTTGCGCCTGACCATTGCGGATTGTGCTCCGTTACTATGCCGAGTGGACCAGTGCATCGGGTCATGGATTAATCGGTCGTTGTCGTATGCCGGCCGACTTCAGCTGGTTAATTCGATTCTTCAGGCCTTACATGCGTATTGGTCGGGAGTTTTCTTGCTTCCTAAAGGCATTGTCCGAGCACTGGGTCGCGCTTTAGGAAATTCCTTTGGGGGATCGACGGCGAAGGTGTCCTGGGAGGTCCTCTGTCTACCAGTGTCTGAGGGGGGGAATGGGCCTCAGATCTATGGAGGTTGATAACAAGGCACTTCTCCTGAAGCAGTTATGGAGTGTACTTACACGAGCTACGGACTTGATTTGGGTGGAGTGGCTTTATCGGACACGGCTCCACTCTCGATTGGTGTGGATCTCTCGATCTCGGTAAATGATGCGTGGATTTGGCGGAAGCTGATGCGGTTGCGACCATTGGTTCGTTCGATGATTACATTTAGGGTAGGTGATGGCTCGATAATATAGTTGTGGAAGGACCCTTGGCTCTTGCATACACCATTACTAAAGAGGTTTCCTCGAGGTCCTATTGCGATGGGTCTACCTGCTGATTCACGCCTGAGTGTGGTTATTGATGCCCAGGGAT
Source organism: Craterostigma plantagineum (assembly GCA_027422505.1). NCBI lineage: Eukaryota > Viridiplantae > Streptophyta > Magnoliopsida > Lamiales > Linderniaceae > Craterostigma > Craterostigma plantagineum. The sequence continues at coordinate 602,658 of JAPQWV010000319.1, read as the reverse complement.
GGAACTTGCCAGGGCTAGGGTCGGTCGAGTATCTTGAGATTAGTTGCCTTCTTCAGCAGGTGGTGCGGGGAGGCTAGGACGGGGTACTTTGGATAGGATCGTCGGCAGGGGTCATGACTGCCTCTTCGGCGAGGGAAGCGATTCGATATAGACGGGATCTAAGTGTGTTGGGCTACTCTATTTGGAGGGCCGTTGAGGATTCCTCGCCATGAGTTCATCCTGTGGCTAGGGATACAGGATCGCTTGGCGACTAGAGACGTGGGTTGCTCAGAGGGCCGACGTCTGTGAGCTGCACTATGAGACGACCCAACATTTCTTTTTCGATTGTAAGTCAATGTCACGCCCCCAAGTTACTTAGAATTTTTTTCGCTTCTAGGAACTCTTGACGCAACACGGCAGCAACTTAGTATGGCCGTACTAAGCTGCCTAAGCCAAATGCGGAATGACCGTTTGAGAGGAAATGCCTTCTTTTACTCAACTTATTCACGCCATTGCCTTCGGCCGCTTAGGAGACGTATCCGGTGGTCATGGCCATATCGGGAGTGGAGAGCGGATATTCGATGAGCGGCAGCTAGATGGAGAGGGAGACATCTTATTCATGTTGCTTAGACATGTGCTTGCGTCTCTTGTCTATTACATTTGGCAGGCTAGGAACAAACGGTGGAAGGAGGGGACCATTACTACTCCTGATGGGCTTGTTGGGTGTGTACTTGCGTTGGCTACCGTGCGCATTACTGGGACGTCCACTAAGTATGACGTCCAGCGTCTCACTATACGCAGATTATGGAGGGTGGCTTGGTAGTTGGTAGGGTTGCTTCCTTTCTGATTTGTACCTAGTAGCTTGTTACTGGTTGGTTGTCCGGAGATATGCTCCCACTCATCTTGTACACTTTTCTCTATATATATACAAGGGACCTTACACCAAAAAAAAATCTTTATCAGCTTTGTCTATGGCCTGAATACTAGGGACGAGATGGTTCACCTTTGTTAAGATCAAATTGCCACAGCGGTGCATATTGATGCCCCATGGCGTACTCGGTGATTTCAATGCCATTATGAACCCCAATGAAGCGAGGGGTGGCTCTCCTAATCAAGCTGACTTTAAAGACCTTAGGAGATGCGCAATCGACTCTGACCTACTCTCACTTCCTGTGAATGGATCCTGGTTTACATGGTACAACCAACATCGGGCATCTGGCGTCGTCTTGACCGTATGGTTACAAACCCGACTTGGTTCAGTACGGTGATCTCAAATACAAAAGCGAATTGCCTTCCACGTCTGACCATTGCCCTCTCATTCTGGACACTAGAGTCCAGCCCAAAGGTACGTGCTTCCGATTTGATAATATCTTAACTACTGACACGCGGTTTTTACCCTTGTTACAAGAAACCTGGAATAACCAGATCCATGGGTTCCCTATGTACACAATCATTGCACGCCTTAAGATGCTAAAACCTATACTCAAAGGCCTTAGAAGAGCAAAAGGGGATTTGCAGAAGAATGTGGAGGAAGCCAAACAATTCCTCGCAATCTGCCAGGAATTTGCCACTATTTACCCCTGGATATCTCTCTTCATCGCCTGGAACGTCACTGTCGCATCATCTACTCTAAAGCGATTCAAATGGAACAAGTGGCCTTACAGCAACGAGCCAAGCTTAATTGGCTCAAAGACGGTGACCAATGCTCAGCTTTTTGGGAGAAGGTGACTATATTAAGAAAATAGAAAACTGTACAAAGAAGCCGTGCATACAGCACTGCACAAACCAATGGACATCCAAAGAACGGCAACACAAGACAAAAACTAACAAGAAAAACGAAACGGGCGAACTACCAAGCTATGCACACCCTCCGTAAGGCACAGCTCTGCAGTTGGCACTTAGGCGGAAGGTTGGACAATCTCAAGCATAAGAGGGTTTCAACTTCAGATGTAATTAGCTCAGGCATCCGCTGTCAACCCTCGCGCCACCTGCGGTTACGTTCGGTCCAAAGGTGATAGATCAACGATGCGAGCACGTGACGTGGTCCTAGCCAGGCCAGGTGCTTACCACGCCACCGTTGCAATTTTGATTTCGAAAATTATTTTCGAACTTTTTCATAGTATGTTAAATTTTCGAAGTGCATATTTTCGAAATTAGATATTATCGCAAGGTAATGGATTTTCGAGATATAAGAGTTCGAAAATTATTTTTGAAATGAATGTTGATTTTCGTAATGTGTTAAGCTTTCGAAAATAAGCTTTCAGAAATAATTTTCGCGACATTTTGCAAATTAGAATTTTCGGGCCAAAAATCGATTTTCGCGGGCTTAAGATCTTCAAAACTGTGAGAGAAGGGTGATATTTTCGTGGGGCAAAACTGTGAGAGAATGTGATATTTTTAGATAATTAACTTAAATATTCAAATCAAATAAAATATCTTTAAATATGGAATTAAATTCGAATTTTATACAACATAAATTTCGAAATTTGTAATCCAATTAAAGAGTACTCCGAATAGTTTTGTTTAAATCCATTTAAAAGGAGAGAAAAGCGTGGCAAAGATCTCTCCACTTAAGGAGTAAAAATGGAAAATAAAATCATTGAGATTTCCTTGGGATTTTTGAATCTAGCATCAAATAAATAGGGTAGGTAGCCCTAGTCCAAATTCAAGAGAGATTTTTGAAATCACACAAGGCACAAACACACACACACCGAAACGCATACATCTTCTCCAAAGCGACGGATCAATTCCCTCTAGCCATCTTTAAAGAATTGGATCTGTGGGGCACCGCGAGGTCGGTGTGACATTTAGTTCCATCCACCACCATCGACGTAGTCTTGAAGAAAAGGACGAGGAGCTGCTGTAATACCCCGAAATTTGATGAGCATGCTAATCGGTGAATTTATATGTGATAGGTCATTTTGAGACTTCCGTTATGTGTTAGTTAATCTTATGTGCTTAAGTGATATCTAAATTATTGAGGAGTTAGATGTGGGACACAGGAAAACTTCGGATGAAACTAAAATAATAAAAATTTTAGGCTTGAATTAAAGCATGGTCAAGTAAAGGTTAAAACATACTAAAGACCCAAATAAGGAAAAGCCCAAAATAAGTAACTTTGCTTAATAACAAGGGATTAAATAATTGTATTTGGATAATAAAGATTGGGCTACACTTTGTGGCTAATTTTCGAATTATAGCCCAAATGCCCAAATGTGAAATAAAGATAACTAAAGAATGTCATGAGTTTGCTTAGTGAAAAGGGAAATCAACGAATGTGCTACATCACCACTTGTCCCATCAAGTCAAGCATGTATTTCAATCCTCCATGCATATCTAACCAAGTAATGAGATAAAAACCTTTACTAAGCAAAAAACCCTCACCAAGTACGAATGCAAAGGAAGAGAAAAAGGGGGGACAAAACCATTTTTGGTCCCCGATGTTTACCCTATGCGCGCTTTTGGTCCCCGATGTTTCGACTTGCCACATTTAGTCCCCGATGTTTCTTGATTTGAACCAATTTGGTTCCTCCGTCAATTTAGACGGAATTGCAAAATTAGCGACGGAATTTCCGTCGCTAAAGGAAAAAATTAAAAAAGAATGATAATTAAACATAAAAATGAGAAAAATTCAAAAAATAGGTAAAAAATTGAAAAAAAAAGAAAATATTATTAATAAATTAAATAAAAATATAAATAATAATAAAAAAATAATAATAAAAATAAAATAATAAACTAAAAAATGATAATTAAACATAAAAATTAGAAAAATTTCCAAAAAAAAGAAAAAATTTCAAAAAATAGGTAAAAAAATTCAAAAAAAGAGAATATTACTAATAAATTAAATAAAAATATAAATAATAGTAAAAAATAAATTATTATAAAATATTAAACTAAAAAATGATAAATATAAATTTAAGATTTTAAAAAGTAAAAGTAAAAAATATTTATTTATTAAAAATTAAATAAAAAGGAACAAAAATTAAGGAACTAAAAATTATCTTTATTATTATATTTTTATTATTATTTATATTTTTATTTATTTTATTAGTAATATTCTCTTTTTTCCAATTCTTTACCTATTTTTTGATTTTTTTCTTTTTTTTGGAATTTTTCTCATTTTTATGTTTAATTATAAATTTTTTTTAATTTTTTCCTTTAGCGACGGAAATTCCGTCGCAAATTCCGTCGCTAATTTTGCAATTCCGTCTAAATTGACGGAGGGACCAAATTGGTTCAAATCAAGAAACATCGGGGACTAAATGTGGCAAGTCGAAACATCAGGGACCAAAAACGCGCATAGGCTAAACATCGGGGACCAAAAATGGTTTTTGCCCGAAAAGGGAGATTTCAGTAAGCCTATGATCTTTAACAATTCGAATTAGAACTTCAAAGAGAGCAAGGTAAATACTCATTTACACAACTAGATTTATGATAATCCTAGGAAGTTTCCAAACCTAGTATGTTTAATATGGTCCCTCAATACGTATAGGTCTTTACATGATTTTATGCTACGCATAGGAGAATATGTTTCAAGTATTTTATATGATTATGAGGATTAGATGAAGTCTTAAGCATGTTAGATATTGTTAAGAGTTTTAATTCAAGTTTAGTCATAAGTATAAGTTAATATGTAAATTTTAATGTTTTCGAAGTTTGGAAGTGTTCGTTAGGGTTCGATAAATTTTCGGGTGTACGATATTCTGGGTTTAGGATATTTTTCAAAGAGGATTGTGATGATATGAATTTTGATGATACTGTTCTTGATGGATTTTAAAGATCTTTGAAAAATTCTACTATTTTTGGACTGAGGGTGAATTTTGAAACAGATGTTGTTCTTGAGGTTTGATGTTAGCATGTCATTAGGTTAAATTTTAAAATAGGTTTCACGGGTCGTGAGGATTTCATGAATTACAAACTTTTCACGGGTTCAGAGTAAATTATTTCACGAGTCAAATGAGCTTCGCGAATTAAGTGTCGCGAACTGTAAGACTTTTCGGGTCGTAAATGAGTTCACGTGCCATAGGGGTTTCGCGAGCTGTGAGTGGGAAAGGTTTTTGCGGGACAAAGTTGAGTGGACAGATGGCTGGACTCATGGACTGCGGGGTGGACAGACGCATGTGGTTTCACTAGTGTGGACAGACGGCTGGGCTCATGGACTAACCTATCTTTGTCTTACGCTGGACGGGTCCAACTGATCAAGTCTGTCCTCCTTGGATTGCATACGTACTGGGCTGGCGTGTTCCTCCTCCCTAAGGGCATTATCTGGAGCATTGGAACACGACTGAGAGCTTTTCTGTGGAGGGAACGAGTGCTAAGGTTGCTTGGGCCGATATCTGCATGGCTAAGGAAGAACAAGGCGCTCCTCATGCGGCTACTATGGAATATACTAACAGACGATGGAACCTCGATTTGGGCCCCTGGACTCGGCGAACAAGATTACTCAATAAATCCTTGTGGTCCATCAGACCGGGGCGCGCGGACTTCTTGGAGCTGGAGGAAGATTTTGAAGCGTCGTGCCGATTTCCACCCTTGTATTTAGTTCAGTATTAGCGATGGGACCAACATGCTCCTCTGGACTGACCCATGGCTGGAATGAAGGACCCCTGGTGGAACGCTACCCTCAAGGTCCGATGATCATGGGTCTACCTAATGCGAAGCTCAGGAATGTGATCAACGAGGGGGATGGTGCTAGTCGGCTCAAACATCGGTGCAATACCTTGAGATTGCCCCTCTTCTCCGCACATTCAACTGGGACAGCGACACACGTACAGATGGATCGCATCTAAGAATGGTCGTTTTACTACCTTATCACCTAGGGAAAGAGTTCGCCTACGGAAGCTCACCCCTGGTCCACCCTCTTTGGCGGCCCGCTAGCCATTCCTAGACACGACTTCATGCTTTGGCTTGCTATTAGGGACGAACTGGCTACTAGAGATAAGCCGTGGGTGGTGACTGCGGCGAGAACTTCTGTCTGCCTTCTATGCAATTCTGATCTTGTGGAGACGGCTCCACACTTTTTCTTTGAGTGTACTTACTCTAGACGCTGTCTAAATTTATTGCATAACCGCATGCATTTTGGGTGGCCTTACAGGGAATGGTCTGAAGGTATTTACTGGGCGGCTGAAAGATGGTGCGGGAAACACCTTGCCTCGTTGGGGCCTCGCCACGCCCTTGCATCGCTGGTCTACCACCTTTTGTCCGAATGGAATAGAAGATGACGTGAGGGATTTCTCCGACCACCTGAACGAATTGTCGCTGAAATTGAGGCGCTCTTAAGTATCCGACTGTCCACACTCCCTCTCAAATACAACTTACAATCTTGCGCTATGCGTCGACTCTGGCGTATAGCTTGGAATACCTAGGGAGTCTCTCTTTCCTTCTCTCTCTCTCTCTCTCTCTCTCTCTCTCTCTCTCTCTCTCTCTCTCTCTGTGTGTGTCTCTTTTTCCCATTTCCCCCTTGGACACCATTTATTGTTTTCCCACTCTTACCTCTCCTCCGTGGCTTCCCTTCTCTTGGTTATTTTGCAGGTTATTCCTTTGGTTGGACTCCGTTGGCTGTTTAGGTCCTTGCACGTGTTGGGGTTGGGTATGCCTTGCCTCGCGCTGCTTTGGCTTGGGGTGTTCGTCGCCGGCTGCTTTCTTCCTTGCTTTCACTTGGGTTTCGGCTCGCCTGACCTTTTGGGTCTTCCCTTCTGACTGGAATGAATTAGGAGGTGGCTTGCTTATGCACATTTTTTCCCGACCAGTTTGCGGTTTCAGCTTCTGTTTTTCCCCTTTTACCTCTGGATGCTTATCCCATTGTGATATGGTATCATCTGCTTTGCGCTCTGCGCTTGCCCTTGCATATCGGTTGGCTGCCCTACTGGAATAGCATCTGGTGCCAGGAACCTGTTGCTTGTTGTGGTTATAGACTCCTACTTTTGCCTTTGTGCTGCTTTTGTTTTCCTTTGGCTGGGGTCTTGTAGGGACATGTATGTTGTCTGGGCTGTTTTGGTTTTTACGGTGTGTTGTCTGGTCGTTGAACATTACAGTTTGGTGCGTCATGACCGTTATCATGCACGCTGTATCTATACTCCTGTTTCTTCGTTTATAGTGAACTTTATCAAAAAAAATTATTTCGCGAATGTACGACGAGTTTCGGGCCGAATTTGACTCTCGCGGGCCAATTCAGTTCTCCGGTCCTAAAGGCTTCACGAATTGTGACTGTGTAAAGTTCTCGTGGACAAAATGGCGGAGAGAGAAGGAGCGGGCTTTGCGGTCCGATTTCGCGAGTCCTGAGTGTTTCGCGACCAGTGAACCTTTCTCGGGCCGAATGAAGTTTGCGGGTCCTAAGAGCTTCGCGAGGTGTGTGTCGTTCGCGGGCCTTGAGGGGGTTCGTGAGCTATACGTTTTTGCGGGCTGATCGAAGTTCGCTAATTGACTAATTAATTTTGCGAGTTGACTATTGACTTTTAAATCAGTGTCGAAATAGGGCTATTTTAGATAGTTACAGTTCGCGAATTGGTGTACATACTGACATAATATTAGTTTGTGCCTAGAGTTCCAAAATAATAGGGAGTTACCAGTTGCTAACCTAAGGACGACAGGTAGGTGAACTTTTCATCTACAGCACGTAACCCTTTTATGTGAATATATGTGTACGTGTTTTGTAGGTGATTTTTCATCTACGATGCGTAAGCCTTTTCCTGATACATGTGCTAATATGATTCTTATATGATTATGTGAATTTGGTGAATTATGTGACTTGACGAATTACGTGTTCTACGTATATTATAATTGTTGCGCATAATATGTACAATTGTTGCACGTCATATATACATTTTTTGCGATGCACATGCATGTCACGTCATATGTACATTATTTGCACGGCATATGCATCACGTCAGTGCGAGGTTGAGCACCGTATAAAACGGTGACGTCTTGCTGTATCGATGAGCGGGGTATCGATCTGAGGTAAATATGGGATGAGTACTATGGTATTGGGCGAGAGATGAGTTGGATGAGAGACGGGCGTGAGCGACTCGTCTACTCAATATCTGAGGTACAAACCGTTGAGACGGGAGATGGGGGTGAGCCACTCGTCTACTCAGATACTGAGGTGTAAACCGTCATAGATGATAGGTGAGTGAGACAGGAGACGGGCGTGAGCGACTCGTCTACTCAGGATCTGAGGTGCAAACCGTTGAGACAGGAGACGGGGGGTGAGCCACTCGTCTATTCAGATACCGAGGTGCAAACCGTCGAGGATTAGCGGGAGACCGGGGTGAGCCACTCGTCTACTCAGGTGCGAGAGTGATAATTTGAGGTGTAAACCGCTAATTCTGTGAGTTGAGACGTGGGCTCTAGATGCGTTGAGGCGTGATAGGTTGAGATAGAATGGGAAGAGTCGAGTGTGCATATTGTGAGGTGTATGGGATGGGCTCGAGTGCACGTTGCATACACGCATTTTCACCTACTGAGCATGGGCTCAGGGTTTACGTGTTGTAGGTACCGAGTCCAACGTTGATGCGCGTTGTTCGGGACTTATGATACCCCCATGTTGTAATTTACCATTTTATTAGATTAGACTTCAATTCAAACACGATGACCCATTTGATGGATGGCCACCTCCTCGGCGCTGACAAGGTGGTGGACGTTCGGTGACCTTTGAGGCCGTTCGAGTGACGAAGAACGTTTGACGACTTCAAGACCCGTTCGACGACCCGAAGTCTATGAACACACATGTAATAGGGATAGACTAGAAATAACCCGCTTGTGTTGTCTTTTAGTTTATTTTCCTAGGATTAATTTACTACCAAAGTGCGTGTTGGTTTTGAAATGATATGCATGTTTTATGTGGTCTTATGTGAAATGGTTTATTCTCCCATTTGATAAATACTACGTGGGTAAAGGACTTGGATTCCTATCTTCTATCATGCTCGAGATGTCTAGCATTGGGGAGTTTTGCGATTTGTTCCGAGTAAGTTGGCGTCGTATATCCCGCCCCAGTGTTAGCGTCTCGGGTGCGTCATGGAAGCCGCTCGTCATACCAGTCTACCCCCACGAAGCGTATGGTAGCAAGGGGTGGTACATTATGTGCGATTTGAGCATAAGTTGATAGGTCACACTTAGGCAGTTATACCCAATAAGCACGGTTAGCCGTGAAGGTCAATGACTGAGACAAAGATAGTTGAAACTCTTATTAGATAAGTTCACGTTTGACGTGACTTCGATAAGATTAGATGAGCCAAATATTGCGTTAAAGGCTGAGGCGAGTCTAGTCGAGTCGAGGACATCAACTCCACTATGAAACTTTCAACGAGGTTTCCTAAACTCTTCACGGGATGATAGTTTTTCGAGAAAAATAGTGTGAGTCAAGCGAAACGAAAAGTCCTTGTTTGCGCTTGATGAATGATAAGTATTAGATCTTTATTTTCTGCAGTCTTACGTTTCTTTCTATTTACTGCAATGACGAACATTATTACTATGTTGCTTGAGAGAAACTCTTTGGTGGGACCAAACTACGTGGACTGGCTCCGTAACCTGAGGATAGTCCTAGGTATGAAGTCGCTAACTTATGTCCACGATTCCCCCGTACCGCAAGTCCCAGGGGCTGATGCGAGCGGCGAGGACCGGGCTGTATATTGCCATGTGGCAGATAGACGAGCCAAAGGTAAAGGGCTATATACTTCTTTCCATGAGCAACGAGTTGCAGCGCACTCACTCGAAAATGGAAATGGGCGCAATTTTGCTTCATTTGGAAGGACCTTTTTGGCGAACATTCCTAGAGTGCTCGCTATTCCCTGACGGAGCAACTATTTCACTGCAAAATGGTTGAGGGTAGTGACGTCGGACAACATGTGCTCAAGATGATCGATTGGATCAAAAGACTTGAGGCATTGGACTTTATCATTGATAATGAGCTCCAGAATGATCCCATACTTTAGTCGCTCCCACCTTCCTTCAATTTGTTCATTGTGAACTTTAACCTGAACAAGGCCGAGATGACATTGACTGGGTTGATAAACCAGTTGTCCGTGGCGCAGACGCAGATGAAGAAGGTGAAAGGAAAGGAAGTTGTTCTTGTCACGAATTATAAGACTCGAGGGTCGAGTAGAAAGAAAAGTCGGACAAGCCCCACTAAGCCCAAAGGGCGAATTTCGAAAGGCAAGACCAAGAAGAACGTGTTTAAAGGCACCAAGCCGATGGACAAAAGTCTTCACTGCAATGAGCTTGGCCATTGGAAGCGCAATTGCCTGAAGCTAGCCGCCTCAGGTATAGAACGTTATGTTTTAGAAACTAACTGTTCTATGATGGTATATTCCGCTTTGTGTATCTTAGACTCTGGAGCTACTGCTCACATCTGTGTCTCGAACCAGGGTCTGGAACGAAGTACGACGCTGGCGGACCGAGAGATATCAACGTAGGAAGTGGACATAGTGTACCGGCGACCCACATTGGATCAAGAATGCTGGTTTTATCTACTAGACATAGTTTACTGCTTTCTATTATCTAGTTTTGCCCAAGGGGCTTAAGAATATTGTTTCTATTCCCGTTTTGAGCGGAAATAGTTACAAGTTCCGGTTTAGTAATAATAATACATGTTATATTTATTTTGGAAATAATTGCGTCGGAAGTGCAAATTTTCTGAATGAATTGTATTATCTAAATGTCGAAGATAAAACAAAAACTGTGAATACAATCACCAACAAACGAAAATTGGACTCGAACTTCGGACTGTTGTGGCATCTTCGACTCGGTCACGCTGGAGAACAAAACATTCTTTGGAGAAAACGGGCGTTATAAAGCTGCTTGGGCCTGATCCCTTTTCGACTTGTGAATCTTGTATCCTTAGAAAGATGACCAAGTCGCCGTTCACATGGACTTTCACAAGAGCCGCAGAACTTCTCGGTTTGATCCACACGGATGTTTGCGGACCATTCGGGATAGCGGCTCGCGGTAACTTCCATTATTTCGTTACCTTCACTGATGATAACTCTCGCTTCGGCAAGGTGTATCTCATGAAGCACAAGTCTGATACTTTTGAATGGTTCAAAGAGTACAAGGCTTTGGTGGAAATTCAGATTGGAAAGAGCAATAAAGTCGTTCGATCAGATAAAGGCAGCGAGTACATGAGCCTCGAGTTTGATGAGTTCTTGAAAGAGAATGGGATCATTTCACAGATGACACCGCTCGGAACACCGCAGTTGAACGGTGTGTCCGAATGCAAAAATCGAACTCTATTGGGTAAGGTTCGATCTAAGGCTGTGAAAGGACATTTTGTCGGGTATCCTGAGGATTCCATGGGGTACCAGTTTTACTTCCACGACAACAAGAGAATCGTTGTAGCCCTTTAGGCTCACTTTCTTGAAGAAGAATTCGTTCGAGAAGGTGGAGCGGGTCGCGAAGTAACTCTTGGCCAAGTGCTTAATGGGCTTGAGGGTCGCAAAGTTGAAGCATTTATGTGGCTCTTTGGCATGTTCGATTTCTGATGGTTCTACTGGCCTTCCTTTTGCTTAGAGTTTGAGGTCCGAAGTCGATTGGATAAGGAGGATGATTTCTTCTTAAAGAACTCTTGCACATCATTTCAGTGATGAGAGCCAGATGCATTCTGAACTCATTCATATCGAGCTCTGAATCTAAGTCTAAGTCAAGCTTCACCTTCTGAGACACTAGGCACTGTTATGCTTTTGTCTTCTTGAGGTCGAGTTGTCCACTTTTCTGAGACAAGAGCTATTGAATCTTCAAGTTGTTTGCCCTTTTCCTCTTTTTGAAATTCGCTGACATCCTCCTGGTGTTTAGCCAGATTATCAAATACAGCATGGTTATCCATCTCATCCAAATCTTTATTTTGTATAAGCAGCGTAGATATTTCTTTCACTCGTGGGTAAGGATGATAGAAATATGATGTCTAACTCCATGTTTGTTTTGTTAATTTCTATCTCCTCATTTTGCTGAGAAAAGTTAGATAGTGCTGGTAAAGATCGTGAAGGCTTTCCTCCGACTTAGCTTTGAAGGAGTCATAAGCTGTGAGTATGTTTGCCTTCTTAGCTTTCAATCCGACTTTAGTCCTTTGCATCATTATAACTCATCCCACATCTCTTTAGCGGTTGGCAGGCTGTCACTTTGCATGGCAAGGCCATTTGGGAAGGCTTGCATGAGTGACGATTTAGCTCCGAGATCGGTCTTAGCTCTTAACTTCTCCCCCTCATTGTATTCACTAGGAATTTCTGAGTCTTCAAGTGGAAGGGATTGGAGGATTATTTGTGGTATCGTATTTTTGAACGAATCAGAATTGAGCCGGTCGGTCCTTCTTGAAGAGAGGCTAGTAGAATTTCGGCCTGTTCCTTAGTCTCTAAAAATTTGAGAAATCTACTATGCCAGACTGTGTATTTGCGTCGTCTTAAGATTGGAGGGTGGATGTCGTTTTCAAGGGCGGGCATCCATTTTTGCATTAAACTCCACTCCGTATCTAATACGAGCAAGTTTTCCAAGCTTCGGCCGAAGGCTTAAAATCGTCGTTCTCCGATTACCTCATAGGACGTTAACACAAACGAATATAGGCAGTGAATCCCGATAGCAGTCAATGCCTGGCAATCACCTCCGTAACGTCAGTTGCGTTTCGCTGCTGGCCCGTGTCCCATTTCAGAACAATTGCGAGCCTAGCCAACTAGCGACAGTCCGAAATTGCGGAAGCAAATCTGTCAGTGACCCTATCAGTCTGAGGCAGCTATAGTCATTCGTTCAATCATTGACAATATCCTAGCCATGTGATTGAGATGAATACGAGCCGAATGTTTGAATATGCGATCTCTCCGAACACCGATATCTCCATCACGACCCACAACCTCTCAGGTAATCGGTGACACAACCGATACTATGTGGTCGTCAATGGATAAGTCATATTTGGATATCTAGTCACCCCACCTTGAATCCTTAGACTTACAGACTGTGATACCCGAACAATTCCTAACCCTAGTTGGCCAATATGAATCATGCATTGCATCTCTATCTTATTTGAATTACGTGCTAATATAATGTGTGCCTATTATGCATATTATTTGAACTATTTGCCTTGCATATTATGTGCATTTTAGGAGTTGCATGTTATTAATTTCAGCATTTTAATATATTTAAATCCTAGGAATTTTGGCAGGGGAAATAAAATAGAAGTATTTGGAAACTAATATCTGTACGTGTCTACGTATAATAATATAATAATAAAATAAATAAATAAATAAATTAGAAGTTCTTTATCCTAATTACTTTAGTCGGTTTCTTTGTGTGATACGTGGCAAGTAATCAAACACGTGTCAATTACTAAGTACTACTAATTATACGTGTCTCCGGGTAAATGACGCAGTTTATACGTGTCGATTACTAGGTATAGTTAGTTACACGTGTATGGGTAATACATTATTCAATACTCATGTGAGGAGATTTTCATTAAAAAGATACTAAACTTATGCAAATTATCTATTCAAAGCACAATATTTAACTTAGTATCCTAGTTATCAATATTAAAATACATAACTTAGTATGGGTTAACGTGAATGGCAAGGAAGACATTAACCCACTTAATTACTTTTATCATCACCCCAATCGGTTCATCCTTGCTTTCTAACATATCTTCTCCACCAAAAAAAAAAAAAAAACCTCACTCTCATACATCTAAGCCACGAAGGATCATCTAGGTAAACCTTCTATGTGAGAATTATACTGCATACTAGTGCATATAAACGATACTACATGTATTTATCTATTTGGTTTTCGGTGAGTAAGTTTAAGGCTTGGTCACACTTGTTCAATTAGAGAATAAAAATATTTCAGCTAAAGGATTATCTATGATAGCTAACAGTCACGTTTCCTACTATATTAATCCTTGGTACACACATATATATATACACACGACATATAAGAATTAATAGGCCATGTAAGGTTCGTGCCTTTCAACTGACTCAATTGCTATTATTATTTAGGAACCTCATAATGCTACTGTAATATTTATGCGAGTACTTATATGCTTATAGGCTTATTTTGTAGTTGATATTACGGCTCACGATCTCGATATAACGAAACGGTTAGAGACGACAGGTAAGCGATTGTCCCATGCAACTACGACACATGAACCTAGTTTTAATAGCATTATTGTAGTATATGTGCTATGTATTTGATTACTTGGGAGGTACAAACTATTTGGTATTAATAAGCGTACCTCAGGCGCGAGTCGCCATATACATTGTTTTGATTATTTGATGAGATATGACCTTATATGATTTGAGTTGAACTATTTGTTAGCTCAAGCAATTTGTGATGTATGTTCTTAGGGACTAATTATTGTTCGAATATGAATTTTTATATGCCATGCATATTGGGCAATGATTCGTTACATCCAGTCATTTATGTCGCTTTGGGGGACTGGCGATTGAGCATGTGAGGATTTTCATATAGTCGCTTTGGGCGGATTGATCTTGTGAGGAGCATTATGTGTGTGAGACAATACTACGATATGTGAGGGAATCTCGTAGCGGAGAAGACCGCCTTTAACGGGATGGTCCACTCGAGCCCTTCCCCTTTGGTGGTACGGCGCCCATATTGGCCTGACGTGACGACGTCTTTTCTGGGCGGGTGAAAAAGACCGTCCAGCATTGATATTTATAGGCCTCATCGATATTGATTGAGCTCTTCGGTAACGTATTATTCGGTCTCAGGGCCCATATTGAGTGGACTGTTACGAGAGTACGACTGCATAGTTACGAGAGCTTGAGTGGCATATAGTCATACCATGTTGCATTTGAATCATTGGAGGAATTTTTGTCGCAGGCCGATATAATTCCGAGCATATTTTACACGAGTTTATTATTATTATGGCATTCGCTTACTGAGCAATTAGCTCACGTAGTTCATGTGTTGTAGGTGAGCCCGATGATGTTGTATGATACTCGCTTACGAGGCTAGCTGTTGAAGCTCCCGCAGACTTTTGAGATGGCGTGTACATGGATGAGGACCTGTGGGCGAGCAAGTTCTTTTGTTTTGGGTTTGTATAGCTTTATATTTACCGTTGAACAGTGTGTGGTCATGTTTTGGACACCATTATGTATGTTTTATGTATATATGTTATATATGGTCGAGTCGGGCTGCGTAGTTTATCAGTTTGAATGTTGTGGGTGAAGTATTTCTTTTGAAGGTAATGTTATTTTACTACGAATTTGCGGGTCGATTGGTTTGGTGAGTGGGTTTGAGTGGTCGAGTATAGGGGTTATCGACGATCTTTCAAATAGAACTCTTGCATTTTATTTCTCGAATTTGTATTTTAATAGCCCTTAGAGTCATATGGTAGTGTAGTGGCGTGGGGCGGCACACGGACTTTATCTTTAATGTTTAGATTAAGGACCGTCCGGTGTCTCCTCTCTCGTCCCTACGAGAATCAGACGTCCAACTCAAACATTTAAGTGTTATTTATTTATCGCACCGCTGGATGTCAAGCAGACTTAAATTCGACAAATAAATAATAATGCCTTTATTATAATGAAAATAATATTCACTACTTTATTTGACAGAATATACAATAAAACTATCTAAGAACCTATACATCATCGTGCGCCCTATACTATTCCTAGTCGTCGTATGGCATTCCTAGGGCACACTCCCTAACAGCCTCCCACTTGCACTCAAATGCCATGTGCTGCACCTAATGCCAGTCACAATGGTATTGTAGCCCCATCTTGTCCAGATGTTGTTCCATAACTGCTTGGGACAAGGGCTTCGTGAGCGGGTCAGCCACGTTTTCTGCGGTGGCAATTTTCTGCACGACGACCATCCCGTTTTCAACGAACTCACGTTGTACGTGATATTTTCTCTCAATATGTTTGGACTTGCTATGAGATCGTGGTTCTTCTGCTTGCGCGACTGCACCGCTATTATCGCACCAAAGTGTGAGCGGTCTGTCTGCAACTGGTACCACAGTAAGTTCAAGAACTTTTTCATCCAAACAGCTTCCTTAGCTGCCTCTGAGGCTGCTATGTATTCTGCCTCACACGTGGAATCGGCAGTCGTGCTTTGCTTGGAGCTTCTCCAAGATACTGCCCCACCGTTGAGCACAAATACAAAACCTGAAGTAGATTTTCGGTCATCCACGTCCGACTGGAAGTCCGAATCGGTGTAACCATCTACTTCTAGTCCCGCTCCTTCATAGACCAGCGTTAAGTCTTTAGTGCGTCTAACTTAAAGATATTCTTAACGGCTGTCCAATGATCTTCCCCTGGGTTAGCCTGAAACCGACTGACCACCAACAGCGTAAGCAATGTCCGGGCGTGTACACAACATTGCTGACATCAGACCACCCACTGCAGACGCATAGGGTATTCCACTCATCTCTTCATTGGGGTGATATTGATTTCGACAAATGGATCCCATGTCGCATAGGTAAGAACCCTATCTTAGAGTCATCCATTCTGAATTTCTTGAGGATTTTCTCTAAGTAAAGGGCCTGAGATAAGCCGATAGCACAATTCGCTCGATCCCTGAACAAGCAAATACTGATTATATACGTCGCTTCTCCCAGGTCTTTCATGGAGAATTCGCCACGCTTTCACCGACGATAGCATCTCGATGTCGTTTCCTATCAAAAGGATATCATCCACGTACAATACAAGGAACGACACCATACTCCCACTGCCCTTTCTGTAGATACATGGCTCATCTACGTTTTCACGAATCCAAAGTTCCGAAATGCTTCATCGAAACGTAGGTTCAAGCTGTGAGATGCCTGTTTTAGTCCGTAAATAGACCGATTCAGTTTGCACACTTTGAGAGCATGTACATGCGACTCAAAACCTTTTGGCTGCTCCATATAGATCTCCTCCTTGAGGAATCCATTAAGGAACGCCGTTTTGACGTCCATTTGCCAAATCTCATAATCATAGTGCGTTGCGAGCATTATGCGGATAGACTTGATTATAGCTACAGGCGAGAAAGTCTCCTCATAGTCGACTCCCTCTTTTTGGTTATAGCCCTTGGCAACCAACCTGGCCTTGTTCGTCTCAACTTGTCCGTCAGATCGAATCTTTCTCTGGTATATCCATTTACAGCCGATTGGTCTAAAACCACTCGGTATGTCTACAAGAGTCCAGACTTTGTTGGAGTATATTGAGTCCATCTCAACCCGCATGGCCTCAATCCATCTCGTTGAGTCAACATCGGATATAGCTTAATCGAAAGTAGCGGGATCTTCTTTTAGAAGTCCCCTAGTCGCAACATAATCATGTTTGACGTACATACCATACCGTTGTGGTTAGCGTGGCACCTTTCAGATCGTCACAAGACTGGTTCGCTCGGACCATCCAATTCCATATCATGTGATGCCCTTTAGGTCAACTGCTCCTCGAAGTGACCTCTCGGCCAACGCCACGAACTCGAATGAACTCTTCCTCGAAAAAATGTGCGTGTAGGCCCACAACGATCCTCTGATCATCGTGGAAATGGAATAGGTACCCCATAGAATCTTCGGGGTAACATATGAAACGTCATTTCATAGACCTAGACTCCAGTTTGTCTGTTTTGAACTTTTTCACATAGGCGGGGCAACCCAAATTCTAATATGTGATAAGCTAGGTAAACGACCAGTCCATATCTCACATGGAATGCCGTGAACAAATTTCGAGGGACACCGAGTTATAATATACGCCGCTGTCAAAAATGCGTATCCCCACAATGACATCGGTAAATCTGTATAGCTTAACATAAAACGAACCATATCTAATAAAGTTTGGTTTCTACGTTCTGCCACGCCATTCAACTGTGGCGTGCCGGGCGAAGTCATCTGTGATATTATACCATTCTCCTTCAAGAACTGGTCAAACTCAACATTCATGTACTCGCCCCTCGATGCGATCGAATGGCTTTAGTGAGTTTCGATGTTTGGTTTTCCACCAACGTCTTATACTCCTTGAACCTTTCAAGTCATCAGCTTTATACCT
The DNA here is from genome assembly GCA_027422505.1 of Craterostigma plantagineum. Taxonomy (NCBI): domain Eukaryota; kingdom Viridiplantae; phylum Streptophyta; class Magnoliopsida; order Lamiales; family Linderniaceae; genus Craterostigma; species Craterostigma plantagineum. The sequence goes on along the minus strand of JAPQWV010000319.1, from coordinate 584,719 downwards.
CATCAGATATACGAGTTCGTAACGACTGTGATCATCCGTAAAGGTAATAAAATAGTGGAAGTCACCCCTAGCCTTCATATTGAATGGCCCGCAAACATCCGTGTGAATTAAACCGAGAATTTCTGTGGCTCTATTAAATGTCCCGATGAAGGGTGATCGGGTCATTTTACCTTGGAAACACGACTCACAAGTCGGATAGGGATTTGATCCTAACTCTGTCAATATCCCATTTTTCTCCAACTCGTGGATCTTGCGATCTCCAGCATGACCTAATCGAAGATGCCACAAGTATCTCGCATTTATTCCCGACTTTCGTTTATTTGTGACAGTATTCACAGATACGTCGTTCTGGGTACTTAAATAGTAAAAACCATTAACTAGTGTCGCACTGCGAACATTTTTATTTCGATACATAATGTGGCATGTATTATTATTAAAACTAAATACATAACCATTCCTGCTCAAGAATGGAGTGATGTTCTTCAATCCCCTAGGGAGTACAAGACAATCGTGCAAACGCAACACATGCCCAGAAGATAAAACAAGAGATCTTGATCCAACGTGGCGTGCCGAGATACTATCCCTGCTTCCCACTTTGACCTCGATGTCACGATCCCCAAGGGCTCTACTTGGTCCCAGACCCTGCGTGGACACACAAATGTGAGTACTAGCCCATGAATCCAATATCCAAGATGTTAGAGTATACAGACGTAGAACAAACTGTTTCTAAAACTTTAAGTTCCATACCTGACGCCGCCTGCTCACTCTTGAACTTCGGACAGTCCCGCTTCCAGTGGCCCAGCGCACCGCAATGCAGACACCTATCCATCGGCTTTACACTGGTCTGGCGCCCCTGACTTCTACCACCCATTCTTATTACTAAGTTATGTGACTGCAACGATATAAGGAAATGATATATGCAAAAATGCGTACAAAATTTTTCCTTTTATATAAAGGAATCACATTGTACAATACAAAATTAACTTAGGATCCTAAATACAAAGTAGAGTGCGCATGCATAACAAAAGAATTCCTATAGGCCCGCCACTCAGGTCGCATCCATGTACACACTGCCACCTCAAAAGTCCTCCAGAAGCTTCAAAAATAGGCCTTGCCATCATAATGATCACGTTACCGTGATCACGTGAACCTACAACGCATAAATACGTGGAATGAGCTTATAAAGCTCTGTAAGTTAAAGCCATGCATGCCGTGTTCTGCGAGGGCGGTTCGGGAGGCCACTCGACCACGGCGGGACAGAGTCACTTGGGCGTCTCTCTTCGGGGGCTGTTTACGCATACCTCGCCATGAGTTCATTCTACGGCTTGCTATTCGAGGACGTCTCTCCGTTCGCAGCTTACCGTGGGTGGCTCAGCGCGCGGGAACGGATGCATGCCTCCTATGCGATACAGAGAGTCGAGAGACGATCTCTCATCTTTTCTTTTCGTGTCCTTTTTCTTTGAGGTGCCGACAGATACTTAGGGACATGATTCGGTTGCGGATACCGTATATTGATTGGGATAGGAGCTATCACTGGGCTGCTCTGAAGTGGAGAAGCCAGCACTTATTTCATGTTGCTTATCGACATGTCCTTGCGTCGATTGTTTATCGCATTTGGCAGGAGCGGAACAGGCATTGGAGGGAGAACATACGTTCTACCCCTGCTCATGTCGTGGCCAAGGTCCTCGGCATCATTGGCGCTCGGCTTGGGACGATTGGAGATAAGCATGCCTTACAGCAGGCTGCTATTCGGCGACTTTGGAGAGTAGCTTGTAGCTTGGTAGTTGATTTTCTCTTAACCGCTGTTTTTGTTCACCAGTAGCCTGTTACTGGTTGCCTGTGTCGAGGTTTACTCGCACCCACTCTGTATACTTCTACCATTATATATATAAAAATCGGGACCTGTTCCAAAAAAAAAAAGAAGAAAGCAGTCGAGAAACCGTTGGGACCAGGTGCTTTATTATCATCAATCGAGAACAACACATGATGGACCTCGGTGTCCTCTAGGACGGATCATAGCTGTAGCATCGAAGTCAGAGAGCTTACGAGATATGTGTTGTCCCAGTAAGAGAGTGGTAGGTCGTGGGGAAGTCTGCCCCAGAAGGTCAGAGTAGAAACGAATCAGCTCCGCCTTGACCTGATCATCCCCTTCATGCATCTGTCCACTATCCCCCTCAAGGCTGAAAATGCGATTGTGAACCCTTTGAGTTTGTACTCTTTTGAAGAAATAGGCTGAGCATTGATCCCCATCTTTAAGCCAATTCAGCTTTGCTCGTTGCATAAGGGTCGATTGTTCCATTTGGATCGCATTAGAGTAGGTGATGCGGCAGAGACGTTCCAGGTGATGAAGAGAGATATCCAGGGGATAACGAGTAGTAAATTCCTGGCTGATTGCAAGGAATTCTCTTGCTTCCACCACATTCTTTTGCAGGTCCCCTTTCGCTCTTCTTAGCTCTTTTAGAATAGGTTTGAGCATCTTAAGGCAGGCCACAATGGTGTACATAGGGAATCAAGATATCCTATGCTTCCAGATGTCCTGTACCAGAGGTATAAACCGCGGGTCAGTCGTTAAGAAGTTATCAAATCGGAAGTACGTACCTTTGGGCCGATATCTAGAGGTGGCTTCCAGGATGAGAGGGCAATGGTCGGATGTAGAGTGCAGTTCGCTTCTGTATTTGAGATCGCCATACGAACTGAACCAACTCGGGTTCGCAACAGTGCGATCCAGGCGATGCGAGATGCCCGAGTCCCCACTTCGCTGGTTATACCATGTAAAACTATGAGCCGGTCAGAGGAAGTGAGAGAAGGTCAAAGTCGACGACACATCTCCTGAGATCTTCGAATTCTGCCTGATTAGGAGAGCCTCCCCTCGCCTCATGTGTATTCATAATGGCAATGAAATCACCGAGCAGTAACCATGGGACGTCAATACGCTCCGCAGAAGTGGTAGTAATACTGTTCCAAAGTGAGACCCTCTCGTCCCTATGATAAAGAATTCCTCAGAGTCTGCCAGGAAGACAACTTTACAATTAACGATCTGAGGAGGCGCGTTCAAAATAGTAACCTTGATATAGCGTGGATCCCAACCAATCCAAATGCTCTTACCAGGCTCGAGACAATAATCAAAAAACCAGTTCTAGTGCAAATGGATCGATGAAGCATTTGACTCAGACACACGTGTTTCAAGCAGTCCTAACAAAAAAGGTTAAAACGCGAGATGAGGTCGGCCACCGCCCTCGTATGGTCTCGACGATTGTGACCATGAACATTCCACACGCCTAATGGTATCATAAAGAAGGTGATGGGATGGCTGCTTGAGGGCCCTTAGGATTAGTAATATCATTGTCCACAATCTCGGAGCGGTTAGGGTCATTTAGCATATCTTCATCGACATCCGCAAGAATACTAAATGGGTTGGACTCACCGTTTTAGTGGGTAAACGAGTAATCTGCTCGATGATGCATTCTGTGTCGCTTCACCAATCAGTGATGAGCCATCCCTTTGATCGGTTGTTTTATCCACGTGGTCCAAAGAAGGTGTTGTTTGCTGCGCATGTGTAGAGGTTGTCTCTTTACGCTTTCCAATTTGCCTCCATTGTTGTTGGGGCTGTTGGGGCCCCGGCTTAGTGGCTGATTTCAGCTTGTCATGGGGGTTTTGGGGCTGCGGCTTAGGGGCTGATTTCAGCGTGTCATGGGGCTGTTTTGGCTGTTGTTTTGGGGCTGGTTTCAGCTTATCTTGTGTCTTTTTGGTTGGGCATGTGGCTGAGGTATGACCAAGAGTAGAGCATGAAGTACATCGTGGAGGTCACCACTCGTAATCGATCGATATCTTAACTACCGTAGACTCCCCGCCAACTGAAGCCGGCAGCCAAAGGTTGAAAAAGTCTAAATATGGTTCATCAGCTTTTTAAGCACACAAACCCGGGCATATTCAATGCGTTCCATAGAGGTCATAAGTGCATCGGAAAAAGCGGTTTTTCAACGGCGCTAGCAACGATTCCCAGCCCTTCTTTGGTCCAGTATTCGGATGGAAGGTGGTAGAATTTAACCCAAGTAGGGACTTCCTTATGTTGTTTTCGTTCGAGTGTCATCCCCATTTTCCATTCCTCCAAAAAAAGTGGTTGGCCTTTGAACATCCAAGGGCCTCCAAGAATATCCATCATATCACCTTCATTCTCAAATCTGAATTTGTAGAATCCGTTAGTAGTTGCCCTAATCTCCACAACATTCGGCCAAGTGGATCTGAAATAGCCTTCAACGTGCGGGAAAAAAGGCTTGCGCCCGAGGAAATATCCCACTAGTGTATGTGTCCACCTCGCCAGTCCTTTAACAGCAATTTCTAACGGTGCTTGGACCTCAGTGATTCCATTAACATCCGTAGGAGCAGTGAATGATAGTGTTATTCTATCAACTTTCTTGCGAGAGACGGGTGAACTTCATTTTAATACATTAGCGAAGGAGTTTCTCCTTACATCCATCATGCTTTGTCTGGAAGGGATGTTCGACTCGATTTGCTGAAAAGGCGTGTCATTCTGCTCTTCATGTCCGTCCGTAGCTACAGTAGGGTAGAATCTAAAAGTCCGCAAGTTCGCTGCAGTATTCCTATTTCCAATCTTACGAGCATGTAGAAATTAGAAACCCTTGGTGTCTTCGGGTTGGGCGAGGCGCTGATCAGTGCCACTCCACTAGTTTGTAGGGGGTTGTTAGCCATTTTCCAGCTTCATAACAGTTATAGAGGGTCCAGCTATAGCCTAATTGGTCAGATCTGAGCCCATCTTTTTACATGGCGAAACAGCCCCGTTTTTCAGGTTCACATGCGTAGATTGAGAACGATCATCATCTAAGTCGTCTACTTTGTTAAGGTCCAGTTCAGTTTGACTTCCAAGACATTTTAGCGGCTACGGGTGTGGGGTGCCCGGTCTGTAAGGGCGTTTCAAGATACCTTTTATCGGTTTTTTTCGAAAGGGCTGCGACATGAACCTCGATTACGACCATATTGCAGGTTTCGATTTCGAGAGTTCTAACACTGAGTAATCGTTGCCAACAGGTCTAGATGATGAAGGAATGTGCAATCCAACTGCCGGAATTATCCCCTCTGAAATGAGGCTGCCGGAAAAGTGCCCGCATACGCCAATGAGTTTGATGTTTCTTTCATAACTCATGCCGTCTCCTCACTCCGTCGGTTCAGAGATTAAAGGTGTATGAGCCACCATCTGAGCTTTACCTGTTTCTGAATCATTTTTAATCAGACGACCTTGTCCTTCTCCATGGTCGATTGAAGTACATATGCGGAGCATAAGGTTCTCAAATGCCGTGGCGCCAAATTGGCTTCCAAACTCTGGAAACTTCTCCCGGATTGCTTCAACAATATCATTCAACTCCCGTGGTGGTTGGGGTGGGAGCAGATTTGTTGATTCACCAACTGATGTTGAGGATTCCATAGATCTTGAGTATAATCGTTGTTATGAGTAGACTGAAAAAACCGCAAATAGGGGAGATGCCTTCCACGCGCCGTCTGTTCCCGGCGATGGAGGCCGGCGGCCGTTGTCAAGGGGCCCCAAAACAGCGCCGGAAAACTGAGCAACAGTGGGTGGAGGAAGATGAACAATAACGTATTTTAGGTTTTGGGTTTAACGAGAGAGAGTTAGAGAGAGAATTTATTCATGTAACAACACAAAAGACCGTTTTAGTCATTCTCATTCGTCGGCACCTTTCTTTTGGTTTTTGTCTTGTTCATTCCCTTTTATTTTTTCGTTATTTTTCTACACTTGCTCAAACTGAATCTCCCCTTCTTTGCGAGACTGAGAGATTATCTAAGGAAATGTTCTTCGTGTTGGTTCTCGCGCAGATACCGTGCTCCTCTTCTCTTAATCCCTAGAGAGGTTTCAGAGATTGTCGATTTGGAGAAGTTCACAGTTATGGAATTCGAACCCAAGGCCGTGCTCCTCTTCTCGTTTCCCAATATAAGACCGATTATCATTGGAGAAGGTTACTTCGTGGTGCTCCCCTTTCCAGCCGTTCTGACGAGCATACGAGATTATCAATGGAGAAGTTCACAGCAAGATCCATGCCCATCTTCTTATGATTTATGGAATAACTCAATAATTTAGAGGGTAGGTTCTTTTGGACTGCTTTTTGTGCGTTGAGCATTCCTCGTGTGCGTTTTCCACCTTCTTTTGTCATCTTTTCCCTTTCTTTTCTTCTATTTTCCCCCTTCTTTTCTCGTTTGAATATCCCTCCGGAGATTGTGAAATATTGTTGAAGGCTTGAACGGGATTCAAATGAAAAAAGGGAATCGGAGAAGGCACGAAGTGGATGACTAAAGGCCATGGTTTAAATAAGGCCTAGTAAGGAATTTTCTAAGTGCCCTAATCAGTTTCCTCACGATCTGACGCACGGCGAGTATTGAGGCCAAAAATCACTAGTTAAGACAAGCAATTGATGCGTGACTCGCCGGTAATAAATCCATAGAAAATTAAAAGGCTAGAATCCTCAGTTATGTAAAGTGGTTTTGTGTCTAGTGGAGCAAACTAATGACCTTTAGACGCAAGAATGCGACTTAGATGACAAAATTAAGCAAATAATCAGTCGCATGTCAGGGGAAAGATTAAGTAAAGCACATATCACGTGAGATTCAACATGGCTAATTTTCCGACAAGGAATTGGAATCATTTTTCATCGAATGCCTTGTGAAAATGTCGGCTAGTTGATACTCCGTGTTCACGAATTACATATCAATTGTGCATTTTTCTTCGTGATCTTTCATAAAGTGATATCGTATGTCTATGTGTTTTGTGCGTGAGTGATGAATAGGATTACACGTTATAGCAATGGCACTCTGACTATGACTATATATGGGTGTATTATTTAAATTGTACCATCCATAGCATTTGCGAGCAACAGCTGGCGGCCGCGACGTATTCTGCCTCAACCGTCGATGTTGAGACGCAGTTCTGCTTTTTGGATGAGCAGCAGACGAGCTTTTTGCCTAGAAATTGAGCGCCACCTGATGTACTTTTCCTGTCCATTCGGCAAACTGCATAATCAGCGTCAGTGCAGCCGATAAGTTTGAAATTCATTCCTTTAGGATACCGCAATCCTAAGGTTGAAGTGCCCTTGAGGTAGCGCAGGATCCGCTTGACCGCTAGCATGTGGGACTTGGGATCAGCTTGAAAACGGGCGCAGAGACAAGTGGCAAACATGGTGTCCGGCCGACTCGAGGTGAGATACATAAGAGACCCGATGATGCTGCGATAGAGTGTGATGTCGATCGCTTTAACACGTCGTTGCGAAAGTATGAGAACAGCGGAATTAAAATGTTCTGATGGTTATTCCCTTAACTGTTGGTCAAGTGAATCCGTGTGAGTACAAGTGAACAGCAAAGTAAATGATACCTGGATTTATAGAGGTTATATCCCCAAGTGGGGTTTTAGTCCTCTTCTTGAGGTTTGCTCCTCAAGAGTTTGGTCAATCCACTATGTTACCGTAGTTGGTTACAGAAGTGACTGATCGCCCTTACACAAGCAAGACCAAGATGAACACTAGTCCGCACCTAGGGTGCCTAACGCGGAGTTCGTTCCACGTCGTTCCCTGAGAATTCATATTCTCCGACTGAAAACAGCTCGCTCCCGAAGGTCAGCTGGATCTCAAATCATCCCTTCACGAAAGGCACGCCTCACTCTTGTCTCCTTGTGAGGTTCTCACGCTCTCAGAATAGAATGGTGGTTTTTCTAATAGATAATTACAATAATTCACAAATTAAAAATGCTCGTTCTTAGATCTCTGTTCTTGCTATTTCGTATGTATGTTCGTTCTTTGTTGTGTGCACTCGATGTAGAAGTGTCGACTTACATAAACATGTTAGCATCACACACTTCATATCATGTGGAATGTCTTTCACAATTTACCTGTTCAGCACATCATTCCATCACAGATATCATGCCAGATCAAGCTCTAAGTATCACAACAGTCATATTAATTAATTTTCGTGCAATCTTACTCTAAATACTTTTTCATACCATATTGGCAAATATTATTCATATTAACTCGGTGGTACTTATGAAGATACCATAAATAGTTCCACTCAACATCTTATCAAATATGTAGCACATAAATCACGAACTTCCCATTCAAATAAATACCAAGTCGTATAGGGAAAGAATTGATGTTGACTCAAGCATTTAAGATGCTATTCTTAGCAATATGGGTATGATTTCTACCTAAAAATTGACAGATTCCAATGGATGACGTATTTTCCATGTATAGCACATATCCTTTTCATGTATAGAACAAATGCAAGAACTTAAACAGCTAAGCACGAATTGAACTGTATCCGTATCACATCATTCCTATTTTAGCATGTCTAAATGGATAATCATGTATGCAAATATATCCTTATCATATAATACTCATAAGTTCTTTGATTGGCTCTTTCCCCAAAGCAAAGGAACGATCCACTTTTTTATTTGACTACGGAGGACAACAGACTCTTTGGCTCTACCCATGAATTATCCAGTAACAGGTCTTTCACAATAAGAGCCACATATATAGTAACGGTATTTAGCATATTCAAGGATATAGAAGATCATGTTCCATATATAACTCGATTCCAGCAGAATATATTGACCATCTATATCATAATGATCATTACTCTAATTAAAGCATAATCCTTACTCAAATTAATATAGTGCAGCATATTAAGGATTAATCACGTGCTATTTTCCACACACAGTTTCAAGATCACGTTCATTCTTTCCATTTATGCATGCACTTTCCAAATATACATTATAATGATATCAGGACGGTGGAATCAATGATCACAATGGTATCACATAAGTCACGTTGCAATGGAATTACAGTGTCAAAGTGCAATTCACTCAAATATAAGTACATGATACATACACATTTCGAATTGCTAAATTTGTAGTGTCTATCTCATCTTGAGTACATGGAATCATCAAAACTCAAGTACAATGCAAGACCAAAAAGGTCAACATTCTCCCCCTTTTGGTGATGACGTATTACTAATGTAATGAGCATAATCGAACATGTAGGTATGCAGCATATGAGCTTAATTTAATCATGGACAGAGCATGAAAGATATCAAGTTTCACATAAGATGCGCATGCTCCCTATCCAAGTGCAAGTACTTCATCTCGAGATTGTATGTTCACCATTGCAGAGATAAATGAAAAGTACCACACATAAGTTACCATACTTTGCTCCCCCTGACTATGTGCAGATATGATGTTGCATGATTCCATAATATCACATAAAGGTTCCAGCAGAAACAGTAACATAAGTATCGTGACTATTGCACTCCCCTGACTTAAATATCAAAAAAAATTCTCAAGGCATAAGTAAGCACACACAAGGGTTAGTCAAGGAATTAAATCAGAGCAAAAAACATATAGTCATACCATAAACATAGCAAGGTCTTATCCAACAGCAGGGATCACACGCAGGCACCTGTCTTAATACACATTCAGTTCAATTCTCTCCCCCTTCAGCATAAAAAAGGGTGACGACAAAAACTACTTAGACACATAGACTCCTAGACACTTAGACACGGGATTACTAAACGCGGAACGGAACTGCAGAAATAAAGGATGGGAAGATAATGTTAGGCCATCCGCTAGGGCAGTCCTGAAGAAAAAAATAATAATAAAAAATATTATAATATTATTTTATATATATAAAGGAAAAAGAAAAATCTTAAAGATAAAGAACGAGTGGCCCATATCAACTGGCGACGCGGCAGATTCCTGGCCACCGGTTTCGAGCAGTTCAGAACTGAGCGATGCTGCGGATTCTTGGCCACCGGTTTTGAGTGGTCCAGAAGAGCTGAAGACATCTATAAATAGGCTGAGGATTCTTCAGTTATTATCATTCAAATCAAGTGAAGATATCCAGTGAGAGAAATAGTGAGAGGGAAACTTATCCGGGTGGATAAGAGTGAGAGTGGGCTTTAGTTTACTGGGGTAGTTGGGAGTAGGTACAAATACATTACCCGGGTGGGTAAGGCCTCTCGAGTTTTGGTTTAAACACGAGTGTAAATTTGTACTTTGTAATATTCTCCATATAGTAAAGCTGGTGTTCTCCGTGGAGGTAGGCGATATTGGCCGAACAACGTAAAATTTCATGTTCTCTATCAGTGTCATTTTGGTTTTATATTGTCCAAATAGTCGCGAGTCAAAATCAACCTCCTGCTGGGCCTGAAAAATTACCGCTCAACCCCAACAAGTGGTATCAGAGCCAAGCCTAATTGATATTTTGAGTATGATATGTGGTTGCAGCTTTGTCTGATCTTCCACATCAGAAAGATATCAAGAATGTTTATCGTTTCGGGGGAGCTGGTGTCGAGCCAAGTGTTGAATCTCTGCAAGGATAATGGGACGGAAAATAATTTCAAAGTGCGGCAATTTGATGGTACGGGGAGTTTCACTCTGTGGAAGAGACGATTGAAGGATATACTCGTTCACCAAGGTCTGGCTAAGGCTTTGAAAAGGACATGGCAAAGCTGGAGGAAATGACGAAAGAAGACTGGGAGGATTTGGGATCAAAATATGTCGCACAATACGTTTGTACATTGCGGATAACATTATTAATAATGTTGTTAATGAGTATTCTGCACCAGACTTGTGGGCGAGGTTGGAGGAGCTGCATCTCGGGAAAAACTTAACCACAAAGTTAGATCTGAAGCAGGAACTGTACCGGCTGAAGATGGAGGAAGGTGGAAATCTCATGGATCATATAAGCATTTTTTTCTACGCACTCGTGGGTCAACTTACAAAAGTTGATGTAAAGTTGGAGGAAGAAGATAAGGCCCTTTTACTTCTTACCTCGCTTCCTAATTCTTATGATAATTTGATCACAACCATCTTGTACGGAAAGACGACAGTGAAGATGGTGGATGTACAATCAAATCATTTGGCGCATGAAAAGAGGAGACGATCAAATTATGGGGATAATCAAAAATCGGCGTTGGCTATTCATTGGGAGAATCGTAGAGGAAGGTTCTACTACGCCAGGGAATTTGGAGGTAGCAACAGGTCCAAATCAAAGAATGGCGGGAAGGGCATCGTGTGCTACAAGTGTGATGAGCCGGGACACATCAAGATGAATTGTCCGACTTGGAGGACGGACAAGAACGGCGAGAAAAATTCCACAACCATGATAGCATATGATATGGATGATGTTGTAGACGTTCTCACACTCTACAATGATGGCGCTTATTCTCAGGATGACTGGATATTTGATTCGGGGTCGAAGTACCATATTTGCTCAGAAAGAAAATATTTTGATACTGTTACCCTCAGGTCCTCGGCTAACGGTGAAATAACCCACAGTTTGAACTAGCCCGCGAAAGGGAGAGCCCGACGGGGAAAGGAGAACGGAAGTGAAGAAACCTTCTCATGAGATCAGGAAATGTCCTCGCGACCGAAGAGCTGAAGACGCCCGAGGAAGATGACCGAGGGCCATCCAGCCTTTCAAAGCAAGTCCAATCGGGGCAAGTGTAATGAGGTAAGAGGAGCAGGCCCGATGAAGAGAGCCATAACAAATAGCCCAGGCTCGCCGGGAATGGCAAAGTCGAATAAAGGAAATACACACTCGAGGAGAAAAGGAGAGGCCGACTAAGATGAATCTGTGAATGCAGATGAGAAATAGAACGTGGGGTAAGTGGGGAAAACCACGACCTCCACACAACGCCCGCGGAAAAGACGGGCTAGGGGAAGACTAGGTCATGGCAACACAATCTGAATCTGATATAAAAGGTAACAGTTGGGAATTTCCCAGGTACGCATACTCACTAAAAAACCGTTATTACTAAGCCTAGCACCTATCTTACTCCGTTTTGCAAACCAATCTGACTTAAAGCATCGGAGGGTTCTATTTTTGAGTGCTAGGTGAGGATATCTGTCGTCGTCAGTTCAAAAGGACGCGCGAGCTCATCGGTTAACGAAGGTCGTTTTCCACAGAACACATCATTGGCGCCGTCTATGGGAAACGTGTATTCCCAGGAAAAAATATGGTGGATTCTGTGAAAGACCCCCACTCACCACCGTTGGAAGAGGTACTTACACCGGAGGAAGTCGAAAGGAGGCTGAAAGAATCGTTTGACGCGGAGTTAGGAAAGTTAAGAGCTGAAGTTGAGATGCTGAGGGCGGAGCAGTCCCGAAAAACCCGCGGCCACTCGCCGCCGCGAGGCGAAACGGAAGAAGAGGAAGCCGAACGATTGCAAAGGGAAGCAGAGATCCCGTGCACTGAGGAACAAAACAGAGAAGCAGAGGAAAAGACACTAAGGGCGGAAATCAACGCCCTATGAGCAGAGAAGAGAAGGGGAGCAGCCCAGCAAATAGCTGAATGGGAGCGTATGAAAGATGAAATCCGAACTTTGAAGGAACTAGCCACTCCAAGGGTGCCCCTTCCAGTGCAAAGAGGGTCCCCCTTCTCGGACGAGGTTGCTCGGGCCCCTCTGCCGAGCAACTTCCGATTCCCCGACATGATCAAATATGATGGCTCAGGGCCGCCCGAAGATCATTTAGCCAGCTTTGAAGGCAATGCCGCACTATACCAGCTAGAAGACGAGATTAAATGCCGAGTGTTCGCCACAACTCTAGCCCGAGGGGCACAACAATGGTTCACCATGTTGCCTGCGGGGGAGATCCGTAACTTCGCGGAATTCACCCGCTCCTTTTTAAGGCAGTTCTCGAGCAGTCGGAGAAGGCCTTGCTCGGCGGTAAACTTACTGAATATGCGGCAAGGAGATCAGGAGAACTTGCGGGACTACTTGAAAAGGTACAACAAAGTTATGATGGAAGTACCCACAGCTACTCCGGACCTATGGATCGGGGCTTTCCATAACGGGCTGAAAGAAGGAGATCTCTTCAGATTACTAGTGAAGAAATACCCGACCACGGTGGAAGAATTAATAGTACGGGTGGAAATATGTAAGGGTGGAAGAAGCACATGGTTTCAAAAAAGGGGACAAAAAACGGGCGATCGGGACAGTAGACGTCGCTCGCGAACCAGCCCGCCCTCCGGAGTACAAAGAAGAAACCCTCACCGAGAAACTCCGAAGGGACTCCCGACTAATAATACCCAATGGAAGATAAGCAAAGCGAGAGCGCTGGAAATGTGAAGGACGGTACTTCTTAAAGAGGCCCTTTGGAAGCAGAAACGGGCCGAGGAACCCCGTCTCAGAAGAGTACTGTGAGTTTCACCGTGAGTATGGCCACACCACTGAAAGATGTTTTCACCTGAACGATGCATTGGAGAGGCTAGTAGAGGCGAACCCCGACGCCCGAGCGGAATTCATAGAGGGGGAAGAAGGAAACGTCCCTCGAAAATACCCTCGGAGGGAACCCGAACAAGGAGGGGAAAGGAGACAGCCCTTTGTGAGTGAACGACATCCCGGAAGATACCAACGGTCCTCAGGATGATATAAACGGTCTCCCGAGCGAAGGCGGTGTGAGCCACAAAGAGAGGCCAAGGCGGGTCAAGGACCAGATAATCGTCGGCGCACCCCCGAACACGATCGAGCACCCGAAAAACCCTATGCGGCCCCTCGGCGGATCAATATGATATCGGGAGGACCTTCGATCGGAGATTCGAATAGGGCCAGGAAGGCTGAGGCGAGAAAATTGGAAAATTGGGAGATAACTCCCGAGAAAAAGCGCATGGGGCCCACCATCTCATTCGGGCCGGAGGACTTCCATGGAGGAAATGAGGCGCATGAGGATGCCCTGGTTATTCGAGCTGAGATAGCTAATCACGATGTAGGAAGGGTGTTCGTCGACAATGGGAGTTCGGTGAACATTATTTCAAGGAGACGATGAATCAGATGGAACTAGGGGAGTACCACATGGACTCGGTAGAGACAGCCTTGTTCGGATTCACGGGGCATGCAATTGAGGCCGTGGGGTTGATACGGTTACCTCTGACTCTCGGGTCGGGCGAGCTGAAAAAGACGAGGATCACTTCTTTCCTGGTGGTCGATATGTCCTCCTCCTACAACGTCATACTAGGCCTACCAGCCCTGAGCTCGTTCGCATCGATTGCTTCGGCCTTACATCCGAAAATAAAATTCCCCGTTGGCACTCAGGTGGGTGAGCTACTCGGAGATAGGAAGATAGCGCGCAAATGCTATGTGGAAGAAGTAAGAGTTGAGCTAAAGTCGTTGAAGAGCCACCGGTACAGCCACCCTGGGAATCGCGAAGCCTCCTTTGCCATACACACGGCTCAAGGGCTGACGGCCGAGGAAGAAATGGAGGAAGTCACAATCCGACCTCCTTCGGGGACAGTCAAAATAGCCCGGGACCTACCCCCTGAAATAAGAAAGGACCTTATCGAGCAATTGAAGAAGAATGAGGATGTGTTCGCTTGGAGTGCAAACGAATTAACAGTGGTGCCCCGAGAGGTGATGGAACACCGGCTGAACATCTCTCACACCGTCCGTCCCGTTTTTCAGAAGAAAAGACAGGAGTCCAAAAAGATGCGATAGTGAAAGAGCAAGTTACAGATCTTCTTAAGGCAGGATATATTCGAGAGGTCCAGTTCCCAACCTGGCTCTCAAACGTGGTTTTTGTCCCCAAGTCGGGTGGAAAATGGCGAATGTGCGTGGATTTCAGAGATCTAAAAAAGGCGTGCCCGAAGGACTGCTACCCTCTGCCACGGATAGATCAACTGGTGGACTCCACTGCTGAGCACGAGTTATTATGTTTCCTCGACGCCTTTCAAGGCTATCATCAGATCGGGTTGGCAAAGGAAGATCAACCCAAGGTGAGCTTCATCACATCTGAAGGGACCTTCTGCTACGTAGTCATGCCATTCGGGTTGAAGAACGCGGGCGCCACATACCAAAGACTGATGGATCGGGTGTTCAAAGACCAGATCGGGAGAAATGTGGAGGTATACGTGACATTCTAATAAAATCAAAGACGCAAAACAACTTCTCGGCGGACATTTGGGAAACCCTTTCAACGGCCAGAAGGTGTGGGCTGAAATTGAATCCAGCCAAGTGCACGTTCGGTGTTCGATCGGGAAAGTTCTTAGGATACATGGTCACAAGATCGGGCATCGAAGCTAACCCCGATAAGGTGAAGGCCATCGCGGATATGACATCATCGAAGACCCTTAATGACGTCCAACGATTGACCGGCGGATCACGGCGCTATCCCGATTTATCTCCCGATCAGCCGAACGGAAAGTGAAAGACTTCGAGTGGACGCCTGAGTGTGAAAAAGCCTTTCAAGATTTGAAAGAATATTTGAAGGAGCTACCGGTGCTGAACAAGCCAAAGCCCACGGAGGAGCTAATAGTCTACCTTTCCACTACCTCCCGAGCAATCAGCTCTGTGTTAGTCAGGGAAGAAGACAACGTACAGAAGCTGGTTTACTTTGTTAGCCACGCCCTGAAAGGGGCAGAGGCCCGATACTCTTCCCAGGAAAAACTACTTCTGGCATTGGTGATCGGCGCGAAAACTGAGGGGTTACTTTCTTTCTCACCCGATCGTGGTGTTAACAAACAGCCCCTTGGGTACAATCGTGACCCGACCTGATGTATCAGGAAGTCGATCAAGTGGGTGACTGAGTTGGGAGAGTACGATATTTTGTTTAAACCCCGAGTAGCTATTAAAGCCCAGGCCCTGGCCGATTTCATTGTCGAGTTGGTGGAAGAGGGACCCACAGAGATGTGGAGTACGTGGACGGGTCTTCTTGCCAACAAGGGAATGGCGTGGGGCTTGTGATTATATCACCCTAGGGAGAAGAGACCAGCTTGGGGGTAAGGTTAGACTTCCGAGCATCGAATAATGAGGCCGAATACGAGGCACTGCTGCTCGGTATGAGAACGGCTGGGAGAATGGGATTAACTCGGGTAACCTTCTACTCTGACTCACAGCTGGTGGTCCAACAGGTAGGGGGAAAGTTCGCCATTAAGGAAGAAAGGTTAGCCGAGTACGCAAAGGCTTTTGAAAAGCTGAAGGAGAAGTTCGAGGAATTCAAGCTAGTGCTCATTAACCGTAGGGAGAACGAAATGGCAGATCGGATCACCAAATGGGCCAGCACGTTAGATCCGCCTGAGGGAGGAGTAAAAATAGAAAGGGCCCCGCAAATCCATCAGATAGAAGAAAGAGAGAAAATAAACCCCAAAGACTGGCGATATGACATCTACCGATATTTGGAAGAGCAAGTCCTCCCCGAGGATAGTGGCGAGCCCGAACGACTCACAAAAAGGCAGGCCGCTTCACACTCATGGATGGGATCTTGTTTAAAAGATCTTACGCGGGCCCCCTGCTGAGATGCTTATCAAAGGAGGAATCCGAAGAGGTCTTAGCAGATATCCATGAGGGAAGTTGCGGAAGTCACATTGGGGGAATGGCGCTGGCGCGCAAAGCCATGTTAGCAGGTTTCTTTTGGCCAACATGAAGGCAGACTCAATCAGGAGGGTGAGAGGCTGCCAGCGATGTCAGAAACATGCGAACCTGCAAAGAGCCCCCGCCGAGATGATGAAGACGATCGTGTCATCCTGCCCGTTCGATCAATGGGATATGGACATCGTTGGGCCATTCGAAGGAAACGCCACGCAAAAAAGGTTCCTCTTGGTGGCTATCGATTACTTCTCTAAGTGGGTCGAGGCCGAGGCACTGGTTCGAATCACGGAGGCGGCGGTCATTTCTTTCTTGTGGAAGAATATATTATGTCGATTTGGCATCCCGAGGAGGTTAATAAGCGACAATGGGAGGCAATTCAGCGGGCGCAAACTAAGGGAATGGTGCACTGGCTATGGGATCGAGCAAATGTTCACTTCCGTGGCACACCCTCAAAGCAATGGTCAAGTGGAGGTAACGAATCGGACCATCGTCCGGGCATTGAAGGTCCGACTGGATGGATTAAAAAGGGCATGGTTTAACAAATTGCAAAGCGTCCTTTGGTCTTACAGAACTACGCCTCGGGTCGGGACCCAAGAAACCCCATTCAGTCTGGTGTACGGAAGTGAAGCAGTGTTACCGGTTGAAGTGTGGCAGGGAAGCGCTCGGGTGATGGGATATTCGGAAGAGAACGATCAGCTCCGGGCTGACGAACTCGACCTGATTGAGGAAGCAAGGGAGAAGGCCGCGCTAAAGATGGAAGCATACCAAAGGAAGATCACTCGAGCATATAACCGAAAGGTATGCTTAAAAAGATTCGAGGAAGGTGACCTCGTCATGAAGGAGATACAACATAAGGGGGAAAGAGGGAAACTCGACCCGAAGTACGAAGGACCTTATAAGGTGATCAGGAAGACGGGGGAGGCGTCCTACTATTTGGAAGATATGGAAGGGAAGAAGTTGGAAAGACCGCACAATGCTCGGCATTTGAGGAAATACTATCCTTGAGGGACCGAGCTCCTATCCTATTTTATTATGTTATGCGTCGTTTGCTTTGCTTATCAATTGGTAGGATTCCGTTAAGTTGTTTTTGATTTCTTAAGCACGTTGTTGAATGAAGTTACCTATTTTCTTAAAG
This sequence comes from Craterostigma plantagineum, assembly GCA_027422505.1. NCBI lineage: Eukaryota > Viridiplantae > Streptophyta > Magnoliopsida > Lamiales > Linderniaceae > Craterostigma > Craterostigma plantagineum. The sequence continues at coordinate 567,213 of JAPQWV010000319.1, read as the reverse complement.
AATTTCGCCTAACGAACGATTTTGCCATCGAGAAGATATCTCGATCAAGGCCTCGGGAGAAACGAGGTTAAAGAATTTCGCCGAACGAACGATTTCGCCATCGAGAAGATATCTCGATCAAGGCCTCGGGAGAAACGAGGTTAAAGAATTTTGCCTAACGAACGATTTTGCCATCGAGAAGATATCTCGATCAAGGCCTCGGAAGAAACGAGGTTAAAGAATTTCGCCTAACGAACGCTTTCGCCATCGAGAAGATATCTCGATCAAGGCCTTGGAAGAAACAAGGTTAAATGACTTTCGCCGTCGAGAAGATATCTCGATCAAGGCCTTAGAAGAAACAAGGTTAAATGACTTTCGTCGTCGAGAAGATATCTCGATCAAAACCTTAGAAGAAACAAGGTTAGATGATTTTCGCCATCGAGAAGAAATCTCGATCAAGACCTTGGAAGAAACAAGGTTAAATAATTTCGCCCTCGAAAAAGGACCTCAAGCGAGGCCAAGGAATAAAAGAAAGGAATAATAACCAAAATCTTGCGGACATCGATATCGATAGAGCGACAAAAAACATAGGATAGTGAAATAAAATCCCAACGAATACTATGACCTAAACCCCGAGCATAAGGGGTACCCGAATGTCTCATTCCGGGGGAAGTGAAATCTTCTCGAGCGCCAGGGACCTTCTTTCGACGTGATGCGGAAATCCCTTTCAAGCAAGGGGAGAAAGCCCGCCTCGCATACCTCGAAACCCTGGTACTGGCTCCAACGTCATCTTGTCTTGAGCGGAGTCCTTGGACCTCCGCTTGGGATTCAGCCAGTAACTCCTTCAACCTGGAGATTTCTCGATCTTTCTCACGTAAGCAGGCGTCCTCGTAATAGCGAATCAAGCTGCGTTGGCGAAGTTGACGCCGAAGTCCCTCACAGGAGAGTGAATAGGACCGAAAGGGAGATTAGGGGAAAAGAAAGAAAGAGGAAAGGCGAGAAGCAAAACTTAAAGTAATTCACCTGACTCTGAGACAAGGCCCACTGGTCCCAGAGGTCGGAGTCGGAAAATCTTGCCAGATGCCGTTTTTCGTCAGGCCCCAAGAAGCTCTCCATGAATTGGTAAAGCACCATCGACCTCCAAAAGAAAACGAGGGGTTGGGCGAAATCCTCTCGAAAAGGATGCTCCTCGAGAGGGCGGGGTCACGACGACCTGGCCTTCCCTGTGGGGAAAGTCCGCATTTGAAGTTAAACCGTTTGCCTCCTCCCATAAATCCCAAAGAGGGTGTGAAGGGGAGTCTAAAGGCAAGTTCCTCCTGGGTTGAGAAGGCGCTGTTCTGGGATCCATGAAGGAGCTAGGCAAGGAATATAAAAACTCAGAAGCTAAAGAAAAAACCAGCAGAAGCTAAAAGAAAAAAAAAAAAAAGAAGAAAGTAAAGCCCATGGGGGTAGGTGAGATAACCTGTCGGAGCTGAACGAAGTAAAGTTCAAGGAAAGAAGTAGAACCCAGTTGAACAAGTACCAATTTTATAAAGAGGCAAGCCCGCAAAGATCGGACGGTTATGAAATCGGGTTTCAGGGGGTTTGAAATTTAAATGGAGGAATGCGAGGACCAGGGATAAAGGACCGTTAGGCAACGGCCAATAAGATGCCCGAGCAGAGAGTAAAAAGGGAGCGCAGGGGAGCATTCGAACAATGTTCTCGGGGAATACGACCCGAGGACAAAGAGAGACGCCCGGCAAGGCGTCGCGACGAAAGAGATTCCCGAGTGCAGGGCAGCTTCGCCTTTTAATTTAGGAGAACTCATGAGGGAGGGAGGATTATAGACGCGCGAGGGAAAGATATGTGCGATGACAACTACGGTGATATGTCGAGGAAAATATCCAGATGCGTTAATATAATGAAGTCTGAAAAAAGACATATTCACGAAAGGAAAGGACACAAGGTTCAACAGCAAAATAGTTCATTAGCATAAACTTCAAAGAGGGGCGGCCGAGTCGGCCTGATCAAACCCCCAACACTCTCTCCTGCTCCAACAGCTAGCGATTCAACTCGACGGGATGCTCTTCTTCCAGGAGTGGGGCTTCGGGGGCCTCCATATGGACCTGCTCGGCTATCTCCTCCTCGGCTACAGGCACGGGCACCTCGACGGGACGCTCGAGAGTCTTAGCAGTAGAGCAGAGGATCTCCTCGGCCTCCTCACTCGAGGGCGTGGTCGCGATATTCTCCTGATTGCCCCCGGAACCTCCTCGAGCTATGGGGTCGGGCGGATAACCCCTAGAGGGGCACTTGGAGAGGGCCTTGTCGACGTCTAGCCAGTCGAGCTTCCATTTCTGACCTATGCTGGCCAACCGAAGCTGATGAACACACCCCCAAAAGCCGTGGTGAAAATACTCCACGACCTGCCTCCCGTACGCGGTGCGGAGCAGATAGTCCCGAGCAATGCTTTCCTACAGCTCACGGAAATTGCTCTCGGCCTCCTCTCGAGCACTCCTCTTCTTCAACAGGTCCTTTCTCGCCCTATCCGACTCCACGCGAGCATCTCTCGATTGTTTCTTCAGCTCCTCCTCCTTCAACTTAACCTCTTCCTCGAGTCGGGCCACCTCTGCTTTTAGCCTCGCCTCGGATTGGGTGAGCTCGATGCAATCCTCGTGCATGAAGAGCATCCTCTCCAAGGGTTCAGCAGCACAGGCAAAACCCTGAAAGGCCGGCAATAAGGGTGAGTCGGGACGTTAGAAGAGAAAGGTGAAGAAAACTCGTACCTGACCCATATGTTGGGCAAAAAGAGGAAAGAACTCCCGAGGTTGTAGATCCGAAAAGTGAGAGCGGTTGGCTTCCGAAAGAAAGCTCCGCATGTACTCCACACAATGGGCCCCACGAGGGCGGTGAAAGTAGTCGGGTTGCTCGAGGGAGTCGCTGGGGGCGGGGGACCCCCCGCCGGCGTCTACACTAGCCCTAGAGACGGCCTTGGCTTTTTTGCTCGAAGGGTTGCTAGAGGTCGCGGGGGCTTTCCTCTTCGGGGCAGCCTTCGGGGAGCCAGAGGAGCTAGCAGCGGCCTTGCCTTTGCCCTTATTGAGGGCCCGAGTAACGAAAGTCGGGGGGTGCCTGGGAGGAATCACCCTTCTCATCTGCTCTGGGATTTGAGCAAGTCGGCGAGATCCATGTGTAAATCTGGCACAAGAAAATTGAAGTACAATAATAAACAAGGATAAAAGGGGAAAGAGAGCTCGCAAGATATACCTAAGTTTTCTACCACCGCCCCTTTGGAGCAAAAGTGGAAATGGCAGAGTAGGTCATCCTTCACAAGCTCGGGAGCACTGAACTTACGGGACCCGAGGGCCTTCTAGAAGGCCTCTATCTCTGATTCAGAGGCTGGGGGAAGAGGGGAAGAAATGGACACGGCTTTGGGCCAATGGAAAACAGTGTCGTTCTCGGGGCTACCCTCAGGAGATCGAACGTAGAAAAACTTGCTCATCCACCCTTTGTGGGATGAAGGGTTCCCGAGAAGGAATTCTTTGGGGGCGGTGGAAGAGAAAAAAAACTTGTCGGGCTCCTTTTGGTTTATTTTTAGATAGGACAGAAGAAGGGAGAGGGAGAAGGGAATCTGAAAGTACCCTATGAGGACGGATAATGAGAGAATGAGGCTATAGGAGTTAGGAGCGAGTTGGCTCGGGGATATCTGAAAGTGATTACAAAGGTCCGCTAAAATTGGGGAAGGGGCAAGCGGAGGCCCATATCAAGCTGGTCGAGGTAGAATGTACGGAAGCCATCGGGAGGCCCACTGGCTACCTCCCGAGGGCCAGGGATTCTGACTTCGAAATCAGGGGTTAAGCCAGCTCGATCGATGATGATCGGGACGTGAGACGCCCGAAGGGTAGACACTTACTTCGTGCTAGGGAAGCTTAAAGCGCTCGCAAAATTCTTCCATCTGAGAAACCCAGACGGCTAAAGCTTGAAGATGCTCCTTCTCACTGGGATATCCTACAATCTGGGGGGGATGGAAAAATATCTAGGTCAGGGAAGTCGTTTAGGATTTGAATCACGTCTAAAAAGGAGTCCAGAAACGCGGAGGAAGGAGAGAATCCGGCGAAATGCCGGCGTGAGAGAGAAAAAGGTGGAGAAAGAGGGCAAGAAGAACAAATGCCGTTCGCAATCAAAGGACGCATCAACCCTAAAAAGACCTAAACAGGCGGAGATGAAAGTAGAAAGACGAAGGAGAAACAAGATGAAGACACATCGAAGTTGTAAATTAGGAAGTCCAGACGCAATAAGATAAACCAAAACCAACGAGATAAGAGAAAGAAGAGGGAGAAAAAACCTACTGATTTTGAGGCTGGAGAACGGAACGCCAAGTTGGGAGGAAAATCGCCACGCCCACTGAAATTTTAACGAGGAATGAGAAAGGGATGGATAATGAAAACCCTGATAGAGAAATGGGGGGAATGAGGGGAAAGAAAAAGGAAAAAAGAAAAAAGAAAAAAAAGAAGAAGAAAAATAGGCGTTGGGACTAGCGATGATGGACACATGGAAGCCAATCTGACATCGACGTGACAAGGCGGCAATTTTCCCGCCCAAGAGTTTCCAGATGAGAGGAAAGAAATAAGGCCAAAAGTGAAGGACGGGAAATGAACAGGCCCGAATAAGCAAGCAAGAAAAAACGGGTAAAGGCCCGAGAAGGTTTGCCGAGGAGAGCCCTAAGTTGGAAATGGTCGCGTCGCGGTTGTCAGTAGGGACCGTGTTTCCCCTATTCTGGTCATCGCCACCGCTCGACTCACCTCTTGTTCTTACCATCTTTATACCCTATCCTGATCGTCCTATGGCCAATAAATTATGCAACATAGAAATCCACATAGAATTAACACTTACTTGCAAGGCCGCTTCCGCTCTTTTGGGTGTGTGTGTGTATGGACAGTCTACAGAACCTGTGACCGAAGCTCTGATACCACCCTGTCAGGACCCGACTTCCCTAAATGCCTATTCTAGCGCATTCCTATGTGCCTAGCGAGTTATGAGTAGTAAGGTACACTGAAAATGCGTATAAATTTTTTTCTTTTTCCATTTACATAATGGAATGATGTTCTGTACGTCAAAAGAATACATGTCGAACACTAAGTTCCAGACATGATCTAACTACGAGGACGAAGGTGTGTCGGCACAGCAAAAGACTCCTATGCGCCCGGCCTCACAGGTCGTCATCCATACACACACGTCCACCCCAAAAGCAGCGCGAAGCTCCAAAAGATTTGCCTCGTCATCTAACGCGATCACGTACCGTGCTCGCTGGCGCCTACAACACATAACATAAAGAATGAGCCACCGAGGCTCAGTAAGCAGAAATCATGCATGTATGCACGTGTCCCTTTCCCCGCAAAGGCAAACCCCGCCGATGCATTATTTCTATGCAAGGGCAATCCGCGCCGATGCACCTAGTACTCGCACTAGTAAAACTCAGGGCCCTCGGCTAATCTCACTATGCACCACAAGAGCTCACGTCCCTCAGGACAATACGACAGCGGTCCACGCCGGATGGCCGAACCCTAGGATGCACATCGTTCCCCTAGGTCGCCATGTGAACCCGGTCGTCCCCGACTGTCCGGCGGTCGCTCACGCTGGTAGCCCACGCCGAGGTCGCCTACACCAGGGTTCCACCCTGTGTCGCTTATACCCTCAGGTCGCACCCTCCAGGTCGCACCTTACCGCCACGGGCCATGCCCAAATCCTATCCAAAGGATACCAATATATATATTTACAATAATAGTACGACGACGCTAAACGCCGCCCTGGTAGCATAGTAGACAGCCCCTGACTCAACTGTGAGTCGACACACTTGCCCACATCGGCAAGTCCTCGTCGCGTACAAGCGACACACCATTATGCATACTCTATCCCATGACCCTTCCCCATGAGTTCGTGCGTGCACATGAGCATGCATATGCAAACAAATGCAACTTATGCTTACCACATGAAAGCGTAACGACAAATTCACGTAATCACGAAACCACGTAGGCATATAGTCACATATACATATAGCACACAAGTTATATGTTGTAGTTGGATTTCTACTTACCTGGCGTCCGTAGATTAGTCGCTACCTGACCCGGGTATTCTACTAAGTCCAAACCTTAGACATAGAATAGTATCGTTAGGACACTATTTTAATTAGCTAATTACGGACGGACTCAAGTAATTTCCTTTGTCATAAATATCTTTAAGAGTCCTAGTTAACCCGATACATCACACGTGACTTAGGAAATTTAGTGACGTTCATGAAGTTTACGAGACTTGTCCATAATCTATTCGTTAGTCGGTCTAGTGAAATTCCTAAAATTTCGTCCTTTAAACCTGCCAAAGCTATAAAGTCAGTCATAAATTATTTTAAATCAACTGCATAATTTTCGTTCCAAAATTCTATCTAATGCAACGTCTACCTATACCGAAAATTGGCCCTGAAGACACCGATAGGCAAATTATGATCGGGCGTTGAAAGAGCCTATGGTCATTGGAATCGGAATATTTTTCTGATTAAATGGTGCGAAAATATTTTTTTTTTATAACGTAAATCGTTTTAATCCAAGGGGTTCAATTCGTGAAGTTGATTTGCGAAGTGTTTGAGTTCGCAAATCCTTTGATTCGTAGACTCGATTCGCCATCCTCATAGGACCCGCAAAGTGCACGAGGATTTGCAAAATGCCGAGTTCGCAAACCCTCGATCGGCCCGCAAAGTGCTTGGACCGCAAAGTGCTTGGACCCGCAAAAGGAGCACGGCCCGCGAACTCCTTAACCCGCGAAATGAGGTTTGCGGCTTGTGGGGACTCCCAAACTTCTAAGGATTCGCAAAGCTAGGATTCGCAATCTTTGTGGAGCTCGCAAAGTTCCTAGCACATAGGGTTCGCAAACCATCAACCCGCAAAGTGGCCCGCGTTTCGTCCTTGAGTTCGCAAAGTGTTCGATTCGCGAAGTGGCCGAGTTCGCCAACTTCGCCGGACCCGCAAAGTCTTCAATTTGCCAATTGAACGCGATCCCTCAAGCTTGTTTCGCTGCCAATTCGCAGAACGGCTCGCAAAGTTTGGAGCCCGCAAAGTAGGTTCGCGGCTGGTGGATTCGCAATTCTCGTTGGACCCGCGAAGTTTTGAGCCCGCAAAACTTCAGTTCGAAATCCTTCCTCTTGCCAAGTTCGCAAACTACAATGGCCCGCAAAGTTCCAAGGACTCGCAAAGTTGATGGTTCGTGAGGTTCGCCAACCTGGACCCGCAAACTGTCGAGGGGTTCAATTCGCAAAGCAGGTTCGCGATCTTCTCAGCACGCAATCCGTCAAGGATTCGCAAAATAAAGCCGTGTCTTGCCGAGTGCTTTGCGAAGTTGGACCCGTGAGGTTTCAATTCGCCGAACAAGGTCGATGATCCCTCGTTTGCGAATCAGTTCGCACAAACATCTTTTAGTTCGCGATATCACGCCTTTGAAGATCAAAAAGTCGGTTGCTCCAAGAATATGAAGAAGACCGATTTTAAACTCCAGAATCCCTAAATTGCTAGATTAATTCCAACATGCGCCTATCCTTATTTTTCGTGCTTAAATTTCCTAAAACATGTTGTTATAAGACTAGAAATGCAAGGATTAAGGTTAGGGGCATCTCTCAGTCTTAAATTTGTGCTTTGGGCTCGAAACCTTATCGAAACCCCGTCATTTAAAGTCGCACAGCCCTAATCTTTAAGAAAGCGTAAATGCCATGGTTTAAAAACATACCTAGTCCCGATTTGTTAGCTTGATATCTCGGCTTCTCCTTCTTCTTGCTTGTCTCAACTCTCGTTGCTTTCTTACACTTGGGGTTTGTGGACTTCAAATGGGTTTTAGACTACATTTAATTCCTTTAAGGGATGGGGATAGGACTCAATTTACGAAAATATCCCTTATTTTAAGGAAATTTGTCCCTAAGCCATTAAATATTTTGGCCTCAACTCTCAATTTAGCCCATTAGTGATCCTAGCAACTTTTGGGCCAAATTTTAAATTTTAGCCCAAGCCTTGTTCATGGCCCAAATTTCTTTAGCATATCTTTCAAAAATTGCTAACTAGATTGAGGGTCAGTTGGTACAACTTAACTGTACCAAATTTCGTAAGATCACCTAAGCACGAAATTTTTCCACACAAATTTCAAGTAAGTCACATAAGCACGAAGGTAACACACGAAAAGCACGTAATTGCATTTCCACATTTTATGCAAATTTATTGGCCCTAATGTGCTTACGAGGACTCGGGTGCTACACCCGAAAGATTACCGCTCAACCCCAACAGATAACACATAGATCGTACTAAATGCTATCGGACTCGCTGTCAGACGAGGTGCGCTTCTTCAGTTTCTTCCCAAGCATTGATAGCTTGAGAATGATCTCAGTATTCTGGTGCTTGAGCCTGCCAATCTTCTTGAAGATGGCCGCGATATCAGTGTGAATCTCTGTGATCACATCATCCTCATTTTGGCGTTCATCAGTAGGTTCCTCATCACTATCAGTCAGCTCAACAACCTTGGCTTTGCCCTTACCGACGGGCGTCTTTTTCAGAGAGCGCATAACTGGCTTCTTATCCTTACCACTAAATCAACCAACTTGCTTCTCATATTAAATCCCCATGCTGAATTTCTTCGCGTTCGAATAGGTGGTACAGAATCATCCCATAGGGAAGCAGCTGCTCAAGGCTTTCGAGGCATAGATCATATACTTCATCAGAGCATAGGCTAGATTGAACTTTCTGTTCTTAGAGATCGTGAAGACAGCGAAGGTGCTCATACCATATATATTGTTGGAATGTCCGCCGCTGCCTATCTTAGCACTCCATAGGGTCATGTTCAGGACTTTATGAAGGATGTAGTGATCGATCCTCAATTTCTTAAGAGCAACTCCTTCTGCGAACTTAGATCTCCTATTGCTGTTCCACAAGGCTCTAGTGCACTCAGACTGACTGAACTCATCAGACTCACACCACTCACTCCCATGCTGAAATGCGTAAGCCAAGTGTTACTCACTCCAAGCATTTCATTAAGCTTCTCACAGTTCCACTTAATTTTCTTTCCCAGAACAGAGGAGGTTATCACAACATCGGAATTGTCCTCCACATAGTTTAGGTTGGAATAAAAGAGTTTGACAGCTTCAGGGTAGTCGGACCTATTGATACTAAGAAATTTCCCCCACCCAAATCTAATGAGCCAAGAAAGAGCAGTAGAAGAGGGGATATCAGCAAACAGGATTCTACACCTCTAGCAACATCACGATTTATCAAGCTCTTAAAGTTTTCTTCGGCAGTGGGATCAAGAAACTTTATCTCATCAGGGATCTCATTAGGTTTGTTGATGTCGAAAAGCGCTTTAGAGATATCAGCCATTGTCTCGTCTTCACTGGGTTGTCCTTCCTTAGAGGGTGAAGGTTCCTTAGATGGGGTGCGCTCCTTAGGTTCAAGAACTAGAGATGATGGTGGAGTAACCTCGCTCTGATACCAAATGAAGTAATGTGCCTTAGAGGGGGGGTGAATTAAGCTACTAAAAACTTTTTGCTTCTTTGATAAAAAGTATCTTTTAAAATGAGAACAACGGAATTAAAATGTTCAGATGGTTATTCCCTTAACTGTTGGTCAAGTGAATCCGTGTGAGTGCAAGTGAACAGAAAAGTAAATGACACCTGGATTTATAGAGGTATATCCCCAAGTGGGGTTTAGTCCTCTCCTTGAGGTTTGCTCCTCAAGAGTTTGATCAATCCACTATAATACCGTAGTTGGTTACAGAAGTGACTGATCACCCTTACACAACCAAGACCAAGATGAACACTAGTCTGCAGCTAGGGTGCCACACGCCGATTTTCTTTCCACGTCGTTCCCTGAGAAATTCCTATTCTCCGACTGGAAATAGCTCGCTCCAAATGTCAGCTGGATCTCAAATCCTCTCTTCACAAAAGGCACGCTTCACTCTTGTCTCCTTGTGAGGTTCTCACGCTCTCAGAATAGAATGGTGATTTTTCTAGCTTAGGGTGCACTCAACTATCGCAAATGAAGCCAATGAGGCGATGGTCTGGTGGTACGGTAGTCAACACTGAGGTGCTTGGGTATAATGAGGGAGAGGTCGTGGGTTCGAACCCTCCCATCAACATTTCCTTAGGCCTATCCCACATGGGCCCATACATGTGCGTTTGAATCGGTCGGCCTGTTTAGCAAGTAGTGGGTCGGCCCTCGGGGTTTACCTGGCCTGCCAGGGTTCCCCGGGTTTCCATTACGAAGATACCATAAATAGTTACACTCAACATCTTATCAAATATGTAGCACATTAATTACGAACTTTCCATTCAAATAAATACCAAGTCGCATAGCGAAAGAATTCATGTTGACTCAAGCATTTAAGATGCAATTCTCAGCGATATGGGTATCATTTCTACCTAAAAATAGACATATTCCAGTGGATGACGTATTTTCCATGTATAGCACATATCCTTTCCATGTATAGCACAAATGCAAGAACTTAAACATCTAAGAACGGATGTGGCAGATTTCTTGCCACGGCGGTTAAGCATAACTGATGCGGCCCACATGGTACGACCTGTGACTCTAGGTGAGGTGAAATCTGCGCTACACTCTATTGGGAAGGACAAAGCACCGGGCCCAGATGGGCTCACCTCGGCCTTCTTTTACGCTGCATGGGACATTGTGGGAGGTGATATTACATACGCTGTGTTGGAATTCTTTGGCAAAGGGTATCTACTGAAGGAGCTTAACAGCACTCTCATTACACTCAATCCCAAAGGAGACTCTCCACGACGAGCATCGGATTATAGACCCATTTCCTGCTGTAACGTGCTTTACAAGATTATATCGAAGATTTTAGCTGAGCGCATGAAAGTCCACTTGGGAGATTTGGTGAATCCTACACAGATGGCATTCATACCAGGCCGACACATTTCTGATAATATACTTTTGGCCCAGGAAATCTGCCATGGCTATAGGAGCAAGCATCTACCAGAACGGGTAGCTTTTAAGGTCGACCTGGCCAAGGCCTACGATAGGGTTGAATGGGATTTCATCCTTGCTATCTTCGAGGCGCTAAATTTCCATCCGACATATTGGATGGATCCGTAGCTGCCTCACGACGACTAGATTCTCCATTAATGTTAATGGCCGCGCTGAAGGGTTCTTTGCAGGGAAACGTGGTCTGCACCAGGGGGACCCTATCTCACCGTATATCTTCACAATGGTCATGGACGTCCTTCGTGGAATTCTCCAGAAGAGGATTATGGCTAACAGCGGTTTCCAATTTCATTGGCGCTGTGAAACCACGTCTTTATGCTTACATTTGCAGATGACTTACTGCTCTTTTCGCATGCTGATGTTACCTCAGTTGGAATTCTAAAGGAAGGCTTGGAACATTTTGCGACACTCTCGGGACTACGAGCGAATGAAACCAAGAGCGAATTGTTCATATCCCGCCGAGCTGAACGTATGTCCTCTGCTTTGCAAGCGATTATGAGCTTCTCAGAGGGTTCTCTGCCAGTGCGGTATCTTGGGGTTCCCCTTATTACCTCGCGGTTGACTCGTCTAGATTGCGCTCCGCTTATTCAGCGCCTGGATCGTCGCCTTGGTTCGTGGCTGATGGCATTCCATATTTATTGGGCTGGGATCCTTATGTTACCTAAGGGCATCATTCGTGAGATCGAGATATGGATCCGCCGGTTTCTTTGGGCAGGGGCTGTTGCCAAGGTGGCCTGGGCGGATGTCTGCCTAACAATAGATGAATGAGGACTTGGTATCCGGTCCATTGAGACGGATAACTGAGTCTTCCTCCTTGGACAGTTATGGAGGCTGCTAAAGAAGGATGAGTCCTCGATTTGGGTCCATTGGATCCACCAGACTCGTTTGGCACGCAAATCCATTTGGACGATCCAACCATCAGCATCGGCAGCTTGGAGTTGGAACAAGCTACTGAAACTGCGCTCAACGATTCGGCCCTTGGTCCAATGCCATATAGGTAATGGTGCGACTTTCCTTCTTTGGCAGGATCCGTGGCTATCGACATGTCGACTTATAGACCGATTCCCACGAGGCCCTGTTGCAATGGGTCTCCCTTTTGATTCCCGCCTTAGCTGTGTCATCGACGATATGGGATGGAGATGGCCAGGCCAATTCACCTCAGAATATATGGAGATTAGCCGGGAGCTACCAGAGACCAACTATCTAGAGCCGGATACGTACTCGTGGGTTGGCGACTCAAATGGCCGATTTAGCAATTCCTCGGCGCAGAACTCCGTACGACTACAGCACGACCCGGTGCCTTGTGCAGCCATTTTCGGGTGACCTCTCCGTGTGTCCCGATATGAGTTTCTCCTTTGGATGGCACTTCGTGGTAGACTTGCGACACGAGACAACCCATGGATAGCGGCTGCTGCTGGGGAATCGACATGCATGTTATGTCAGACTGGGGCAACAGAGACCATCAAACACCTTTTCTTTGATTGCCCTTTTTCTAGGTGTTGCCTGATGTGACTTAGGCGCAAGACTAGATTTATGTGGCCGTACAGAGAGTGGGATTTGGGTGTTCAATGGGCAGCCCGAAGATGGAGAGGCGGCCACTTGATGCACGGTGCTTACCGCCATATCTTGGCCTCGACCGTTTACCATATATGGCAAGAACGAAATCGTCGCCGGAAGGAAAGGCCTGAACGGGAAGATTGTTTTATTGTTGACACCATCGTCAGCAACCTCTGTATGCGGTTAAGTACTACTTCCTCTAGATTTACTTTGCAACGACTTGCATTGCGCTGCCTGTGGCGAATTGCTTGGTAGAGAGGTTGACCTGATGTTACCCCGTAGTCTGTTACGGGTTGCTGCGTACTGACGTCGATGTAATTCCCATTTCTATTTTAGTGAGCATTCCCAAAAAAAATAATAAGAACGAACTGAACTGTGTCCGTATCACATAATTGCTATTTTAGCATGTCTAAACGGATAAGCATGTATGCAATCCTTATCATATAATAATCATATTTAGCATATTCAAGGATATAGAAGATCACGTTCCATATATAACTCGGTTCCAGCAGAAATATATTTACCATGTATATCATAATGATCCTTACTCTAATTAACATTGTGCAGCATATTAAGGATTCATCACGTGCTATTTTCCACACACAGTTTCAAGATCACGTTCAGTCTTTCCATTTATGCATGCACTTTCCAAATATACGTTATAATGATATCAGGACGGTGGAATCAATGATCACAGTGGTATCACAGAAGTTACGTTGCAATGGAGTCACTGTGTCAAAATGCAATTCACTCAAATATAAGTACATGATACATAATTGCTAAATTTGTAGTGCCTATCTCATCTTGAGTACATGGAATCATCAAAACTCAAATACAGTGCAAGACCAAAAAGGTCAAGATCACCGTCTTCATTTTTCTTGTTCTTGAATACCCATTTAGTCCCTATATTCGTTTTCTGATGCGAACGGTGTACTAAAGTCCACACTTGTGGACGTTCGAATTTATTGATTTCGTCTTGTATTACGATTACCGAATCCGTCTCCTTAAGTGCGTCTGATACCTTTGTTGGCTCATTTTGGCTTAAGAAGCAGCTGACTAGGCCTTTCTGATGTCTTGTCCGTACTCCACTCGAAGGATCAGTGATTATCTGGTCAACTGGATGTGATCGAGTCCACTTGCGCTCATGAGGCAAAGCCGAGCTTGACGCATCAGCCATTTGTGGAGCGAGATCTCCAATGATCTCAAGTTGTTCGCCTAGTTGAGGTAATTCTTTTTTTTTTTGTAACCGGGGAAAGCCGATGGTGGGACCCTGGGGCCGACCCACTATCTGCTAAACAGGCCGACAAGGTCAATCGCACATGTCTGGGCCCATGTGGGCAGGCCTAGGGAAATATCACGGGGATAGGATCCGAACCCAGGACCTCTCCCAACATGACCCTAAGCACCCCCCAGCCAGTTGAGGTAATTCCATGTTTGCACTTGAGTTGAGCGACTCTGATGATGTTCCCTCAACTTCCAAAGAAGGTGTAACAGCATTCTGTGGTAATTCTGAATCGGGTGAGGTGGAGACATTTGAAGTACTTGGTACATCGACTTCATCAAGTGGAGGTTCCACGACAGGTGTGGTAATGGTGTTGGTTGGCCGATATATCTGCTCAAAGAGCGAGTCCAAGTCTTCTAAAGCAAATCTCATAGCTTCTTCTGACGTTGAATCTTGAGTTGTTGTCATTCTTTGTTGGTCTTGTGCCAACACACCGTAAGCACGGGTTCCGAACAGTCATATTTAGAAGCCATTTGTTTAGGCACGGGTCCTGAACTGATGTGTGCATGAGCCATCGGGTTAGGCACGGGTCTTGGACTGATGTGCCCAGAAGCCATCTCTGCCACTTCTTGGAAAGTGATATTGTAGCTTTCCTTGTTTGTACGGTTGGACTGGGTGTATACTCGGTACGCTTTAGAGGTTGAAGAATACCCGACCAAAGTGGCTTCGAATGCTTTAGGGTCGAACTTAGCACGTTGCTCTCTATCGTTCGCCACAAAGCACTTGCACCCGAAGACCTTGAAGAAGGAAATGTTGAGTACTTGCTTGTTGATGATCTCGTACGGAGTTTTATCAAAGCCCGTGTGAACTACCGTCCTGTTTTTAGTGAAGCAGGCGGTATTTACTGCTTCAGCACAAAGGAAATGTGGGAGGCCGGAATGAATCAGCATCGTACGCCCGGCTTCCACTAAAGTTCTGTTCTTCCTTTCAACTACCTCATTCTGTTGAGGCGTCTTTGCGGCTGAAAATTGCTGACTGATTCCAAGTTTTAGGTAGAAGTCAGTGAGAAACTTGTTTTTGAACTCAGTGCCATTGTTGGTATGTATGACTTGGATAGTCTGCTGCAGGAGGTTCTGAGTCGTGTTCACAAAATTTACAATCAAGTCCCCGGTCTCATCCTTTGTTAGGAGGACTTCGTCCATATGTAGCGAGAAAAGTCGTCAACAATGACCAGCACATTCTTACGTCCGTTGATACTCTATGTTTGCATAGGCCGACAGAGGTCCATATGAAGTAATTCCAGAGGACGTGAAGTAGAGGCAACTAGCTTGACATGATGCGAGGCTCGCTTAATTTTTCCTAGTTGACACGCCGAACGTTGATGCTCTTTTGGAGTTTTTAGGGTTTTCGATTCATAAGGTTTCGAAATTCGAGACAGCTATTTTACTACTAACGGTTCGAGAACTTGCGCATCTACTAATATGATATTATTTCGTGTCCAACAGTCCATATATTAGGGAGTTATCGGTTGCTAACCTGAGGACACAGGTAGGTGAAACTCACCTACGGCACGTAAACATTATGTGAATTTTATGTGATACTTATGTGAACCAGTGTATTATGTGATTTGGTGAATTACGCGTTTACAAGTACTAAATATTTTGCACATTACATATCAGTTATTTGCACTACACTTGCATATTATGAGCACGACACATTGATGTAAGGTGAGCTGTGTTGAGACGGTGGCACCTTATGGTGTCGATGCGTGGGGTAGGCTGTGCCGATATTGGCAGTCGACTCGTAGTAAAGTTTGAGGATAGTACTAGTGCACTTGACAGTTGTATGATTGTCCAGGCCACTTTCGTATGAGATATGAGAGGGTCTGGTTGGCGAAAGTAGCGACCTGGTAGAGATAGCTCAGGGAGATCGCTACCAGCGTAGGCATCGCCGGGGCAGGAAGACGTCTCGGGGGAGAGCTGGGGGCTGCTCGAAATCTGCTCTCCTGACCCCAGCATTAAATGGGTTGCGCGAGGTGCCTAGTCTAGCCTAGGGCCCTATTGTGTTGGATTATGATAGGACTGGAAGAGTGAAAAAAGTCGAGCGTGCATTTATTGTGAGGTATTTGGGAATGGGTGTGAGCGCACGTTGCATACATGCATGTTTCACCTACTGAGTAAGGAGCTCAGTTTACGTGTTGTAGGTACATTCGAGTCCGGTGCTGATGCGCGTCGCGACTAGGCGGGCTGATGGCGGTGCTCCACGGACTTTTGAGGGCGGGGCGATACATGGATGCGACCTGTGGAGCGACATTAGGATTTTGAGCGTTTTGGTATTTTGGGGCTACGGGCCATGTATTGTGATGATTATGTAGACGGTGTTAGGTGTAATGTATTTTATTTTCGAAAAAGTTTTTGTTAGCGGGCCTTCCGCGGCTTACGTTGCGGAAATCCGCCACTAATCCTACTTAGAGAATGAGGGTCCGGTCCCTACACGAGATTAGAAATAATATTTTTGGAAATATTATTTTTTGGTTTTGAGTTAGTAGAAGGCATTTTTTCTTTCTTCACGCTTTTCAGAATAATTTTGTCTTTTGAGGGAGATGCGTGAGAAATAGTTTGAGAGGTAGAGGAAGCTTTGGGAGTTTCTATCTCCTTTAGGAATTTTTCTTTTCCGGTTCAAAATCCTCTCTTTCATTTTCTAATGTAGCTTGTAACTCCTCTAGCTGTTTCACGATAGGAGGTTTGTAGAGAGAATTTTCAGAATATACATTTTGAGCTTCCTTACTTTCGGTTTGAGGCTCAGGAGGTTTGACTAAATCACAGTCACGCGTCAAGGGTGTTCCCGAGATTTGTAACTGTCATTTAAATCTTTGTAGTCGAAGGGGATTTCGGCACTATCTTTGGCTCGTCTCTTAGCTAGTTCTAAAGCGCCTAGTTCATCTGCTTTAGTAATGTTCATAAGAGAGGTTACGCCTAAACCCGTGTATGTTATATCATATGCTTCCGTTTTCTTTAATATACAAGGTTAGTGAAACCTAAGCTTTCTATGGGATTATTGAAATTCTATATACTTGGGCTGATTCAGAAAAATTGTCTGTTCGGTCTGTCCCCTCCTCGTAAGAAGATCATCAGTTTTTTTTTTTAATTTTGGCATATAATTTGTTACGTTCTTCACCTAAGAGAGCATAGTTATTTTCTATCGTCAGTTTGGCGACTTTACAGGCATCTAGTTCTTGTATTGGATTTATCTAGTTGGGCTTCTAAGTTAGTGACCTTAGCAGTAGCAATAGTTAAACTACAATTGAGGCCAGCTTTCTCGTTGAGATTCCTAACCAAGCAATTATAGTTATTTTCTAGCCTATCTTCTAGTTCTTTAACTATCAAACTATGTTTCTAGCCAAGCTCTTACATAATTCTTCTATTTTGGCGCTAGAGCTTCTAAGTTCTTACTCGAGACTAGCTATCCTCTCCTGAGACCTAGATAGTTTCTTTTCCACTTTCTTTATACTTTTCTGCTCACGTTTCATGTTAGCGTAATTTAATTGATACGATTCTAACATGGTCATTAATGTGGAAGTTTCTACCTCCTGTGAGGATGTGAATGCTTGGTTGTTGGCCGTCCGATCAGAGATATCGGCTCCGAGTTCTCGTCCAGGCTGGCCATAAGAGCTAGATTCTCCTCATCAGAACTAGACGTATCCTCGAGCCAATGGTCTTGTTCGGCCATGAGAGCTACTCCAGCTTCCTTTTGCTTAGTAAGTTGGAGCCTCTTGGAGTAGTAATTGGCATCTCTCTTTTGCGGCAAAGTGCTCTCTCGGGCGTAGTGCAGGTTTGCCGCGGTTAAAGCACTTGTTAGACTCTTTGACATTCTTGACTTTGGACGTCTCGGGTGCATGTTCCTTACTCTTTGAGCTTGAATCCGAAGTCGGTTGGATGATGATGAAGATTTCTTCTTGAAGTGCTGCTTGCTCATAATGTTTCCAATTAGAGCTAGCTGCTTTCCCAACGCTTTGATGTTTGGCTCGACCTCAGAGTGTGCTTTGTTTCCCGACTCTGAAGATGTGGGAGGCCTAATGGTCTTTTCTTTTCGTGACCTTGAGCTCTGCTTCTCTGAGACAAGGGCAACTTTGTATTCTATCAGTTTGCCCTACTGCTCCTTCTGAATCTCGTTTATATCCTCCTCGTGTTGTGCGAGATTGTCAGACATGGCATGGATGTCCAGCTCCTCAAGATCTTTGTTCTGTCTGATTTGAGTGGGTATCTTCTTCCATTCAGAGGGCAGAGAAGATAGAAATCAGAGCGTAGTGTATTCGCCTCTGTTAAGGATTGGAGGACGATTGTCGTTTCCAAGTGTATAAGCATCCTTTTCTGAGTTGAAGAGTTGATTAAGGATCTTCGTAGATTGTTTTGATGGTTTGAAATGATGTAACGTTCTTCACAACTAACAGACTAGTTAGTAGCGTTTGATTCGAAAGCCGTTCGAGAATTATTTTTTATTCAATCTTTAAAGTTTGATCAAAATTAACTTCGTCGGAATAAGATGTATTAATTACTGTCTCGTGCGAGAAAGTCTGTCAGCGAAAAATTTTTCGAGCGAAATAAATTGTCCAAAATCGTTCGGTCTAACAAAATTTCCGTATCGTGAATTTATTTCGATCGCTAAGAAACAGTACGATAAGTAAGTTTCTCGCTGAGTCAAAACAAAACTGTTGACTGGAAAAGTTTTTCGAGCGCAAATGATTTTCGCTTGGTCAAACTAAAAACAGCTGACCGAAAATGTTTTTCGAGAGAAAATTATGCACGCGCAAAGTCAAAACAAGTCTCGTCGAAAACGATTTTCGCTGGATAATGCTCAATAAATTTTTCTGAACTATAATCGCTCTTAGTGACAGGACTTTAGAGCTGACTTCGTATTCTTAACCGAGAAAACTTCTTGCGCGGAGATGTCAATCGAGAAATTAATCTGATCGAAGACTTAGCGAGAAAAATTGAAATCGCGCAAATAATCACAGTATACGAATTAACACTGATTCAAGCAAAAACAACGAATTAGATAGCAAAATTGCAGGTAATTGCTCGAAATCAACTACTGACTACGCACGAACAGGCAATTAAACACGTCATGAAGCAAAACATATCAAATTTGATCAAAATCGGAATGTGTTCTAAGTGCTCTTCACGCGAACAGTGAATTTTCAGATTAATCAAATTCTGCTAAATTGAAGTTCTAATTGCTACTGATCTAATCGCAAACAATTTCTAGCACTGAAGCGAGCTGTAAACATCAAACTCATGTCAAATAAGCACAGAATTAAGCCTAATAGATCGATTTCGTTTTCGCACAAAAAATGTTCTTCGCACTGAACAATTTTAGAAAATAAAATTTGATCTGATTTCTAACAGTTTCGATTCAAAACAGAACGAATCTGCTCTGATACCAATTGTTAGGTCCCTAATTATCAACTCCTATGATTCCAGACTCCAGATCTAAGGGACTAGAATGAATTTCGATCGAAAATCTTTCGATGAAGAACACGAGAGAGAATCGTTTAGTGTGAGAAGGTTTCTTCTGTTTCGCTCTCTAGAATTCGAATTGCAAGCCTTTCGGATCAGTTCAACTATTTTCTCGTATTAGGCACAATTATTACAAATGTATTTATACCAAATATACTTGGTATAAATAACAATCTAGTCCTAGTCTAAGGACAAATATAATGAAAGCCCCTAATTACAAGGACAACTAATAAAATAAGAGCACAACTCTAACGTATATTCTACATAATAGGAACTAACAAGTGGTATCAGAGCCAAATAAGTTTGGATTTAAGCTGATTTTCTTAACCTTTTTCTGTATTTGATGTTGTTGAGCTCGAAAAATCGTGCACTTGTTCTTGAGTTTTTAGGCTTTTTGTACTGATTTGCAAGCTCAAGAGCGAATTAGGTTGTTTTCGAGTGAGTTTAAGTGTTTACCCAACATTTTTCAGTAGATTAAGTGAGTTTAGGTAGAAATCGCATAAGAAAACTGTGTCCAGAAAAATCTTCAGGTAGATGAATGTAACACTGTGCAGATTTTCGGCTCATACACCCGAAATTTGTGATTTTCTGTGATTTTCATTGATTTTTGGGTGATTTTCGACGTGCCTACAACACCGTATTTTTGTCCGACATTCTACCCGAATTTTCACATTTTCGGCGAATCTTACCTGAAGAGAACGTTTGAATTCACCTGAGTTTTGCTACCCGAATATCGTTTAAAAAAGAGTTCGGCAAATTATCAATTTAGCGAAATTTTTTATCTCACAATAATTTTCTACCCGATTTGCGTTATTCGAAAATCAACTTTCCCGAAATATATATACTCAAATTTTCTACCTACCCGAAAATCTTAGTACCCGAATTAGATTTCATACCCTTTAACATTTTCAATCGAAGTATTCACCTGAGAATTCTTTAATACTCAATCTTCAAAATTAAACATAAATGTTTCGAGCACCTAAAAATTTTCGGGCCCCCGCGGAACAAACACGTTTTAAAGAGCAAAACATAAAAATAAAGTAAAAATAATGTGACACTTACTATCTTTGATACAGAAATTTTTTTCGAGATTTTCCCTTTGGAGGAAAACTTTTTACGTCATTCGATAGACAAAAATTCTACGAGTCCAAAGGACATAGTCTATTTTAAAGCTTTTTTAAAATCTTCCAAAATAAATTTTCCAGGCCCCAAATTTTCGTTATAGACAACGGCTTTGAAAATTTTTTGAAAGCAAATCAACAAAACGTGTCAATGATCATATATCCAACAATCAGCATAGGACGTTATTGGCACATCGTAGAAAAACTTTTGGTAATTTTCACGAAGTTTTCGAAATCAAAGTTTCGACAAAACCAAACTTTTCGGAACAGAAATTCCAAAAGCCATTATATAATTAAAATATTAATTAAAATGGATGCCCAAGCTAGGAAAATTCAGGAATTAGAAGCAAGATTTGCTAATAATTACTCCGTGTTGCTTAAGCAACAAGAAAGTCTAGCTTATGCTAATGAAGATTTGACCCAGATCAAAGATCATTAGCTTAGAAACTAAGTTAGAAAATAGTGAAAAGAGGTATGCGATACGATTAACAAATTGCGTTCTTGCGAAATCCAACAAAATGAAGTCTCATCAAAATATGAGACGGTCTTAGAGGAACAACATATGCTTTACTCTTGTCAAAGGAAGTCAAACTGACCAAAAACTTCCCGTCGAACTTAATTTCTAACGGGGAAAAAGATTTACATGATCAGAAACCTACTCTATGTGATAGAGACTCTTCGTGAACTGAAAGATTTACAAAATACTCTGGACTCCGAAAGATTAGCTTTTGGAGCTGAAAAGGAAAAACTTTTAAGGGAGATTTTAAATCTAAAACATTCCTTATTCTTTACTTATTTCAAATGGTCTCTCAAAAGACTCATCTTCCACGAAATAGGTAAAGAAAAGAAAAACAAGCATCCTTGTTCCTGAAACTGAGAAAGCTTTTAATAGTAATTCTTACTCAATTTTGACTGAAGCTAAAATGTTAAGTAAAAGCAAAGCGCTTAAAGCCAAGGAACAAATCAATAAAGGAGAGGAAAGTCAACATTCTTTTTTAAAATTAGTGACGAAATTGTTAAAGATTTTCCCTCTTCCCATCTTAAAAGGAAAGCGTGCAAAGTAGAAGTTCCATAGTCCTCATCATTATAGAGTGCATGATGTGAATTCTCGTATGCAATATGACTCATTGCCTTATGACGCGTACAGTGCGATCAATTCCTATCATACTTGAAATGCCCATTCCAGATTAAATCTGAAAGACACCTTCTGAGACTGGCTAGGGAGCCTTCTAAACCTAGGACATATTCACAGAAGCTGAATTGTTTTTCCCTCTAAGGTTCATCTAAGGTTCACCAAACTTGGGTTCCTTATCAATTTGAATAGGACTTTAAAGGATGATTTAAGATCAATATTTGAACCAAATGTGCTTAGCTTGTTTTCTGCTAATAAGGGAAGACCCATCTAGAAATGGGTACCAAAGTCCCGATGATTTATTGTGCAGATTTCCAGCAGGGTAGATACATAGAGAGCTACTCCACACCCATGACTGGGGTATGCGACGAGAGTAGACAACCACAAACCCTCACGTATGGTACTTTGAAGTTGCTCCACATACGTGATAAAGGGATGCGTTGTGAGCAACTATATAGGGTACATTCTGAATATGCATAAGATTAAAGAAAATGCATTTTAAATGGTTTATTTTATGCTTATCTGATGAAATGCCAAAAATAACCACACCGTAGGTAAATTCTATATATGCATTCCATAGTAAATTTGGCATGTATATGAAGCTGAAAAGACAATATACCTACTTTGAAAAACATAGGGTACATTATAGTTATGCATGCTTCAAACCGTCTTTAAGTTTCAAATTTTTGCATGCATACCTTAGCAAAATTGTCTAAATACCCTACCCTATTATAGGTACATTTTCATATACATCTTGAAGAACTTTCGAGCTTAAACTTTTTCGTATGCATATAAGCTGATGCACAAAATACCTATTTTAACTAAGAGCGAACGGAAAACATACATTCTAATACGCATTTATAAAGAACAATAATTCTTTGGTTTGCATCTGCTTTGAAAAGAAAATACGTTGACGCGCATTTAATTGGGAAAAAACTTACATTTTAAACGTGCATGCATTGAGGGGAGTAACACTCAATATTTACGAGGTGAGAATACATTTTTTTTGTGTAATGTCCCGTGCATATATATATAGCGGAAAAAGTTTGTACACATGAGCAGGAGATATACTCCGCAACCAACCAGTAACAGACTACTGGGCACAAAAAAAGAAAGGAATAAACCAATCAACCAATCAACCAATGAATCACTCAACCAATCAACCAATCAAAGACCAATTCTACCAAGCCACACGCCATAGTCGGCGTATGGCCGCCCGATGAAGGTCGTACTTCGTGGCTGTACCACTTATACGCATGATAGACAAGGCAAGAACACACCCCATGAGCCTGTGTGGAGTCGTGATGGTCCCCTCCTTCCAGCGCCTATTGCTTGCATGCCAAATACGGTAGACAAGGGATGCCATAATATGACGATAAGCTGCATGAAGAAGGTGCTTCCCTCGCCAATGGGCAGCCACCCACCGAATGCTCGTATTCCAATCCCGATAAGGCCAGGTCCATCGAGTCCGATGCCGCAGGAGACGAAGACATTGGCATGAGAAAGGACAATCAAAGAAGAGATGTTGGGCAGTCTGGTAGTGCAGCTCCTCGTAGAGGACACATGCTGGAGTTCCCGCTCTCTGAGAAATCGACAGCTTATCCCTAGGCGAGAGACAATCCTGCAATCCCAGATATAAAATAAACTCATGCGTGGAACCTGCAACGGCCCTCCAAATAACACCGCCCAACCCACATGGGGCCTCCTATAGCGCATCGCGTCGCGAGGCAAAGACGCCGTCATAGATCCATCCGGCGATCCCATCCACCATACGCCATCCTGATCCCCACGAAGCACATAAAGTAGAAGGCGGCTAATCTCAAGATACTCCACCGTACCCTGCCCTGGGCAATTCCACCCATGCGTATTAAGGACCACACCCAGCCGTGAATCGAGAGGCAGCCCGATTGCAATAGGGCCCCTTGCAAAATCTTTCCAAAAGCGACGTGGGCAACAACCAGGGATCCTTCCACAGCCAAATCGTTGAGCCATCACCAACACGGAACGTAAATCATAGATCTGATCAAAGGGCGCAACAACAGCAACTTCCTCCAGCTCCAAGGATCATTCGTCGAGACCTGTAGGTCCCATAGCGAGCGAGAGTGCAGCCGCGTCCTATAGAGCCATTCGACCCAAATCGAGTCCGGTGTCCTGGTAATTACACTCCACAAGTGCTTCAGCAATAGGGCCTTGTTGTCGACAGCTATAGACCGCAGTCCCAATCCCCCTTCAGCTACAGGTAGACATAAAACCTCCAATGCCACCTTAGCTAATGTGCCTCCCCATAAAAATTTCCTAAAGCGCGTGTCCAAAGATCTGACAACTCCCTTAGGCAACAAGAACATACCCGACCAGTAAGCATGAAACGCCTGCAAGACCGACTTAACGAGCTGCAGTGGGCCTGCATAAGATAAAGAGCGATTGAGCCATAATCCCAGCCGCTGATCCACTTTTTGTAAAAGAGGGGCACAATCGCTAATCGTCAAGCCAGTAGTAATGGGGGACACTCCTAAGTATAGCATCGGCAGCTGCCCCCACTCGATAACCCATGAGTGCATGAATCTGTGCAGTCAACCCTTCAGCCCGCCTTGAAAGATACATCTCACTCTTGTCAGGGTTAGGTAGCAACCCTGACAACCGCGCAAACTCATCCAACGCCTTCTTCAACACCCCAACCGAAATGACGTCCGTATGGCTGAAAAGCAGAAGGTCATCCGAAACGTAACGACACCAAGCCCAGCGTCGCAGCGCAAATTAAAGCGCTGCTGCTGCATAATGCAAACCTTGAGAAGCCGATGGAGTACCTCCATCGCCAGTGTAAATAGATAGGGGAAATGGGGTCCCTGTCGAATACCCCTCTTACCCTGGAAAAAGCCAACCACCTGACCATTCAGATTCAACGAAAAGGCCGTCGTCGTCAGGCACGCCCGAATCCAGCCAATGTAAGCAGGATGAAACCCCATGGCCCCTAAGACAGAAAGCATAAACTCCCACTCAACCTTGTCGTACGCCTTTGCCAGGTCAATCTTGAACATAGCATGCGATGGACGGCCCTTAGACTTGTACCCAAGGCACAGCTCCTGCGCCAATAACACATTATCGCTGATCCATCGCCCTGGGATAAATGCTGTCTGTGAGCCATGGACCAATGTAGCGAGGTGCCCCTTTAGCCGATTGGCCAAGATCTTAGAGATCACCTTGTATACAACGTTGCAATATGAAATTGGTCTAAAATCAGTTGCATGCCGAGGTGTATCTCGCTTCGGGATCAACGTAATGAGGGTGCTGCTTAGTTCCTTCAGCAGTCAGCCCGTTTCGAAGAAATCTTGGACCGCCTTCACCACGTCATTTCCAAGAAGCCCCCACGCAGTTTGGAAGAATGCGACCGTATACCCGTCAGGTCCTGGCGCTGTCTCATCCCCCACAGAGAAAAGCGCCTCACGAACTTCCATGGCAGTCACCATAGTGATCATGGAGGCAGCGTCCGCTGGGGAAAGCGTACTCGTGGCCCGCGAGTAGGAAGAATCGGCGAACGGTGAGCAGACTGCC
This sequence comes from Craterostigma plantagineum, assembly GCA_027422505.1. Classification (NCBI taxonomy): domain Eukaryota; kingdom Viridiplantae; phylum Streptophyta; class Magnoliopsida; order Lamiales; family Linderniaceae; genus Craterostigma; species Craterostigma plantagineum. Next base: position 542,137 of record JAPQWV010000319.1, on the reverse strand, counting down.
CCAATAAGTCCTGGTAGAACCCAATCCGCTCTCCCTCCACCTGATCCGGTTCTTCAAGAAGGTCACGTTGGCAGCCTGTTCGGGTTAGTCGTTCGCTGCATGGCGACCCTACGAAAGAAATAGGATGCGCACTGGTCCCCATCCTTCAGCCATGAAAGCTTGGCCCGCTGCGATAACGCCGAGTGATAAACCTCCACCGCTTTGGCATAAAGCGCCCGACACAGCCTTTCCAGCTCATAGAAAGAGTCCTCCTCAGGGAAACGTGCCACAAAATCCTGTGCAATATCAAGGAAATGTTTCGCCTTTGTGACATTCGCCGTCAAGTCTCCCTTCGGTCATCGCAACCTCAGCAGGGAAGGCTTCAACATCTTCAGCCTCCTCACCAAAACGAACATCGGATAGCCATGCAAAGAAGTGTTCTAGACATTCTGATCAATGCCCAAGAAGGCCGGGTCTTTCGTCATAAAGTTGTCAAAGCGAAAGATTGCCTTATGCTGTCGTGTCATAGTAGCTCCCAAAAGCACAGGCGAGTGGGTCTGAGGTTGCAGATAGGCCACACCTACAAAAGGAATCCGTAAACCGGGCGAACCACTGAGGATTTCCTAGTATACGATCCAGTCGTCGCTAGATCCCGCATCAGAACGCTGTTGGTTATACCACGTGAATACCTGGCCCATCGTAGGTATCATCACCAAATCAGCGGTTCCCAAACATGCCTGGAAATCCTCCATATCATGCCTAGAGGGCGAACCACCACGCCCCTCACTCGTGTGCAAAATAGCATTGAAGTCCCCCATGACTATCCATGCATCCGCCACACGATCCGCCGACATAGTAATCAACTCCTCCCATAAAGCAGTCTCTCCTTCCTCCTGGACTTCCCATAAGCAAAAGACACGAAAATTGTCTCCCCCGTCATTGCCAGCTCCACTCGATAATGTACAGCTTGGGTTGAGAACCCAAGGAACATCCACAGTCATGACAGATGGGTCCCAACCAACCCATATGCGCGACAATGGCTCATCATCATAATCAAAGAACCATCGCCAATTAGATCTAATGCTACTCGACACAAAACCAGCATTAGACTCCGCCACTCTCGTCCCACACCGCCCTTCTATGGTCTAGCTTGTTAAGACCATGCACATTCCATGCTCCAACAGCTTACATAAATGCACCCTGTTTTGGGGTGCATTTGCTTTAGGGCCCGTATGAAACGTGTAATTGCTATCTTCAGGCACATCTCGCAGCAGAGCAAATCCGTTCTGCTCCCCAGGGGACAGAGGCACGGTGTCGTCTGGCGGTTGAGATGTGCTCCCAGCCCCCACTCCAACCCTTGCAGCTATCGGTCTTCTCCATCAGTCGCGGCCCACACCACGACGGCTTTTCCTTTGGCCCCCACCTGTTGCCATTCTTCCTGTGGGCGTGTAAGAATCCCCCTGACTCACGTACCCTATCCGCCCGTCGTGCACAGAGGTTCCCCGGCCCGTGTCCCCCGCTGTTAGCATAACGAGAACGTGACCTATTACGGGCATGGCCCGTACGTTGCCCAGTCAGAGCCAGCTCATGTGTTGGGCCGCCAGCTTTCGCCTTCCTTGCCTCCCTCGTTCCCTCAGATTGGCGCCGAGGATTTGACATCCCTGCAACCGGCTTCTCCAGTCGCTGTGGACAATGGGCTGCCCCATGTGCCCATGAGGTACAGTGAGCGCATTTAGATGGTCTCCAGTCATACTCCACCCATATAGGTACAGTCACATCCTCCTCCCCTTCCTCACCTTAAGTAGTACATCAAACCCCTCAATAAATGTCTCAGACAATTGCTTCATTACACAGACCCGAGCATTATCAAGTCTTTCCCCCGCCGCCGTGAGTCCATCCGCATAAAATGGCCGGCCCACCGCACTTGCGACTAGACCTAGCCCCTCTTGCGTCCAAAGATCAGACGGCACATCCCATAGCTTGACCCATAATGGCAGCTCCACCAACTCCTTACGCGTAAAGGTCATACGTGGTCGCCAAAGCTCAAGGAATAACGGCTGGCCTTGCATGAGCCAAGGTCCGCCCTCTAGGACAGCGGTCCGTGCGCCGTCCGAATAAAATCTAAAGATGAAAAATCCGTTGACGGTGGTACGTACCTCTGCCAGTCCATTCCAAATCGATCTGAAGTAACGCTCCACGAAAGGGAAATACGGCTTACGGCCAAGAAAATAACCCACGAGAGTGTTCTTCCATCGCTCACGGCCACGTCGCGCCACCTCCAATGGAGCGCGCACCACAGCCACTGCATTCACAAGCGAGGGCGGGGTGTAACATAAGGCCATCGTTCGTGATGTAGCAGCCCTTTTTCCATGCACAGCCGCCGCAAAACACGCCGGTTTGCCTTGGCTGCCTTCGTCGTTGAGGGCCCAAGTCGCAAAAAGATAGACCCAGCATTCGGTCGCCAGACGTGACAGATCCTGGTGGCATGGCATTAACATCAGATGCCTCAAGAATGCGCGGCGGTGATCGGCCGGAAACTGGCGCATCCAAGACAGAAACCCTAGCCTGCGCAAAAACCGTATCAGCCGTATTGCCTCTCCACGATTATCAACTGCAATCTCCTCATCAACCTGATCTTCATCCTCAGCCAGGGACATGTCCACGCAACGCCGCGCCAGCAGTGCCCTTGCCGGCATAGGTGAATCAGGCCTTCGGCGAAACACCTGCGGTTATGGCGCAATATTCCTCTGATCGGCACAGGCCCGTCCTCACGTCGATTAGGTGATCCACTCACTGCCCTAGCCCCCGCGCTTCTGTTAGTATGGGCCGTCGGCGTCTACCCAGGTAATCGTGCGGCATCATCTCCCACCACACTCGGCCCATGCATTTGGCCCTTCGGAGCCCTAAAGCGCTCACCATCAAACGCAGCCGCAAAGGCCGGATAAGCTGCACATAGGGCCTCCAGATTCGGCATGGTCAGGGCTCCTGTTGTGGTCGCCCCAGGCCGATCATTCCCCACAAATCAAATTTGGAAAAAACGAATTTTCTCTCTCTAGGGTTTTCTCGGAGGCAAGTTTTTTAACCTCAAATCGTGCACCTTAAGATGTACTCCCCCTAAAAAAAAGTGAGAGTACATTTTTAGGGGGAGTACATCTTAAGGTGCACGATTTGAGGGGTAGAAAACTTAATTTAACCCTTATTCATATATGCATACATACATATATATATAGAGAGGAATTTTATGGTGCTCACCTTATGTGGGCACCTGTTGATGTGACACCGATTCGTGCCATTTCAATATCCCACATCGACATCTAAGGTTATATCGTCTTAATTAACACCTTCTAGGTGTCATTAATCGACATTTCGGATGCTGATGTGGCTAATTGATGCGATATATTTCATAAACACGTAAAATGTTATGTAAGGCGTCAAATATGTCACATCAGCATCCGAAATGTCGATTAATGTCACCTAGAAGGTGTTAATTAAGACGACATAACCTTAGATGTCGATGTGGGAAATTGAAACGGCACGAATCGGTGCCACATCAACAGGTGCCCACATAAGGTGCTCACATAAGGTGAGCACCATAAAATTTCTATATATAATTTTTAGGATCTTTTTACAAAAATCAAAAACTTTACAAAAAGATGATGATGGTACGTGGCAATATCCACCTAACAAACCATGATAACGGTACTTAGTCAGACAAAACCTATTGGATCTGGTGATTAAACTGAGAAACAGTTTAACTCACTTTGAACCAAAGGTAGTCACACTTTCATACCATGATCGGTGTCTCGTTTGAAGGCAGTTCAACCGATATACCAAACATCAAAATAAAAGAAAAAATGAATAATGGTACGTGGCGTTGTTAAACCTATTAGTCCAGTTATTAGACTGTAAACAATCTAATCCCGTTCGGACCCAAGGTATTCCAGCCTATATACCATTCTTCAAAAGGTAAAAATAAAAATAGTTTTGTGATTTATTAGAATTAAATCCTCGAATACAAGGAGTTTTACATATTAAAATTTTTATTCAAATAATTCAATCGGTAACAGCCTTACCCTTCAAACGCATTTTCTGCGGCAACACGGGCTAGCCAAGAGCCGACACAGAATTAATCGAAATCAAATTTTATTATAACCTTATTCAAAATTTAATTCCTTCAATCAATTTTTAAAAGATTTTTATAAAGGAAAATAATACATCATATTAATATTTATATTAATATATATATATTTATGATATAAAACCATGACTCCAGTATTAAGGCATTTTGGTGTAGTTTAACGTTAAGGTTTAGCCTTCCATTAAAGCTTGATCAAACAAAATTTATAAAAGAGATAAAATAGAAACTTACTTGAAAGAGAAGAAGTAGATGCAAACCAGAACTTTTATTTCTTCAACGTATTTTACAAAGAGGGAGAGAGTACAAGAGTGCAAAGCAAAAACTGCGTGAACAACTTATGGCGAAAGGCCATATTTAAAGACACACAAAAAGTAAAAAGACAAAATAACAGTAAGGAATTATGATTACAGCTGGCCATCATCTTGTTCTTGTTCTTGATTTCTTTTGTCGGCCAATACTTTATAAAAGTAAATTATGTTGTCGCCATGCTAAATCTTTAATTTAGCCGCCTGGTGGATGCCTTGTCCTTCTCTCGTCATTCCTTATCTTTTCATTTCATCCTTTTGAAGGATTCTTCAGTGATATTATTGATAGCTTCTTCAAATGATAATAAGTCATCATCCTCAAAGGGGTCTTGAGCTTCTCCTGCTTGACAGAAGTCTTCGTCTTTTGATGAAGTCCCCATAGACACATCGGAAATATCAATACCAAAATTCTTTCCGATATCCTTCTTTATTTCTTCCATGTATTCAATTAAAATTTGTTCTCTAGACATTTTTCCTTTCTGAATATTTAATCTTCTAGAAAGGACTTCGAATGGAGTAGGTGATTCCCTTTGCTGTTTCTTTTCAATTTGTTCCTTATAATAAGCAACCTTTTCTTTGATTTTATCAATAGTTTGTTGTCCTTCAAATTCTCCTTGTCCGTCTATTCGGATCATTTTCTTCCAGAACTTTGTATAAAAAGTTCTCCAAAGACAGGGTATATTTTGTTGGGTATGACCAACCTCAGGAGCCCATTTCCAAATCCATGGGATACTATATTCAATATAAAAATGCATTGAAGCCATTCCTTCAATCCATTTATTATTATGTTGGGCCTCTATTAGAGCTGGCGAAACTTTAACTCATTCTGTATATAATCCTGAGAAAGGTTCTTTAAGAATATTAATTGTGGCTCCATAGGATAGCCACCAATTATAAAACCAAGTAGGAATTTCCTGCTTGTACACATCAGAACATATCTTAATCCACCAAGAATGTTTTCTTTTGACGTTTTCATATAAGAAACCTCTATGAAATGCTTGGATATAATCCCAATAATTGAATTTAACTGGAACCTTTAATTCCGGATGGAAATATTCCTTATCCTTCATGGGGTGAATAGCCCATGATTCAGGAGATATGATCCTTTTAATAATAATCTTACTGAAATTATAAACCTTCTGATTTCCAGTGACAAAGTGATCAAATTCACAAGATTCTGTGAACTTAAGAATATTTTCGTAGTTCATTCTGTTTTTATAATATCCTCCAGCATATGATGCTGTATCAAGATACCTTTCCATTAAGGTCCATGGCTGATCTTTCCATTTTAAATCATTTTCACTTAAAAGAAGTATAACTTCTTTATGAGAATTTTGCTCATAAATAAATTCTTGATCTTCAATTTCATCATATGCTATAAATTTAGCATAAGAGGTCGTACCTTCTTGAGTTTTTTGCTCCTTATATTTAAGGAGTTCTTTGTACATTTGCTGATCTTGAGCACTCATGTTGTGACGCCCGGGGCCGACGAGGGCGGGGAGTGATCGCCGGTGCCAAAGAGATGCACGGACAAGGAGCAACTCCTGGCAGGCTTCTAGGCGAAGGGGTACATGAACGAACCGATCCGACACCCGAATGAGAGGGGATCCTGAGACTGACAATGTATGGGCGTGTCAGGCTAAGAATCGTATAAAAGAATTGATAGTACTACTCATATCACCAAGGTCGACCTACCTTTTCGGGAGTCCATCCGAAGGAACTTCAAAGTTAAGCGTGCTTGACTTGAAGCAATCTTGGGATGGGTGACACCCTGGGAAGTTTGCCCAGGGTGCGTGTGAGCAAGGACGAAGCACGCTGGAAGGTTAAGTGGTGGTACAGTGGGGCCAGACTATCAGTCGGAGTGTGGTGGGCCCAACCCCACAGGTCCCGGTAGGGACGGATGCTACAGTCACACCCGGTATGGGACGGGATGTTACAGGTGGTATCAGAGCACAACCTCTAGCAGTGCGGTGCTGGTTCGGGGACGAACCAGGCGGAAGCTGGTGGGCATGTGACGCCCGGGGCCGACGAGGGCGGGGAGTGATCGCTGGTGCCAAAGAGATGCACGGACAAGGAGCAGCTCCTGGCAGGCTTCTAGGCGAAGGGGTACATGAACGAACCGATCCGACACCCGAATGAGAGGGGATCCTGAGACTGATAATGTATGGGCGTGTCAGGCTAAGAATCGTGTAAAAGAATTGATAGTACTACTCATATCACCAAGGTCGACCTACCTTTTCGGGAGTCCATCCGAAAGAACTTCAAAGTTAAGCGTGCTTGACTTGAAGCAATCTTGGGATGGGTGACCCCCTGGGAAGTTTGCCCAGGGTGCGTGTGAGCGAGGACGAAGCACGCTGAAAGGTTAAGTGGTGGTACAGTGGCGCCAGACTATCAGTCGGAGTGTGGTGGGCCCAACCCACAGGTCCCGGTAGGGACGGATGCTACAGTGACACCCGGTATGGGACGGGATGTTACACATGTTGCTCGAAAACGAAGAGAGATTCTCTTTGAATAATTTTCTATTGCCATGTTGAGCAATAGGCTTGCCACCTCTACCACCTCTATTAGAGGGATAGTTTTTCCCATATTGGGACATTCCTGCAAAATAATTCAAATTCATTGAATAAATTCTCTGGTAAGAAAATCGGGAAGGCTATTATTATCACTTCTTTTTTTACAAATTATTTCAAAATCAAATGGAGCTAAATGAGCTTGCCATCTCGCAAACATTTGCTTGGAAACATCATGTTTAAAATCCTTTTGAAACATAAATTTTGCAGCTTGGCAATCAGTTTTTATTAAAAACTTTTGATTATATAAATCATCCTGAAATTTAAGAACACAATTGACTATAGCAAGTACTTCTCTAGCTATAGTAGCATAATTTTTCTGAGCATTATTCCATTTCCCCGAATGGAATCTAACTAAATACTCTTTCTTATCTTCTGGAGAGATTTGTTTTAGAATTCCTCCGAAGCCTAAGTCAGAAGCATCAGTTTCAATAATTTTTTGCCAATTAGAATTAGCAAGCATTAAACAAGGTAAATGCGTAACCTTATTTTTAATTTTTTTAATTACTTCAGTGTGACTATCTGTCCACTGACAAGGAATCTTTTTTAATCTATCATATAAAATAGATGTATCTATAGCAAGATTTTTATAATAAGAAGAAATATAATTGAGACTCCCTAAAATATATCAAGATGTTTAAAATGTGTTTGGAATAAAACCATTTTGGGACTTGATATAACTAATCCATTTTGAATAACAATTTTCTTAAATATATCAAGATGTTTAAAATGTGTTTCGATATCTTTTGAAAATATCAAAATATCATCAATGTAAACGATGATAAAATTACTATAAGGAATAAAAATATCGTTCATAATATTTTGAAATTCAGAAGGAGCATTTTTCAAACCAAAAGGCATAACGTTCCATTCAAATTGTCCAATTGGGACTGTAAAGGCAGTTTTATATCTATCTTGTTCAGCAATTTGAATTTGCCAAAAACCTGATTTTAGATCAAATTTTGAAAATATAATAGCATTAAATAGACGATCTAAAAGATCCTTTTTATTAGGGATAGGATACCTAATCCACTTTAAAACTTTATTTAGGGGCTTATAATTAATAACTAACCTAGGTGCCCCCCTTTCCTTTTCTGCCTCATTATTGACATAAAAGGTTGTGCATGATCAAGGTGATTTAGAAGGTTTTATTAAACCTTTCTGTAGAAGAGAAGTTATTTCTTTTTTACATGATTCTAATAATTCAGAATTCATCTGACAAGGACGAGCTTTAGTGGGAATATTTTTCTCACTAAAATCATCTTCATAAGGTAAAGAAACTATATGTTTTTCCTATTCCAAAAAGCATTTGGAAGATCATTACATATTTGCAACGTAAATTCATTGTATAGTAATTTAATTTTTTCTTGTAACTTAGGATTTTGGATTTTATCCTCAATCGTAAGTATGTTAATTTCTTGCTTAAGGTAATTTACCTGTTTTTCTTATGCTTTAATAAGAATAGAATCCTTAATTTCATTAAGAATTCTTGAAAAAGGTTCAGTAATGAATTCAAAGTAAACTTCTTTGTTTTCGAAGTTGCCTTTAAATCCATGTTCGTTAATATTTTGGATGGGAAATATTTTCCTAAGGAATGGAGTACCAAGGATTACTTGGTTTGTAATATTCTTGACCAGCAAGAATGAAGTAGGAATACAGACCTTATTTTTACAAATAAAGGCCTTATGGATTTTATAATTAATTTGAAGTTTTTCTCCGCTTGCAGAGCTAAGAGAATGAGTTGTTTATGAAAATATTGGGTAGGAATTATTCCTTCCTGAATACAATTTAAATCTGCACCACTATCTATTAAAGCGATAAGATTTCTTTGAAAGTTTCCGTCAATGAGTAGTGAGATTTTTGTTGGGGATGTGCCCTCGGAATGCCATTCGAGGATGTAATGAATAGGGCATGCATTTAATAATCGATGTATTATTCGTTATGTATTTGAATAAGGTATTCTTATATGTATGAATTTATACTTTATAATTTATTCTTTAAAAAAGGCATATTATTTATTTACCTAAAAAGTCTTACTAGGCATCCGGTGAGACGGTAAATAAATAAATCCCATATATCGTGAGTTTATTCACCGATTCTCATGGGATGAGAGAGGGGCACCAGTGAGCTATTATTCTCCGATATTAAATTAGTCCATAAGTCTTAGATCTCAGTAGGGTGACCGAGCGTCAATTATGACTTATTTGTTGACGACTCTTATATGGTTGTGCCAATCATTCGCTTGGGAAGCGGGAGGTCGTAACATTGGTATAAGTTGAATCAGGGGATTAACTTGTACTTGGACACGACTCGCAATCGACGATCACATGGGCATTATCATTACTTTGGGTAGCGTCAATGATCGATCGATTGACTATAGTAGTGTGCGTGGACCTTAGACCGAAGGGTTTTTGACGGAGTTGACTTTGGGGTCTTGAAATGTCACTAGTTTGCTAGGTCCACCTTGTTCGGGGACGAACATGGGTCGGCGGCGACATGCGGTCTTGACAACAAAGGGTAACTGCCGTGCTTAGACTAACGTTAGGGATTCACTATCTCGTTAGTACCTGAGATATATGTCCTATGCATATTCGGGGACGGGAAATTACGAAGTCTTCGGCCGAAGCTATAAACTGACTTACGTGGGACGTAAGGGCAGTTTAGTAATTTCGCCAGTCACGAATTAGTCATAGAGTCGAGTCTAGTGAGTTTGACGTAACCATGACTCTCACTCGATCGGGACATTTGTGAAGGGTCTATACGTACGACAATAATCTATAGTCGGTTCGTAGATCGAAGATCGTACTCAACACGGGATCTATTTGGTACCGCGGGATTGGCTAGGTGCTTACCAAATTCTTGGATTCCTCCCTTGCCGGGTTGAGACGAACCAAGAGAGTCGGGCTTAAAAATGATCACTGTGATAGTGCCTAACTAATATGAGATGTAAAATGATTTAACGATCTTAGATACGTTAATAAAAATGTTAAATATATGTTTTAGAAACTATATTTACATGGACGGAAATTTATGGAACGGAAAAGGTGAAGAATGAAGCGTAAATAGGGTTCACAATGACAAGCAAGGCTTGTCACAGTCATGAAGTCCCTCTGCAAAATAGCAGTAGCTTCAAAACTTCATATCTCACAATCTAGACCTCAGATTGAGAATCCCTTTGGTCAAATCAACACTGGTGAGTCTTTTAACTATGGTTAAAATTTCAGGTCAATCGGACATCGTTTAGCCCTCGATCGGATCGAAATACGAAACTGCCGCAAAGCTGTCAGGGCTGTCACGGCCGTGACATCCTTGCACGTGGCCGTGACGACTGGCAGTAGCGAGCCAAAATGGTGCCTGACAGTGTCACGGCCGTGACACTTCATGCCCAGGCCGTGACAGTCTCCAGAAGATGGTCACGGCCGTGACTTAGGCCGTGACGAGCGGCAGAACTCATCCAATGATGTGTCACGGCCGTGACAGGTCATGTCAGAGGCCGTGACCGACAGTTTTTGGTCAAATTTGATCCAAATCAAATCCAATTTCGTTCCTTGTTCTTTTGTTATGATTTGTGGAATATCTAGTCATTAGATGATAAAATAACAAGAGAATCAAACAAAAATGAGTCATGTAGGACATGATCTCATTTAAACAAATCTAAAGTATATTTCATGATTTAAAACTTGGTTTTACATTATGAGACTTGTGATTTTCGTCCATAATTAATTCCAAGCTATTTCTCACACTATCTAAGAGATTTTAGAGAGAAGTTAGAGCATTTAGGGTGATCCTTATGAAAACCCTTAGTGTTTGTGAGTTTTAGAAATCACACACACACAAATACATCTCTACACAACATTCCATACTTCCTCTAGCCATCCTTGGGGAGGTGTTGGTCTGCGGCACGTCACGGGGTCGGCGTGATTCTCTCCTACATAGTTCATGAGCTACGGGAGCTAAGGTTCTTCGCTACAAGGGTAAGATCCTCATACTATACGTGTCTACGTGCGTTTTCTTTATTTAACCGAGTATCCTGGGGAAATCGTAAGGGGAACCCGGGAAAAATTTTAAATTCGGCTGCGTCCGGGGCAAGGCCTCGGGTCACCCGGGGTTTCCCAACAGTGGTATCAGAGCCATAGGCTCGGTTCTAAGAAACGACATAAACGAGTCCGAAACGAACTTGGTTGTGCAAGTCACTAAGTTGCTCAAGCGTCATAGCATGAGTTGTACTTAGTTTGAGTTTGTAAACCGAGCGCTCGCTTGGTCGGAGGTCGCTTAGTTGCGAGCTTTCTGACGTAGCGTACCAACGTGGAGAGAAAACCCTAGTGGGAGTCTCGTCGCGTTCGTAACTTGCGGGTCCGTAAGTCTAGGACTAGCCCAAATTTCGTTTCGGTTTCTTTGAGCGTTTTGTTGTCGTGAACATGTTTATGTTGTATGCATGTTTGTATGACACGTATTAAGACATCGGCGTGGACTTAGGCTCTATTTCCGGGTGATATGTTAAGGGTGACAAGGTTCCGCCCCGGTTTGTAATTTATTCGTTGATATACGGGTTGTCCGGGACAACTGATCCCCCCGTTTTATACTTTAATTAATATTTAGAAAAATTAATTTTTGTACGATGGCCGTACGAGTACGACACCGGTCCACGAGAAGGTCGTTCGAAGAATTGGAGGTCGTTCAAGAACATATTATGAAGCCGAAGAGAAGAGATGTATTTTTATAAATAAATGTAGTAGAGTAGAAATAGTCCACGCAGACGGTCTTATAGGCAAACTAGGTTTACCGCGAATACTTGCATGTTTGTTTGACGTTACGTGCGTGTTTAAGTGCTTATGTGTGTGAGACGTATTCTCCCGGTTTGACTAAATACTAAGTGGGTAAAGGGACGGGGTTCATGTCTTCTATCAAGCTCGAAACCATTGTGGCTTGAGTGTCGTGTGCGGTTTGTTCCGAGTTATCGGCGCCAATCATCTCGCTCTTGTCGTAGTTGGGATTGAGCCAGACGTTGATAGGTCATACTTAGACGGTTATTTCCCAATTATTCCTGTTAGGGTGAGGGTTACTGACCGAAGACAAAGTTGTTGAAACACTCGTGAGATGGACTCGTGTAAGACATGGATTCATCTATGGGTTCGTGTGGGACACGGCGCCGTCCGAGTTATGGGCCGACAAACTGTTAGGTTAAGGCTCATTTCTGCGGAGCGGGGAAATCAACTCCACTATGAAACCATCAACGAGGTTTCCGAAATCTCTATCGGGAGAATGAGATTTTGAGAAAATAGTGAGAGCCAAGCCAAATTGTTAAAGTCCTTATTTGTGCTTGTAGAATAATACTTTGATCCCTTCAATGCTTTATTTTCTGCAGATTGTTTTCTTTCTTGTTTGTATACAAAATGACGTCACCATTCAATTTACTGATCACGCAAAATCGTTTGGAGGGTCCAAACCATGCGGACTGGCTCCGTAACTTGAGGATAATCCTCACTCTGGAACGCCTAGAGTATGTCCTTGAGGGACCAATACCACTCGAACCCCAAGAGGGTACGAGTGATGCTGACAGGGAATATTATGCCAAATGGATGGCTGATAGTGCCCGTGTCAAGGCTTATATGTTAGCTGGGATGAATAATGATCTACAGCGCCAGCATGAGGATATGCAAATGCGCGAGATATTGATCCATCTGAAGGAGTTGTACGGCGAGCAGTCGAGATCGTCTCGATATCATGCTGCCGACAATCTCTTTCATACTAAGATGACTGAGGGCGCAGATGTCGCAGCACATGTGCGTAAGCTTATTGGGTACATCGAGGAACTTAGCTCTCTCGGTTGTCCCATTCACAACGAGCTTCAGATTGACCTGATCCTTCAGTCACTCCAAGCTTCATTTGCTCAGTTTATTATAAACCATAATCTGAGTGATAGGCGATTTTTGCTTCCTGAACTCATGAACACGTTGGTTCAGACTCAGCGTGAGCTAAAGAAAGGAAAGGGAAAAGAGGTTGCGCTTGTTGCGACTATAAGGTCTAAAAGATCTAAGTCAAACAAGCCCAAGCCCAAGCCTAATAAGCCAAAAGGAGGGATTAAGAAAAAGGGCAAGGCAAAAATGAACGTGCCTAAAGTTCCGAAGGCAACTGATAGGTGCCTTCACTGCCAAGAGCTGGGTCATTGGAAAAGGGACTGTCCCAAGCTTCGAGCTTCTCGGGCATCAGGTAAAGTTTTAGAAACCTATTGTTCATTTACTGTATTTTCCACTTCGTGGATTCTTGACTCAGGAGCTAGTGCTCACATTTGTGTTTTGAGCCAGGGTCTCGAACGAAGTAGGAAGCTGGCGGAACGAGAAGTCTTGATCAACGTTGGTAGCGGACATAGTGTACCTGCTAGTCATGTTGGATCAAAGACTGTTGTATTAAGTTCTGGACATGTATTATATTTATCCGATGTACTTGTATTGCCCAAGGGGCTGAAAAATATTATTTCTATTCCTGCTTTGAGTAAGAATGGTTATGAATTTCGGTTCAATAATAATATTTGTGAGATTTATTTTGGAAATAAATGCGTCGGAAATGCAACGTTAATAAATGGTTTATATTACGTTAACGTCCAAGAACATGCGAATGTAGTTACCGACAAACGTAACTTAGAGTTAAATAAAAAGTATACGTGGCATCTTAGACTAGGCCATGCCGGAGTTCGAAAGATTCAAGAGTTGGAGAAACACGGCATTATTAAACCGACGGAATCAGATTCCTATCCAACGTGCGAGTCTTGTATCCTCGGTAAAATGACTAAGTCTCCCTTTACAGGGACTTTTCAAAGAGCCACTAACCTTTTGGATTTAATCCATACAGACGTTTGTGGACCGTTTAGTGTAGCGGCCCGAGGTAATTTTCACTATTTTGTGACTTTCACAGATGATCACTCTCGCTACGGCTTGGTGTATCTGTTGAAGCACAAGTCTGAAACGCTTGAAAAGTTCAAGGAATTCAAGACATTAGTGGAAAATCAAACTGGGAGACAAATTAAAGTCGTACGATCAGATCGAGGCGGCGAGTATATGAGTCTTGAGTTTGACGATTTCTTGAAAGAAAATGGAATTATTTTGCAGTTTACACCGCCCGGGACACCACAACTGAATGGTGTTGCCGAACGCAGAAATCGGACATTATTAGATAAAGTTCGATCTATGCTAAGCTATACAGATCTTCCCATATCGTTATGGGGATATGCTTTGCAAACTGCAGTTTATGTTTTGAACAGAACCCCTTCGAAATCTGTAGATAGGGTACCTTACGAAATTTGGAATGGTAAGAAGCCTAGCTTGAATCACTTAAGGGTTTGGGGATGCCCCGCCTATGTGAAAAAGCTATTACCAGACAAACTCGAATCTAGGTCCATGAAAGGACGTTTCGTCGGATATCCCGATGATAGCATGGGATATTATTTTTACTTCCATGATGATCAAAGGATCGTCGTAGCCATTCACGCTCATTTTCTCGAGGAACAGTTCATTCGAGAAGGTGGAGCTGGCAGAGAAGTGACTCTTGGAGAGTTAGATGAAACGCTTCTAGAGACATCAGTGCCTGAGGGCACAGATGAGCAGTCTGAGACGCACCGAGAATTGCGCAGGTCGGGTAGAATGTCTCGCATGCCTGAGAGATATGGTATGATACATGTCGAGCACGGAGGTGCTGCGATTGAGGGGATCGTTGGTGACGACCCCGCTACCTATGACCAGGCAATGATGGATGTTGACTCTAAGAAATGGGTCGAAGCTATGAAAGCAGAGATGGACTCGATGCATACCAACCAAGTATGGACTCTAGTAGATCTGCCCGAAGGTTTTAGACCTATAGGGTGTAAATGGATCTACAAGAGAAAGATTGGATCTGATGGGCAGGTTGAAACCTACAAAGCTAGGCTAGTAGCGAAAGGGTATAATCAAAAAGAGGGCATCGATTATGAGGAAACTTTTTCACCTGTTGCAATGATTAAGTCTATCCGCATTCTGCTTGCCATAGCAGCATACTATGACTACGAGATCTGGCAGATGGATGTGAAAACCGCTTTCCTAAATGGATTCCTCCAGGAGGAGATCTATATGGAGCAGCCCAAGGGTTTTACATCGCAAACAGATGCTCACAAAGTGTGCAAGCTTAATAGGTCCATTTATGGACTTAAGCAAGCGTCTAGAAGCTGGAATCTTCGATTTGATGAAGTAGTTAGAAACTACGGATTCTTAAAGAATGAAGATGAGCCTTGCGTTTACAAGAAGGTCAGTGGGAGTAAGATATCGTTCCTCGTATTGTACGTGGATGACATCCTTTTGATGGGAAACGATATCGGGATGCTCTCGGAGGTGAAAGCTTGGCTTTCAGCCGAATTCTCCATGAAAGACCTGGGAGAAGCAACCTATATTCTTGGACTTCGCCTTTTTAGAGATCGAGCGAATCGAATGATAGGTTTATCTCAGGCCCTTTACTTAGAAAAGATTCTGAAACGGTTTCGAATGGATGAATCTAAGAAAGGGTTCTTGCCAATGCGACATGGGATTCATCTCTCGAAATCCATGTGTCCTCAAAGTGAGGAAGCAAGAAAGGAAATGAGTGAAATTCCTTATGCATCAGTAATAGGTAGCCTAATGTATGCGATGCTATGTATGCGGCCTGACATTACGTATGCTTTGAGCATAGTAAGTCGGTACCAGTCTAATCCTGGTAAAGAACATTGGAATGCAGTAAAGAATATCTTCAAGTACCTTAGACGGACTAAAGATATGATATTGATTTATGGAAATGGAGAATTAGAGGTGGATGGTTATACCGATTCGGATTTCCAGTCGGACGTGGATGACCGAAAATCTACTTCTGGTTTCGTCTATACGCTCAATGGTGGAGCAGTGTCTTGGAAAAGTTCTAAGCAAAGCACTACTCCCGATTCCACCACTGAGGCGGAGTATATTGCAGCCTCTGAGGCAGCAAAGGAAGGTGTTTGGATGAGAAAGTTCTTAGAAGAACTTCAAGTTGTTCCAGGTATAGTGGACCGCCCGCTACCATTGTGGTGCGACAATAGTGGGGCAGTAGCACAAGCCAAGGAACCTAGGTCTCATTCAAAGTCCAAACACATAGAAAGAAAATACAACGTGCTGCGTGGGTTCGTTGAGAATGGCTACATAGCTGTGCAGAAAATAGCCACCGCGGATAACGTGGCGGACCCGTTCACCAAACCTCTCTCACAGGCAGTACTTGATCGACACCTCCATAAAATGGAGTTACGATATCATAGCGCATGGCATTGAGTGCAAGTGGGAGATTGTTGGGGATGTGCCCTCGGAATGCCATTCGAGGATGTAATGAATAGGGCATGCATTTAATAATCGATGTATTATTCGTTATGTATTTGAATAAGGTATTCTTATATGTATTAATGGAATTTATACTTTATAATTTATTCTTTAAAAAAGGCATATTATTTATTTACCTAAAAAGTCTTACTAGGCATCCGGTGAGACGGTAAATAAATAAATCACATATATCGTGAGTTTATTAACCGATTCTCATGGGATGAGAGAGGGGCACCGGTGAGCTATTATTCTCCGATATTAAATTAGTCCATAAGTCTTAGATCTCAGTAGGGTGACTGAGCGTCAATTATGACTAATTTGTTGACGACTCTTATATGGTTGTGCCAATCATTCGCTTGGGAAGCGGGAGGTTGTAACATTGGTATAAGTTGAATCAGGGGATTAACTTGTACGTGGACACGACTCGCAATCGACGATCACATGGGCATTATCGTTACTCTGGGGAGCGTCAATGATCGATCGATTGACTATAGTAGTGTGCGTGGACCTTAGACCGAAGGGTTTTTGACGGAGTTGACTTTGGGGTCTTGAAATGTCACTAGTTTGCTAGGTCCACCTTGTTCGGGGACGAACATGGGTCGGCGGCGACATGCGGTCTTGACAACAAAGGGTAACTGCCGTGCTTAGACTAACGTTAGGGATTCACTATCTCGTTAGTACCTGAGATATATGTCCTATGCATATTCGGGGATGGGAAATTACGAAGTCTTCGGCCGAAGCTATAAACTGACTTACGTGGGACGTAAGGGCAGTTTAGTAATTTCGCCAGTCACGAATTAGTCATAGAGTCGAGTCTAGTGAGTTTGACGTAACCATGACTCTCACTCGATCGGGACATTTGTGAAGGGTCTATACGTACGACAATAATCTATAGTCGGTTCGTAGATCGAAGATCGTACTCAACACGAGATCTATTTGGTACCGCGGGATTGGCTAGGTTTTACCAAACTCTTGGATTCCTGCCTTGCCGGGTTGAGACGAACCAAGAGAGTCGGGCTTAAAAAGATCACTGTGATAGTGCCTAACTAATATGAGATGTAAAATGATTTAACGATCTTAGATACGTTAATAAAAATGCTAATATATGTTTTAGAAACTATATTTACATGGACGGAAATTTATGGAACGGAAAAGGTGAAGAATGAAGCGTAAATAGGGTTCACAATGACAAGCAAGGCTTGTCACTGTCATGAAGTCCCTCTGCAAAATAGTAGTAGATTCAAAACTTCATATCTCACAATCTAGACCTCAGATTGAGAATCCCTTTGATCAAAATCAACATTGGTGAGTCTTTTAACTATGGTTAAAATTTCAGGTCAATCGGACATCGTTTACCCCTCGATCGGATCGAAATACGAAACTGCCGCAAAGCTGTCAGGGCTGTCACGGCCGTGACATCCTTGCACGTGGCCGTGACGACTGACAGTAGCGAGCCAAAATGGTGCCTGACAGTGTCACGGCCGTGACACTTCATGCCCAGGCCGTGACAGCCTCCAGAAGATGGTCACGGCCGTGACTTAGGCCGTGACGAGCGGCAGAACTCATCCAATGATGTGTCACGGCCGTGACAGGTCATGTCAGAGGCCGTGACCGACAGTTTTTGGTCAAATTTGATCCAAATCAAATCCAATTTCGTTCCTTGTTTTTTTGTTATGATTTGTGGGACAATATCTAGTCATTAGATGATAAAATAACAAGGGAATCAAACAAAAATGAGTCATGTAGGACATGATCTCATTTAAACAAATCTAAAGTATATTTCATGATTTAAAACTTGGTTTTACATTATGAGACTTGTGATTTTCATCCATAATTAATTCCAAGCTATTTCTCACACTATCTAAGAGATTTTAGAGAGAAGTTAGAGCATTTAGGGTGATCCTTATGAAAACCCTAAGTGTTTGTGAGTTTTAGAAATCACACACACACAAATACATCTCTACACAACATTCCATACTTCCTCTATCCATCCTTGGGGAGGTGTTTGTCTGCGGCACGTCACGGGGTCGGCGTGATTCTCTTCGACACAGTTCATGAGCTACGGGAGCTAAGGATCTTCGCTACAAGGGTAAGATCCTCATACTATACGTGTCTACGTGCGTTTTCTTTATTTAACCGTGTATCCTGGGGAAACCGTAAGGGGAACCCGGGAAAAATTTTAAATTCTGCTGCGTCCGGGGCAAGGCCTCGGGTCACCCGGGGTTTCCCAACAATTTTCACTAACCATTTTTGAGAAGTAATAACTTCTAAGGTTGATAGAATATTGTCTTCATGAAAATTATTAGAAGTACTGGCAAAGTCTTCATTAACTTTAAATTCGTTAGCAATTTTTTTTCCTTTTTCTAATTTAGAAAATCTTCTTTCTAAGTCTATATGACTTAATTTTAAATTTTTAATTTCATCTTTTAAGTTTGAAATTTCTATTGTCAAATCTTTGATATTAGCAGTTGATTGATTTTTATTTAATTGGTTTTTATTACGAAGTAATTTCATAACTTCGGACATACTATAAGGTTCAGATTTAATAATTTTAGGAATAACTTCTTTTGAAGTTTCTTCTTCCTTTTGGATTATTTTTTTAATGATTAATTTCCTTAAATCCGGATCTTCTGTTTCTTTTAATATTTCTAGAAGATTATTATCAAGGACAATTAATTATTGAAATTGAGATATCATTTGATATAAATTATCTTCTGGTTCAGATTCTGAACTTTTATTTTTAGAACAAGACTGACCTATTTGACAATTTTGACATTCTTCGGATTCTGAAGATGATATATCTTCCTCAATAATATTGTTTTCCTCTTTTGAGGAAGAATCTATTTCGATGTCGGATTCTAAAAGGATTTTAGATAGTGTTTCTTTTAAATCATTATCAATATCTAAATTATTAATCTTCTTCTTGGTCCAACAAGTTGCTGCTTTATGACCAATTTTACCGCATTTGCGACAAACAATTGGAGGAAATTTATTTCTGTATTGATAATTTTTATTATCTTTTGAGATTTTTTGTTCTCTTCGTTTAGATTTTCTATATTTTCTTTTTTCATATTGCTTAGGAGAGTATTTTTTAGGTTTATACTCTTTACGAGGTTTACTCGAAGAAGGAGGGTTTTCTAAACCAAATTGACTACATAATTCTCCTAATTGTTTTTTCTCATCAAGAGAATGTCTCTTAAGTTGTTTGTTAAGCTTTATTTCGTTGCATAAAGCTAAACCTTCTTGTATACAAGTTCCTATTAATCTACCGTAAGTATATGAATTATAATCTATACTGGATTCTCCATTTCTAAGAGTTCTCTTAACTCTTTCGGCAAATAGGAAAGGAAGACCATCAATGAATTTGGATTTCCAATGAGTGCTATTTGACTCAGGAAGTTCCATAACTCTGCTAAGGAAAGTATCCTTATACCATCTAAATGATGTAAGTGTTTTACACCTAAGGTTTTGGAGCAGAGTCCTAACATTTTCGGAATTATCAGACCATCGGCCTGTAAAATGTTCAACAATGTTTATACATAAAGTATAAACAGCATTTTCAATAATTGCATTATTTTCCTCTTTTACAGTAAGGAAAATACTTTCACGGTCTGGTTGAGATAAATAATTATCCCACCAACCTTTCAACTGACCAGTAAAGCCAGCGGCAAGCATTTGAGCTATAGTTTTGTCTGTATTACAGAAAGACAAACTTTCGGTATGGTTCATAGGATGATGATGTATAGTACAGTCTGTAAAACTCAAGGTAATGCAGACAAAACTATAGATGTTTGTCGCTGGCTTTACTGGTCAGTTGAAAGGTTGGTGGGATAATTATTTATCTCAACCAGATCGAGAAAGTATTTTCCTTACTGTAAAAGAGGAAAATAATGCAATTATTGAAAATGCTGTTTATACTTTATGTATAAACATTGTTGAACATTTTACAGGCCAATGGTCTGATAATTCCGAAAATGTTAGAACTCTGCTCCAAAACCTTAGGTGTAAAACACTTACATCATTTAGATGTGTTAGGAATATTTTATAGCATCCTTTAATTATGTAATCTTGGGTTAATGTGTTGGGTTGTAATAGTTTGGGGTAACTTATGATATTTAGTCATAGTTTTGTATTGGGCTTTAATATACCAATCAAGTGTGGTATATAAAGCCCAAATAACCCTAATTAGGGTTTTTATCAAAAGTATTGAAAGGTAAGCCACCTTGTACGTTAGATTAAGAAAACACACACTAACACACACTCAAGGTGTTCTTCACGTTTTACACATTCAAACCAATCTTTTGATCCTTGTTTGGTAAAATAAGGGCCAACAAGTGGTATCAGAGCCTAACGCGGATCAATATCTTCCATTTGAATCCAGTTTTGCTCGTTTTCGACGTGATTTGACGAAGATTTTAGCTTGAAAACTCATTCTCTGTTTTTTCACTGCTTTCTGAATGTTTTCAAATCGTTCTCAGTGATTCTTTTCTCCTAGGACATTTGAAAATTCTTTTTGAGAACACTTAGGTTCCTTCACGTCGATTCCAGTCAAGTTTGAGTCGGATTTAAGCAAAAACGAGTCTGAAAAAATCTGTTTTTCACTGAACTGGGCATCACTTTCGAGCAACCAATTGAACAGTACCATTGAATTTGAAGGTTTCGACCGAAACTCACTGAAAGAAGATTCATCAATTTTAATTTCCGGGAATTTCTTCGCTTATTTCACAGTTTCGCTCGAAAGATTTCTCGGCGATAGTCCAATTGTTTCGATCGAAAGTCGATTAATTTAAGTTTCGACGAATTTTCACCAATTTTCACAAGTTTCGATCGATACAATTCTCGGCGAAAGTTCAATATTTTTCGCCCGAAACGCTACAGTACACAATTTCATAGTTTCGATCGATACACATTTCAAACGCTACAGTGCACAATTTCACAGTTTCGATCGATACACATCTCGGCGAAACTCCAATATATTTCGCCCGAAACGCTACAGTAGACAATTTCATAGTTTCGATCAATACACATTTCGAACGCTACAGTACACAATTTTACAGTTTCGATCGATACACATCTCGGCGAAACTCCAATGTACTAACTGTTTCGCTCGAAACCTTGCTGTCCACTTAGCCAATTTCAATCTCAGACGATCGAAACTAATTTTTTTTTCAAATCAAAATCAAATTCCGTCTTTCGATCGAAACTAACAATTTCAAAACTCTATTCGTCCAATTCACACCTTCGCTCGAATCCTTCCAATCTTAACTTAGTTTCGATTGCCCGACTCTCAACACTTAGGACCAATCGTTTAGCTTATTTTCATATCATACTAGAGTCGATCAAGCACTCAAATTGAATTGAACAAAATTATCAATTTCACTTTACACCAATTGTTCCATCGTCGAGCAGTACACTAAATTCATCAAACTTTTTTATTTCGACAGAATTCACTAAAGACCTAATTAGACTCAACACTAGAAATTACTCAAACTTGACTAGGTTTCTTTCAAAACTAAAGTGTTTCATTTCGCAGATATATCTCGCGTTAACGATCATTACCAAACATACCATGGACGGTCTTGCTATTGGATCTGACAACCGTGCACCACTACTGAGATGGGGGGAGTACGGCATATGGAAGCAACGATTCATAAACTTCATAGAAATCAAGGATGGAGATCTCGCAAATGACATGCTTTCCTCCATTTTTGAAGGACCTGCCCAATTTTGGACCATTATCCCCGCTCAACCCGATGCAGTTCCCGCAATTCCAGAAAGAAGAACTCTTAAGGATCCTAGTCGATACAACGATGCTGAGAAAGCACGAGCCAGAGCAGACAAGCTTGCTCGACACTATGTACTTCAGGCCCTACCAAATGATGTCTACAAGCAAGTCGATGCAATGGCCACTGCAAAGGAAATTTGGGACGAAGTCTGCAAGATGATGGTCGGAACAGAAGTTAGTACTTTGTCCAAGAAATCTAGTATCCTTACTGCCTATGACTCCTTCAAGGCTAAGGAGGGGGAAGAACTTCGAGATGCTTACCTTCGCTTCCTAACCATCATCAACGAGATGAGAAAGATTAACATCCAGCGTTCCAATCTCGAACATAACATCAAGTTCCTCTCCACACTTCCACCGGAGTGGGGACGAATTGCAGTTCTAGTTAAGCAACAGAACAAAGATCTGGACGCGATGGACATTCATTCCCTACACGATAATCTCTCACAATACTCGCAATATGCTAAAGAGATTAAAAACGAAGGAAAGCCAAACATTGAAATGGAACCAATTGCACTCGTAACTTCTAAGTCAAGCAACAGGAGCTCGAAGACTTCTAAAGGAAAGCAGGTCGTACCATCTGACACCTCTGACAACACCGAATCTGACCAAGGATCAGAGGACGAACTCGAATCCATCAGAAAGAAGCTGGCAATGATCTCAGATACCGTCAATAAGATGAGCGCCAATCATCCTCTTCCTTCAACAAACAACGAACCTCGGGCGGGAAACAGAAGTACATTGCCCCTGAAGAGACTGAAACTAAGAAACCTGAAATAGTGAAGAAGTGCTTCAACTGTGGCAAGCCGGGTCACTTTGCTTCAGAATGCTTCAGACCCAAGAAGAAAAACACTGAATACTACAAGAAGAAATTTCAGCTCTCACAGCGCAAGGAAGCGGGAATAGTCTTGGTAGCTGAGGAAGAGGAATGGCTGGAGGACACATCTGACGAGGAGGAAGAAGAAATGGCCTTCATGGTGAAAAGCATACAGGATGACTCCGACGAGGATGAGCCAGCCATCGGATCAGACAGGGCAGATGTTTCATCATCCGACCTGGAGGTATACACTCCATCCCTACATGATTTCGTTAAATTAGAACGTAGGATAGCCGAACTCTCCATGCATCGTAAAAATCACTCAGAACTCCAAAGCAATTTCGACAAAAATTATGCCCTGTTGAACAAACAACAGGAAGAAATAGCAATTCTTAATGAATCCTTGATCTTGTCTGAAACTAAAGTGAAGACTTTAGAAGATCATATAGAAAACAAGGAAATAGAGATTAGCAATATGAGCAGAAGATTGAAAGACAGCGAGGAAGAATGTGTAAATGTAGCGTCTCAATACGAACTAATCACCAACGAACGTGTACGACTATACAAGAAAATCAAGGAATTAGAGGACATCAACACCAAAAGAGGTCAAAGTGAACGAACCATGTTCCTTAGCCAACCTAAAGATGTTGAATTTTATAATCCCCGCAAAGGATTGGGATTTGAGCCCACCACTAACCCTGAAGCAGATAAAGTAAACTCTCTGTACAACATCAAACGTTTTGGGTTAAGCATCGAACGACTAATGCCCTTCGTCGGATCAAGTGAGGTGACTGAATCTGATGAACAAAGGCGGAAGAACAAAGAATGGGCTCAAATCATGTGTGACTACGACGAACTCAATGATAGCTACAAAACTAGAGAGATACCGCTATCTGATGATTACATGTCACCATTTGGACCCGAAGGCAATGACGAACAGACTAGACCTATTTATTCATTCATATATATTCCAGAAATTATACGCAAAATAGGTTCTTTGACAGCCTCTCTAGAGTCGGAAAGGAAAGCTCACGAAGAAGAGAGAACTATTTTGTTGAGCAAAATTTATACTCTTGAAAACTTTCCTGATGCTTACAAACCTTCCACCTCCCGTCCTATTCCAGAATCATTTATGTGTAAATGCAAGCAAACTACAAAGAAAATACCTTTATCTCACACTAACTTGATATCGCATGTGCTCACAGACAAAGGCGTGAGATCTAAGGAAGCGAAGAAGGATCAACCTGGCTCAGCTAAGAAGACAACAGTCCCTGATAAAAAGAAGAGACCAGTCTCCAACTTTTCTTCTCATGTTTTAAAATCTCTAGCATTTCCAAAAGTGACTTCTTGTAATGTCGCAGAACGTGTTTCGTTATTCCATTCCCTAAAATCAAAGTTCTGTCATGTCAACAATGATGTACTTTCCCATTCTCATGACAGTCACTTCAGCAATAGCATTTCCAAATCGCATAGCGCTCGTACTAAGGACACATATTCCAAGACGTCCAATCATACTACTAAATCGAAAAGGAAACACAACATCTACATGACCAAGCCAAGCAAGAAATCAAGTCCAAAATAGATTTGGATACCAAAATTTCAACTGCATCCTATAGGAAATCATCACGCTTGGACTCTCAAACCAGCTACAAAACAACCTAGCAAAGAATTAAATCTAGCAACGAACAAGAAATCTACTACACCTGCTATCAAAAGAGGACCCATCTATAAATGGGTGCCAAAACTTACTTGATCTTTTTTGCAGGTCCGTCATGTGTGGTACTTAGATTCAGGTTGCTCCTCACACATGACTGGAAACAAAGAGCTGTTGAGCAACTTCTCTGAAGGATTCCTCGGGAAGGTCTACTTCGGTAACGGTCAATCTGCATCCATGCTAGGAACCGGTGATCTCATCCATGACAGGCTAACCATCAAAGGAGTATCCTACGTCGAAGGACTGAGCTACAATTTATTCAGCATAGGTCGTTTCTGCGACAAAGGCTACAAAGTGAACTTCGAGACCAACAAATGTAGTGTCACAGATATCAATGGAAGAGAGCTACTCACTGATCATAGAAAGACGAATCTTTACTCCATTGATCTCAAGACTGTTCGACCGACATGCCTTATTTCTCGAGCATCTCTACATCAGAACGATCTCTGGCATCAGAGACTTTCCCATCTCAACTTCAAAGACCTAAACAAACTGAGATCAGAAAACTTGGTAAAAGGGCTTCCCTCGTTCAAATATCGCAAAGAGCATCTTTGCTCAGCGTGTGAAATGGGAAAGATAAGGAAAGCCTCCCACCGGACCAAACACATAGCCTCGACTTCCAAACCTCTCGAACTCATTCATATGGATCTGTGTGGACCCATGCGCACTCAGACCATTAATGGGCGGAAATATGTGTTAGTCATAGTGGATGATTTCTCACGCTACACATGGACTAAATTTATGAGAACCAAGGATGAAACTCCAGGTCTAATCATTGAGTTCATCAAAACCGCTCAAAACCTCCACCAACTGAGTGTACAAATCATCAGAACTGATAATGGGACAGAATTCAAGAACAGAAAACTCAGTGACTTCTATGCATCACTTGGAATCACCCAACAGTTCGCAGCAGCCAAAACACCTCAACAAAATGGGGTAGTGGAACGCAAAAACAGAACCTTAGTTGAAGCAACTCGTACACTCCTCATTCACTCTGGATTACCTCACTTCTTGTGGGCCGAAGCAATGAACACAGCTTGTTTCACTCAAAATCGTGGCTCACTTCACAAGAGGTTCAATAGGACACCCTATAAGTTGATAAATCGTAGAGTGCCAGACGTCTCATTCCTGAAAGTTTTTGGGTGCAAGTGTTATGTGGCAAATGATCGTGAAGACAGAGGCAAACTTGACCCAAAAGCATTCGATGGCATACTGGTGGGATACTCAACAACATCAAAAGCCTATCGCATATACCTCAAAGAGAAAAGATCTGTTATGGAAAGCATAAACGTAACGTTTGATGAAGTAGACCGTGTCGTTTCTGCACAAATCAGTCCAGAACCAGGACTTCTACGAGAATTAACAAAGGATCAACCTAGCACTTCCTCTATGGGAGAATCTTCAAAAACAAAGGCGTTAAGTGACATGGAACTTGATCTCTTATTTGAAGATCTCTTCCCAAAGCCGACACCACACAATGCTCCAACAACATCTGCGGTACAAGAAAATATTGATTATGCGGAGCCTAATAATGACAATACCCCTCCTACGATGGAAAATCTTCACCTTGATGACGATAGTGAACCTCCAACAGATACAGAAATCATATCCAGCTCAGGCGCTGAAACTCCTCAGCCTTATGATACAACAATAGAAATTTCTTCAGGAGAGTCAGTAATACCACAACCTGGAGAAGAAATAGAACATCAGGCTGATCAAGGTGGAGAAACGACATATGATACAAACACAGCTGGATCTTCACAGCCTAGTACCAGAAAGTGGACTCGAGCCCACCCAAACTCTCAAATAATTGGAGATCCTTCCGCTGGAGTCACCACTCGAGCCTCAACGATAAACGAAAGCCTCTACTCTTGCTTTCTCAGTCAAAAGGAACCCAGTAAAGTAGCTGAAGCACTCGCAGATCCAGACTGGATAATTGCAATGCAGGAGGAAATCAATCAGTTTGAGAGGTTGAAAGTTTGGAATCTTGTACCTAGACCAGCTGGGAAAACCATTATAGGTACTAAATGGGTGTTTAAGAACAAAAGAGACGAGCAAGGAGTCGTTATCCGGAATAAAGCAAGGCTGGTGGCAAAAGGTTACAATCAACAAGAAGGAATCGACTATGACGAGACATATGCTCCAGTCGCAAGAATAGAAGCCATCAGGATATTCTTAGCTTTCGCTGCACACAAGAATTTCACAGTCTACCAGATGGATGTCAAAACTGCATTCCTCAACGGAATACTAAAAGAAAAAGTTTTTGTATCCCAGTCTGAAGGTTTTGTAGACGAACAACGCCCAGACCACGTCTACAAACTAGACAAAGCTCTCTATGGACTTAAACAAGCTCCCAGAGCCTGGTACGAGGTCCTCTCGGATTTTCTCATCTCATCTGGTTTCACAAAAGGAAAGATAGATACGACTCTTTTTATCAAGAAGGACGGATCCGAAATAATGCTAGTACAGATCTACGTTGACGACATCATATTCGGGTCTACAGACTCACGAATGTGCAGGAACTTTGGGGATCTAATGAAGCAGAAATTCGAAATGAGCATGATGGGTGAACTAAATTTCTTCTTAGGACTTCAGGTTAAACAGCTTCACGATGGAATCTTCATAAGTCAATCCAAGTACATTCACGACATACTCAAGAAGTACAACTTGGACAACTCAAATACTGCCATGACTCCAATGTCTACCTCATGCAAACTTGATGCAGATTCCTCAGGAAAAACTGTTAATCAGACAACTTATCGAGGCATGATAGGATCCTTGCTCTATCTTACATCAAGTAGACCTGATATCATGTTCGCCACATGTCTCTGTGCACGCTTTCAAGCTGACCCAAAGGAATCTCACATGCTCGCGGTCAAGCGAATTTTCAAATATCTCAAGGGAACTCCGAATCTAGGTCTATGGTACCCGATGGAATCAAGCTTTGAACTCGTAGGATACACAGATGCTGATTACGCAGGATGCAAGCTGGACAGAAAAAGCACTTCTGGAGCCGCTCAATTTCTTGGGGGTAAACTCGTAAGCTGGTCATCTCGAAAGCAAAATTGTGTCTCAACATCGACAGCAGAGGCAGAATATGTCGCTGCTGCGAGTTGCTGCTCACAAATCTTGTGGATGAGAACCCAGCTGCGAGATTTTGGCATAACGTTAAATCATATCCCAATTTTTAGTGATTCTAAAAGTGCTATAGCTATAACAAGTAATCCAGTACATCATTCACGCACAAAACATATAGATATTAGATATCACTTTATTAAGGAACATGTGGAACAAGGTACAATCGAAATGCATTTTGTCCACACCGATCTTCAACTTGCTGACTTATTTACTAAGGCATTGGATGAAAAGCGATTCCAATTCTTGGTATCTAGGTTAGGCTTGTTGAACCATAAGACATGATCGATTGTCCCTACATGAACCTGATATTGTGTAAATAGATCATTTAAATTTTTCTCTATATGTTATGAATGGTAAAAATCCTACTATTTTATCTAGGGGGAGACTAATAAAAATTTTTATGCATGAATCTAGGGGGAGTCTTTCATTTTTTTTATGCACTAATTTAGGGGGAGTCATTATTAAATGGTTCGCACAAATACTTCACACAAGGAGTTTATGATCCCTCATCAAATTTAAATTATACTGTATGATGAAACTCCTTAAGCTTCTATCAAAAAAAAAAATAATAATAATAATAATAATAATTAAAATTGTTCTAGTATTTCAAATATTATAATTATTTCTCGGCGAAACTGCATATCGATCGAAACCCCCAATATTTCAAATATTACAATTATTTCTCGGCGAAACTGCATATCGATCGAAACCCTTTCAAATTGATTTGCCAATTGTACTCAACAAGTTTCGATCGAAACTGAGCTTTAATTCTTGATTTATTAGTTTCTTGGCGAAACTGACTTTCGCTCGAAACACACTTCGATTGAAATTGATTTTTACATCCTTTGACAATTATCTCGGCGAAACTGACTTTCGCTCGAAACACACTACGATTGCAATTGATTTTTAAATCCTTTGACATTTCTGTCGGCGAAACTGACTTTCGCTCGAAACTCATTTCAATCGATCGAAATCAAAATTGACTCTTCACAATTTTTCTCGGCGAAACTGAGACTACTTATTTAAATAGAGTTTCGCCCGAAACACTTCTTCTTCATCGATTCTCAAACTTACTCATAAACCCTCTCTGAAATCGCACACGAACTCATCACTGTCTTACTCTGTTTTTCCGTGTTTTTGCAACTCCAAATCCCTCATTGGTAAGGAAAAATGCTTCATCTACAGTCCTAAAGTAATTTTTTTCTCATTCGTGCAGGTTACGCAGATTAGGGCTGCGTGTGTTCGAGCGAATCATTGTCTTAAATGTGTTTTCAAATCGCCTAGATTCGCTCGAAACTACTCTCTTTCTTCAATTTCACATTCCAATCGATCGATTGTGACTGAAAATTTTTCTTATTTTATGTTTTCAAATCGTCGCTTTTCTAGGGTTTTACAGTTTCGATCGAAACAGGGCAATTCAATTTATCACAGTTTCGGTCAAAACAGGGCAATTCAATTTGTCGGCAGTTTCGATCGAAAGAGCATTTCAATTTTTCCCAGTTTCGATCGAAACTGAAGACATTATTAATTTCAATCGATCGACACCACTATTCCACAGTTTCGATCGAAACTCAAGGCTCAATTGATCGATCGAAACTCAAGGCTCAATTGAATCGATCGAAACTGAATTGACTCACTCTTTCGCCGCACTTATACGAATTAAATATGGCTTTCGATCGAAACTTGTTATAATTTCACTTTCACCGAATTTACCTTAATTGAACATCACTTTCGATCGAAACCACAGTCCAAATCAAACTTATCGCACGATACACATCTTCGATCGAAACTCAAAATCAATTCAAATTGGCACTTTCGCCGCTCACTTAATTCAATTTCAATTGTTGCCAAATTTTTGCCAAAATTTTCTAAGTCCTAACATACTTAACAACGAATTGCACAACTTTTGTATGCTTTCTAAGTCAAAATGGTTGATTTTCACTAATCCACTGCTTTTATCTTGCAGATCGACCACAATGGTGAGACAAATTGACGAGATTTTCGCCTCCAAGGACTGGGCACAGAGGACACCCAACAACCTTCAACTTGACTTTGATAATACCTCGTGCCCAGATCCTATCATTATTAAGATCCTTGCAAACCACCCCCTAAGAACCGCCCTAAACATCACCGAGGTAGTCCCTGAAGTATATGTGCAACAATTCTGGTCCACTCTTCAAAAACCAACCAATAACCCCAAAATTACCACTCTTTCCGCCAAAATCGACAACACTATAGTTGTCTTTACCCCTTCCGTTCTCCGCTCCACACTCAACCTGCCTCATTCCCTCGTATATGATCCCCATCCCTCCAACGAGGACCTAATCAGGGACTTCCTATTCATGGGCCACAAACCTAACGCCCAAAACACCATACATTTACCTGAATTCACTGCCAAAGACATCCCTGCACCATGGCGGACTCTATTTCTCATTGTCAACAAGTGCCTCTCGCCGAAGCACTCCGGGTCCGACAAGTGCAACCGGAACATCATGCTTATCTTCCACGGGATCGTCTTCAACAAAAATTATGATGTCGCCCAACTCATCTGGTCCGACGTCCTCGATCAACTGCGAAGGCGAGGCCTTGGAGCAACGAAGCCCGTGCTCCCTTACTTACGGTGGCTGCCCGTCATCGTCCAACATTTCGTGGATCTTCATCCCGAAATCGAACGCCGCCCGAGAGACGAGGGTTATCAGTCTCCGAAGCTCATCAAAATCCAATCGACGAAGAGCAAAATCGATCAGGAGGCCATGATCATCCCAGACTATTTAATTGGCCTCCTCGATCCAAATGAGCCTGAGCTACGCAAGTATATACGCGCCAACAACCTTGACGACGTCCCCATGGCTCAACAAAACCCAGTTGAACCTAACCCAGGGACAAGCCAACCCCCACAGCCAAATGTAGGTCTAGGAAGCACCTCATCCCCACAGCCTAAACGAAAGCGCAAAACCAAAGGGGATGACCGAGGAGGACAACAGGAACGGCGTACAAAGCAAAAACACGACCGTCCTCCGCAACCAACTACTCCACTAATAAGCCGGACTGAGCCCATAGGTACAGGGGATGACCTTGTCTTCCCCCGAGTAGAAGTCGCGATATCGGGTCCAATCGCGCAAACTACCCTCCCCAGCCACTCAATTATCTCCCAACAGATGATTGTTTCACATATTCACGAGGAGCCACGTCATTCATCACCACCTCGCTCGGAGATGGTTGATGTAACAAGCAGTACTCCGCCTCAGACTGCACCTTCCTTGATCACTACGAGTCTAGTGCCCTCACCCTCCATAATTTCTTCCCTTTCTAGGACACTACCAATAGACTCTGCACCTCTAGATCTTAGTGATCTAGACCGAACGCTCTATGATGTCTCCGTACTAGAGTCTAGTACGGAACACAGCGGAAGTCCCAACGTAGTCAACATCACTGCAGCTACGACCTTGGGCCATCAATCTGAGTTCGTCTCACCTTTGATGTCAACGATGAGCCTCCGTGGCCTCGGTTTAAGTCCTGTGCAAACGGGCGGCACATCAGTACCCTCTACTGATGTTGTGACGACGGAACGTCTCAGTGACTCCGTCCGGTTACTTTCCCCATTCGTGACGGAGGACAGGCTAACTGAGCGCCTCACAGAGTTTGCAAAAGGACTCGAGGACACAATCATGGCCCAAGTCTACAACGCAATTGGGACATCCACTCGAGACAAAGGCAAAGCCCCCGTCACCGAAGTCCAAATCTCACAACCGGACCAAACTCCTGGCGCTGAGGAAGGACCGTGGAACGTACCCATTCCAGAACTGATCGACGTTCTACTGGCCCGACTCCGTTCCGCACCGACGCTCACTGCATATGAAGCGGAGGTCCTCAAACGTCTGGAGCTTCCTTTCAACCCGCCTAACTCCAGCGAGGCCCAGTCATCCAGACAATCACGTGACGATCCTGACGGTGGGGATCGTCCCGAGGGGGAGAAGACACAGGGGACAGGGCCTCCGTCGCAGCCACAACCGCAACCTAGAACCACCCGAACATCCACCAGAACAAAACCACCTACACCCACCCAAACCAGAAAATCTACCCGAACTACTACCAATACAACCCAAACGATCGCCTCATCAACCGTGAGTCCATCACTACCTAGCCTTACAAACCCAAGAACTCCCTCTGATCCTCCATCCTCACCTATTCTATCTCTCGAAACACTTTACAACCCACACTCAGCGGTAGAGAAGTACATCTTCAACGACGATTGGTTAACAAAGCCGATGCATCCAGCCTTGGCCAAGGGCTTACTGGACAACGCCAGATACTTCTTGATGAAGGCAAATGTTGACCTAGCACTTATCGACGATGATGAGCTCCAAGAAGGTGAAGATTACGAAGCAGACATTCCAGAACTTCCAGAGCTTCTCAAACACGTTGTAGTCGATAAGGAGTGCCCCCCCTCGAAGTCGAAGATAAGGAAAGAACAGACGCCGCCGTGGGAAAATGTCAAAGTGATAGCTCCATATCAAGAAGAGATACGGAGAAGGATTTGGAGGAAGGAGGATAGGATCAAGGAGCTAGACGAGCTGAGTCTAAGAGGCCTAACTCATCTTCCTAGACCAACTGCTGTACGATACTTGCTCTCTCTTCGTAGAGGGCTTGTGTGGAGAGCAAAAGATACAGATGTTAACGTTCTTAGAAGAGAAGAGAAGGAAAAGCCCAGAATCAGCAAGATCTTGGGAGTTCGGCGAGGTCGTCTCGACTACTATGAGTTTCCAATCTACAAAGTGCAGCGAGAAGATGGAACGGTTGAGGAACTGACTGAAGGCGATCTCTCCTACATCCGAGGTGAAGATGTTGATCGGATACTATTCAGCTTCAGATTTCTTGGAACACTCCAGAATCCAGACTTGAAAGTAGGTTATGTTGCTCTTAAGCGATTTATGATGCGCCAAATCAAGTTCAATTCGACTCACGATCTTCAAATGGCGGTGGAAAGCAACATGAAAAGGGTGAATCTCACGAAGCCATCCTTCGAAGTCCCTGACTCAAGTCTTGGTGACGGCCACATAATCAATGATGACGACGATCCATCGGTGGTCTACACCAATTACAAAGGAGAAAAGAGGCTGATGAAAGCATCCGAGATTGCCAAATTCAGCGATGGGACGCTACTAATTATTCGGGTGAAACTCGAATGGATTCTGGAGAAGCTAAGGAACGAAGAAGTAGAAGCCCAGGAGAAGTACGAGAAGCTGATCAACATCATCAACGATCGATTATCCTTACGACGAACGATACGATCTTACGAGTTCAGACTTGGACTCAGGAAATCGATTGACGATGTGGAGAAACCCAAGAAGAAGAAGACGCAAAGGACATCAAAGCAAAAAGGATGCTAAGGGGGAGATTGTTAGGAATATTTTATAGCATCCTTTAATTATGTAATCTTGGGTTAATGTGTTGGGTTGTAATAGTTTGAGGTAACTTATGATATTTAGTCATAGTTTTGTATTGGGCTTTAATATACCAATCAAGTGTGGTATATAAAGCCCAAATAACCCTAATTAGGGTTTTTATCAAAAGTATTGAAAGGTAAGCCACCTTGTACGTTAGATTAAGAAAACACACACTAACACACACACTCAAGGTGTTCTTCACGTTTTACACATTCAAACCAATCTTTTGATCCTTGTTTGGTAAAATAAGGGCCAACAAGATGGTATAAGGATACTTTCCTTAGCAGAGTTATTGCGGCGCCCCTGACTCCTACCGCCCATTCTTACTACTATTTTATGTGACTGCATGTGATATAAATGAAATCTATATACGAAAATGCGTACAAAATTTTTCCTTTTATATAAAGGAAATTCTTCTGTACAGTGCAAAATATTTTTAGGACGTAAATACATAGGTGAGTGCGCATGCGTGTTCAAAATAATCTATTGGCCCGCCAATCAGGTCGCATCCATGTACACACTGCCACCTCAAAAGTCCTCCGAAAGCTTCAAAACTAGGCCTCGCCTTCGTAAAATCACATACCGTGATCCCGCGAACCTACAACACATAAATACGTGGAATGAGCTTATAAAGCTCAGTAAGTGAAAGTTATGCATGCCGTGCACGTGTCCTATCTCACAAAGGCATCCGCGCCAATGCTCCCTAGACCTCATATTTTTCCTTGTCTTGTCTTGTCATATAGGGCCCTCGGCTATCTTGCTATGCACCATCATGGAGCTCGAATCCACTAGGGATAAATAAATATAAGTGGCAATACCCACTCAAGGGAGGCTAACCCTAGGGCGCCTTTTCTGTCCCAAGGTGGTTTCATACGCCACGCGGACGCTTCACACTGGTAGCCTAATCTGAGGTAGTCGACACCAGAGGTACCCTCGGTATCGCTTACTCCCTCAGCTCGCACCCTCCAGGTTTCACGACCCGCCATGAGGGCATTAGCCCTAAAATCATGTCTTGCCTTGTACATGTCATGTGGTCGACACGTGGTGTATTGTGCAAGTGCGACAAGTGATAAAATAAAACGTATACTAAATTACTATCACCGACGTGCGATAGGCAGTGAACCTATCGTTTGTAGTGCAGTAGAGTGAGTAGACGAGTATCGAACACGAGGAATAAATCAAGTACTAGTAATTACCTATCGACTCGATATTTAGCCTAAATAAAATACGCAGAGTTTTGATGACTTAAACTGACACTTAATTCTAAATCGACTAGAAATTCAAAGAACACGTTAAACTGGTACGAAGCTTTCAGATAATAAAGAGTGCTCGGGATTCGAATCCCGCTAGGTATTATTGGCTAAGACAATGAACTATCGCTCCTACGTGATTCTGACTAGATCGCAGTAATTTTCCTGCCCGCTCGCGAGTTTGCTGTCGCCCTAAGCGCTCGCGGGGATCTAAAATTCTTTAATTACTAACGGCGAGGATCGAGTATTTGCTGTCGCCCTATACTCGAATCCTATCTTCTATGAACGGCCTAATCGTTATTTAGCTGTCGCCCTAAACGATTTTCCAAACAATTACTTTAACACATAGACATATTAAAGCAACGAAATAGTTTCATAGCACGATAAATAGTCAAAACACATAGTCACGATAATTACAAGTCTTAACTACGAAATATCCTAGCGTTCATCTAATCCCAAACACAAAGGGAATTAGCTACGCATAATAGAAGGAAAAACAACTGAGGAAATAGAAATTAGGAGAAAAGAACTCATAATCGTTGAAAGCTTGGGTAGATCTTTGTTCTTCGTTCCCTTTTGCGTAGAACTCCGTCTCTTGTGCTCCGGGGCGTGATTCTGCGTTCTTTCGTGCTATTTTTCGTCTCTAGAGGGTTTAGGAATTGTCTCTGGTCGAAGTCCCCTCTTTCTGAGTCGAATTTGGTCTTTTATAGGAAATTTCGCACTGGTCACGGCTTGGGACATGGGCTGTCACGGCCGTGACCGTCACCGACTCAAGGCGAGAAAATCGAAACAACACGTCACGGGCAAGTGCATGTATGGTCACGGCCGTGACCATCATCAGTGGGCCTTTCTGCCATCGGTCACGGGTAAGTGCATGACCTGTCACGGCCGTGACCAGGGGCAGTGATCAACTATTGGTTTCTGTCGGGCGTCACGGCTTGAAACACTGAGCGTCACGGCCGTGACGCTTGGCAGTGTATCTACGTTTGCGCTCTGTCACGGGTCACGGTCAGATGCTCTAGGTGTCACGGCCGTGACCTATAGCAGTTTTCGTCCTTTTTGCTCCGTTTTGCTCCGTTTTTGCTCCTTTTCGCTCCAAACTCGTTCTAAGTTCCTTCAACAATAAAACAAGTACAAATATATCGAATAAATGCATAAATTGATTGCTAACGCTTCATTATATCCCGAATAAATACTACGATAAACGTATCAAAATACGTTTATCAAACCTCCCCACACTTAAGCATTTGCTTGTCCTCAAGTAAATTAGGAATTAGATAGGGCATAAATCAGGATAGCGGCACGATCGTTCGCAATTTATCATCAAAGCTAGAAGGCACGAAAAGAACCAAGCAAACAATCATGGACGTTACACTAATGACTTGCACTTGTCGACCTAAACATCCTTCGCACTGCTTATCGAGACTCATACTCTCACAAGGATTCGCTCAAGTCACTCAGTGTATAGGCTAAATTTATAGTGAATCACTCAAATTCGTGCGCTAGTCTAATCCTACCATAACTCGCAAGCTAATCGCATATCTACTACTTAAAGTGGCAAGCATAAATCTGAGGGTCTTTTCGGGAGAACGTGGATCAAATAGTCATGAAATGGTACGCATATATAATGAGCATGTAATCTTTAGACCAGGGATGCATAAGCGAAAAATTTCGAAGGACATAGCATGGTCGAACAGAGAATCACACGTTTCAGCACATGATTCAACATTCTCGCCCCGAAATCCTAGACTTTTCTGCCCGACCCCTGTCAACTCAGTTCTCTTTCATTTTCTGCCCTTTCCCTTTAATTACGCTCTAGTGCACTACCCTTATTCCCTCAAAACATCAAGGTTCGGCTTTTGTCGCAAAGAATACATCGTCACAGCGAATGCCGTGTACCTAGGGATACTTATTACCGAAACCTATATCTTGCCAAAAGGTTTATGGGTATGCTTATGGGGATCAGGTCATTTCAGAAAACGGTCAAATCAGGGGCGAGTCATTTCACGAATAACAGAGACGAAAATCGAACCATACACTGAAACAGTAACTCAAGTCCGACTTCTGTTCTATTCTAACGAATTCGGGTTCATATAATTTCTGGAGGCTTATATGAGTCAGGGGCATTTCATATCATATGAGGTACGCAACGAATAAGCTTAGGCTCAAAGGGCTAACTATTGGGCTAGTCATGGTGGGAAGTTTTGGCTCTGGACTTAGTTCCTAATGCCCTCATCATTTCTACACTAACACACCGAAAATAGTTTCAACACGCATTAGACAGGCAAGTTCTAGAGAGATATAGACTAGGCACGTCACATAGAAAAAAAATTGAGCATAAGCTCGTCAGGCTCAAACTCTCACAATGAAATAGGAATAAGTGTACGAAACTCTCAAAACAGTGCTATATCTATTCAGGCAAACATGATTCAGTCAGTCATGCATATCCTAATTGCTCACAAAGATTCATAATAATGCAGACTAACTCGAGATAAACGCAAAAAATCGTGCCTGAATTCAGTAATTCATGCCTTTCTAACGAAAATTATAGACACGTCATAAAAATTTAAAAATTTTCACGTAAGTTCTCAAACTAAATTCCCCTCCCCACACTTAAACCTGACGTTGTCCTCAACGTTAAAAATAATAAAAGGAGGAGAAAAAGAGTTTAAAAAGAACGTGACTCCCCTGACGGATAAAGGACGTGCTCGTGAGGTACTCGTTTTCGTGCGTGACGGTCGTGTTGGTATCCGTTAGGCGTTTGTAAGCTGTTATGCGTTTCCGTGCGCTGGCTAGAGAGAGCAATAGACATAAAATAGAGTAGTCATAGATTAACTATAAACATAGTTATAAGCGTTAAGAGGTAGAAATAACGTAAAAACACACGCGACTACTCGACCGAAGGAAATGTCCAAAGAAAGTTAAAAGAAAAATCCCTAAGGTGATGATGGTGGCGGTGGCGGTGGCGGCGAGCGTTGCCTCGGGCGAAGGAGATCTATAGATCGCCTGGACAGTTCGACTGCCTGGTCCATGGCTCGCAGGGCCTCGTTGTAGCGGTCCAGCTCCTCCCTGTACTTGCGGTGGGCTTCCTCGTTCCTTTGCTCGTACTCCTCCTGTCGGCGCCGAGTCTCTTGCACGTCCTGTCGCAGCGCTTCGAGATCCGCTGCCGACGCGTAGGGAGCGACGCCGAACGACTCGCCGTGGTGGTACCCGGAGGAGTAGGAGGGCCCGGTGGCTGTCGTGTCTGTCTCCATTGGGTGAGGGCCCTGGAGGTAGAGCTGGTCGTCGGGGATGGGTACGTGGTCCGTCTGGCCATGGTACATCCCGTGCCAGATGTACACCTTGTTGGTGCGAGTCCAGGTAGGCGCCTTCACCAGCATCTTCATCCTCACCAGCGCCTCCTCGTTCAGTGGATGACGCCCTCCGACTATCTCCATTTCGGGCGCATTCGCTGGCCAGTAGCGTAAGCCCTTGATCACCTTGGTGATGAGTGGGCCGACGGCGATCTTGCCGTGGCGTCGTGCTTCCGCCTGAGCACTGAAAGCGTGGGCCACCGCCATTCCTAAGTTTATCCGTTCGCCTCGGTGCAGATGGATCAGGATGTACAGATCGCGGAGGGTGACTGCTCCGTGTGAGTCACCCCTTGGTGTAAGCGAGGTCGTCAGGAGGCGGTGGATATAGCGCAGGCCGGGGCTCTTCAACGCGGATGCCTTCGACGTCTTCGCGCTGTATGCCGGCTCGCCAGGTCGAGATATTTCTGCCCAGCATCCCCGTTGTCCTTCCGGTGTATCGAAGAATGTTGCGAATGTCTGGTGTGGGGGTTCTGGGACTCCAAGTGCGCGGCATAAGTTGTCGGCCCCTACTATGTGCTCTTCGTTGAACGCGCGGAAATGGATTTTGCGGTCGCCGTATTCATCGAATGAGAATGTGGCAAGGAACTCCAGGGTGAGTTCCTTGTACGCCGGTTCGTCGATCGCCAGGAAGGTGTTCCAACCACTGGTCGATAGGTAATGGGCGACCTGCTGATCGATGTGGTGCTTTGCCAGCGTCTCGTGGTCTATCTGGTCCATGGCTATGAACTCCATTGCTTTCAGCTTGTTGTAGCGGGCTATCTGAGCTTCGTCTGTGAACTGACCCATGGCTTCGAGCATAGTCTGTAATACCCGTAAATTTAATACGGGATAATTTGTGTAATGTTCGAAATTTATGAAGATGATTTTCGAACCAAGCCGAATTGTCGGGAGCAAGCCGAAAAATATTAATTGAGCCGATAGTAAATTAAATAAGATGGGCCAACGAATGTGAAAAGCCCACTAAATAATTAAGATTAAAATAGGGTTGGAAAGAACCAATTTAAGTTGAGAAAGACCAATAGGAAATAGGAATGGACTAAGTTAGACATTAAAGCCCCAAATAAATGAATTTCTTGGCCCAAGAACACAATTCCTTAAATTATGGGAAGAAACCTTGGAGACCATACCTCCCCTAGATATTTATCATAAAAATATTATTTTGGGGCAAAGAGGAAACGTGATATGAGAGAGAGAAAAACAAAAGAAAAACCCTCCATTTACAAACTTTCAAAGTGCCGAGTGGAGCAAAGGAAACTTTGGCAAGCTCAAGTCGATTTTCAACTTAGGAATTAATTCCAACGAGCTTAAGGAGGTAAGGACCTAGTTTATTGAATTTAAATCCTCCATAAGCTTATGATTTCCTTTAATCATTTGTATGCTTGGATGATTTAAATGAAGCCGAATTATAGTGGGTCGAACCAAACAAAGGACCAAAGTTTCGGCTAGTTCAACCTCACAAAGGATCATTCAACTTAGCTTGGAAGTGAGGTAGGTGGTTTATACCCCTACAAACCCTTTTAAAGTAGATTAAATTCTAAAATTTTTAGAATTCGATTTGGAAGGCCAACTCGAAATTTATGTTTTTTTTTTTTTTTTAGCTTTACAATTTTTGATAATTTTCGTGGTATGCTATAAATGTGTTTTGACGT
This sequence comes from Craterostigma plantagineum, assembly GCA_027422505.1. Taxonomy (NCBI): domain Eukaryota; kingdom Viridiplantae; phylum Streptophyta; class Magnoliopsida; order Lamiales; family Linderniaceae; genus Craterostigma; species Craterostigma plantagineum. The sequence goes on along the minus strand of JAPQWV010000319.1, from coordinate 502,654 downwards.
GATTCCGAACTCAATATATGAGTTCATGAGATGGATGATTTGATCGATGTGTATGGGATGAAGAATATGTTTGAATTTCTGGAAAATGTCGATATTTGTAAAAAAATGTCGAAACCCTTGAAAAATGTCGAGGCCGTTGTTTCTGAAAAATGTCGAAGCCTCATAAATGTCGAGACCATGATCCCTGAAAAAGCGTCGAAATCATGTAAGAATGTCGAGTTCATTTTAAAATGTCGAAACCATTTAAAACTGTCGAGTTCACGTAAAATGTCGAAATCATGTAAAAATGTCGAGTTTATTTTAAAATGTCGAAATCATTTAAAAATATCGAGTTCATCGTAAAATGTCGATATCTTAGAAATGTCGAGACATACCAAAATGTCGAGCGAAGAATGTCGAGGCCTCTAACGAAAATGTCGATATCATATTCTAAATGTCGAAACTTTTATAGAATGTCGATATAATAAATGTCGAGACACATTAAGAAAAAAATGTCGAGTTCTAGAAAAAAATGGAAAATGTCGAGACTTTTAAAACAACTATAAATGTCGATATACAAACCTTAGAAATGTCGAGTCCCTTCACTATACATCTCGACTTTTATCAATTATGCAACTCGACATCTTCTATAATTCACCTCGAAATTCATCTATTAACTATCTCGACATTTTTCTACTATACAACTTAAATCGCCCGACTTTTTACCGAAAACCCTAAAACAGTATCCAAATATTTTAAATAAATGGTTTTAAGCTCAAATCAGTTTTAAATAAAATATTTTCGTACTATAACATATATTTTCGGGTCAACCCATATTTTAAATTATAAAAATATTATTTTTGGAATTTCAAACCATTGGCCTAGTACCGGGTTTTAATAAAGTATAATATTTTACGAGTTATACTAATTACGAGTTTATGAAACGTGTGATGTGTTCATGTGATTGTTTTGTATGTGCATATCACAACATTCACGTGTGAGAGATTGTTGTACCGTATTTGTACGGTGATGCCTTACGGTGTCGGATGAGTGGGGTAGAGTTACCGATGTTGGTAGTCAGGTCTAGACTCGATAGGGCACCTGGTGGGAGAGGGGGTTTGCGACACCCATCTACTCGGGATTGAGCCACCCGAGGTGTACACCACCGATATTTTATTGGCTCAGGGACGGCAGACAGATGAGAGATTCCTGTCTACCCGGGTAGTGGTAGACTACTCGGGGAGTTACACCAAGGTGTAACACCGTCGGGTTGAGATTGTGTGCGGAGGGAGCGACCCGGCGAGGCCGGCGTGGGCTACCGCATGATTATGGCGTACCTTGCCATGCGCGCGTGGGTGCCGAGTCTAGCCTAGGGCCCTGATATGTGATGAGACGTGAGATAGGTCGAGCGTGCATATTTCATGTGTGAGGACATGGGATTGGGTTGAGTGCACGCACGCATATGCATTGCATGTTTTTACTGCCACCTACTGGGCGTTTTTGCTCAGGGTTTTAATTTATAGGTGAGACTGCGCCCGACACCGATGGGTGCCAGGGTTAGCTGTAGGCGGGCTGGCGGCGGTGACTCCACGGGCTTTTGAGGGCGGAGCGGTACATGGGACGCGACCTGTGGAGAGGCGTAGTTTAGTTTAGTCGGGTTAGATTTTGGGGCTTCGGCCCGGTGTGTAAATATGACGTTTTTTGTAAACCCGACCTTTGATATGAAATGTAAATTATTTTATTAAAAGTTTTCAATAAATCGGGCCCTCCGCGACTTCTGTTGCGGAAATCCGCCAAATTATTCTAATTAGGAAGTAGGGTCGCCACAGGTGGTATCAGAGCGTTAGGTTTTAGGTTCTGAAGACTGTCCATGTACCGCCGCTCAGAAGCCGGGAGAACCAGCCTCGCCTGTAAGTGTTGTGTGTTAATGTGATTATGTGAGCTGATATGTGGTTGTTTATATGTGCCATCTAGTATTCGAGAATGTCGAGGGGTAGACCTAGACGAGAGTTTGTAGGAGAAACGAGTCGACGGGACGAACCTGAGTCCCCGACTCCTGAACACGAGACCATTCGACGGCTGACTGAATTAATACAGCGTCAGTCAGACCAGATCAATAACTTGATCAATCACCGGAGCTCATCTGAGCACCATTCCTCCCCACAACCCGATCGTGTGGAAATCATCGGGGAGAGGTTCCGCAAATTGAATCCCCCAAATTTTGCCGAGGCCGCCAACCCTGCGGTGGCCGAGGACTGGATCGGCACTATTGAGGATCTGTTTGTTTATAGCCGCGTGCCGAACAACGAGAAAGTGCTGTGTGCCGTTTCCCTACTTCGGGGAAGTGCACGATTCTGGTGGAACACGGTGAAGGTGTTGGAAGATCCTGCAACCATGACTTGGGAGCGTTTCAGAGAATTGTTCTACGAAAAGTACTTCACTACTCATGACCAAGAGCAGCGAATGTACGAATTCATGAACCTGAAACAAGGGCGAATGCCAGTTGCAGAATACATTCGCAAGTTCGAGGAGTTATCCCGCTTCGCTCCTCATCTCGTAGCAACGAACGCTCTCAAAGTTACGAGATTCCTTCGGGGACTGAAACCCGAATTCTACCGAGACCTCAGCGTGGCAGGTGTGCGTCAGCTGGAATTTCGTCAGGCAACAGAACGGGCCTTAATTGCTGAGCAGGCAGAAGGAGTAGTAAGAGAGGCTCAGGAAGTAAACCGGAAGAGGGAGGCTCAGCAAGGTGGAAGCAGTCAGAAACGCCCATTCTTCGGCAAGGGCCCGAAGAATAGAGGAAATCGAGCGGGTCAGCAGATGTGGCGCCCGAACACTTATCAGGGACCGACCAACGTCCCTAATCGACCACCGAACCCGGCGCCCCAATGCCAACAATGCGGGCGGAACCACTTTGGCGTCTGCTACGGACCTCGGACGGGACAGAGTCTTCAATGCTTTCGGTGTGGAGAGACCGGACATATAGCATGGAACTGCACGAAGGGTCAGCCTCTACCACAGAATCCACCACAGAAATCGACCCGACCTCCACCCGTACCTGCGAGGGTTTTCACAATAACAAACGAGGAGGCGGAGGCGAATCCAGCCGTAGTGACTGGTACGTTGAATATCTTTCACGTACCATCTTCCATTCTGATTGACTCCGGAGCCACACATTCGTTTGTGTCGGTCAGTTTTGTGACCCGGGCGGGAATATATCCTACCCATTCTTCGTGCAACTACATAGTTTCCCTACCCCACGGAGATCCAACTAGGACGAACTTAGTAGTAGAAAACTGTCCCGTGAGAATTGAGGGTCGAGAATTGAATGTAGATTTGATAGTGATCCCGATGAATGATTATGACATCATATTCGGGATGGATTGGCTCTCGAAGTACGGAGCAATCATAGACTGTGCGAAGAAAGTAGTTAGGTTTGAATCGACCGAGGGAGGCGAGTTTGAATTTTCGGGAAAGACGAACAATAAATCAATCCTTAGGATTTCTGCCTTGAAGGCTCAGCGACTCGTGAACACGGGTTGTGAAGCATTTCTGGTCTTTGCGGTAAAAGCCGAAGAACCTCCTCAGCCAAAACTAGAGGAAGTGCCTATAATAAAGGAGTATCCCGATGTGTTTCCCGAGGATCTCCCGGGATTACCACCGAATCGGGAAATAGAATTTGTAATCGATCTTGTGCCTGGAGCTGCTCCTATTTCTAAAGCCCCGTATCGGCTAGCACCGAATGAACTGCGGGAGTTGAAGGAGCAACTGGAGGAATTATTGCAGAAGGGTTTCATTCAACCCAGTTTCTCGCCCTGGGGAGCCCCGGTACTTTTCGTAAAGAAGAAAGACGGGTCAATGAGATTATGTATAGACTATCGTGAACTTAATAAGATCACGATAAAGAACAAATACCCGTTGCCGAGGATAGATGATTTATTCGATCAATTACAAGGGGCAACGGTGTTCTCAAAGATCGACCTGCGTTCCGGTTATCATCAGTTGAAAATCCGTGAAAAGGATGTTCCGAAAACTGCGTTCAGCACGAGGTACGGCCACTACGAATTCTTGGTCATGCCTTTCGGGCTAACGAATGCTCCTGCCGCTTTCATGGATCTAATGAACCGAGTATTTAAGGAGTTCCTAGACCGTTTTGTTATAGTATTTATCGACGATATCCTCGTATACTCGAAGACGAAGGAGGAACACGAGGAACATCTGAGGACGGTCCTTGGAATCCTTCGGGAGAAACAGTTGTTCGCTAAATTTAAGAAATGTGAATTCTGGTTGGAACAAGTGGCATTTCTGGGACACATCATTTCGGGGAGCGGAATTGCGGTGGACCCCAGCAAGATTGAGGCAATAGAAAATTGGCCACGACCGACCACTCCCACGGAGGTTAGAAGTTTTCTCGGGCTTGCTGGATATTATCGAAAGTTCATCAAGGATTTTTCCAGTATAGCCTCGACGCTCACAAACCTGACAAAGAAGAATGTTCCGTACAAGTGGACTGGAGAATGTGAGCAAAGTTTCCAGGAGTTGAAGAAAAGACTGACGACCGCCCCAGTCCTAGCAATACCTTCGGGTACTGAAGGATTTTCAGTATATAGCGACGCCTCGAAGAATGGCTTGGGGTGCGTGTTAATGCAGAATGGGAAGGTGATTGCTTATGCCTCCCGACAGTTGAAGTCGTATGAGAAGAATTACCCCACCCACGATCTTGAACTCGCCGCAGTGGTGTTTGCTCTCAAAATCTGGCGACACTATCTGTACGGAGAAAGGTGCGAGATCTTCACAGATCACAAGAGCCTAAAGTACTTCTTCACACAGAAGGAGTTGAATATGAGGCAAAGACGATGGCTCGAACTAGTGAAGGACTACGACTGTGTGATAAATTATCATCCAGGAAAAGCTAACGTGGTCGCAGACGCGTTGAGCCGGAAAGCCGTAAATACCGAATTGTGCCAACTCGGAGTTGAAGTAATTCACTTCGGGGAGATTGAGACGAGATTGGCAGCGTTGACTCTCAAACCGACGCTGTTAGATCGAATCATCGGCGCACAAAGGAAAGATGAATTATACCTGAAGATTCGGGGTGAACAAGATGAAGATGTTCCGTCGGAATTCGAATTCCGAGAAGACGGGAGCTTACGATTCAGAAGTCGGCTGTACGTGCCTAAGGATGAAGAAATCCGCCGAACTTTAATGTATGAGGCACACACTACGACCTACTCAGTACATCCTGGTGCCACGAAGATGTATCGGGATTTACGAATGAATTACTGGTGGCCTGGCATGAAAAGAGATGTTGCTGCATTCGTAAGTCGATGTCTGACTTGTCAACAGATCAAGGCAGAACATCAAAGGCCGGCAGGAATGTTACAACCGTTGACGATTCCTGAATGGAAGTGGGACCACATAACAATGGACTTCGTCGTCGGGTTACCCAAAACGGTGAAGGGATATGATGCAATCTGGGTAATCGTTGATAGATTGACGAAATCTGCCCACTTCCTACCGATCAACCAGACTTATCCCATGGAGAAGTTCGCAGAGATATACATTCAAGAAATAGTGAGACTACATGGGATTCCGATGTCGATCGTTTCCGATCGCGATTCAAGATTTCTGTCTCAATTCTGGGGGAGCTTGCAGAAGGCTTTAGGGACCAAACTGTCGTTTAGTTCAGCCTATCATCCCCAGACGGACGGGCAATCGGAGAGAACGATCCAAACGCTCGAAGATATGTTAAGGGCGTGTGTTCTGGATTTCCGAGGAAGCTGGAGTAAATACATTCCGTTGATCGAATTTTCGTATAACAACAGCTTTCAAGCGACGATCGGAATGGCACCTTACGAAGCCTTATATGGGCGTAAATGCCGATCCCCAATACATTGGGATGAAATCGGTGAGAAGGCGTTATTAGGTCCCGAAATGATTCGTGAGATGACCGAAGCTGTTAGTAAGATTCGGGAGAGGATGCAAACGGCCCAAAGTCGTCAGAAGAATTACGCGGATAAAAGACGAAGGCCGTTGGAATTTGAAGAAGGCGATCAAGTCTTCTTGAAAATATCGCCGATGAAAGGAGTTAAGAGATTCGGACGAAAAGGAAAGTTGAGTCCGAGATACATAGGACCCTTTCATATTTTGAAAAGAGTCGGTGAAGTAGCGTACCAGCTAGAACTACCGACATCACTAGCACAAGTCCATGACGTCTTCCACGTATCTACGTTGCGGAAGTACGTTCCGGATCCGAGTCATGTGCTACGAAGTGAGACGCTTCATCAACAATTGAGACCGGACCTAAGCTATGAAGAAAGGCCGGTGGAGATTTTAATGTACGAGGTGAAGCGACTTCGAAATAAGAATATCCCCCTAGTGAAGGTCTTGTGGCGGAACCAGACAATGGAGGAAGCCACTTGGGAGCGAGAAGATGAGATGAGAGAAAAATACCCCGAGTTGTTTACGACGACTTAAATTTCGGGGACGAAATTTCTGTAAGGGGGGGAGGATGTAATACCCGTAAATTTAATACGGGATAATTTGTGTAATGTTCGAAATTTATGAAGATGATTTTCGAACCAAGCCGAATTGTCGGGAGCAAGCCGAAAAATATTAATTGAGCCGATAGTAAATTAAATAAGATGGGCCAACGAATGTGAAAAGCCCACTAAATAATTAAGATTAAAATAGGGTTGGAAAGAACCAATTTAAGTTGAGAAAGACCAATAGGAAATAGGAATGGACTAAGTTAGACATTAAAGCCCCAAATAAATGAATTTCTTGGCCCAAGAACACAATTCCTTAAATTATGGGAAGAAACCTTGGAGACCATACCTCCCCTAGATATTTATCATAAAAATATTATTTTGGGGCAAAGAGGAAACGTGATATGAGAGAGAGAAAAACAAAAGAAAAACCCTCCATTTACAAACTTTCAAAGTGCCGAGTGGAGCAAAGGAAACTTTGGCAAGCTCAAGTCGATTTTCAACTTAGGAATTAATTCCAACGAGCTTAAGGAGGTAAGGACCTAGTTTATTGAATTTAAATCCTCCATAAGCTTATGATTTCCTTTAATCATTTGTATGCTTGGATGATTTAAATGAAGCCGAATTATAGTGGGTCGAACCAAACAAAGGACCAAAGTTTCGGCTAGTTCAACCTCACAAAGGATCATTCAACTTAGCTTGGAAGTGAGGTAGGTGGTTTATACCCCTACAAACCCTTTTAAAGTAGATTAAATTCTAAAATTTTTAGAATTCGATTTGGAAGGCCAACTCGAAATTTATGTTTTTTTTTTTTTTTAGCTTTACAATTTTTGATAATTTTCGTGGTATGCTATAAATGTGTTTTGACGTGATTCCGAACTCAATATATGAGTTCATGAGATGGATGATTTGATCGATGTGTATGGGATGAAGAATATGTTTGAATTTCTGGAAAATGTCGATATTTGTAAAAAAATGTCGAAACCCTTGAAAAATGTCGAGGCCGTTGTTTCTGAAAAATGTCGAAGCCTCATAAATGTCGAGACCATGATCCCTGAAAAAGCGTCGAAATCATGTAAGAATGTCGAGTTCATTTTAAAATGTCGAAACCATTTAAAACTGTCGAGTTCACGTAAAATGTCGAAATCATGTAAAAATGTCGAGTTTATTTTAAAATGTCGAAATCATTTAAAAATATCGAGTTCATCGTAAAATGTCGATATCTTAGAAATGTCGAGACATACCAAAATGTCGAGCGAAGAATGTCGAGGCCTCTAACGAAAATGTCGATATCATATTCTAAATGTCGAAACTTTTATAGAATGTCGATATAATAAATGTCGAGACACATTAAGAAAAAAATGTCGAGTTCTAGAAAAAAATGGAAAATGTCGAGACTTTTAAAACAACTATAAATGTCGATATACAAACCTTAGAAATGTCGAGTCCCTTCACTATACATCTCGACTTTTATCAATTATGCAACTCGACATCTTCTATAATTCACCTCGAAATTCATCTATTAACTATCTCGACATTTTTCTACTATACAACTTAAATCGCCCGACTTTTTACCGAAAACCCTAAAACAGTATCCAAATATTTTAAATAAATGGTTTTAAGCTCAAATCAGTTTTAAATAAAATATTTTCGTACTATAACATATATTTTCGGGTCAACCCATATTTTAAATTATAAAAATATTATTTTTGGAATTTCAAACCATTGGCCTAGTACCGGGTTTTAATAAAGTATAATATTTTACGAGTTATACTAATTACGAGTTTATGAAACGTGTGATGTGTTCATGTGATTGTTTTGTATGTGCATATCACAACATTCACGTGTGAGAGATTGTTGTACCGTATTTGTACGGTGATGCCTTACGGTGTCGGATGAGTGGGGTAGAGTTACCGATGTTGGTAGTCAGGTCTAGACTCGATAGGGCACCTGGTGGGAGAGGGGGTTTGCGACACCCATCTACTCGGGATTGAGCCACCCGAGGTGTACACCACCGATATTTTATTGGCTCAGGGACGGCAGACAGATGAGAGATTCCTGTCTACCCGGGTAGTGGTAGACTACTCGGGGAGTTACACCAAGGTGTAACACCGTCGGGTTGAGATTGTGTGCGGAGGGAGCGACCCGGCGAGGCCGGCGTGGGCTACCGCATGATTATGGCGTACCTTGCCATGCGCGCGTGGGTGCCGAGTCTAGCCTAGGGCCCTGATATGTGATGAGACGTGAGATAGGTCGAGCGTGCATATTTCATGTGTGAGGACATGGGATTGGGTTGAGTGCACGCACGCATATGCATTGCATGTTTTTACTGCCACCTACTGGGCGTTTTTGCTCAGGGTTTTAATTTATAGGTGAGACTGCGCCCGACACCGATGGGTGCCAGGGTTAGCTGTAGGCGGGCTGGCGGCGGTGACTCCACGGGCTTTTGAGGGCGGAGCGGTACATGGGACGCGACCTGTGGAGAGGCGTAGTTTAGTTTAGTCGGGTTAGATTTTGGGGCTTCGGCCCGGTGTGTAAATATGACGTTTTTTGTAAACCCGACCTTTGATATGAAATGTAAATTATTTTATTAAAAGTTTTCAATAAATCGGGCCCTCCGCGACTTCTGTTGCGGAAATCCGCCAAATTATTCTAATTAGGAAGTAGGGTCGCCACATAGTCGGCGGGGGCCCGCGTCGACTTGAGCGAGAGGACGAGGCCACGGCGGACGCATGCGAGCCTGAGGCACGGCTTTTACCCATAGTACCTGAAAGAAAAGATGTGAGTTCAACGAGAATACCGCAATTAAATTCAAAGTAGTTCGACTCGACCAAAATAGCGATGACGTAGTAATTCGCGTATGCAAACACATGAAAGGCTCAAATCGGCATTTTATCGAACACGTGGCGTGCAACCAAAATCACTTCATCTAAATCCAAAATTGAACATGCTAAAGCACCCAAATATATCATATTATGAATCGAGGCTAATTAATATCATTAACGCAACGGAATGTACCAAATAGTTTCAGAAATCCCCAATTTTGAAATTAGGGTTCATCGTAAAAATTCTCAAAATTGGACCACGAATTCATGTAATCAAGCATACCCAAAGCGTTCATAGCATATATCTATCAATAAAGGGCAATAGAAACAACAATTAAACCCCAATTCGAAAAAGCCCCAAATTCGAAATTAGGGTTCTTCGTAGAAATTTCGAATTTTAACCTCAAATTCACGTAATCAAGCGAATCTGTAGCAACTATGGCACATAGTGAACGAAGTATAGTAAATAGCATCCATGAATTAGCAATTACGAGCATAGTTATCGAAGTTTGGAATAAAAAGGGCGAAAATCATACCTTGTGCTTTTAATCGAATTAAATGGGGTTGAGGGTTTACTTGTTGATGTCGCCGGAGTTTTGGGGACGCGGCGTGCGGTCGGCGGCGGTGGACGGAAGTGGTGGGTGGTGATTTTGGGTGGTGGGAGAGAGAGAGAGTCGAGAGAGAGAGAGAGAGAAGAGAGGAGAGAAAAAAGAGGAAAAAGGAATTTTTATAAGGGAAAACGCCTAGGTCACGGCCGTGACCTATATAGGTCTAAGCCGTGACCTTAGGCAGCGGCCTCCACTGCCGCTCGTCACGGCCGTGACGTTAATGTCACGAGCCGTGACATAATCGGGGCATTTTTATTTTTATTTTTTTATTTAATTAATATATATATATATATATATATATATATTTTTTTTTTTAGGCCGTCACGGCCGTGACGCCTTATGGCGTTGGCCGTGACTATGGGCAGTAGATGCCGCTGGGCTGTATCACGGCCGTGACTGCTTAAGCAGTTGGCCGTGACCTGAGGCAGAGTGTTCCTCGCGCGCCCGTCACGGCCGTGACTGCTTGAGCAGTTGGCCGTGACATTAATTTTTTTTTTTTTTTTTTTTTTTTTAGCTAAGACATAAATAAAAATACCTGGGTTGCCTCCCAAGAAGCGCTTACTTTACCGTCCTTAGCCGGACGTCGTTTTTGCTCGCTTACGTTTGGAAGTCCAAGTACAGTACTTCCTTCTCGGTAGCGTCTTCCTCCCCTGCGAGATAATGCTTCAACCTATGGCCGTTCACCTTAAAAGTACCCTGCTCCATTCCTGAAATCTCAACAGTACCATAAGGGAAAACACGGGTAACAGTGAACGGTCCTGACCAGCGTGATCTAAGCTTGCCAGGAAAAAGCCTAAGTCGAGAGTTAAAAAGAAGGACTTGGTCCCCCTCCTGAAACTCTCGCCTTTGCCTAATCTTTTTATCATGATAGGCTTTGGAGCGTTCCTTATACATGCGGGCGTTATCGTAGGCCGACAAACGCCACTCGTCTAACTCGTTGATTTGGAGTTGCCGCTTTCCGCCGGCGTTCCCCAAATCAAGATCCAAGGACTTAATTGCCCAATATGCCTTATGCTCTATTTCGACGGGAAGATGACATGCTTTTCCATAGACTAATCTATATGGTGTAGTGCCTATAGGAGTCTTATATGCAGTCCTATATGCCCAAAGTGCATCATTTAACTTATTTGCCCACTCCCTACGGTTCCCCTCTATGGTTTTCTCTAGAATACGTTTCAACTCACGGTTCACTACCTCGACTTGACCACTAGCTTGGGGATGATATGGGGTGGATAGGCTATGCTTAACACCGTAACGTTCTAATGTGCGTGAAAACTGGGTGTTGCAAAAGTGAGTGCCTCTATCACTAATGATGCATCTAGGTGCCCCAAAACGTGAAAACAATGCTCGCAAAAATCTAACGACTACCCTAGCGTCATTTGTGGGTAAGGCTTGCGCCTCGGCCCACTTAGAAACATAATCGACAGCGACTAGGATGTACTTATTGTTGTACGAGCTAGGAAATGGGCCCATGAAATCAATACCCCATACATCGAAAATTTCGCAAACTAAGATGAAGTTCTGGGGCATTTCGTCGCGCTTAGAAATATTACCTGCGCGCTGACACTGATCACAAGTGTCAACGTACCTTTGCGCGTCCTTGAAGATTGTGGGCCAGTAGAATCCGCTCTCCAACACCTTCTGAGCGGTACGATTTGCTGCATAATGCCCTCCGGTCGGTCCATTGTGGCAATGTCTAAGGATCTGCGTCGATTCCGGGGCAGCCACGCATCGCCGTATTACCTGGTCTGCACATCGCCTGAAAAGATACGGGTCTTCCCAAAAGTAGTACCTCAAATCAGAAAAGAATTTCTTCTTTTGCTGACTCGTGTATTCCTTTGGCAGGACCCTCGCAACAAGGTAGTTAGCGTAATCTGCAAACCAAGGGGTGTCGTCACTTACTACGTGTATCGCGTAGAGGTGCTCGTCTGGGAACCGATCGTGTATCGCCCTCTCGTTCTTATTGTATATCTCGGACTCCTCTAGTCGGGAGAGGTGATCTGCCGCTAGGTTCTCCGCACCCTTCTTGTCGCGGATCTCTATATCGAACTCTTGTAGTAGCAGGATCCACCGAATTAGTCTTGGCTTGGCGTCGGGCTTTGCTAACAAGTACTTGAGAGCAGAGTGGTCAGTAAAAACAATAACTTTAGACAGGATTAAATATGACCTGAACTTGTCGAAAGCAAACACGACGGCCAACAGCTCCTTCTCGGTGGTCGTGTAATTGGCCTGGGCTGCGTCTAACGTCTTACTCGCGTAATAGATCGGCCTGAAGTGGTTGTCCTTACGCTGCCCTAGTACGGCCCCAACTGCATAGTCACTAGCATCGCACATTAGTTCAAAGGGCAGCCCCCAGTCGGGGGCAACCATAATAGGTGCTGCGATAAGTCTCTCCTTAAGTAAATTGAAAGCATGCAGGCATTCGTCATTGAAATCAAACGGGGCATCTTTCTCTAACAATCTAGACATAGGACGTGCGATTTTAGAAAAGTCTTTGATAAATTTGCGATAAAATCCCGCATGTCCTAGAAAACTTCTAATCGACTTCACGTTCGAGGGAACATGCAATTTTTCTATCGTCTCTAACTTAGCTCGGTCCACTTCGATTCCTTTAGAAGAAATCTTATGACCGAGAACTATACCCTCTCGAACCATGAAATGGCACTTTTCCCAATTAAGTGCCAAATTCGTTTCCTCGCATCGTGCGAGCACGAGCTTCAGATTCGATAAACATGCATCAAATGAGGAACCGAAAACAGAGAAGTCGTCCATAAATACCTCCATTACCTCACCTACCAGTTCATCGAATATGGCCATCATGCATCGCTGGAAGGTGGCTGGGGCATTGCATAATCCGAATGGCATCCTTCGGTACGCGAACGTTCCGAACGGGCACGTAAACGTCGTCTTTTCCTGGTCCTCGGGTGCTATAGGAATCTGTAGATAACCTGACAAACCATCAAGGAAACAATAGAACGAGTGACCGGCTAATTTTTCTAACATCTGATCAATAAAAGGAAGGGGAAAGTGATCTTTTCTCGTCGCATCATTCAACTTCCTGTAGTCTATACAGACGCGCCATCCGGTCACCGTCCTTGTCGGAATCAGCTCGTTCTTGTCGTTGGTGACGACCGTCATGCCTCCCTTCTTTGGGACTACTTGGACCGGGCTGACCCATGCGCTGTCTGAGATGGGATAGATCATCCCCGCGTCTAGCAGCTTGATTACCTCCTTCTTGACAACGTCCTTCATGTTGGGATTGAGGCGCCTTTGACGTTGAGCGACCGGCTTGAAGTCATCCTCCATGAGGATCTTGTGTGTGCAGTAGCTGGGATTGATACCCCTTATGTCGGATATCTTCCACGCCAGGGCCTTCTTGTGCGTCTTCAACACGTCTAAAAGCTGACCCTTCTGCCCATCATCGAGGTTTGAGGAGATTATGACCGGCAACCCTCCATTATTGTTCAGAAACGCGTACTCGAGGTGGTCGGGCAGCGGTTTCAATTCTAGGACCGGCGGTTCCTCAACTGAGTTCTTTTCCTTGTCCTCTTCGCTGCTCTCATTGATGGCTACAATAGGCTCGTCGACTTCCTCCCCACACTCGTCGATTGCCATAAGTGTGTGCATGTCGTGATCACCGACCTGTGATAGGCCTTGCACCGAAAGAGGAAATCGTGCTCAAATACGTCTAAGAAATAACATTTATCGTCCTGCTCGCTACTCTTTTTCATTGAGTCGGCCATATCAAAGGTAACCTTTTCCCCATCTACCGTCAAGGTTAACGTCCCATTCCTAACGTCTATCATGGTTTCCCCCGTGGCTAAGAAAGGTCTACCTAAAATTAAGGGGACATTTTCATCTTCTTCCATATCTAGGATAACGAAATCTGCGGGAATCACAAACTTATCGACCTTAACTAGGACATCCTCGATAACACCTCGAGGGTACTTTAACGATCTATCAGCTAATTGGAGGCTCATCCTAGTGGGTCGCGGTTCACCTAGACCTAGACGCTTAAACATAGAATACGGCATGAGATTAATACTAGCGCCTAGGTCAGCTAACGCACGTTCGATTACTAAATCTCCTATAAGACAGGGAATAGTAAAACTCCCTGGATCCTTCAGCTTCTTAGGAATCTTGCTCTGAAGAATCGCCGAACATTCCCCTCGCAGGCAGACGGTGGATACGTGTTCGAGCTTCCTTCTGTTCGTCAACAAATCCTTCAAGAACTTGGCGAAGCTAGGCATCTGCGTAATGGCTTCAACAAAAGGTAAGTTAATATGCAATTCCTTACACATGCCCATAAATTTACCAAACTGTGCTTCGTTCTTGTCCTTTTTCAGTCGAGCCGGGTACGGGATCTTCGGCTGGTAGGCTTCACCGGTGGTCGCTGGATCTCCGTCACCTTTTCCTTCTCGGGCTCGACCTTCTCCTTCTCAGCTTCGGCCTTCTCGACATTGTCGCCTCCCATTTCCTCCACATCGGGCTCGTCGTGGCTCTCAAAACTGGCATTCTCCTTCGCCTTCGTCTTGGCGGGCACTTCTTGCAATTCCCGTCCATTCCTCAATGTCACCGCCTTGCAGTACTCCTTTGGATTTGGCTCGGTATAGCTTGGGAGCGATCCTTGAGTGCGCCCCGCCAACTGCTTCGCCATCTGGCCCATCTGTTGCTCCAACTTTTTGAGCGAGGCGTCCGTGTTCTGAGCACGCAAGTCATTCGCCTCCATGTACTCCTCCATCTTCGTCATACGGCTTTCGTGGGCTGCGGTGGTGCTGCTGAAATTCGTGAGAAGCGTCTTCATCATGTCCTTCATTTCCCTCATGTCGTCGGATCCTCCCGTGGGCGCATTCTGGTATTGTCGTGGTGGCCCGTTTTGGAATCCGGATGGTCTGGGCTGAAATCCTGGCGGTCCTTGGCCCTGATGATTCTGATTCCCGTACGCCAAGTTAGGATGAGCCCGAGGTTGGAAACTCCGCTGGCCACCTTGGTAGTTGCCCATATAGTCGACGTGCTCGTGCGGCTGGCCAAGCTGGCATTCTGAGGTCTCGTGGGCAGCGCCACAAATTCCGCATAAGGGCACGTACGGGGCGTGCTGTGTCGGTGTGGTAGTGGCCACGGCGTTCACGGGCTGAGTCTGCCCGGACTTGGGAAGCAATGCACCAATCACCGTCTGCAACTGAGAGTTCGTCGAGGCGAGTTGTTGCTGGAGCGCCTCGATCTTAGCGTTAGTGGCCGTCTCCTCGCTCACTCCAAATATGCCTGTCGTCTTCATCCTGGTATTTCCGCTCATGAAACTGTTCCTCGTATAGTCCTCGATTAAATTCCATGCATCGGTGGCATTAAGCTTCACGAGTCCTCCTCCTGCGGCTCCGTCTAACATATGAACAGTCTGATCGTTGAGCCCCTCATGGAATCGGTTGATCTGGGCTGCCTTCGACATCCCGTGCTGCGGGCACCTCTTTAATAAGGCCTTATAACGTTCCCACACTTCGTACAGGTTCTCTGAATCCTTCTGGTGAAATAGGGAAATCTCCGTCTTCAGCCGTAACACCTTCGTCAGTGGGAAATAATGGTTGATGAAAGCAGCTCGCATCTCCTCCCAGGTGGTGATCGACCTTGGTGGTAACATATCCAGCCAGTCCCTTGCTCTGAACTTGAGTGAGAATGGGAACAGCATCAACTTGATTGCATCGCCCGGAACCCCATTAATCTTGATGGTGTCTGTCACCGTCAGGAATGCCTTAAGATGTGAGTAAGGGTCGTCGTCGGGGTTACCCTCGAACTGGGCCGTCTGAAAAATCATCTGAAGCCATGAGTGCTTCAGTTCGAAGTTGTTGTTCTCTATCGGCGGAATGACGATCGCCGATTCAGTACCGCCTAGTGCGGCATTTTTGAGGAGGTCTTGAAGTGATGGCTCCTCCTCCGGAACGTTGTGGACGGGCACTCGATGGTCCGCCATGTCCACTTCTGTATTGGGACTATCTACGGTGGTTTCTGCACGTGAGTTTTGGGTGGATTCCTGCGAACTATCCTCTGAATAGCTAACTAAACGGTCGTGAGAGCTAGTGGATGCTCCTTCGGTATCGTACTTCAGTTTCCTTCATAACTTCCGCTCGAAGTCTGGGTCTGCGTCAACGATGGGACCCGATGGATGGCTTCGGGTCATTCACCGCTGAATCGTACCTTCAATATGTGAAAACAAAAGAAATTAGTAAAGGAATAATAAAAGCGCTCGAAAAGATTACGATAGTACTAATGACGCAGGAAACAAATAACGCAAATAACACAAATAACGCAAATAGTAATAGCAAATAAGGACGTCAAATAAAAGTGGCTAAATTACCGAACTACGGTGTTCCTAATATCAATCTATTCCCCGGCAACGGCGCCAAAAACTTGGTCGACACGTGGTGTATTGTGCAAGTGCGACAAGTGATAAAATAAAACGTATACTAAATTACTATCACCGACGTGCGATAGGCAGTGAACCTATCGTTTGTAGTGCAGTAGAGTGAGTAGACGAGTATCGAACACGAGGAATAAATCAAGTACTAGTAATTACCTATCGACTCGATATTTAGCCTAAATAAAATACGCAGAGTTTTGATGACTTAAACTGACACTTAATTCTAAATCGACTAGAAATTCAAAGAACACGTTAAACTGGTACGAAGCTTTCAGATAATAAAGAGTGCTCGGGATTCGAATCCCGCTAGGTATTATTGGCTAAGACAATGAACTATCGCTCCTACGTGATTCTGACTAGATCGCAGTAATTTTCCTGCCCGCTCGCGAGTTTGCTGTCGCCCTAAACGCTCGCGGGGATCTAAAATTCTTTAATTACTAACGGCGAGGATCGAGTATTTGCTGTCGCCCTATACTCGAATCCTATCTTCTATGAACGGCCTAATCGTTATTTAGCTGTCGCCCTAAACGATTTTCCAAACAATTACTTTAACACAGACATATTAAAGCAACGAAATAGTTTCATAGCACGATAAATAGTCAAAACACATAGTCACGATAATTACAAGTCTTAACTACGAAATATCCTAGCGTTCATCTAATCCCAAACACAAAGGGAATTAGCTACGCATAATAGAAGGAAAAACAACTGAGGAAATAGAAATTAGGAGAAAAGAACTCATAATCGTTGAAAGCTTGGGTAGATCTTTGTTCTTCGTTCCCTTTTGCGTAGAACTCCGTCTCTTGTGCTCCGGGGCGTGATTCTGCGTTCTTTTGTGCTATTTTTCGTCTCTAGAGGGTTTAGGAATTGTCTCTGGTCGAAGTCCCCTCTTTCTGAGTCGAATTTGGTCTTTTATAGGAAATTTCGCACTGGTCACGGCTTGGGACATGGGCTGTCACGGCCGTGACCGTCACCGACTCAAGGCGAGAAGATCGAAACAACACGTCACGGGCAAGTGCATGTATGGTCACGGCCGTGACCATCATCAGTGGGCCTCTCTGCCATCGGTCACGGGTAAGTGCATGACCTGTCACGGCCGTGACCAGGGGCAGTGATCAACTATTGGTTTCTGTCGGGCGTCACGGCTTGAAACACTGAGCGTCACGGCCGTGACGCTTGGCAGTGTATCTACGTTTGCGCTCTGTCACGGGTCACGGTCAGATGCTCTAGGTGTCACGGCCGTGACCTATAGCAGTTTTCGTCCTTTTTGCTCCGTTTTGCTCCGTTTTTGCTCCTTTTCGCTCCAAACTCGTTCTAAGTTCCTTCAACAATAAAACAAGTACAAATATATCGAATAAATGCATAAATTGATTGCTAACGCTTCATTATATCCCGAATAAATACTACGATAAACGTATCAAAATACGTTTATCATCATGTCATAACGATAGCGCCATACGACGTCACCATGGTAGCATAGAAGAGCCGTGACTCAACTGTGAGTCGACATCAGACGCCCATATCGGCGAATCTTTATCGCTCTCAGGCGATCGTATATTATGCACGCTATCATATCATGCCTTTCGTTCTAACGTGCGTGCACATGCTCATGTCATGAATATGCGTGTCATGCCATAATATCATGTAATTAAATCATGCGTGTCATATAACGCCATTAATTCATATAGGAAGTCACATAAATTCACATAAACATATAACACATAATTTCATGCACATATAATTATGTGTTGTAGTTGGGACTTCCACTTACCTGGTATCCTTAGCTTATTTAATCTTATCGTACGGTAAGTCGTAAATCTTCAAATCCTAAATATAGAAACATATAAATTAGGGTTTGTTAGTCTAGTTATAGTTTTACTAAAATGGCTTAATTTGAAAACCCTAGTTTTTGATTTTTATAAATTTCGAAACCCTAAAAATTAGAACTTAACCTAAACTAAGAAATACAATTTTAGACATAGATCTCGACATGTTTATAGTAAATCTCGATATCACTTCAGACTAGCTGTGGATTAAATTTCGATATAATATGCAAGGGTTGATATTTAGATACTATATAAAAATCTCGGTATGTATGTGTCGAGTATTGTGTTTGGGAGATATGTCGACATTGAACTAAAATGTCGAGGTGTAATCATATAAGATGTCGAAGAGTTATTATAGCAAAGTGTCGACATCACAACAAGATAAATGTCGACATGTATGTTATATTATAAACAAAGATTTCGATGGAAAGCATACAATGACTTCGATATTTATATGATATTATAAGTTAAATGTCGATATGTATTATAATAAGATGTCGAATTATGTGTCTTCGACATTGTATATCAAGATGTCGATATTAGAATGAGTTGTCGAGATGTGTGACTATAACCAAAATGTTGAGATGTCGAGATTATAGTTAAAATGTCGAGATGCCATGTAAAGATTTCAGTATCATATAAAGCTACATTGAATTAAATAAATAGATCTCGACATTTATGTTGTTTCGACATTATGATTAGTAATTCATCATTCTTGATTACTTAGAAAGGTCTCGACATCATTCCTCTCAGATATTTCGATATTACACTCAAACATGTCGACATTTAGCTTTTTAAACATCTCAATATATATCTTAAGTTCAGTCTCGACATCCTCTCATTTTCCTTTCAAGCTCGAAATCATCCCTCAACCTAATACAACCTCGAAACTTATAACTCGAAACTATATCACTTGAAAACATCTTTTTGGTATGAAAGTTATCTAAACCTTCGATCCAACTTAATCTTCTTCAAGAACAGTTGGAATATTATTTAGGGTATCATAGCTGTAAAATTTTCGATAGTTGAAGTCATATAAAACCCTAATATTTTTCCAAACTGTTATCTTAACAATCTCCTATGCATATTATCATTCGAATTGAACAGATTAACAATCAAAATAACAGTTCATACCTTTGCTCAATTTTCGTTCCTTCTAGTTCTGAATTCTTGAGGGTTTAGTTTGTGACTTGTCGAATGAAAATATGTTAGTTTCTTTGTAGTAAATTTAAGATAAGTATCATATATCACTTCATTGTATCTTGCGTGTTAAGGTAGCTAAGTTTTGTTGACTTTTCTTCATTAATACTTATCTATTTGAATTACTTAGTTAACATTCTCATAATATTATATATTGTATATCGGTTTTGTAGCTAGGAATTCGATTTTGTTATTAGTCATTAGACAACATTTCCTTGAAAAAGCATGAGATTGAAAGATCTCGGTTTTCATCATTTTGGCTTCAAGGATTTCGACATTCACTTATTTCGGATTTAGTATTTCAATCTTTAAGAATTTCGAGATCTACAGATCTCGAGATTCCTAGTTCCAAAACCCTAATATATCAAAATCTCTATCTAACCCTTTTTAAATCTCTTCGTACTAATTTATATTCCTTAAAATGTGGTATTAATACTTAATACATTAAATCAAATTTTCTAGGTTAGCTTACCATGTATTAGAAACCCTAAAATCAATAACTAACCCAATTTCAATTAATTCCTCTACTTGGTTAGTAACCCTAATAGCATTTAATTTAAAATCATATAAACACATAAAATCGTAAAACACGTCTCATGCAGTCACGTAAATCATATAATATGTATGCATATTTATTGGCCGACTTACTTACGGGACTCGGGTATTACATCCTCCCCCCCTTAAAAGGGATTTCGCCCCCGAAATCAGGCAGGGAGAAATAGCTCAGGGTAGTGGTTCCTCATATCGTCTTCCCGTTCCCACGTAGCTTCCTCCGTGGACTGATTCTGCCACAATACCTTAACCAATGGAATTTCTTTATTCCGTAATCGTTTCAGGTCGTACATAAGGATCTCCACTGGCTTTTCCTCGTAACTTAAATCTGGCTTGAGCTGTTGATGAGAATTTTCGGTGTTCAACACATGGCTTGGATCTGCGACGTATTTTCGTAACGTCGATACGTGAAAAATATCATGTACTTGAGCTAGCGAATTCGGTAGTTCCAGCTGATATGCAACTTCGCCAACTTTTCTGAGGATTCGGAACGGTCCTGTGTACCTTGGACTCAACTTGCCCTTTTTCCCAAATCGTTTAACACCTTTCATCGGGGACACCTTCAAGAATACAAAGTCTTCTGGTTCAAATTCTAATGGTCTACGCTTTTGGTCTGCGTAGCTTTTCTGCCTACTTTGGGCCGTTTTCATCCGTTCTCGTATTTGAGCAATGGCTTCTGTCATTTCTTGTACTAAATCAGGGCCTAGTATTGCTCGCTCTCCAACTTCATCCCAATGGATTGGAGATCTACATTTGCGTCCATATAACGCTTCGTATGGAGCCATTCCGATCGTTGCGTGGAAGCTGTTATTATATGAGAATTCGATCAACGGAAGATATCTGCTCCAATTTCCTTTAAAATCGAGCACACAGGCTCTTAGCATATCTTCCAACGTCTGGATTGTTCGTTCAGACTGCCCGTCTGTCTGAGGATGATAGGCAGTACTGAAGGATAATTTGGTTCCCATGGCCTTCTGTAAACTCATCCAGAATTTGGATAAGAATCTTGAATCACGATCAGAAACGATCGAGATTTGCACTCCGTGAAGTCGCACTATTTCTTGGATATATAATTCTGCGTATCTCTCCATCGAAAAGGTTGAGCTGATCGGCAGGAAATGAGCGGACTTAGTCAATCGATCAACGATGACCCATATGGCGTCGTGGCCTTTCACAGTCTTAGGCAAGCCAATAACGAAGTCCATCGTAATGTGGTCCCACTTCCATTCAGGTACTGGCAGGGACTGCAAGGTTCCTGCCGGTCGTTGATGTTCTGCCTTGATTTGCTGACACGTTAAGCATTGGTTCACAAAAGTTGCGATTTCTCTTTTCATTCCTGGCCACCAGTAGTTGGCTCGTAGATCTCTGTACATTTTTGTTGCTCCTGGGTGAATAGAATATACAGTGGTATGAGCTTCCATCATGACAGTCTTGCGAAGTTCGGGGTCGCTAGGAACATAGAGACGTCTTCTATAGTATAAACTTCCGTCGTCTCGTATGGTGAAGTCTGCTGATCTTTGTTCTATAGGAGTTTCTTTGATTTTCAGATATAATTCGTCATTCTCCTGGGCTTTCATAATTTGTTCCATCAGTGTAGGTCGAAGTGTTAACGCCGCTAATCTCGCTTCGATTTCGCCCATTGGTATCACTTCTACTTCGAGTTTCTGTAACTCCGTATTCACAGTCTTGCGGCTTAGTGCATCAGCTACCACGTTCGCCTTTCCTGGATGATAACTGATTACACAGTCGTAATCCTTAACCAATTCAAGCCATCGCCGTTGTCGCATGTTCAACTCCTTCTGGGTGAAGAAGTATTTCAGACTCTTGTGGTCTGTGAAAATTTCGCATCGCTCGCCGTATAAGTAGTGCCTCCAGATCATGAGAGCGAATACTACAGCGGCAAGCTCTAAGTCGTGAGTCGGATAGTTCTTCTCATAATCTTTGAGTTGACGCGAGGCATATGCTACGACATTTCCATTCTGCATCAGAACACATCCTAGGCCATTCTTAGATGCATCACTATAGACAGAAAACCCTCCAGTGCCTGTAGGAATAGTTAGCACTGGGGCCGTAGTAAGTCGTCGCTTAAGTTCCTGGAAACTCTGCTCGCAAGCATCGTCCCATTTAAATGGAGTATTTTTCTTCGTTAGTTTCGTCAGGGTTGATGCGATCTTGGAGAAATCCTTGATGAACTTCCTATAATACCCAGCTAGTCCTAGAAAACTTCGTATTTCTGTCACATTCGTCGGTTGAGGCCAATTGTTAATAGCCTCAATCTTGCTGGGGTCGACAGAAATTCCCGCTCCTGAGATAACGTGTCCAAGAAATGCGACTTGATCGAGCCAGAATTCGCATTTCTTGAATTTTGCGTACAACTGCTTTTCTCGTAATATTTCTAATACCGTCCTCAGGTGTTGTTCATGCTCCTCCTTGGTCTTCGAATAGATAAGAATGTCATCAATGAATACGATAACACACTTATCTAGGAATGACTTGAATACTCGGTTCATCAGGTCCATGAATGCTGCTGGCGCATTAGTTAGCCCAAAAGGCATGACTAGGAACTCGTAGTGCCCATAACGGGTACTAAAAGCAGTCTTCGGAACATCCTCTTCTCGAATCTTTAATTGGTGATATCCTGACCTTAAGTCGATCTTCGAAAAGACGGTTGCGCCTTGTAATTGGTCGAATAGGTCGTCAATTCGAGGAAGGGGGTACTTGTTCTTGATCGTAATTTTGTTCAGTTCCCTATAATCGATGCAGAGCCGCATCGATCCATCTTTCTTCTTAACGAATAAGACTGGTGCTCCCCATGGTGAGAAGCTCGGTTGAATGAACCCTTTTTGCAACAGTTCATCCAGTTGCTCCCTCAATTCCTTCAATTCTGCTGGAGCGAGTCGGTACGGTGCCTTAGAATCGGTGCCGCTCCTGGCACTAGGTCAATCGTGAATTGAATCTCCCGATCCGGTGGAAGTCCGGGTAAGTCTTCAGGAAATACATCGGGAAAATCTTGTACGACTGGGACTTCTTCTAATTTGGGAAGTAACCGTTCTTCGGATGATATCGCAAATACTAAATAAGCCTCGCATCCTGTCTTGATCAGACGGTGTGCCTTCATTGCTGAAATCTTGGGAATCTTATTATTTTTGCTAGTTCCCATGAACGTAAAGGGTTCGCTGTCTTCTAGGTTAAAGGTCACTTGCTTACGGTTACAGTCAATAACTGCTCCGTATTTCGATAGCCAGTCCATTCCTAAAATTACTTCATAATCATTCATTGGAATGACTATCAGGTCAACGGGTAAGGTCCTATCGTTCACTAGTACGGGGCTATCTCGTAAGATTTGGTTGGTTCTCATAGAGGTTCCGTGAGGGATAGTAACATTGTACTCATAGCTAACTGGGTTAGGCGTAATCCCGAGTCTCGCCACGTAGTTAGTAGATGCAAATGAATGCGTGGCTCCTGTAGCACCCGGGTTTCCCGTAAGTATTTAGGGCCAATAAATTAGCAAAATGTGACTCCGTGAATTATGTGCATTAAGGTGAATTATGTGCATAAACGTGATTTACGTGCTCAATATGACTTAAGTGCAACTTCGTGTTTTACGAAATTGGGTGCGATTAAATAGTGCTTATGTGACTTACTTGAAATTGTGTGGAAAATTACGTGCTTAGGCGATTTCTTGAATTTAGTACAATTAAATCGTACCAAGTGATCCCTAACTTATTTAGGAATTTTCGAAAGTTGGACAAGGAAATTGGATCATGAGAGGAAATTTGACCATGGTACTAATGGGCTATAATTAAATCCAAACTTAGGCCCAAATAAGATCTCAAACTTGGGCCCAATAACCTTAGAAATAAGGTTTAGCAAACAAGATCCTTGGATTTAGGGAAACCCACGCCAAGTTGTTCCATCACAATAAAATATCTAGCTAAACATTTCGAAACTCCATAACCACTTTTAAGAGTAACCCACGAAATTAGAAAGAAAGGAGAAGGGAAAGGAGCCGAGAAGATTTCAACGAAAGGAACACCTCAAGTTAACTTGGACTTCGAAAATTAGTAAGTGACGAAAATCCCTTAAACCATTTCGACTTTTATACTAAGAATTGTTTAGCTAAATTTCGAGCTTAGGTTTGTACTAAGGATGTTTGTTTGAGCAAATATGAAGTTAAGTAGCATAGCATGTGATTTAGAACTTAGAATGCTAGGTAGAATAAGCTATGGAATGGTGTTCGATGGGATGATGAATGGCGAAGAAAGAAGATGATGATAAATGTCGAATGATGTAGGTGAAATGTCGAGCTAAAAGTCGACATTAAAGTCGAGCTCAATATCGAATAGAATTGAGTATAAAATGTCGAGGTGAAATCTCGTGTCGACATTTATGTTCCAAGATGTCGAGATCTCTAAATCACAAAATGTCGAGTAATAAATATAATGTCGAAACATAATGTCGAAGTGATAAGAAATAAAAATGTCGAGTCTTTCTATGTTGATAAAATGTCGAACTCTAAGAAATTAATGTAAATGTCGAGAGTAGTCATGTCGACATTTTCTACAAAAGTCGAATTAAAATGTCGAGGGTAGATAGAGAAAAATGTCGGGATCTTTAATTTACTCAAATGTCGAATTCAAAGAAAATCAGTACAAATGTCGAACCAAAGAAAAAGTCGAAACCATGTGATAGATAAAATGTCGACTCGTCACATCGAATAAAATGTCGAGTAAAATGTCGAGCTTATATAGTTAAAAAGTCGGGATGAGCATTAGGATTCATATCGACATTTTGTTGAAATGTCGAGATATCGAGTAAGAAGTCGAATGCCTAAAATGTCGATGAAAAATATGTCGACATTTTATAAATGTCGAGATACATGAAAGTCTCATGTCGACATTTCCAAATTAAAAATATCGAGATCATGATAAAGAGAACTTCGAGATGATAGGATAAATGTCGAAGTTGACACATTGAGATTTAGAAAATGTCGAGCCGCATAAAAAGTCGAAGCCTCATAAAATGTCGAGCTCTGATTTAAAAATCTCGAGATCAAGCTCGAGATTTATCAGACCCGAGATTTATTTCGAAAACAATAGCTCGAGATTTTCTTATAATGTCGAGATTTAATATTTAACCAACAATTCGAAATCTATTTTAACTCATGATATACATTTAGGGCTCGAAGATTAGCATACTTAAACCACTAAATAAAATAGCGCACTGACACCAATATTTCATGCCTAAGGTCGGGACTTAGGAACACTTACGGATCAGGCGATTGCTAATCTACGGACGACAGGTAAGTGGAAGTCCAACTACGACACACAACATGTTTTACGTGCCTAAATTGTATGATTACGTGCTTATGTGGCTTCATGAATTAGTAAATTGATTTAAGTATTAAATGTGGTAAGCCTATGTTGCATTTACTTGCATTTGCATATGCATACTCACGTGCACACACGAACTCGTGAGGAAGGGTCGTGGGGTTGAGTGTGCGTAATGATGTGTCGCATGTACGCGACGAGGACTTGCCGATGTGGGCAAGTGTGTCGACTCGTAGTTGAGTCAGGGGCTGTCTACTATGCTACCAGGGCGGCGTTTTAGCGTCGTCGTACTATTATTGTAGATATATATATTGATATCCTATGGATAGGATTTGGGCATGGCCCATGGCGGTAAGGTGCGACCTGGAGGGTGCGACCTGAGGGTGTAAGCGACACAGGGTGGAACCCTGGTGTAGGCGACCTCAGCGTGGGCTACCAGCGTGAGCGACCGCCGGACAGTCGGGGATGACCGGGTTCATATGGCGACCTAGGGGAACGATGTGCATCCTAGGGTTCGGCCATCCGGCGTGGACCGCTGTCGTATTGTCCTTGAGGGACGTGAGCTCTTGTGGTGCATAGTTAGATTAGCCGAGGGCCCTGAGTGAAATTAGTCTGAGTACGTTGGTACGAGTGTTATATGCATCGGCGCGGTACGCCATTGCGAGTGTTATATGCATCGGCGAGGATTGCCTTTGCAAGGGTTGTGTGCATCGGCGTGGATTGCCTTTGCGAGTATTATATGCATCGGCGCGGATTGCCTTTGCGGGGAGTGACACGTGCATACATGCATGATTTCTGCTTACTGAGCCTCGGTGGCTCATTCCTTACGTTGTGTGTTGTAGGCACCGACGACCACGGTATGTGATCGTATTGCAAGACAAGGCCGACCTTTTGAAGCTTCGTGCTGCTTTTGGGGGTGGACGTGTGTGTGTGGATGACGACCTGTGAGGCCGGGCGCATAGGAGCTTTTGCTGTGCCGACACACCTTCGCCGTTGTAGTTAGACCATGTCTGGAACTTGATGTCCGACATGCATTCTTTTGTCTTGTATAGAACGATGTTACATTCCATGAATGAAAAATGAAAAAAAAAATTGTACGCGTTTTCGGTGCACTTCTTTACTTGCAAACTCGCTAGGCACGTAGATATGCGCTAGATTAGGCGGTTAGAAAGTCGGGGCGCCACAGGGTGGTATCGGAGCTTCGGTCACAGGTTCTGTAGACTGTCCACACACACACACCCAAAAGAGCGGAAGCGGCCTTGCAAGTAAGTGTTAAGTCTATGTGATTTTCTATGTTGTATAATTTATTGGCCATAGGACAATCAGGATAGGGTAGAAAGATGGTAAGAACGAGAGGAGAGTCGAGTGGTGGCGACGACCAGAACAGGGGAAACACGGCCCCTCCCGACAATCGGGACGCAACAATTTTCCAACTGACGGAACTAGTCCGCCAGCAGTCAACGCAGATTCAACAGCTTATTCAGCAGAATACTGCTAATGCTGGGCCAACTCAGGCGGAAAGGACTGAGGTGGTGGGAGAACGATTCCGAAGGTTGAACCCACCGACCTTCGAAGACACAGCGGACTCAACAGCCGCTGAAGACTGGTTAAGGACTCTCGAGAGCATGTTCGTCTATAGTAGAGTTCCGGAGGCGGAGAAAGCCCTATGTGCTGCGTTCCTACTACGAGGGAGCGCAGGGCACTGGTGGGACACCATCATGGTGTTGGAGAACCCCGCTACAATGAGCTGGGAGAGGTTCAAGGAGTTGTTCCGGGGCAAGTACCTCACCGCCCCGATTCGAGCACAGCGCCTAAACGAATTCATCAACCTCAGGCAGGGTTCTATGACGGTGGCCGATTACATAAGGAAGTTTGAGCAGCTGTCCAGGTTCGCTGCTCACATGGTCAGCACGGAAGCCCTGAAAATCGAACGCTTTTTGGAAGGATTGAAGCCCGAGCTCTACAGAGATGTGAGCATGGCGGGAATTCAGGGAGCTACTTACTCCCAAGTAGCAGAGAGAGCGATGGTGGCTGAACAGGCGGAAGCCAGAATCGTGAAGGCACAAGAGGCTAAACGCAAGTTCGCGCAAATGCAAGGAGCGCAATGGAGCGGAGGAGACCAGAAACGGCAGTTCATGCCTAAAGGAGGCAAGAAGAGATTTCAGAACCGGCCTCATCAACAGCCTCAGGGGACGATGAACAGACCCCCAAATCCAAACCAGAACCAAGGAGCAGCGCAGGGCCCATACTGCCAGAAGTGCGGGAAAAGGCACTTTGGGAACTGCAACATGCAAGTCAACACCTGCTTTAGGTGTGGGAAGCCGGGCCACTTTGTGAGACAGTGCCCGGAGGGTGCTTCGGGAAATCAGACCGGAAGTCAAGCAGGACCTCAAAGGGTGCCAGCTCGGGTGTATACCATCACATCCGAAGAAGCAGAGAACAATCCGGAGGTGGTAGCAGGTACCCTACTAGTCCACCAAACTCCCACGTGCATTCTAGTAGATTCCGGGGCGACCCACTCGTTTGCGTCCGTAAAGTATGTGATGAAACTCGGGGTAACGCCTGAGCGAGTCGATTACGAGTATAGCGTAGCAA
Source organism: Craterostigma plantagineum (assembly GCA_027422505.1). Lineage (NCBI taxonomy): Eukaryota > Viridiplantae > Streptophyta > Magnoliopsida > Lamiales > Linderniaceae > Craterostigma > Craterostigma plantagineum. The sequence goes on along the minus strand of JAPQWV010000319.1, from coordinate 474,842 downwards.
TTCCAAGCGGGGCACCAACTAGGACTAGCCAAATGATAAGAAATTGCCCGGTCCTAGTCGGTAATAGGGAATTATCTGTAGATTTGATAGTCATCCCGATGGACGACTACGAAGTGATCCTCGGGATGGACTGGCTCTCAAAATACGGAGCAGTGATAGACTGTAACCGTAAAGTAGTTACGTTTAGTTTAGAAGGGGAAGAATCTTTCACCTTCAGGGGGATAATGAAAGGAAGAGGCTTTCCGAGGATATCAGCCTTAAAAGCTCAGCGACTAATCAATTCCGGGTGCGAGGCATACCTGGTGTTCGCGCTAAAGGCAGAAGAGAATACCCCCACGGAACCCGAGGACGTACCTGTGATTAAAGACTTCCTAGAGGTATTTCCAGAAGAATTGCCGGGATTACCCCAGACAGAGAAATCGAGTTTACAATTGACCTGGTGCCGGGAGCAGCTCCAGTGTCCAAGGCTCCATATCGCTTAGCGCCAACCGAATTAAAGGAATTAAAGGAACAAATAGATGAACTCCTACAGAAAGGATACATTCAGACCAGCTTTTCTCCCTGGGGTGCGCCAGTCCTGTTCGTACGAAAGAAGGATGGCTCGATGAGATTATGTATAGACTACAGGGAGTTGAACAAGCTGACGATCAAGAACAAGTATCCACTACCCCGAATAGACGACCTCTTCGACCAATTACAAGGCGCCACAGTATTTTCTAAGATCGATTTGAGGTCGGGCTACCATCAACTGAAAATCCGCAAGGAAGACATTCCCAAAACGGCATTCAGTACTAGATACGGGCATTTCGAATTCCTAGTAATGCCTTTTGGACTGACGAACGCACCGGCGGCCTTTATGGACCTAATGAACCGGGTGTTCGAAGCCTATTTAGACAAGTTCGTGATCGTGTTCATAGATGACATCCTCGTCTATTCCAAGACGGAGGAGGATCACGAACAACACCTACGAGTAGTACTCGGAGTATTGAGGGAAAAGCAGTTGTACGCCAAGTATAAGAAGTGTGAATTCTGGCTGGACCAAGTAGCATTTTTGGGACACATTGTCTCGGGAGCGGGAATCTCGGTGGACCCGAGCAAAATCGAAGCAATTAACGATTGGCCACAGCCGACCAACGTAACGGAAGTACGAAGCTTCCTAGGCTTAGCAGGCTACTACCGGAAGTTTATAAAAGATTTCTCGAAAATTGCCTCTACACTCACGAAGCTAACCAGAAAGAACACACCTTTTCAATGGAACAAAGAGTGCGAACAAAGCTTCCAAGAACTGAAAAAGCGACTTACGACAGCCCCAGTACTAACGATACCCACGGGGACAGGAGGGTTCTCAGTGTATAGCGACGCCTCGAAGAACGGGCTAGGATGCGTACTGATGCAGAACGGTAACGTGGTGGCTTACGCCTCACGACAATTGAAGGAGTACGAAAAGAACTACCCTACACACGACTTGGAGCTAGCAGCGGTAGTCTTCGCTCTCAAAATTTGGAGGCACTACTTGTATGGAGAAAGATGCGAAATCTACACCGATCACAAGAGCTTAAAGTATTTCTTCACCCAGAAGGAACTCAATATGAGACAAAGACGGTGGCTGGAATTGGTGAAAGACTATGATTGCGTAATCAACTACCACCCAGGGAAGGCGAACGTGGCAGCTGATGCTCTAAGCCGGAAATCTGTGAGCGCGAAACTTCAACAGCTCGACGTGGAAGTCGTACCATTGGGAGAAGTCGAGGTGAAGTTAGCAGCTCTGACTCTGCAACCAACGCTACTGGAGCAGATCAAAAAGGCACAGGAAAACGATGAGTTTTACCTGAAAGCTAAGGAAGCACAAACCGAGCAATCAACGACAGACTTCGTGTTTCGGGACGACGGAAGTTTATACTACAAGAGTAGATTATACGTACCGAACGACGCGGATCTTAGACGAGTTATACTGACAGAAGCACATACCACACCATATTCGGTACACCCAGGAGCTACAAAGCTTTATAGGGATCTAAGGACCAACTACTGGTGGCCGGGAATGAAAAAAGACGTAGCAACGTTCGTGAGCCAATGCCTCACCTGCCAGCAAATTAAGGCAGAACATCAGCGACCGGCAGGGACGCTGCAACCCTTACCCATTCCAGAGTGGAAGTGGGACAATATAACGATGGATTTCGTGAGCGGATTGCCGAGGAACGCGAAAGGACACGACGCAATTTGGGTAATCGTAGATCGACTTACAAAATCTGCCCATTTTCTGCCAATAAGTACGACGTTCACCATGGAGCGATACGCGGAACTGTATATCCAAGAGATAGTACGACTCCATGGAGTACCGTTGTCAATAGTATCGGACCGTGATTCAAGATTCCAATCTAAATTCTGGACGAGTTTACAAAAGGCCATGGGGACGAAGTTGGCATTTAGCACAGCATATCATCCGCAAACGGACGGCCAATCCGAGCGAACGATCCAAACACTGGAAGATATGTTACGAGCCTGTGTGCTTGATTTCAAAGGCAACTGGAGCAAGTACCTTCCACTTGTAGAATTCTCGTACAACAACAGTTATCAAACCACGATTGGAATGGCACCTTACGAAGCCTTATACGGACGAAAGTGCAGGTCCCCAGTACATTGGGACGAAGTCGGTGAACGGGCGATGTTAGGCCCAGACATGATACGAGAAATGACGGAAAACATCGCGATGATCCGAGAGAGAATGCGCACGGCGCAGAGTAGACAGAAGAGTTATGCGGATCGGAGACGTAGACCGCTAGAATTCGAGGTGAATGATTGGGTTTTCGTGAAAGTATCGCCAATGAAGGGCGTTAAGAGATTCGACAAGAAGGGAAAACTAAGCCCAAGATACATTGGTCCCTTCAAGATAGTGAAAAGAGTTGGTGAAGTAGCGTACCAACTGGAACTACCAGCATCGTTGTCGCAAGTACACGATGTGTTCCACGTGTCGACTTTGCGAAAGTATATTGCCGACCCAAGCCATGTGCTAACGAACGACACTCTGCACCAACACTTGAAGCCAGATTTGAGTTACGAGGAAACACCCGTCGAGGTTTTGATGCATGAAACGAAGAGACTTAGGAACAAAGAGATTCCTCTAGTAAAGGTTCTGTGGCGGAATCAGTCAGTACAGGAAGCCACATGGGAACGTGAGGATGAAATGAGGGTCCGCTATCCTGAATTGTTCCGAACGGGCTGATTTCGGGGGCGAAATCCTCCTTAAGGGGGGGAGGATGTAGCACCCGGGTTTCCCGTAAGTATTTAGGGCCAATAAATTAGCAAAATGTGACTCCGTGAATTATGTGCATTAAGGTGAATTATGTGCATAAACGTGATTTACGTGCTCAATATGACTTAAGTGCAACTTCGTGTTTTACGAAATTGGGTGCGATTAAATAGTGCTTATGTGACTTACTTGAAATTGTGTGGAAAATTACGTGCTTAGGCGATTTCTTGAATTTAGTACAATTAAATCGTACCAAGTGATCCCTAACTTATTTAGGAATTTTCGAAAGTTGGACAAGGAAATTGGATCATGAGAGGAAATTTGACCATGGTACTAATGGGCTATAATTAAATCCAAACTTAGGCCCAAATAAGATCTCAAACTTGGGCCCAATAACCTTAGAAATAAGGTTTAGCAAACAAGATCCTTGGATTTAGGGAAACCCACGCCAAGTTGTTCCATCACAATAAAATATCTAGCTAAACATTTCGAAACTCCATAACCACTTTTAAGAGTAACCCACGAAATTAGAAAGAAAGGAGAAGGGAAAGGAGCCGAGAAGATTTCAACGAAAGGAACACCTCAAGTTAACTTGGACTTCGAAAATTAGTAAGTGACGAAAATCCCTTAAACCATTTCGACTTTTATACTAAGAATTGTTTAGCTAAATTTCGAGCTTAGGTTTGTACTAAGGATGTTTGTTTGAGCAAATATGAAGTTAAGTAGCATAGCATGTGATTTAGAACTTAGAATGCTAGGTAGAATAAGCTATGGAATGGTGTTCGATGGGATGATGAATGGCGAAGAAAGAAGATGATGATAAATGTCGAATGATGTAGGTGAAATGTCGAGCTAAAAGTCGACATTAAAGTCGAGCTCAATATCGAATAGAATTGAGTATAAAATGTCGAGGTGAAATCTCGTGTCGACATTTATGTTCCAAGATGTCGAGATCTCTAAATCACAAAATGTCGAGTAATAAATATAATGTCGAAACATAATGTCGAAGTGATAAGAAATAAAAATGTCGAGTCTTTCTATGTTGATAAAATGTCGAACTCTAAGAAATTAATGTAAATGTCGAGAGTAGTCATGTCGACATTTTCTACAAAAGTCGAATTAAAATGTCGAGGGTAGATAGAGAAAAATGTCGGGATCTTTAATTTACTCAAATGTCGAATTCAAAGAAAATCAGTACAAATGTCGAACCAAAGAAAAAGTCGAAACCATGTGATAGATAAAATGTCGACTCGTCACATCGAATAAAATGTCGAGTAAAATGTCGAGCTTATATAGTTAAAAAGTCGGGATGAGCATTAGGATTCATATCGACATTTTGTTGAAATGTCGAGATATCGAGTAAGAAGTCGAATGCCTAAAATGTCGATGAAAAATATGTCGACATTTTATAAATGTCGAGATACATGAAAGTCTCATGTCGACATTTCCAAATTAAAAATATCGAGATCATGATAAAGAGAACTTCGAGATGATAGGATAAATGTCGAAGTTGACACATTGAGATTTAGAAAATGTCGAGCCGCATAAAAAGTCGAAGCCTCATAAAATGTCGAGCTCTGATTTAAAAATCTCGAGATCAAGCTCGAGATTTATCAGACCCGAGATTTATTTCGAAAACAATAGCTCGAGATTTTCTTATAATGTCGAGATTTAATATTTAACCAACAATTCGAAATCTATTTTAACTCATGATATACATTTAGGGCTCGAAGATTAGCATACTTAAACCACTAAATAAAATAGCGCACTGACACCAATATTTCATGCCTAAGGTCGGGACTTAGGAACACTTACGGATCAGGCGATTGCTAATCTACGGACGACAGGTAAGTGGAAGTCCAACTACGACACACAACATGTTTTACGTGCCTAAATTGTATGATTACGTGCTTATGTGGCTTCATGAATTAGTAAATTGATTTAAGTATTAAATGTGGTAAGCCTATGTTGCATTTACTTGCATTTGCATATGCATACTCACGTGCACACACGAACTCGTGAGGAAGGGTCGTGGGGTTGAGTGTGCGTAATGATGTGTCGCATGTACGCGACGAGGACTTGCCGATGTGGGCAAGTGTGTCGACTCGTAGTTGAGTCAGGGGCTGTCTACTATGCTACCAGGGCGGCGTTTTAGCGTCGTCGTACTATTATTGTAGATATATATATTGATATCCTATGGATAGGATTTGGGCATGGCCCATGGCGGTAAGGTGCGACCTGGAGGGTGCGACCTGAGGGTGTAAGCGACACAGGGTGGAACCCTGGTGTAGGCGACCTCAGCGTGGGCTACCAGCGTGAGCGACCGCCGGACAGTCGGGGATGACCGGGTTCATATGGCGACCTAGGGGAACGATGTGCATCCTAGGGTTCGGCCATCCGGCGTGGACCGCTGTCGTATTGTCCTTGAGGGACGTGAGCTCTTGTGGTGCATAGTTAGATTAGCCGAGGGCCCTGAGTGAAATTAGTCTGAGTACGTTGGTACGAGTGTTATATGCATCGGCGCGGTACGCCATTGCGAGTGTTATATGCATCGGCGAGGATTGCCTTTGCAAGGGTTGTGTGCATCGGCGTGGATTGCCTTTGCGAGTATTATATGCATCGGCGCGGATTGCCTTTGCGGGGAGTGACACGTGCATACATGCATGATTTCTGCTTACTGAGCCTCGGTGGCTCATTCCTTACGTTGTGTGTTGTAGGCACCGACGACCACGGTATGTGATCGTATTGCAAGACAAGGCCGACCTTTTGAAGCTTCGTGCTGCTTTTGGGGGTGGACGTGTGTGTGTGGATGACGACCTGTGAGGCCGGGCGCATAGGAGCTTTTGCTGTGCCGACACACCTTCGCCGTTGTAGTTAGACCATGTCTGGAACTTGATGTCCGACATGCATTCTTTTGTCTTGTATAGAACGATGTTACATTCCATGAATGAAAAATGAAAAAAAAAATTGTACGCGTTTTCGGTGCACTTCTTTACTTGCAAACTCGCTAGGCACGTAGATATGCGCTAGATTAGGCGGTTAGAAAGTCGGGGCGCCACAGCTCCTGAATCAACTAATATGCATGTCGGGGTTGAATGGATAAGGAGAGTACCTGCCACCACAGACGGATTGTTCTCCGCTTCTTCAGATGTCAGCGTGTAAACCCTAGCAGGTACCGTAGGTGGCCTAGTTTGGGCAGGGGCTTGACTTCCAGATGCCACTTCCGGGCATGCCTTAGAAAAGTGGCCTGTCTTGCCGCACTTATAACAGGTAGCATTCTGAGAATAGCACACGCCCAGATGTCGACGTGTGCACCTGGGGCATGGGGGTATACTCATCGGAGGTCTCCCCTGATTAGGATTGAATTGTTGATTATGACTGAATGGTCGTGGAGGTCCGAGTCGATTCGGGAAGTTAGGTCTGACATTCTTGGGGTTAAAGGGCTTCTTTGGGTTGCCTCCATTCCATTTCGGCCCTTGGACAAATTTTCTTTTTGCTTCGTGAGCGCGCATAATTCGAAGTTCCGCTTGCTCTGCCATTAGCGCGCGTTCAGCCACTTGAGCGTAGGTAGCTCCTTGGGATCCGGCCATGTTCACATCTCTATATAGTTCAGGCTTCAGGCCTTCCAAGAAACGCTCCACCTTTAACGCGTCTGTGCTCACCATGTGAGCTGCGAATCGAGACAGTTGCTCGAATTTCCTAATGTATTCTGCTACAGTCATCGGGCCCTGGCGTAGGTTGATGAATTCATTCATCCTTTGAGCTCTGACTGGGGCGGTAAAATATTTGCTCCTAAAAAGTTCCTTGAACCGGTCCCACGTCATTGTGATAGGGTCTTCAAAGGCGAGAATTGTATCCCACCAGTGGCCTGCACTTCCTCTCAGCAGGAAGGCAGCACATAACACCTTTTCATCCTCTGGAATGCTGCTATATTGGAACATGCTTTCCAGAGTTCGAAGCCAATCTTCAGCCGCTGTAGGGTCAACGGCATCTTCAAAAGTCGGGGGATTGAGTTTGTGAAATCTTTCCCCAACTATTTCAACTCTTTCCGCCTGAGAGAGATTATTACTAGATTGTCCGCCCGCATTTCGCTGTTGCATCATTTCTTGAATTTGTGCGGATTGCTGGCGAACAAGTTCGGTGAGCTGAAGAATCGCTGTATCGCGATTATCGGTTGATGTTTCGGGCTCTTTACCTTTGCTAACACTTCCGCTACCCTCACTTCTTGTTCTACCCATTCTTGTCCTGACACCCTAATAGTCCCTATGGCCAATAAATTACGCACATACAACATTCATAGAAACATAAAACTTACTAGCAAGGCCGCTTCCGTGCTTTTGAGTGTGTGTACATGGACAGTCTGCAGAACTTGTAACCGAAAGCTCTGATACCACCTGCGGCGCCCCTGACTCCTACCGCCCATTCTTACTACTATTTATGTGACTGCATGTGATATAAATGAAATCTATATACAAAAATGCGTACAAAATTTTTCCTTTTATATAAAGGAAATTCTTCTGTACAGTGCAAAATATTTTTAGGACGTAAATACATAGGTGAGTGCGCATGCGTGTTCAAAATAATCTATTGGCCCGCCAATCAGGTCGCATCCATGTACACACTGCCACCTCAAAAGTCCTCCGAAAGCTTCAAAACTAGGCCTCGCCTTCGTAAAATCACATACCGTGATCCCGCGAACCTACAACACATAAATACGTGGAATGAGCTTATAAAGCTCAGTAAGTGAAAGTTATGCATGCCGTGCACGTGTCCTATCTCACAAAGGCATCCGCGCCAATGCTCCCTAGACCTCATATTTTTCCTTGTCTTGTCTTGTCATATAGGGCCCTCGGCTATCTTGCTATGCACCATCATGGAGCTCGAATCCACTAGGGATAAATAAATATAAGTGGCAATACCCACTCAAGGGAGGCTAACCCTAGGGCGCCTTTTCTGTCCCAAGGTGGTTTCATACGCCACGCGGACGCTTCACACTGGTAGCCTAATCTGAGGTAGTCGACACCAGAGGTACCCTCGGTATCGCTTACTCCCTCAGCTCGCACCCTCCAGGTTTCACGACCCGCCATGAGGGCATTAGCCCTAAAATCATGTCTTGCCTTGTACATGTCATGTCATAACGGTAGCGCCATACGACGTCACCATGGTAGCATAGAAGAGCCGTGACTCAACTGTGAGTCGACATCAGACGCCCATATCGGCGAATCTTTATCGCTCTCAGGCGATCGTATATTATGCACGCTATCATATCATGCCTTTCGTTCTAACGTGCGTGCACATGCTCATGTCATGAATATGCGTGTCATGCCATAATATCATGTAATTAAATCATGCGTGTCATATAACGCAATTAATTCATATAGGAAGTCACATAAATTCACATAAACATATAACACATAATTTCATGCACATATAATTATGTGTTGTAGTTGGGACTTCCACTTACCTGGTATCCTTAGCTTATTTAATCTTATCGTACGGTAAGTCGTAAATCTTCAAATCCTAAATATAGAAACATATAAAATTAGGGTTTGTTAGTCTAGTTATAGTTTTACTAAAATGGCTTAATTTGAAAACCCTAGTTTTTGATTTTTATAAATTTCGAAACCCTAAAAATTAGAACTTAACCTAAACTAAGAAATACAATTTTAGACATAGATCTCGACATGTTTATAGTAAATCTCGATATCACTTCAGACTAGCTGTGGATTAAATTTCGATATAATATGCAAGGGTTGATATTTAGATACTATATAAAAATCTCGGTATGTATGTGTCGAGTATTGTGTTTGGGAGATATGTCGACATTGAACTAAAATGTCGAGGTGTAATCATATAAGATGTCGAAGAGTTATTATAGCAAAGTGTCGACATCACAACAAGATAAATGTCGACATGTATGTTATATTATAAACAAAGATTTCGATGGAAAGCATACAATGACATCGATATTTATATGATATTATAAGTTAAATGTCGATATGTATTATAATAAGATGTCGAATTATGTGTCTTCGACATTGTATATCAAGATGTCGATATTAGAATGAGTTGTCGAGATGTGTGACTATAACCAAAATGTTGAGATGTCGAGATTATAGTTAAAATGTCGAGATGCCATGTAAAGATTTTAGTATCATATAAAACTACATTGAATTAAATAAATAGATCTCGACATTTATGTTGTTTCGACATTATGATTAGTAATTCATCATTCTTGATTACTTAGAAAGGTCTCGACATCATTCCTCTCAGATATTTCGATATTACACTCAAACATGTCGACATTTAGCTTTTTAAACATCTCAATATATATCTTAAGTTCAGTCTCGACATCCTCTCATTTTCCTTTCAAGTTCGAAATCATCCCTCAACCTAATACAACCTCGAAACTTATAACTCGAAACTATATCACTTGAAAACATCTTTTTGGTATGAAAGTTATCAAAACCTTCGATCCAACTTAATCTTCTTCAAGAACAGTTGGAATATTATTTAGGGTATCATAGCTGTAAAATTTTCGATAGTTGAAGTCATATAAAACCCTAATATTTTTCCAAACTGTTATCTTAACAATCTCCTATGCATATTATCATTCGAATTGAACAGATTAACAATCAAAATAACAGTTCATACCTTTGCTCAATTTTCGTTCCTTCTAGTTCTGAATTCTTGAGGGTTTAGTTTGTGACTTGTCGAATGAAAATATGTTAGTTTCTTTGTAGTAAATTTAAGATAAGTATCATATATCACTTCATTGTATCTTGCGTGTTAAGGTAGCTAAGTTTTGTTGACTTTTCTTCATTAATACTTATCTATTTGAATTACTTAGTTAACATTCTCATAATATTATATATTGTATATCGGTTTTGTAGCTAGGAATTCGATTTTGTTATTAGTCATTAGACAACATTTCCTTGAAAAGCATGAGATTGAAAGATCTCGGTTTTCATCATTTTGGCTTCAAGGATTTCGACATTCACTTATTTCGGATTTAGTATTTCAATCTTTAAGAATTTCGAGATCTACAGATCTCGAGATTCCTAGTTCCAAAACCCTAATATATCAAAATCTCTATCTAACCCTTTTTAAATCTCTTCGTACTAATTTATATTCCTTAAAATGTGGTATTAATACTTAATACATTAAATCAAATTTTCTAGGTTAGCTTACCATGTATTAGAAACCCTAAAATCAATAACTAACCTAATTTCAATTAATTCCTCTACTTGGTTAGTAACCCTAATAGCATTTAATTTAAAATCATATAAACACATAAAATCGTAAAACACGTCTCATGCAGTCACGTAAATCATATAATATGTATGCATATTTATTGGCCGACTTACTTACGGGACTCGGGTATTACAGTTATGGAACTTCATGAGTCAAATAGCACTCATTGGAAATCCAAATTCATTGATGGTCTTCCTTTCCTATTTGCCGAAAGAGTTAAGAAAACTCTTAGAAATAGAGAATCCAGTATAGATTATAATTCATATACTTACGGTAGATTAATAGGAACTTGTATACAAGAAGGTTTAGCTTTATGCAACGAAATAAAGCTTAACAAACAACTTAAGAGACATTCTCTTGATGAGAAAAAACAATTAGGAGAATTCTGTAGTCAATTTGGTTTAGAAAACCCTCCTTATTCGAGTAAACCTCGTAAAGAGTATAAACCTAAAAAATACTCTCCTAAGCAATATGAAAAAAGAAAATATAGAAAATCTAAACGAAGAGAACAAAAAATCTCAAAAGATAATAAAAATTATCAATACAGAAATAAATTTCCTCCAATTGTTTGTCGCAAATGCGGTAAAATTGGTCATAAAGCAGCAACTTGTTGGACCAAGAAGAAGATTAATAATTTAGATATTGATAATGATTTAAAAGAAACACTATCTAAAATCTCCGACATCGAAATAGATTCTTCCTCAAACGAGGAAAACAATATTATTGAGGAAGATATATCATCTTCAGAATCCAAAGAATGTCAAAATTGTCAAATAGGTCAGTCTTGTTCTAAAAATAAAAGTTCAGAATCTGAACCAGAAGATAATTTATATCAAATGATATCTCAATTTCAAGAATTAAATGTCCTTGATAAAATCTTCTAGAAATATTAAAAGAAACAGAAGATCCGGATTTAAAAAAATTAACCATTAAAAAAATAATCAAAAAGGAAGAAGAAACTTCAAAAGAAGTTATTCCTAAAATTATTAAATCTGAACCTTATAGTATGTCCGAAGTTATGAAATTACTTCGTAATAAAAACCAATTAAATAAAAATCAATCAACTGCTAATATCAAAGATTTGACAATAGAAATTTCAAACTTAAAAGATGAAATTAAAAATTTAAAATTAAGTCATATAGACTTAGAAAGAAGATTTTCTATATTAGAAAAAGGAAAAGAAATTGCTAACGAATTTAAAGTTAATGTAGACTTTGCCAGTACTTCTAAGAATTTTCATGAAGACAATTTTCTATCAACCTTAGAAGTTATTACTTCTCAAAAATGGTTAGTGAAAATCTCACTACTCATTGACGGAAACTTTCAAAGAAATCTTATCGCTTTAATAGATAGTGGTGCAGATTTAAATTGTATTCAGGAAGGAATAATTCCTACTCAATATTTTCATAAAACAACTCATTCTCTTAGCTCTGCAAGCGGAGAAAAACTTCAAATTAATTATAAAATCCCTAAGGCCTTTATTTGTAAAAATAAGGTCTGTATTCCTACTTCATTCTTGCTGGTCAAGAATATTACAAACCAAGTAATCCTTGGTACTCCGTTCCTTAGGAAAATATTTCCCATCCAAAATATTAATGAACATGGATTTAAAGGCAACTTCGAAAACCAAAGAAGTTTACTTTGAATTCATTACTGAACCTTTTTCAAGAATTCTTAATGAAATTAAGGATTCTATTCTTATTAAAGCAAAAGAAAAACAGGTAAATTACCTTAAGCAAGAAATTAACATACTTACGATTGAGGCTAAAATCCAAAATCCTAAGTTACAAGAAAAAAGTAAATTACTATACAATGAATTTACGTTGCAAATATGTAATGATCTTCCAAATGCTTTTTGGAATAGGAAAAAACATATAGTTTCTTTACCTTATGAAGATGATTTTAGTGAGAAAAATATTCCCACTAAAGCTCGTCCTTGTCAGATGAATTCTGAATTATTAGAATTATGTAAAAAAGAAATAACTTCTCTTTTACAGAAAGGTTTAATAAAACCTTCTAAATCACCTTGGTCATGCACAGCCTTTTATGTCAATAATGCGGCAGAAAAGGAAAGGGGAGCACCTAGGTTAGTTATTAATTATAAGCCCCTAAATAAAGTTTTAAAGTGGATTAGGTATCCTATCCCTAATAAAAAGGATCTTTTAGATCGTCTATTTAATGCTATTATATTTTCAAATTTTGATTTAAAATCAGGTTTTTGGCAAATTCAAATTGCTGAACAAGATAGATATAAAACTGCCTTTACAGTCCCAATTGGACAATTTGAATGGAACGTTATGCCTTTTGGTTTGAAAAATGCTCCTTCTGAATTTCAAAATATTATGAACGATATTTTTATTCCTTATAGTAATTTTATTATCGTTTACATTGATGATATTTGATATTTTCAAAAGATATCGAAACACATTTTAAATATCTTGATATATTTAAGAAAATTATTATTCAAAATGGATTAGTTATATCAAGTCCCAAAATGGTTTTATTCCAAACCAAAATAAGATTTTTAGGTCATAATATTGAAAAGGGAAAATTAATCCGATTAATAGAAGTATTGAGTTTGCATCAAAATTTCCAGATCAATTTTAGATAAAACTCAGCTTCGAAGATTTTTAGGGAGTCTCAATTATATTTCTCCTTATTATAAAAATCTTGCTATAGATACATCTATTTTATATGATAGATTAAAAAAGATTCCTTGTCAGTGGACAGATAGTCACACTGAAGTAATTAAAAAAATTAAAAATAAGGTTACGCATTTACCTTGTTTAATGCTTGCTAATTCTAATTGGCAAAAAATTATTGAAACTGATGCTTCTGACTTAGGCTTCGGAGGAATTCTAAAACAAATCTCTCCAGAAGATAAGAAAGAATATTTAGTTAGATTCCATTCGGGGAAATGGAATCATGCTCAGAAAAATTATGCTACTATAGCTAGAGAAGTACTTGCTATAGTCAAATGTGTTCTTCAATTTCAGGATGATTTATATAATCAAAAGTTTTTAATAAAAACTGATTGCCAAGCTGCAAAATTTATGTTTCAAAAGGATTTTAAACATGATGTTTCCAAGCAAATGTTTGCGAGATGGCAAGCAGCGAGATGGCAAGCTCATTTAGCTCCATTTGATTTTGAAATAATTTATAAAAAAGGAAGTGATAATAGCCTTCCCGATTTTCTTACCAGAGAATTTATTCAATGAATTTGAATTCTTTTGCAGGAATGTCCCAATATGGGAAAAACTATCCCTCTAATAGAGGTGGTAGAGGTGGCAAGCCTATTGCTCAACATGGCAATAGAAAATTATTCAAAGAGAATCTCTCTTCGTCTTCGAGCAACATGAGTGCTCCAGATCAGCAAATGTACAAAGAATTCCTTAAATATAAGGAGCAAAAAACTCAAGAAGGTACGACCTCTTATGCTAAAATTATAGCAGATGATGAAATTGAAGATCAAGAATTTATTTATGAGCAAAATTCTCATAAAGAAGTTATACTTCTTTTAAGTGAAAATGATTTAAAATGGAAAGATCAGCCATGGACCTTAATGGAAAGGTATCTTGATACAGCATCATATGCTGGAGGATATTATAAAAACAGAATGAACTACGAAAATATTATTAAGTTCACAGAATCTTGTGAATTTGATCACTTTGTCACTGGAAATCAGAAGGTTTATAATTTCAGTAAGATTATTATTAAAAGGATCATATCTCCTGAATCATGGGCTATTCACCCTATGAAGGATAAGGAATATTTCCATCCGGAATTAAAGATTCCAGTTAAATTCAATTATTGGGATTATATCCAAGCATTTCATAGAGTTTTCTTATATGAAAACGTCAAAAGAAAACATTCTTCGTGGATTAAGATATGTTCTGATGTGTACAAGCAGGAAATTCCTACTTGGTTTTGTAATTGGTGGCTATCCTATGGAGCCACAATTAATATTCTTAAAGAACCGTTCTCAGGACTATATACTGAATGGGTTAAAGTTTCGCCAGCTCTAATAGAGACCCAACATAATAATAAAAGGATTGAAGGAATGGCTTCAATGCATTTTTATATTGAGTATAGTATCCCATGGATTTGGAAATGGGCTCCTGAGGTTTGGCATACCCAACAAAATATACCCTGTCTTTGGAGAACTTTTTATACAAAGTTCCGGAAGAAAATGATCCGAATAGACGGACAAGGAGAATTTGAAGGACAACAAACTATTGATAAAATCAAAGAAAATGTTGCTTATTATAAGGAACAAATTGAAAAGAAACAGCAAAGGGAATCACCTAGTCCATTCGAAGTCCTTTCTAGAAGATTAAATATTCCGAAAGGAAAAATGTCTAGAGAACAAATTTTAATTGAATACATGGAAGAAATAAAGAAGGATATCGGAAAGAATTTTGGTATTGATATTTCCGATGTGTCTATGGGGACTTCATCAAAAGACGAAGACTTCTGTCAAGCAGGAGAAGCTCAAGACCCCTTTGAGGATGATGACTTATTATCATTTGAAGAAGCTATCAATAATATCACTGAAGAATCCTTCAAAAGGATGAAAGGAAAAGATAAGGAATGACGAGAGAATGACAAGGCATGGCGGCTAAATTAAAAATTTAGCATGGCGACAACATAATTTACTTTTATAAAGTATTGGCCGACAAAAGAAATCAAGAACAAGAACAAGATGATGGCCAGCTGGAATCATAATTCCTTACTGTTATTTTGTCTTTTTACTTTTTGTGTGTCTTTTAATATGGCCTTTCGCCATAAGTTGTTCACGCAGTTTTTTACTTTGCACTCTTGTACTCTCTCCCTCTTTGTAAAATACGTTGAAGAAATAAAAGTTCTGGTTTGCATCTACTTCTTCTCTTTCAAGTAAGTTTCTATTTTATCTCTTTTATAAATTTTGTTTGATAAAGCATTAATGGAAGGCTAAACCTTAACGCTAAACTACACCAAAATGCCTTAATACTGGAATCATGGTTTTATATCATAAATATATATATATATATATATATATATATATTAATATAAATATTAATATGATGTAATATTTTCCTTTATAAAAATCTTTTAGAAATTGATTGAAGGAATTAAATTTTGAATAAAGGTTATAATAAAATTTGATTTCGATTAATTCTGTGTCGGCTCTTGGCTAGCCCGTGTTGCCGCAGAAAAGGCGTTTGAAGGGTAAGGCTGTTACCGATTGAATTATTTGAATAAAAATTTTATTGTGTAAAACCCTTGTATTCGAGGATTAATTCTAACAAATCACAAAACTATTTTTATTTTTACCTTTTGAAGAATGGTATATAGGCTGGAATACCTTGGGTCCGAACTTAGATTGTTTACAGTCTAATAACTGGACTAATAGGTTTAACAACGCCACGTACCATTATTTATTTTTTCTTTTATTTTGATGTTTGGTATATCGGTTGAACTGCCTTCAAACGAGACACCGATCATGGTATGAAAGTGTGACTACCTTTGGTTCAAAGTGAGTTAACCTGTTTCTCAGTTTAATCACCAGATCCAATAGGTTTTGTCTGACTAAGTACCGTTATCATGGTTTGTTAGGTGGATATTGCCACGTACCATCATCATCTTTTTGTAAAGTTTTTGATTTTTGTAAAAAGATCCTAAAAATGGTCTAAGAGCCATGGTGAGAGTGTTAAGAAATTAAGGTGTAGTTTAACGATCTTTATCAAATGATAAATTTGATGAGACGAAAAGATACTGTTAAAAACAGTATTGAAGAGGAGTATGACATTCCTCAAGATTTAGAAAAATTAAATCGTTGGACCATTCCTAAGATAGATTATAAAATAATCTATTAATTAGGAACCTTTGAAAAATTAGGTTTAAAGCAGGTAGTCAAAACTACCGAAGAAACTATCTCGCTCAATAATGAAGAGATGGTTATTAGACTTCTAAGTACTAGAGACTTAGAAAAATACAGAATAAATCATAAGTTTATGCATATTGGGTTAGTTCAGGTAGCCTTTAAGCCATTAACTTTAGAAGGTTTACCAGAGAGCTTTATAGCAGCTCTTAGAGATGGTAGAAATCTCGACTGGAAACAATCCCTTATGGGAATAATTCAGTCTAGTCTGGCACATGGTCCAGTTTATTTTAATGTTTATCCAAATCTCCACAATTATCATTGACTGATGTCAATATATTGGATGCTCTAACATTAAATGTCAAAACTCATGGATACAATTACGCTCCGCGATCGGAAGTAATATGTATCTGTTATAGAATTTATTATAAGCCTTTATATACTCTTAATCCACTGTGTAAAATCGTTGATAAACCGATCAACGAAACTGTTCTAATAGAAACCAATTTTAGTAGATCTAATATTACAACTCGTAGATCTATAAAATGGGAAGAAATACAATTTCCAGAAAACTGGACAATTGAAAGAGCTATGCCTCTTCAGCCCAAAATACAAAATAATCCCACTCAAATAATACAATCTACTGATGGAACTGTTCAAATACAGTTTGATCAAAGTCGTAGATCTATTGATTTTAGAACTCCTAGATCTAGAATGACTAGATCAGCCTCTTCTCATTATCATATATCTCCATGTGATTATATGATAAAATCTCCTTCTAGAGCTTCGACTTCTCAAGTTAGAGAATCAACCTCTAACGATTATCTACAAAATAGGGTAGAAGAATTAAGAATTAATAATGATAATATAGTTCATGGAATTTCTAAAAATAAAGACGAGGAAATAACCGAGTCAGAAATGGATTTTTGTGTTTGATGGATTTAAAACCTAAAATTGATTTTAGTCCGGGTTCTCCGGCAAGAAAAGAAATTCAAAAGGAATTTAATTTACCCAACTCTTTCGAAAATGGTTTTTGAAAGTTTTAATAACGAAGATAAAATTATTATCCAAAATAAATTTTATACTGATTTGTCAAAAAGAAATGAAAAATTACCTTTTATTCCTTGGTTTTTGACAAATTATTTTAAAAATATGATTTCAGTTCTTGAAAGAAGTTATAAACTTTCAACGGGGAAAAATATGAAGTCAATCTATCCTCCTCAAAGCAATTTTCAAATTGAAAAAGATAATGAAATTCGCTATTATAATGCTTTTAAAAAATTATGTGAAAACGAAACTCTTACAGTTACTATAAATCATATATATGGTCTTTTAAAACAACAAAATTATACAAATATGTATGTTATTTTTTTAGGAGAAAAAATTTCTTTATTAAAAAGAAATATAGAAGAAATATCTTTTTCTATTAAAGATATAAAAAATTATCTTTTAATAAATAAAGATAAAAATATAAGTGAAATTAAAATAGCTAATACAGCTTCTACCAGTATTCAACCTCCTCCAGAGATTGTTAATTTTAAATTAAAATCGATTACTCAAATTGAAGATTTGATTGAAAATAAGCTTAAAAATTTAAAGCTTAACACTTTAAGTGAAGATTTTGAAAATCAGCTTGAAAATTCTGATAATTTTCATAATACTTTTATTGAAGAAATCAATAAATTAAGAAATTCTTCAAAATTTGCTAGTAAACCAATTCAAACCAAATATTATTACCCAAGACCAACTCCTCAAGATGTTCTAATTGAAGAACATGATCTTACTATTAACAATTCATATAATGGTCATTGCATTTACGAATGGAATTTAGACGGCTATACAGAAAGACAAACTTTCGGTATGGTTCATAGGATGATGATGTATAGTACAGTCTGTAAAACTCAAGGTAATACAGACAAAACTATAGCTCAAATGCTTGTCGCTGGCTTTACTGGTCAGATGAAAGGTTGGTGGGATAATTATTTATCTCAACCAGACCGTGAAAGTATTTTCCTTACTGTAAAAGAGGAAAATAATGCAATTATTGAAAATGCTGTTTATACTTTATGTATAAACATTGTTGAACATTTTACAGGCCGATGGTCTAATAATTCCGAAAATGTTAGGACTCTGCTCCAAAACCTTAGGTGTAAAACACTTACATCATTTAGATGGTATAAGGATACTTTCCTTAGCAGAGTTATGGAACTTCCTGAGTCAAATAGCACTCATTGGAAATCCAAATTCATTGATGGTCTTCCTTTCCTATTTGCCGAAAGAGTTAAGAAAACTCTTAGAAATGGAGAATCCAGTATAGATTATAATTCATATACTTACGGTAGATTAATAGGAACTTGTATACAAGAAGGTTTAGCTTTATGCAACGAAATAAAGCTTACCAAACAACTTAAGAGACATTCTCTTGATGAGAAAAAACAATTAGGAGAATTCTGTAGTCAATTTGGTTTAGAAAACCCTCCTTCTTCGAGTAAACCTCGTAAAGAGTATAAACCTAAAAAATACCCTCCTAAGCAATATGAAAAAAGAAAATATAGAAAATCTAAACGAAGAGAACAAAAAATCTCAAAGGATAATAAAAATTATCAATACAGAAATAAATTTCCTCCAATTGTTTGTCGCAAATGCGGTAAAATTGGTCATAAAGCAGCAACTTGTTGGACCAAGAAGAAGATTAATAATTTAGATATTGATAATGATTTAAAAGAAACACTATCTAAAATCCTTTTAGAATCCGACATCGAAATAGATTCTTCCTCAAACGAGGAAAACAATATTATTGAGGAAGATATATCATCTTCAGAATCCGAAGAATGTCAAAATTGTCAAATCTGTCAGTCTTGTTCTAAAAATAAAAGTTCAGAATCTGAACCAGAAGATAATTTATATCGAATGATATCTCAATTTCAAGAATTAAATGTCCTTGATAATAATCTTCTAGAAATATTAAAAGAAACAGAAGATCCGGATTTAAAAAATTAATCATTAAAAAAATAATCCAAAAGGAAGAAGAAACTTCAAAAGAAGTTTTTCCTAAACCTTATAGTATGCCCGAAGTTATGAAATTACTTCGTAATAAAAACCAATTAAATAAAAATCAATCAACTGCTAATATCAAAGATTTGACAATAGAAATTTCAAACTTAAAAGATGAAATTAAAAATTTAAAATTAAGTCATATAGACTTAGAAAGAAGATTTTCTAAATTAGAAAAAGGAAAAGAAATTGCTAACGAATTTAAAGTTAATGAAGATGTTGGTCCCTATTTAATCCAACAAGATTGACCTAGGACGATTTACCACGCTAATAATGAAGATATAAAGCTTGTGCGTGGGGTGGGTTAGTGTAGAAGATGTGTGCTTTCAAAAGTGTTCTTTCTATTCTCAACACACACGCAACTCACACATACTACACCAAAACACACCCCAATGAATTAGGGTTTTGGGGATATATATACCACAGTAGTTGGTATATTATACCCCTAGTAACTAAGAACTAGAATATTACAAACTAGCCCAAGGTTAATTAAATATAAACCAACTAAGATAAACATATTGAAATTGAACACTATAAAATATTCCTAACAATCTCCCCCTTAGTGTTCAATCTTCAATTCAGCTCGAGTTATCTTTGTTGGGCACATGGAGAATCTCTCGAGTCCTAACAATCTTCCCCTTGCTCCCCCTGCAAAGGCTATCTCCTCTTCTTGTGGAGGATTTGAATACACTTTCAGCTAGAACTCTCTTGTCTTGACGCTATACGTTGTAGACCGGATGTATACTGTGATCCACGCCCGGATATTCGTTTCTTGATAATGTCGCAGATCTTTAAAATTTTGTTTGCATCTTGTCCTTGTCTTTTTCGTATTTTGAAGTCGTCAAGTCTTCTCCAATCTTCTTCTTCTCAGTGCCAGATTCATCTTCGTCGTAGGAAGTTGTCTGGTTCGGCCTCGAGGAAGCTTGTCTGGCTCTAGAAGAAGGTATGCGTGGGGTGTCTTTTAGCATGTGCCAAAGCTCCTTTGGGATGTGGCATTGTAGGTTCCAGTGGAGTTCGGCTTCATCGTTGAAAGCGCGGCAGAATATTGATGGTGAGCGTGGGGTGTGTTATAAAATGTGCCAAGGCTCCTTCTGAATTGACGTTTGAGTGCAGGAGAGCCCGGCTTCATAGTGGTACGCGCGGCAGAAGTTGGTGGGTGGTCCGACCTGTTTGTTATACGTATCCCCTTCTCCCCCTCATGGCGATTCGTGTTAACGAGATCGGCATGCTTGTATAGGAGTCGAAGGAATAAACAAACGACAGCTCGGTGTGGGTAATAACCAGACGGAGCCACTAAGGCAATATATCGACACGAGTTCAGAGTTAAACTCTGAGACGCGGGCTGTAAGCACAGGGCTTAGAATCGGAGCCACATAGGCGTTCCGTTAACATCGATCTAGGAGCGTAGCTCGCAGAAGATGGCCTGATGCCGTTGTTGTTTTGATGTTGCAACGGTAGGACTTCCTTCCAATCATGGAATCACATCTAAGAGGATGTGTCTATGGAAGTTCTGATCTGGTCACGAAGTCCAGATAAGAAAAAGTGTATGTGTCCTAAAAATTATAAAGCATTTAGGTAGTGAGGACACCTAGACTCGATGTGTTCAAGGAAGTTCAGTGGTGTGGGGCTAACTACCACTTAAATCAATATCTCCCGCTTCCAAGTGAAGCGGTGATAGCATGCGTGGCTCCCCGTTATTTGATGAAACAGCGGTCTTTAGGGAGATCGATGAGTGGGTAAGGCTCGGTTGTGCATGCGCCATTGGACCAAATGAGACGACTTCTACCCGGGAGCTGATAGAAATCAACTCCTGCACCTATATGGGATGGTCCGAGTAATTTATAAGCTCAGGGAATTTTGTATCTTCCGCCCTTTGGTCTTATCAAGAAATGCCAAATAGGGATGTGGCTTATGGACATGAATTCTTCACTAACACTCGGCTATGTTCCGGGGTTAGGTTCAGTTTGGTCTGACTGAACCATGGTAACCTAGAATCCATGCGTCCGTCAATTTTGGTGAGTGCTGCTTCATCAGCAAGTCGGAGCAGGGCGGTTGAGATCGTTTTCGTGTTTGTGTATGGATGTCACGCCTTTTGTAATTCTCGAACTCTTGAGGGTGAAGTTTTCAGGTGAAGTCCGTCTTGTGAGGTGGAAGCATCTGAGAGGGTTTTTCTTTCTTTATATTTTTTTTTTGCTTTTCTTTTCTCACTTTTTTTTTGTATATATATATATATTATCGTAATAGTAGTAGATAAGGTTTATGTATAGGTATATGTATATGGGTTAAAGTAAGTTTCTCCCCCTCAAATCGTGCACCTAAGATGTACTCCCCCTACCCTCCCCTCATAAATATGGAGTGATACTCCCCCTCAATGCATGCACGTTTAAACATGTCAGTTCTCTCCCAATTAATAAGCGTGAACGTATTTATCTATTTTCAGATCAGATGCAAACTAAAGAATTATTGTTCTTTAAAAATGCATTAGAATGTACGTTTTTCGCTATTAACACTTAAAATAGGTATTTTAACGATTCAGCTTATATGCATATGTGTGAATGTTTAAGCTTGTAGCTCTTTAAGATATATGCGTAGTGAAAATGTACCTATGAGAGGGTATTAGACATTTCACTTCATATGCATACTAAAATTTAACATTTAAAATTCTTTTGAATCATGCATGTATATAATGTACCCTCGTGTTTTCAAAGTAGGTGTATTGTCTTTCAGCTCAAGATGCATGCCAAATTTGTTATAGGATGCATATAGAATTTACCTACTTAGTTGCTCGCATCGCTTACCAGTCGTGTATGTGGAGCAACCCAAGATACCATACGCTGGGATGTTTGGCTGCCCTCGTCGCATACCAGTCATGAGTGTGGAGCAGCTCTCTTCGTACCTACCCATGCTGGGAATCTGCAAAAACTTTATCGGGACTTTGGTACCCATTTTTGGATGGGTCCTCCCTTGTTAGCAGAAAACAAGTTAAGCACATTTGGTTCAGATGTTGACCCTAAATCATCCTTTAAAGTCCTATTCAATATGATTTGTGATTTAGATATCCAGGTTTTGTGAACCTTAGAGGGACATGACAATTCAGCGCCGGTGAATGTGTGCCTAGGTTTAGAAGACCTAAAGATTTTCTCCCTAGCCAGTCGCATAAGATACTTTCTCGAATGAACCTGGACTGGGTATTTCAAGTAGGAATATGAGCTAATGGCGCTATATGCGTCATTGGATGATGAGTATTGCCTACGAGAGTTCACATCATTCACTATATAATGATGAGCGTGCGAGATTTGAGAAGTTCGTCTACGTAAGCTTGGAACTTCTTCGTTGCACGCTTCCCTTTTGATAGGAATGGGAGAGGAAAAACCTTGAACATTCTCGGCTTTAATTTTGGAAGATAATACTGATTTTCCTTTCTCCTTCCTAATCTTTATTTGTTCCTTAGCTATTTTTAGCGCTTTGCTTTTACTTCACGTTTCAGCTTCAGTCAAAATTGATTTAGAATGATTAGTAAAAGCCTTTTCAGTTTTAGGAACAAGGATGCTTGTTTTAGTTTTTATTTTATTTACCTGTTTCGAGGAAGATGTATTACTTGACAAATTATTGGAAACAGATAAAGACGGGGAATTTTTGAGATATAAAATCTCCTTTAAAAGCTTTTTCTTTTCAGCGCCAAAACCTATCCTTTCAGAGTCCAAAGTATCATGTAAATCTTTCAATTTACGAAGAGTCTCAGGAGTATCACATACGGTAGGTTTTTGATCATGTAAAATATTTTCCCCGTTAGGAATTAAGTTAGAAGGAGAGTTTTGACCTGCTGGACCTATATTCGAAATATCATTCTCTAATCGTTTAATCTTAGAGTAAAGCATACGCTGTTCCTCTAAGACAGTCTCATATTTTGATAAGACTTCATTTCGCTCAGCTTCGCAAGAACGTAAATTTTTACTCATCTTGCAGACCCTATTTTCACTATCTTCTAACTTAGTTTCTAAGCTAATTATATTTGACTTTGTGTTTGTCAAATCTTCATTAGCAAAAGCTAGGCTTTCTTGTTGCTTGAGCAACACGGAGTAATTATTAGCAAGTCTTGCTTCTAATTCCTCAATTTTCCTAGCTTGAGCATCCATATTAATTAATATAATATTTAATAAAAAAAATTGAAATTGGCTTTTGAAATTTCAGTGACGAAAAGTTTGGTTTACTTGAGAAGTATCGTGAAGTATCGAAGAAAGTCGGTGTCGATTTTTTTTTTTTGGCTTGTACCGACAAATTTTGTGATGATTTCGAAAACTTCGAGAAAATGACCCAAACTTTTTCTATAATTTGCCAATGATGTCCTAAGTTGATTGTTGGATATAAATGATCGTTGACACGTTTTGTGGATTTGCTTAAATATATATATATATATATATATATATTTTATTTTTTTTTTAAGATAATTTTTTTTAATCAAGAACGTTTAAGTGTTATTTTCAAAGTGTGATTAAGTGAGATTTGAATTTCCCGATTAAAGTTGATGAAAATTGTGGCTGAAAATTCTAAGTGTGAAATCGATAGAAAAAATCGGGCGAATTTGCAAATTCTAGCAACAGTACCATATCGTGCGCTTCAATAATTGAAATTGAAATTCCTACAGTGAATTATTTAAAATCGTGCAATTGAGTGACTGAAATTGAATTCAAAGGACCAAAGAAGATTGTTTAAATGGCACGATTTGTGCGATTGATTTTTAATAGTTTCGGGCGATTGATTGAATTTGCTACAGTAAATCGCTAAAGTACTCTTACAGTGAAATTCTTTTTATTATTATTATTATTATTATTATTATTATTATTATTATTATTTTTACAGTGAATCATTCGCGTTGTAATCGGTCGATTGTTGAATTTGCTAGTGAAATCGCTACAGTGATTTTTGCTACAGGAAATCGCTACAGTGAAATTTGCTAAAAATTGTTTGCAATCGACCGATTGTGTGTGACCGATGATGAGTCACCAATCGAAAGTTTACTACTTTTTTTTTTTACCGAGAGAACATGTTTCGCCCGAAACTGTCTTTATATTTTATATAATTTTTTTTTTAATAATGTCAATCGCGCGAAAGTTTGATTTGGGAATTCAACAGTGTCATCGCCCGAAACTCAGTATTTCCCACTTTCGCCGTTACTTTTTTTTTAAGTCACTTTCGTGTGTTGACCAGTAAAGTTTCGGGTTGACCAGTCAAAATTCGGGTTTGACCA
This sequence comes from Craterostigma plantagineum, assembly GCA_027422505.1. Taxonomy (NCBI): domain Eukaryota; kingdom Viridiplantae; phylum Streptophyta; class Magnoliopsida; order Lamiales; family Linderniaceae; genus Craterostigma; species Craterostigma plantagineum. The sequence goes on along the minus strand of JAPQWV010000319.1, from coordinate 450,176 downwards.
GTCCAGTTTCGGGTTTGACCAGTCAAAATTCGATTAACCAGTCAACTTTCGGGTGTTGACCAGTCCAGTTTCGGGTTGACCAGTCCAGTTTCGGGTTTGACCAGTCAAAATTCGCCCGAAACTGAATAAAAATGCCCGAAACTGAGTAAATTGGTACTGTAGCTGTTTCAGGTACTGTAGCAATCGGGCAATTTGTTCATCTACCCGATTCTGGAATGAAAATGACGAAAAACAGGCGTGATTTCTACCCAAAACTCACCCAAATCAACTTAAAAAAGTTGAGTAATCACTTCAAATCACTTGAAAACAACCTAATTACCTCTTGAGCTTGCAAAATCAGTAAAATCAACTCAAAAACTCAAGAAATGGCAGAAATTCGAACCCAAAAAAAAAATACCCAAAAATTTCAAAACTTTTTCAAATCCGAACGTGTTTTGCTCTGATACCACTTGTTGGTCCCTATTTAATCAAACAAGATTGACCTAGGACGATTTACCACGCTAATAATGAAGATTTAAAGCTTGTGCGTGGGGTGGGTTAGTGTAGAAGATGGGTGCTTTCAAAAGTGTTCTTTCTATTCTCAACACACACGCAACTCACACATACTACACCAAAACACACACCCTAATGAATTAGGGTTTTGGGGATATATATACCACAGTAGTTGGTATATTATACCCCTAGTAACTAAGAACTAGAATATTACAAACTAGCCCAAGGCTAATTAAATATAAACCAACTAAGATAAACATATTGAAATTGAACACTATAAAATATTCCTAACAGAAGACTTTGCCAGTACTTCTAATAATTTTCATGAAGACAATTTTCTATCAACCTTAGAAGTTATTACTTCTCAAAAATGGTTAGTGAAAATCTCACTACTCATTGACGGAAACTTTCAAAGAAATCTTACCGCTTTAATAGATAGTGGTGCAGATTTAAATTGTATTCAGGAAGGAATAATTCCTACCCAATATTTTCATAAAACAACTCATTTTCTTAGCTCTGCAAGCGTAGAAAAACTTCAAATTAATTATAAAATCCCTAAGGCCTTTATTTGTAAAAATAAGGTCTGTATTCCTACTTCATTCTTGCTGGTCAAGAATATTACAAACCAAGTAATCCTTGGTACTTCGTTCCTTAGGAAAATATTTCCCATCCAAAATATTAATGAACATGGATTTAAAGGCAACTTCGAAAATAAAGAAGTTCACTTTGAATTCATTACTGAATCTTTTTCAAGAATTCTTAATGAAATTAATGATTCTATTCTTATTAAAGCAAAAGAAAAACAGGTAAATTACCTTAAGCAAGAAATTAACATAGTTACGATTGACGATAAAATCCAAAATCCTAAGTTACAAGAAAAAATTAAATTACTATACAATAAATTTACGTTGCAAATATATAATGATCTTCCAAATGCTTTTTGGAATAGGAAAAAACATATAGTTTCTTTACCTTATGAAGATGATTTTAGTGAGAAAAATATTCCCACTAAAGCTCGTCCTTGTCAGATGAATTCTGAATTATTAGAATTATGTAAAAAAGAAATAACTTCTCTTTTACAGAAAGGTTTAATAAAACCTTCTAAATCACCTTGGTCATGCACAGCCTTTTATGTCAATAATGCGGCAGAAAAGGAAAGGGGAGCACCTAGGTTAGTTATTAATTATAAGCCCCTAAATAAAGTTTTAAAGTGGATTAGGTATCTTATCCCTGATAAAAAGGATCTTTTAGATCGTCTATTTAATGCTACTATATTTTCAAAATTTGATTTAAAATCAGGGTTTTGGCAAATTCAAATTGCTGAACAAGATAGATATAAAACTGCCTTTACAGTCCCAATTGGACAATTTGAATGGAACGTTATGCCTTTTGGTTTGAAAATTGCTCCTTCTGAATTTCAAAATATTATGAACGATATTTTTATTCCTTATAGTAATTTTATTATCGTTTACATTGATGATATTTTGATATTTTCCAAAGATATCGAAACACATTTTAAACATCTTGATATATTTAAGAAAATTGTTATTCAAAATGGATTAGTTATATCAAGTCCAAAATGGTTTTATTCCAAACCAAAATAAGATTTTTAGGTCATAATATTGAAAAGGGAAAAATAAATCCGATTAATAGAAGTATTGAGTTTGCATCAAAATTTCCAGATCAAATTATAGATAAAACTCAGCTTCAAAGATTTTTAGGGAGTCTCAATTATATTTCTCCTTATTATAAATATCTTGCTATAGATACATCTATTTTATATGATAGATTAAAAAAGATTCCTTGTCAGTGGACAGATAGTCACACTGAAGTAATTAAAAAAATAAAAAATAAGGTTACGCATTTACCTTGTTTAATGCTTGCTAATTCTAATTGGCAAAAAATTATTGAAACTGATGCTTCTGACTTAGGCTTCGGAGGAATTCTAAAACAAATCTCTCCAGAAGATAAGAAAGAATATTTAGTTAGATTCCATTCGGGGAAATGGAATAATGCTCAGAAAAATTATGCTCCTATAGCTAGAAAAGTACTTGCTATAGTCAAATGTGTTCTTAAATTTCAGGATGATTTATATAATCAAAAGTTTTTAATAAATACTGATTGCCAAGCTGCAAAATTTATGTTTCAGAAGGATTTTAAACATGATGTTTCCAAGCAAATGTTTGCGAGATGGCAAGCTCATTTAGCTCCATTTGATTTTGAAATAATTTATAAAAAAGGAAGTGATAATAGCCTTCCCGATTTTCTTACCAGAGAATTTATTCAATGAATTTGAATTCTTTTGCAGGAATGTCCCAATATGGGAAAAACTATCCCTCTAATAGAGGTGGTAGAGGTGGCAAGCCTATTGCTCAACATAGCAATAGAAAATTATTCAAAGAGAATCTCTCTTCGTCTTCGAGCAACATGAGTGCTCAAGATCAGCAAATGTACAAAGAATTCCTTAAATATAAGGAGCAAAAAACTCAAGAAGGTACGACCTCTTATGCTAAAATTATAGCAGATGATGAAATTGAATATCAAGAATTTATTTATGAGCATCTCATAAAGAAGTTATACTTCTTTTAAGTGAAAATGATTTAAAATAGAAAGATCAGCCATGGACCTTAATGGAAAGGTTTCTTGATACAGCATCATATGTTGGATGATATTATAAAAACAGAATGAACTACGAAAATATTCTTAAGTTCACAGAATCTTGTGAATTTGATCACTTTGTCACTGGAAATCAGAAGGTTTATAATTTCAGTAAGATTATTATTAAAAGGATCATATCTCCTGAATCATGGGCTATTCACCCTATGAAGGATAAGGAATATTTCCATCCGGAATTAAAGGTTCCAGTTAAATTCAATTATTGGGATTATATCCAAGCATTTCATAGAGTTATCTTATATGAAAACGTCAAAAGAAAACATTCTTGGTGGATTAAGATATGTTCTGATGTGTACAAGCAGGAAATTCCTACTTGGTTTTATAATTGGTGGCTATCCTATGGAGCCACAATTAATATTCTTAAAGAACCGTTCTCAGGATTATATACTGAATGGGTTAAAGTTTCGCCAGCTCTAATAGAGGCCCAACATAATAATAAATGGATTGAAGGAATGGCTTCAATGCATTTTTATATTGAATATAGTATCCCATGGATTTGGAAATGGGCTCCTGAGGTTGGTCATACCCAACAAAATATACCCTGTCTTTGGAGAACTTTTTATACAAAGTTCTGGAAGAATGATCCGAATAGACGGACAAGGAGAATTTGAAGGACAACAAACTATTGATAAAATCAAAGAAAATGTTGCTTATTATAAGGAACAAATTGAAAAGAAACAGCAAAGGGAATCACCTAGTCCATTCGAAGTCCTTTCTAGAAGATTAAATGTTCAGAAAGGAAAAATGTCTATAGAACAAATTTTAATTGAATACATGGAAGAAATAAAGAAAGATATCGGAAAGAATTTTGGTATTGATATTTCCGATGTGTCTATGGGGACTTCATCAAAAAACGAAGACTTCTGTCAAGCATGAGAAGCTCAAGACCCCTTTGAGGATGATGACTTATTATAATTTGAAGAAGCTATCAATAATATCACTGAAGAATCCTTCAAAAGGATGAAAGGAAAAGATAAGGAATGACGAGAGAATGACAAGGCATCCACCAGGTGGCTAAATTAAAAATTTAGCATGACGACAACATAATTTTATAAAGTATTGGCCGACAAAAGAAATCAAGAACAAGAACAAGATGATGGCCAGCTGGAATCATAATTCATTACTGTTATTTTGTCTTTTTACTTTTTGTGTGTCTTTAAATATGGCCTTTTGCCATAAGTTGTTCACGCAGTTTTTTACTTTGCACTCTTGTACTCTCTCCCTCTTTGTAAAATACGTTGAAGAAATAAACGTTCTGGTTTGCATCTACTTCTTCTCTTTCAAGTAAGTTTCTATTTTATCTCTTTTATAAATTTTGTTTGATCAAGCATTAATGGAAGGCTAAACCTTAACGTTAAACTACACCAAAATGCCTTAATACTGGAATCATGGTTTTATATCATAAAACTATATATATATATTGTTGGTCCCGAAATGCACCAAACAAGGAATCAAAGAAGCTAGATGGAATGAAAAGGGAGAATTTCTCACCTTGTAGTGTGTGTAGTGTGTGAAAACGAATTTTAGCTTTTTGATCTTTGATTACCTTTCAAAGTGAGTTGGTAAAACCTTATATACCACATTAACCCTAGGTATATTAAGGCCCAATCACTAATAATAAAATAATAACAATCTAGTCCAAAGCCCAAGCTAAAGATAATTACATAATAAGCCTCAAGACTTAAACTATTGTCACAACAAATTAAATATCCTAACAATCTCCCCCTTTGTGTCAATTGTTGGGAGTCTTGAATCTTGGGCGTTGGGATGGTGGATTAGCGTGTGAGTGTTTCGCGAAGCCCTAGCTTGAACTCGAAGGCGCGGAGATTCCTTCGAAGAACCATTCTGTCAGCAATAGCGTCAATGAGCTTCGCGAACTTGGATCGGCAGAGGGGATCTTCTTCCGAAAGGATGCGGCAAATTCTCATGAGTTTGTCTTGGATGATTGTGAGCGTCCCATCTGAGAATTTTGCCACCTCGGAGCAGCGCAGGAGCCTCATCTTTCCTTTGTAGTTTGAGTAGGCGACCGCCGGATCATCTCCGTCGATCACATCGCCCTCTCGATAGTCGTCTGCATTCTTGAAAGATGGGCGCGTCAAGTTCACCTTCTTGAGATTATGTTCCACCGCCATCTGCAGATCGTGGGTGGCGTAGAATCTGACCTGTCGGAGCATGTGGCGCTTGATGGCCACATATCCCATGGTGACCGGTTCAGCACGTACGAGATGTCCAGAGCTTCTGGGGACCAGTCTGAACTGCTTCAGGGATTCCAGCATGCTGTATAGGTCACCCAGGCGCAGAAATTTGAAGTCCGCCTCACTGACTTCACTGTAGCTCTCATCCTGCCTCATTACTGTGAAGACTGGGTAGTGGACAGGTCCTTTCGACTCGTGGCGGAGGTCAGTGATTTTGCAGATGGGGGCCCGATTCATTTCCTGAGTGATGTTTTCCTCGTCGGACAGCGTCCTATCTGTGCATTTGTGGCACAGAAGGCTCCATCGATAGAGTTGCTTCTTTCTCTCGCTCCAACTTTGGATGTTCATCAGCTCATACTCGTCGAAGGTGGTGACGATCTTCTCCTTGCGCCGCCAGATCCTCTTCCTGATCTCTTCCTGAAATGGTGCGGTGATCTTTTTATTTTCCCACGGTGCTTCCGGTATATCCACCGTGGGCACATCCGTTTGAGCAGCAGGAGCCTCAGTTTGCTGCGCTTGGAACTGAAGGATGTTCTCGAGCTCGGCCGGTTCCGCGTCGTACTCCTCTCCGTTCTCGTCGTCTGCGGTGTTGATCAGCGTGAGCGAGGCTTCCTTTAGCAGACGTCGAGCGTTTTCCACCAACTTCCTGGCTGCTACTGCGTCGGCGGGTGTGTACAGCCATTCATCGTTGAAGATGTAGGCCTCAATCTCATTTTGTGCGCAGTAGACGTCCTCGACAGCCAGGTTGGAGTCGATGTCGAGAGGGGTGTGGCTATGTGATGGCGAGGGTGTTGCTTCGAAGGAGTTTGTGGATTGTGGGGATGGTTGTGGTGGAGATTCAGGTGGTTCGGTTGAGGTGATGGTCTTGGCAAGGATGATTTGGGTAATTGGTGGTGTAGATGTGGTGGAGGCCTCTAACGTCGATGTGACAGTTAGAGGTTCGGAGTTGGTGGGTGGAGACGGTGTAGAGGTGGTCTCTAACGTCGATGTGACGATTAGAGTTTTGGAGACGTTGGTGTGTGGTGGTGAGGGTGATTTGGTTAGTGACTCGGGGTTTTTGGAATGGGATGTTTGGCTAGTGGGTTGTGAGGTTTCTGTTGCGGGTGCTGTTTCAGGTCCAGAGGAGGAGGGCGGCGTCGATTGTATAAATCCTTGTGAGCTCAGCTGCCTATTATCCCCCTCGCGGCGATCTTGATCATCATCTTGATCGTCGCGTCTGGTCCTGCTAGTCTCGCCTTGAGTGCGGCAAGACAGTGGTTGTGTCATGATCGTCTTCATCTGCTGTTCCTCCTCGTCGAGTTCTGTCATGGACTCGAATCTTGCTCTGAGGATGTAGAATAGTTCCTTGGCAGAGATGGAGGAGAGAAGATCATCGGCGTCCGTGTGTTGCATGGGTGGTGGCGTCTCCGGGGCCACACCTTTGCCTTTGTCGATCGTGGACGCTTCGAGACGCGCGTAGACTTTATCTAAAATCGACGTCTCAAGAGTCTTTGCAAACTCTTGCAGACGGGTCTCGAGCGCGGTCTCGGTGACAAAGTGGGGTAAATCTAACAAGTTGGAGTCACGAAGAGCTTCAACTGTCACCGACTCGGTGAAGATTGCCGATCGGCCGCCCGTTTGCACGGGACTGGAAAAGACGGGGTCACTCAGACTTCCCGTTAGCATCATCGATGAGACAGACTCAGTCGAATGATGGCCTAGACTCACGGTTGTTGTGATGTTGGCCGTGCTAGGTCTTCCGCTCTCAGTCACAGAGACATCATCGAGCGTTCTGACAGAGTCACGAAGACTCTGTGGTGCGGTAAGAGGTGTATGTGTCCTAGAAACGGAAGGAATTATGGGGAGTGAGGGCACTAGACTCGATGTGCATGAAAAGGATGCAGTCTGAGGCGAGGGACTGCTTATTTCAACATTGATCATCTCCAAGTGGGATGTCAATGGTATACGTGGCTCCTCGTGGAATGAAATACCTTCCTGTAGAGAGGAAGATAAGTGGGTTGGTGGGGTTGTTTGCGTGGTTGAGCCAGATGCCACGACTTCTACTCGGGAGGTGAACACATCACCTCCTGTACCTACTGGTTCGGCTCGGCTTATTTGTGGCTGAGGAGGTCGATCGTGTTTTTGTTTCGATCGACGCTCCGTGGGGCGGCTTACGTCATCCTCACGCGACCGTTTTTTCGGAACGCGGGTGGAGGAGGATGCGGCGCGACCAGAAGACTTTTTGGAGGTGGTGGGAGGGGTGTGGCTGGTCCCGGGGATAGGAGCAGTGGGGTTGATCTGCGCCATAGGGACAGTGGAGAGGGGTCGGGGACTCTCGCGGAACGCGGCGGTCGTGGCTCGGTATTCATGGACGTGTGGGTTGGTTGGGTCGGCGTAGGCGAGCACGTCGTCCGGGATCACCATTGCGTGTCGATCCTTCGCCGGTGTGTTCTTCTTGGCGAACTTCTCGACAGTTGGTATCTGAAAATGTTCTGCTGCCGGACGGATGCGGATGTTGGTTGAGTGTAGGCGGAAGTGCTTTATTAGAGCTGGGAGCCATCGCATTAAAGGGACGAACCGGTTCGTGACTCCCTTGGCAATTTCCCGGTCACGTCGCTGGATCATCGAGACTAGGTCCGCCCAGATGATGTCGGCGTAGTTGTACTTGCGGTTGTGAGCGATGCCGGTCACGATTGTGAGGATTTGAATGTTGCCGCGATCCTGACCAGCATGCTTTCCAGACATGCACTTGTTCACCAGCAGATACAGTGTCCGCCAGGGTTGTGGTAGGTTGCGGGTTGTGACTTCACTGAGAACAAGTGGGCCTTTCTTCTTCTTGGCATCTGGTTGATAGCCCAGTCTGTCGATGTCTTCAATGAGTTGGTCGTGAGTGGGTGGTGGATCGTATGGTGAGTAGACCGGGATTTGAAGAACTTCTTGGAGTATTCTGGGAGTGAGGACGACGGTTTCTTGATCGATTTGAGCGGATAGTGTCTTGGCAAGGCGTAGTGGTCCAGCTATTTGTAGCGTATGCCAGAATTGTTGAAGGTACACCTGAGCTTCTGGTTCACCATGAGTGAGGGCGTGACGAAGAGGGTGTCCTTTGAGAATCTCTATGATTACAGGGGCATCGCACCGAAAACTGTCCAAGTCCACCTTGTAGTTGTTGGGTACCAGGGCCGCCCATTGACTTAGTGAAAAAATCTCCTCCGGTGGTGGGACATAGGTACGCGCATGGAGTTCGATGCGAGTGACCTCTCTTTGGATCGCAGCCTGCTCAAGTGCCTCGAGGGTACTTTGGTCTTTGTCCGTCATTTCTGTGCTTGACAATAATTATAAGATGATTAGTGTAGTCTAAGTCACGAGAATGATAGAATTGCCCAAGATTATATATATGAGAAAAATTCACAATAAAGCTAGGTTAGGGTCCCTCTGACATGCACTCAAGTCACAAAAATCTCGCACGTTAAGACATTTTTCTCATGTAGTATGCGAGTTTATGAAAATTTCGCGGGTTGAAAAGTCTTTGTGGATTGAGAAATTTTCAGTGCACTGTAGATGCGAGAAAAAAAAAAACGATGCGAAAATCTGGATATTGGAGTGAAGTATATGAAATTTTCGTGGGACTTAATGTGCTGTAGCAGCGAAATTTTAAGATATGTAAATTCTCATACGAAAGTTTCTCAGATAAAATTTCGCGGGGCTACACTCACTGTAGTGCAGAATTTTTTCTCAGGTATATTAAAAATTTCGCGGACTACACTCACTGTAGTGTAAGAATTTTTAAAAAATTTCGCGGGACAACACTTACAGTAGTGCAAGAATTTTCTCGGGTAAGTTAAAAATTTCGCGGAGCTCATCTCACTGTCGCAGCGAATTTTAACATTTAAAGCAAATTTTTGAGAAAATTTCGCGGTGAATAAAGAAAATTCGCGGGGGTTATGGTACTGTAGCAGCGAAAATTTAGCAATTTAAAGCACTTTATCTGAGCAAATTTCGCGGTGAAGAACAGCGAAGCGACGTAATAAATTTTACCCCTAGACCTACTCAAATCTTAACCAAAATGCTGTAATCTGGGCTCAATCGATTCGTTGAATGGGTAATGCATATTTGGGGACATTAAACAAAGAGAACCTAGCATACATGCGATTCAGAGCCGAGAAAAAACTAAACCCTAACTTAGCAGTTTTAATAAAATGGGCAGAACACGGTAAAATCGAACAGAAATTGGGTTATTTAAGACGTATTCATACCGAAAAGCTGATTAGCGATGATTGAATTAGCAGGAAATGAAGTTTGAGTGCAGATTTGACGAAGACGACGATGCGAGGGGTTGCGAATTTTTTGAAGCAAGGGTTGCGAAAGTTTGAAATTTTTCTCGGGAATTTTTGAATAGTGAATAACGTTAAGGGTTTTTGGGGGTTTTAGGGGTGATAGTCACTGTTCATGCGAATTTTGTGAGAATGGGCCGAAATTCATGGGCTTGGTCAGATATGACTTTCACGGGCCGAAATTCATGGGCTTCAATTGGACCAATTTTGACCATTTTTGACCAGAGAAATTTTAATTCAGCCCAAAATTTTGATTTGTCCAATTTTGACTCAGTTTGACCAGACTTTAAAATTTCAACTCAAAATTTTTTTTTTTTTATTTTAAATAATGAAAAATAAGAAGCTCCCCCTTAATCGTAAAACTTCCCGTTTTAAATAATGAAATATCAGATGCTCCCCCTTAATCGAAAAATTCCCGTTTTAAATAACGAAATATCAAACGCTCCCCCTTAATCGAAAAACTCCCCCTCAAAAGACATAATCCAGACGACACATAGAAAATGTAGTGAAGTGGAAAGGAAATATGTACACTTAATCAAAGTTCATGTAGAGACGTTTGATCACAACTGAATATTCAACATGCCCAACATAGTCACTAGGTGTTGGAATCGTTTGACATCCAACGGTTTTGTGAAAATGTCGGCCAATTGATCTTCGGTTGTGACGTAGTGCAATTCAATTGTCCCTTGTTCTACATGTTCTTTGATGAAGTGGTGACGAATATCTATGTGTTTTGTTCTAGAGTGATGGATTACTCGTCATAGCAATAGCACTTTTTGAGTCACAGTAAATGGGAATTTTATCAACGTGAATATTAAAATCTCGTAGTTGGGTTCTCATCCACAAAAGCTGTGAACAGCAACTAGCGGCGGCGACATATTCTGCCTCCGTCGACGAAGTTGAGACACAGTTTTGTTTTCGAGACGACCAACTTACGAGTTTACCGCCCAAGAAGTGTGCAGCTCCAGAGGTGCTTTTTCTGTCCATCTTGCATCCTGCATAATCCGAGTAAGAGAATCCAGCCAGTTTGAAGTCCGATAGAGTGGGATACCACAAGCCCAGATTGGGTGTTCCTTTGAGATAGCGGAGAATCCTTTTGACAGCAGTGAGGTGGGATTCCTTTGGTGTTGCCTGAAAACGAGCGCAAATTCCTGTCGAGAGAACGATATCCGGTCGACTAGCAGTGAGGTACAGAAGAGAGCCTATTATCCCTCGATAGACGGTTTGGTCAACGGGAACACCAGATGAGTCTGCGTCGGGTCGGCCAGAGGGTGACATAGGTGTAGCAGCAGTCTTGGCATCCTTCATTCCATACTTCTCGAGGATGTCATGGATGTATTTGGACTGATTGATGAAGATTCCGTTGGGGAGTTGCTTTACTTGAAGACCAAGAAAGAAATTTAGTTCACCCATCATACTCATTTCAAATTTCTCTTTCATCAATTCTGCGAACTCTTCGCACAGTTGAGGTTCAGTCGATCCAAAAATGATGTCATCGACATAAATTTGTACAATCATGATGTCCGGGCCACTCCGCTTAGTGAAGAGAGTTGTATCCAGAGATCCTTTCTTGAATCCAGACTGAACAAGGAAGTCTGAAAGGACGTCATACCAAGCTCGGGGAGCCTGTTTTAGTCCGTAGAGGGCCTTGTAGAGTCGATATACGTGATGAGGAAACTCTTCGCTCAAGAACCCTTCAGGTTGATCAACGTACACTTCTTCTTTGAGAAATCCATTCAGAAATGCAGTCTTCACGTCCATTTGGTAGACTTTGAAGTTCTTGTGAGCAGCAAAAGCAAGGAACATTCGTATGGCTTCAATCCTGGCAACTGGGGCGAAAGTTTCATCGTAGTCGATGCCTTCTTGTTGATTGTACCCCTTAGCCACAAGTCTTGCTTTATTGCGAATAACAACACCATCTTCATCCTTTTTGTTCTTAAAGATCCATTTTGTGCCGATAATGGATCTATTGTGAGGTCGTGGTACGAGTTCCCAAACCTGCAAACGTTCAAACTGATTTATTTCCTCCTGCATTGCAATCAGCCAATCAGGATCGTTGAGAGCTTCAGCTACTCGTGATGGTTCGACTTGACTGAGATAGCAAGCAAACAAGCTTTCATTCATCGTAGCCGAACGTGTCGAAACACCGACTATAGGATCCCCAATAATCTGATCGGTAGGGTGAGAGCGAGCCCAAAGTGGCACATTGGTTTGTGAGGAGCTGGCCGCATTAGTGTCTACTTGAAGCTCATTAGATTGGGGCCCGGTGTCCGAAGAAGAGATCTCAATCGTATTGAATTGAGAGGGTTCTCCATCAGAATCAGCAATATTCCCCGGGTTGGGTAGTATGTCGCCTTCATTGAGATTGAGAGCATCCAAGTTTGGAGGGAAGACATTATTGCCGGTAGCTGGTGGTGTAGGAGGAGTGTGTGCAGCGGTAGGTTGAGTGGTGGCGACGGGAGTCTTGTGAACTGGGTAGAAGTACTCGAAGAGCAGATCGAGATCCAGTTCGCCATAATTGCCCTCAGATGAGGACGTTCCCGCCGTTGAAGATTGACCTTTTGTCAACGTCTGTAGAAGACCTGGTTCTGGACTGATATGGCCAGAAGCTATGAGATCGCCTTCGCTTTCGTCAAAAGAGACATTCGTGCTTTCTATTACTGACCGTTTCTCCTTAAGATAGACTCTGTATGCCTTTGAATTTAGTGAATATCCAACAAAGATGCCTTCAAGTGCTTTTGGATCAAGCTTCCCAAGATGTTGGCGATCATTGGCCACAAAACATCGGCAACCGAAGACCCTTAGATGAGATATATCGGGGATACGACGGTTATTCAGCATCTCGTATGGGGTGCGGTTGAATCTCTTGTGGATGGAAGCCCGGTTCTGTGTGTAGCAAGCCGTTTGAGTAGCTTCGCCCCAAAGAGAATGAGGAAGTCCGGATTGGATGAGAAGAGTCCTAGCAGCTTCAACTAGCGTCCTGTTCTTGCGCTCAACGACACCATTCTGTTCCGGTGTCTTCACAGCTGAGAACTGCTGAGTGATGCCCTGAGTGGCATAGAAATCACTGAGCTTCTTGTTCTTAAACTCAGTTCCGTTGTCTGTTCTGATAATCCGAACCTTCTGTTGATGAAGAGTTTGGGACGCAACAACAAACTCGATGATTATATCAGGAACTTCATCCTTTGTACGTATGAGTTTCGTCCACGTGTAGCGTGAAAAATCGTCTACAATTACAAGAATATACCGTCTTCCTCCGAGTGTGGCCGTAGGCATTGGTCCACATAGATCCATGTGTATGAGTTCGAGGATGAGCTTAGAGGACGGTGTTTCCTTAGAGACATGAGACGATCGCTTCATCTTCCCCAATTCGCATGCAGAGCAGAGGTGTTCCTTATGATATGTCAGTTGGGGTAGACCGTTGACGAGTTTATTCTGACGCAGTTTGTTGATGGTCTTGAAGTTGAGATGTGAGAGACGACGGTGCCATAAATCATTCAACTTGGGTGCGGCTCGAGAGAGAAGACATATGGGTCGTGAGGTCGTAAGGTTGAGTACATAAAGGTGGGACGTGCGCGTTCCAGAAAGAAGAGATTGTCCTGAGGCATCCATAATGCTGCAGATGTCAGATTCGAAGAGAACCTTGTACCCTTTGTCGCAGAATCGACCAATGCTGAAGAGATTGTAGCTCAAACCCTCGACATAGGAGATGCCCTTGATTGTCAGTTTATCATGCACGAGATCGCCAGTTCCTAGAATTGGCGCCATTTGACCGTTTCCGAAGGAGACCCTTCCGAGATAGCGCTCGGAGAAGTTGCTCAACAGCTCCTTATTTCCTGTCATGTGTGTGGAGCAACCCGAGTCTAGATACCACACATGACAGACCTGCAAATATCAGCAAACGTTGGATCCCCGTATTCGGACGGGGCTATCTTGTGATACAAGTATAGTTTTCATGCGCTTAAAGGGAAATGTGGTTTCTAAATCAGATTGCGTCGATTCTAATTTAGCTTTCCCTTTGTCGTTTGTTTGACTAGGCGGGATTATGGTTTTTCTAACCCATATTCTCCTAACTTGTGCTTGCATGTATGGCGCCTTATACAAGTATTGGCGTGTGGAATGTGGTTGTCGTGTTCGCGCTTTAGTTTTGGTCGCCTTTGGCTTGCGAGTAGTAGGTGAGTTTGCGTTCGACGGCGAGAGACGTTTTCGCTTGACCTTAGGTTTAGGTGAGATGGGCGAATTCAAAGACGTCGTAGATGAACTTCGCTTGCGTGGTCGGAGTGTTGCGTGTTCATGTGTTTCGTATTCATGGAAGCGTGGGAGAACAAATTCATTGCAGCAGCACATAGACATAAGCTTGGCAAAAGAAAGATGAGTTTTGGCAACACAATTGTCTACGACCTTAGGACATTGGGATTCAGTACATAGAGAGGAAGAACGAAAATAGGATGGTCTTTTCTTCTTGTCATCAAAGAGCGGATTCTCCTTTATCTGGTACGAACTCCCTTCCAGAGACGTTGAACTCACATTCCCTGTATCCATAAGAATACTAGAGTTAGTGTTAGAACATATGTCGGCTTCAGGAGTCATCTTCGCCGTCCTCTTACATTTACATGTTTGAGAATCGGGTACTTGACTTGACGTAGAAGGTTTGGTCGTATTAAGAGATTGTTCTAGGGTAAAGATTTTGTAAAGTAGATCTTCACGCTCTTTTGCAAAGGCATTTCGCTCTACTTCTATGGTTCGTTCTAGTTCTGCTATGACCAGAAGTTTCTCTGGAACATAGATGCGAGAAAGTGCTTCTTGGAGAGCGATTTCCTGTTCTTCGGTTGGGAACTGAGATTTGATGTCTTCAGAGAGTGAGGGCTTTTTAGTCTTATCACTAGCATTCAGTTCGGTGTAGTCGTATGCGATCTCTGCCCAAAGTATGTTCTGTTTCCTCTTTTCTTCTGACAGCACAGAGGAGGAGGATCTTACAAAAGGCATGAGCTGTGAGGGAGTCCCTGTCCTTGTTTTTAGGAATGCTGTACTGTACATGTTATATCTTTTGACAATTAGCGGCGTTGGATCGCAGTTGGTGGCCAGTCCGATTCCCATCCGGGCGTTGTAGAATTCTGTTTCAGCTGGTTGGTTCAATAGACACAAGATGTTTGTTGCCTTTTTCCTAAGGTGAAGTTGCTCTTCAAGTTCTTTCACCTTGCGGTATAGCCTCACTCTTTCCTTTGTGAGCAGTTCGTATTGGGCGGCCGTCAGGAGGCGAGAAGTTTCACATGAACTAATGGCTAGTGTAGTTTCCTTAACCTTAGTCTCACTTTGTTTGTTCTTACTTTGCAGACGTTTGACTAACGCTTCAGAGGCTTTTAGACGTTCGTTTGCGCAGGCAAGTTCTTCTACTTTTAGACTAAGTAGGGCATAATTATTTTCAAATTTTAGCCTCAGTTCATCATAATCCCTAGCGTCTACTGTGGGTTTCTTAATGGCGTGTCGGTGATTAAACACATCATCAAGTTGTGAGATTCGTACCTCAGACTCAGCGCTGGTAGGAGTCTTAGCTGTGTTTTCACCGGTGTGACCCATCTCCTCGTCCTCGTCATGTTCGACCAGCCTTGCCATGCAGCAATCTTCATCCTTAGGCTCCTCGTCTTCTGAAGTGTCATTCACCCATTCAGCTTCTTCAGTGAGTAGGGCTTTCCCACTTTCCATCTTGCGGGTCATTCTGGCCTTTCGGTCATAGTACCCGGAGTCCTTCATGCGTGGGGCGTGGCATTCTTTGGCAAAGTGGCCTAGCTTTCCACACCGAAAGCACTTCACAGACTTTTGAGGTGCGGAGTCCTCTGCTTTCTTTGTTGGCTTAGTGTCCTCCGTGGGAGTCGTCTTTTTGGTGCCGCTATAGGTTCTTTGGCGATTGGAGGAGGATGAGGATTTTTTCCCGATCTTCTTTGAGACCAGCTTAGTAAGCATCGCCAGTTGCTTGCGAATGTCACGAACATCTTCATCGGATTCTGAATCGGCTTCGGATCCTGAAGAGGTGTCAGAAACTACAGCTGGCAGCTTCCCTTTGTTCTGTTTGGCCTTAGTGATGGAAGATCGTTCATTGGTTTTGTTCGAGGAGGAGTGCCAGTGGGTCGACTCGAGTGTTGGTGGACTGAGGTTGCACGTAAGGAGCATAGGCAGACAGACTGTCATAAAGAGCATGGATGGAAGTGTTGGAGAGGTCCTTACTCTGAATCATCATCACGATTGCATTGCCCCAATGTGGTTTGAGGCTACCAAGGAAGCGGTTGTTGATATCGAATTTGTCCCTCGAGATCCTGGCTTTCTTGAGTTCATTGATGACCTTCAGGTATCGGAGGTATGTGTCACGCAGTTCCTCTCCTTCATAGGCTTGGAAGTGTTCGTACTGTGAGAGACATGCAGATTTTCTCCCCTGAGCACTTTCAGTTGTGCCTGCCATAATTTCTGCGAGTTCATCCCATATCTCCTTAGCAGTTGTGCAGCACTCAACATGACCGTAGACCTCGTTTCCTAAAGCCTGGAAGAGGTAACCTTTGGCAGTCTCGTCAGCCTGTTCGCGAGCCAGTTCATCCTCATTGATGGGACCTCTAGGAGTGCGGCGTTCATCCATGGGAGGATTTGCATTTGGCTGTGCAGGGACGATTGTCCAGAACTGTGCTGGGCCATTGAAGATGGAGTCCAAAAGGTATTGAGAGAGTGGTGCGCCTTTGTTCCTGATGAACGTGAGGAAGCGGTTTGTCCATATGCTGTAGTCGCCTTGTCGCAGCATCGGAGGTCTGGTGTCGGAGCCCACTATGGAGATGTCATTCGTGGTAGACATGGTTGGTGCAGTCGAATCGTCCGTGGTTTTGATCTTCAAGTGTGTGTAAGAAAGTTAGTAACGAACGATATGAGAAATACGAGTTTAATGAGCAGAGTTTGTGAAAAATTGTTCAAAGAATTTCTTAGAACTACGTGAGCGTGTGTGATGGTCGATAATGTATGAACGAGAAATATATCTTGAAATTAAGGGAAGTCTTAGAAATTTTAAATCGAGACTTGTGGGGCGAATTTCAACACGAGAAATTTTTGGACATGAGAGTAAAGTTTTGGACCTGAGAAATTTTGATGATGAGAAAATTTGATATATGCGAAATTTTCAGCTAAACATGTGATTGTATGAGGAATTACTCAAGAAATTACGTTTTGAGAAATTTCGATGTTTGAGAGTTTTAAAGACTTCTCGGACTTTAAAATCTTGTATGGGAGAAAGATTCGTGGATTTGACAATCGTGATTTTAAAAAAGAATTTCTCGGATTTCAGATAAATTTCTCAGTTGAGAATCTTAGAGTTTCGTAAGAAGATTTCGCAAGTTACAAAAATTTCGTAATGGGAGTTGAAGAGTGGTTTTTGGAAATTTTCGCAAAGGGAAACTTTCGCATCGAGAGATGAACAGTATGGATTAATGAAATTTTCTCGGATATAGAAGTTTTCGCAGATATAAGGACTTTAAAGCTTCGCAAGCAAATTTCGCAAGTTATCAAAAAGTTTCGCGGGTAAAAAAGGTTTAAAACTTTGCACGAAAATTTCGCAAGTTATAACAGTTTCGCATTGAAAATTTTCGCGGACATTAGAATTTTAAGGCTTCGCAAGAAATAATTTCTCAAGTTAAAGAATTTCGCAAGTTAAAAAAAATGAAATTTCGCAGCTTAGAGAAATTCGCGGAATGAACTTTCTTGGATATGAAATTTCTCAGATTTTAAAGGCATGAGCTTGAGAAAAACTGGGTCTTAGAGAAATTTCGCGGTATTGGAAATTCTCGGATTTTAAAGAGTCCGAAGTTGGGAAAAAATTTTGCCTAATAAAATTCGCGGATTAAAACTTTCTCGGACTGTGAAGCTAGGCAGTTACGAAAAAATGCAGTTAAAGGGAAAGTTTCGCGGTTTTTAAAGATTCTCGGGATAAAATTTCGCGGTCAAGAAATTTTCGCGGTCTAGAACGATTCAGCAAGAACTTTCGCGGCCAAGAACATCGATGTACTGTTCCATTGCCTTCATGCGTTTTGCCAGAAAATCGTCTCGTTCTCGCTCAAATCTCAACCAAAATCGCTCAAACTTGATCATAAACTTCAGAAATTCTTCCCTAAACACATAATCGACCGATTTGTGAGCTAAAAACAACAAGAAATAGGTCAAATCGACCAAAAACAGAGAATGGCCGAACTAACTTTTTCTGGAAAACTTTTGCTTAAATCTTGCTCAAAACTCGTTAAAACTGATCCAAAAGTGTTCTAAAAACATTTTAGGCATAGACTTGATCTGGGGAAGGGTTTTAAACACAAAAACGAAGCATCAAAGACCCCAAACCAAGCTCAAAATGCCGAAACCTATTTTTTGCTCAAAAACACCTTTGATCTTGCTTGGAATCGAACGAAACTGGATTCAAATCAACAAAGATCGATCCACGTTTGCTCTGATACCACTTGTTGGTCCCGAAATGCACCAAACAAGGAATCAAAGAAGCTAGATGGAATGAAAAGGGAGAATTTCTCACCTTGTAGTGTGTGTAGTGTGTGAAA
This sequence comes from Craterostigma plantagineum, assembly GCA_027422505.1. Classification (NCBI taxonomy): domain Eukaryota; kingdom Viridiplantae; phylum Streptophyta; class Magnoliopsida; order Lamiales; family Linderniaceae; genus Craterostigma; species Craterostigma plantagineum. Next base: position 431,930 of record JAPQWV010000319.1, on the reverse strand, counting down.
ACGAATTTTAGCTGTTTGATCTTTGATTACCTTTCAAAGTGAGTTGGTAAAACCTTATATACCACATTAACCCTAGGTATATTAAGGCCCAATCACTAATAATAAAATAATAACAATCTAGTCCAAAGCCCAAGCTAAAGATAATTACATAATAAGCCTCAAGACTTAAACTATTGACACAACAAATTAAATATCCTAACATATATATATATATATATATATATTAATATAAATATTAATATGATGTAATATTTTCCTTTATAAAAATCTTTTAAAAATTGATTGAAGGAATTAAATTTTGAATAAAGGTTATAATAAAATTTGATTTCGATTAATTCTGTGTCGGCTCTTGGCTAGCCCGTGTTGCCGCAGAAAATACGTTTGAAGGGTAAGGCTGTTACCGATTGAATTATTTGAATAAAAATTTTATTATGTAAAACTCCTTGTATTCGAGGATTTAATTCTAACAAATCACAAAACTATTTTTATTTTTACCTTTTGAAGAATGGTATATAGGCTGGAATATCTTGGGTCCGAACGGGATTAGATTGTTTACAGTCTAATAACTGGACTAATAGGTTTAGCAACGCCACGTACCATTATTCATTTTTTCTTTTATTTTGATGTTTGGTATATCGGTTGAACTGCCTTCAAACGAGACACCGATCATGGTATGAAAGTGTGACTACCTTTGGTTCAAAGTGAGTTAAACTGTTTCTCAGTTTAATCACCAGATCCAATAGGTTTTGTTTGACTAAGTACCGTTATCACTGTTTGTTAGGTGGATATTACCACGTACCATCATCATCTTTTTGTAAAGTTTTTTATTTTTGTAAAAAGATCCTAAAAATGAGAAGCCATTCCTTCAATCCATTTATTATTATGTTGGGCCTCTATTAGAGCTGGCGAAACTTTAACCCATTCAGTATATAATCCTGAGAACTGTTCTTTAAGAATATTAATTGTGGCTCCATAGGATAGCCACCAATTATAAAACCAAGTAGAAATTTCCTGCTTGTACACATCAGAACATATCTTAATCCACCAAGAATGTTTTCTTTTGACGTTTTCATATAAGAAAACTCTATGAAATGCTTGGATATAATCCCAATAATTGAATTTAACTGGAACCTTTAATTCCGGATGGAAATATTCCTTATCCTTCATAGGGTGAATAGCCCAAGATTCAGGAGATATGATCCTTTTAATAATAATCTTACTGAAATTATAAACCTTCTGATTTCTAGTGACAAAGTGATCAAATTCACAAGATTCTGTGAACTTAAGAATATTTTCGTAGTTCATTCTGTTTTTATAATATCTTCCAGCATATGATGTTGTATCAAGATACCTTTCCATTAAGGTCCATGGCTGATCTTTCCATTTTAAATCATTTTCACTTAAAAGAAGTATAACTTCTTTATGAGAATTTTGCTCATAAATAAATTCTTGATCTTCAATTTCATCATCTGCTATAATTTTAGCATAAGAGGTCGTACCTTCTTGAGTTTTTTGCTCCTTATATTTAAGGAATTCTTTGTACATTTGTTGATCTTGAGCACTCATGTTGCTCGAAGACGAAGAGAGATTCTCTTTGAATAATTTTCTATTGCCATGTTGAGCAATAGGCTTGCCACCTCTACCACCTCTATTAGAGGGATAGTTTTTCCCATATTGGGACATTCCAGCAAAAGAATTCAAATTCATTGAATAAATTCTCTGGTAAGAAAATCGGGAAGGCTATTATCACTTCCTTTTTTATAAATTATTTCAAAATCAAATGGAGCTAAATGAGCTTGCCATCTCGCAAGCATTTGCTTGGAAAAATCATGTTTAAAATCCTTTTGAAACATAAATTTTGCAGCTTGGCAATCAGTTTTTATTAAAAACTTTTGATTATATAAATCATCCTGAAATTTAAGAATACATTTGACTATAGCAAGTACTTCTCTAGCTATAGTAGCATAATTTTTCTGAGCATTATTCCATTTCCCCGAATGGAATCTAACTAAATATTCTTTCTTATCTTCTGGAGAGATTTGTTTTAGAATTCCTCCGAAGCCTATGTCAGAAGCATCAGTTTCAATATTTTTTTGCCAATTAGAATTCGCAAGCATTAAACAAGGTAAATGCGTAACCTTATTTTTAATTTTTTTAATTACTTCAGTGTGACTATCTGTCCACTGACAAGGAATCTTTTTTAATCTATCATATAAAATAGATGTATCTATAGCAAGATTTTTATAATAAGGAGAAATATAATTGAGACTCCCTAAAAATCTTTGAAGCTGAGTTTTATCTAAAATTTGATCTGAAAATTTTGATGCAAACTCAATACTTCTATTAATCGGATTAATTTTTCCCTTTTCAATATTATGACCTAAAAATCTTATTTTGGTTTGGAATAAAACCATTTTGGGACTTGATATAACTAATCCATTTTGAATAACAGTTTTCTTAAATATATCAAGATGTTTAAAATGTGTTTCGATATCTTTTGAAAATATCAAAATATCATCAATGTAAATGATAATAAAATTACTATAAGGAATAAAAATATCGTTCATAATATTTTGAAATTCAGAAGGAGCATTTTTCAAACCAAAAGGCATAACGTTCCATTCAAATTGTCCAATTGGGACTGTAAAGGCAGTTTTATATCTATCTTGTTCAGCAATTTGAATTTGCCAAAAACCTGATTTTAAATCAAATTTTGAAAATATAATAGCATTAAATAGACGATCTAAAAGATCCTTTTTATTAGGGATAGGATACATAATCCACTTTAAAACTTTATTTAGGGGCTTATAATTAATAACTAACCTAGGTGCTCCCCTTTCCTTTTCTGCCGCATTATTGACATAAAAGGTTGTGCATGACCAAGGTGATTTAGAAGGTTTTATTAAACCTTTCTGTAAAAGAGAAGTTATTTCTTTTTTACATAATTCTAATAATTCAGAATTCATCTGACAAGGACGAGCTTTAGTGGGAATATTTTTCTCACTAAAATCATCTTCATAAGGTAAAGAAACTATATGTTTTTTCCTATTCAAAAAGCATTTGGAAGATCATTATATATTTGCAACGTAAATTCATTGTATAGTAATTTAATTTTTTCTTGTAACTTAGGATTTTGGATTTTATCCTCAATCGTAAGTATGTTAATTTCTTGCTTAAGGTAATTTACCTGTTTTTCTTTTGCTTTAATAAGAATAGAATCCTTAATTTCATTAAGAATTCTTGAAAAAGGTTCAGTAATGAATTCAAAGTAAACTTCTTTGTTTTCGAAGTTGCCTTTAAATCCATGTTCATTAATATTTTGGATGGGAAATATTTTCCTAAGGAACGGAGTACCAAGGATTACTTGGTTTGTAATATTCTTGACCAGCAAGAATGAAGTAGGAATACAGACCTTAGTTTTACAAATAAAGGCCTTAGGGATTTTATAATTAATTTGAAGTTTTTCTCCGCTTGCAGAGCTAAGAGAATGAGTTGTTTTATGAAAATATTGGGTAGGAATTATTCCTTCCTGAATACAATTTAAATCGGCACCACTATCTATTAAAGCGGTAAGATTTCTTTGAAAGTTTCCGTGAATGAGTAGTGAGATTTTCACTAACCATTTTTGAAAAGTAATAACTTCTAAGGTTGATAGAAAATTGTCTTCATGAAAATTTTTAGAAGTACTGGCAAAGTCTTCATTAACTTTAAATTCGTTAGCAATTTCTTTTCATTTTTCTAATTTAGAAATCATCTTTCTAAGTCTATATGACTTAATTTTAAATTTTTAATTTCATCTTTTAAGTTTGAAATTTCTATTGTCAAATCTTTGATATTAGCAGTTGATTGATTTTTATTTAATTGGTTTTTATTACGAAGTAATTTCATAACTTCGAACATACTATAAGGTTCAGATTTAATAATTTTAGGAATAACTTCTTTTGAAGTTTCTTCTTCCTTTTGGATTATTTTTTTAATGATTAATTTCTTTAAATCCGGATCTTCTGTTTCTTTTAATATTTCTAGAAGATTATTATCAAGGACATTTAATTCTTGAAATTGAGATATCATTTGATATAAATTATCTTCTGGTTCAGATTCTGAACTTTTATTTTTAGAACAAGACTGACCTATTTGACAATTTTGACATTCTTCGGATTCTGAAGATGATATATCTTCCTCAATAATATTGTTTTCCTCGTTTGAGGAAGAATCTATTTCGATGTCGGATTCTAAAAGGATTTTAGATAGTGTTTCTTTTAAATCATTATCAATATCTAAATTATTAATCTTCTTCTTGGTCCAACAAGTTGCTGCTTTATGACCAATTTTACCGCATTTGCGACAAACAATTGGAGGAAATTTATTTCTGTATTAATAATTTTTATTATCTTTTGAGATTTTTTGTTCTCTTCGTTTAGATTTTCTATATTTTCTTTTTTCATATTGCTTAGGAGAGTATTTTTTAGGTTTATACTCTTTACGAGGTTTACACGAAGAAGGATGGTTTTCTAAACCAAATTGACTACAGAATTCTCCTAATTGTTTTTCTCATCAAGAGAATGTCTCTTAAGTTGTTTGTTAAGCTTTATTTCGTTGCATAAAGCTAAACCTTCTTGTATACAAGTTCCTATTAATCTACCGTAAGTATATGAATTATAATCTATACTGGATTCTCCATTTCTAAGAGTTTTCTTAACTCTTTCGGCAAATAGGAAAGGAAGACCATCAATGAATTTTGATTTCCAATGAGTGCTATTTGACTCAGGAAGTTCCATAACTCTGCTAAGGAAAGTATCCTTATACCATCTAAATGATGTAAGTGTTTTACACCTAAGGTTTTGGAGCAGAGTCCTAACATTTCCGGAATTATCAGACCATCGGCCTGTAAAATGTTCAACAATGTTTATACATAAAGTATAAACAGCATTTTCAATAATTGCATTATTTTCCTCTTTTACAGTAAGGAAAATACTTTCACGGTCTGGTTGAGATAAATAATTATCCCACCAACCTTTCAACTGACCAGTAAAGCCAGCGACAAGCATTTGAGCTATAGTTTTGTCTGTATTACCTTGAGTTTTACAGACTGTACTATACATCATCATCCTATGAACCATACCGAAAGTTTGTCTTTCTGTATAGCCGTCTAAATTCCATTCGTAAATACAATGACAATTATATGAATTGTTAATAGTAAGATCATGTTCTTCAATTAGAACATCTTGAGGAGTTGGTCTTGGGTAATAATATTTGGTTTGAATTGGTTTACTAGCAAATTTTGAAGAATTTCTTAATTTATTGATTTCTTCAATAAAAGTATTATGAAAATTATCTGAATTTTCAAGCTGATTTTCAAAATCTTCACTTAAAGTGTTAAGCTTTAAATTTTTAAGCTTATTTTCAATCAAATCTTCAATTTGAGTAATCGATTTTAATTTAAAATCAACAATCTCAGGAGGAGGTTGAATACTGGTAGAAGCTGTATTAGCTATTTCAATTTCACTTATATTTTTATCTTTATTTATTAAAAGATAATTTTTTATATCTTTAATAGAAAAAATATTTCTTCTATATTTTTTTAAATACAGAAATTTGTTCTCCTAAAACAATAACATACATATTTGTATAATTTTGTTGTTTTAAAAGACCATTTATATGATTTATAGTAACTGTAAGAGTTTCGTTTTCAAATAATTTTTGAAAAGCATTACAATAGCGAATTTCATTATCTTTTTCAATTTGAAAATTGCTTTGAGGAGGATAGATTGACTTCATAATTTTTCCCGTTGAAAGTTTATAACTTCTTTCAAGAACTGAAATCATATTTTTAAAATAATTTGTCAAAAACCAAGCAATAAAAGGTAATTTTTCATTTCTTTTTGACAAATCAGTACAAAATTTGTTTTGGATAATAATTTTATCTTCGTTATTAAAACTTTCAAAAAACCGTTTTCGAAATAGTTCCCATTTGGGTAAATTAAATTCCTTTTGAATTTCTTTTCTTGCCGGAGAACCCGGACTAAAATCAATTTTAGGTTTTAAATCCATCAAACACAAAAATCCATTTCTGACTCGGTTATTTCCTCGTCTTTATTTTTAGAAATTCCATGAACTATATTATCATTATTAACTCTTAATTCTTCTACCCTATTTTGTAGATAATCGTTAGAGGTTGATTCTCTAACTTGAGAAGTCGAAGCTCTAGAAGGAGATTTTATCATATAATCACATGGAGATATATGATAATGAGAAGAGGCTGATCTAGTCATTCTAGATCTAGGAGTTCTAAAATCAATAGATCTACGACTTTGATCAAACTATGTTTGAACAGTTCCATCAGTAGATTGTATTATTTGAGTGGGATTATTTTGTATTTTGGGCTGAAGAGGCATAGCTCTTTCAATTGTCCAGTTTTCTGGAAATTGTATTTCTTCCCATTTTATAGATCTACGAGTTTTAATATTAGATCTACTAAAATTGGTTTCTATTAGAACAGTTTCGTTGATCGGTTTATCAACGATTTTACACTGTGGATTAAGAGTATATAAAGGCTTATAATAAATTCTATAACAGATACATATTACTTCCGATCCCGGAGCGTAATTGTATCCATGAGTTTTGACATTTAATGTTAGAGCATCCAATATATTGACATCATTCAATGATAATTGTGGAGATTTGGATAAACATTAAAATAAACTGGATCATGTGCCAGACTAGACTGAATTATTCCCATAAGGGATTGTTTCCAGTCGAGATTTCTACCATCTTTAAGAGTTGCTATAAAGCTCTCTGGTAAACCTTCGAAAGTTAATGGCTTAAAGGCTACCTGAACTAACCCAATATGAATAAACTTATGATTTATTCTGTATTTTTCTAAGTCTCTAGTACTTAGAAGTCTAATAACCATCTCTTCATTATTGAGCGAGATAGTTTCTTCGGTAGTTTTGACTACCTGCTTTAAACCTAATTTTTCAAAGGTTCCTAATTCATAGATTATTTTATAATCTATCTTAGGAATGGTCCAACGATTTAATTTTTCTAAATCTTGAGGAATGTCATACTCCTCTTCAATACTGTTTTTAACAGTATCTTTTCGTCTCATCAAATTTATCATTTGATAAAGATCGTTAAACTACACCTTAATTTCTTAACACTCTCACCATGGCTCTGATACCATTTTTAGGATCTTTTTACAAAAATCAAAAACTTTACAAAAAGATGATGATGGTACGTGGCAATATCCACCTAACAAACCATGATAACGGTACTTAGTCAGACAAAACCTATTGGATCCAGGGTCCCGCTCTGGGCCAAACTACGCAATGTACCATCGGAGTTGTGGACCCAGGAGGGGCTTGGAATTGTGGCAAGCGTAATTGGCAAACCCTTATTCGCTGATGGCATGACGGCAACCGCTGAGCGACTTGAGTACGCCCGCATTTGTGTGGAGAAATCCCTCGAAACACCTTTCGTGGATCAATTTAATGTCAGAATACCAAGCCGGGAAGGAAGGGACTCGCATGTGGTGCCAATCCGAGTTGAGTATGAGTGGAGACCCAAGAAGTGTGAGACATGCGCCTCTTGGAATCATGGACCTGAATCGTGCCCCAAAAACCAACCCGCGGGACCTATACGACGACAACCTCCGAAGATAAGCCGGCGGAGTATTATACGGTCAGAGGAGCAACCAAACCACCACAATCCACCCACGGCTGGCCGTAACACACGGCCGCAACAAAGACGCGAATGGCACAGGATAGACAAGGGCAAGGCCGTGCGGGAGGATAATAAATCGCCTACGGAGGAAAGGAAGGAGAGGGCTGCTAGTAATCGAATGGCTGCACTCAACATAGGCGAGGAGCGGCATCGCAATGGGGGATGCTCAACAAGTAATGCCCGTGCCACAAGGTCTATGCCTGAAGACCATAATCCGTTTACGGTTCTCGCAGAGTTGGAATGGCATACCATCGAAAATGAGGGTCCTACAGCAGCCCTTTGCGACAGTTCTAAATGATCCCAATCGCCGTTTGGAATACACGTGGTCTAAACAGGTTAGACCACAGATGGGCGGTGGGGGATATGATTACTAGATACAATCTGAAATTGTTAGGGCTGATCGAAACCAGGGTTTCTGAGCAGAACGCAACATCTATTACTAACTCGATCAGGGGTAACTGGAACTGGTTCTATGATTATGAGGAAGGGCCGGCCGCACGTATTTGGGTGGGATGGGATCCACAAGCTGTTGGACTTACGATTGTAGCGTGTACTACTCAGACCGTCCATTGTAAAATATCCATCCTTGATGAGGGCCTGGAGTTCTTTACTACATTCGCGTATGGCCACAACCGCCGAACTAATCGGCGTGGACTTTGGGACGACTTGGTTGCAACATCACAGGCTCGCGCATCGTCCCCTTGGGTGGTCATGGGTGATTTCAACGCAATCATTGACCGAACGGATGCGAGAGGGGGAGCTCCGACCCGGGGCTGCCCTGAGATGAATGCATGCTTGACCTCCTCGGATCTCGTTAATTTGCCACGCCGTGGTTCCTTCTTCACCTGGTATAACCAACAGAGCGGGACCTCGGGGGTTTGGAGGCGCTTGGATAGGATGCTTGGGAATCCTTCCTGGTTTGCTCAGTTTGGGGAGTTAGCATATAGGTGCGCAGCTCCTGCTACGTCTGATCACTCACCCCTGGTACTGGAAGCGGATTCTGAACCGCGGGTGCGGGGTACTACCTTCCGATTCGATAACTTCCTTGTTCATGATCCGCGGTTTATCCCACTAGTGGAAGCGAGTTGGCAGAATGAAGTGGCGGGATATCCCATGTATGGGGTTGTTAAGAGACTTAAAGCCCTCAAACAGGTATTAAGGAAACTTCGACGTGACAAGGGGAACCTCAATCGCAATGTTGTTGCTGCTCGACACTTTCTGGAGGCGGCCCAAGAGCTCCTGGGCGAATACCCGATGGAATCCCAACTGCTTATCCTTGAGAAACGGTGTAGGTTTGTTTATGCTAAGGCGGTGGATATGGAACATTCTGCCCTGGCCCAACGTGCCAAGGTTGATTGGTTGAAAGATGGCGATCAATGCACTGCTTTCTTTAAGAAGGTTGCTGTCCGTAGGGCCTTCAATCGCATCCTCTCGATTGATAACGATGATGGGATAACCATTGAGGGTGAAGACCAAGTCAGGGCTGAGATTCTACGGTACTACACTAACATCCTTGGTCGCTCCAATCGTGTCACCCACCTTGTCCCCACAGAGGTCGCACCTTACATCACCAGGACTCTTAACTCGGCAGAAGCACATTCGTTGGTTGGGCCGGTTACTGATACGGAGATCAAGAAGGCGCTATTCTACATTGGTGACAATAAATCTCCTGGACCGGATGGTTACTCGGCTAAGTTTTATAAGCACGCTTGGGATATAATCGGGGCGGATGTCACGAATGCCATTAAAGAGTTCTTCAGGACTGGCCATCTGCTGGGGGAACTGAATTCGACACTGATTACCCTTATCCAAAGGGGGAGAACCCTAGGACTGCGAGGGATTTTAGGCCCATATCATGCTGCAATGTCATCTATAAGGTCATCTCGAAGGTGATTGCCAACCGACTTCGGGGGTGCATGGGGAAGCTCGTTCATCCTACTCAGACGGCGTTCATCCCTGGCAGGCGTATTACAGATAACATCCTCCTGGCTCAAGAAATTTGTCATGGGTATAACAGCGCTGGGCTACCTGAAAGAGTGGCGTTCAAAGTGGATCTAGCTACGGCTTACGATATGGTCGAGTGGGACTTCATCCTGATCACACTTGAGGCGCTACACTTCCACCCTACCTTCATAGGATGGATACGATCTTGTCTCACGACTACATTCTTTTCTATCAATATCAATGGTCGGCCTGAAGGATACTTCAAAGGGAGGCGTGGTCTTCGGCAAGGTGACCCCCTATCTCCGTACCTTTTTACGTTGGTTATGGATGTCTTGCAGGGTATTATACAGGATCGGATCCGGCGAAGTGGATGCTTTAGGTATCATTGGCGATGCGAACCCACAAAGATGTTCATGCTCTCCTTCGCCGATGACCTTCTTCTGTTCTCACATGCGGATGAGGGTTCCGTGCGCGTCTTTAAGGAAAGCCTTGACCACTTTGCTAATATATCGGGCCTTCGTGCTAACCCCGGCAAGAGCGAGATGTACATCTCCCGGAGAGGTGAGGGCAGTACGGGAACATTGCAAGCCATTATGGGGTTCTCGACTGGGTCACTTCCAGTACGCTACCTGGGTGTACCGTTGATCACGTCGCGGCTGACCATTGCGGACTGTGAGCCTCTTATCACTGCTGTTGACCGTCGATTGGGCTCATGGACTCATCAATCACTATCCTACGCTGGGCGAGTTCAACTGATTAAATCCGTGCTCCTGGGGCTGCATACCTATTGGGCTGGAGTTTTCATGCTTCCCAAGGGCGTCATCCGGGCTATCGAGTCACGATTCAGGGCTTTCCTATGGCGGGGATCCACTGCTAAAGTGGCTTTGGCGGACATCTGCTTACCTACTGAGGAGGGGGGACTGGGACTCAGATCTCTTGAGACGGACAATAAAGCGTTGATGATGCGTCTTCTATGGAGCCTGCTGAGCGGGGACGAGATGTCCATCTGGGCGACTTGGGTCCGGCGCACGAGACTGAATAATACGTCCCTATGGTCAATTAGACCCAATGCTCGGACTTCTTGGAGTTGGAGGAAGCTACTACAACTTCGTCAGCTCATTCGTCCGCTTTTGGAGTTTCACATTGGGAACGGGTCTAACACATTCCTTTGGACTGATCCTTGGCTCCTCCCTGGCCCGATGATAGAGAGATTCCCCCGTGGGCCCATGGTCATGGGGCTGCCTATCGACTCGAGACTCAATGTGGTCATTAATGAAGAGGGCTGGAACTGGCCTGGTCAAACTACGGTGGAGTATATTGAGTTTGCCCCTCTTCTTCCACAGGTGAATCCAGCTGCAGCGGATGGAGTTCGCTGGAGAGCAACGGGAGATGGACAATTCACGACTAAGTCTGCTAGGGAGGGCTTAAGAATGCGAAGGCCTATTGTCCACTGGCGAAATCTGTTTGGAGGTCCTCTGGCCATCCCCAAGCATGAATTCATCTTCTGGATGGCCATCCACGATAAACTGGCCACACGTGACAAGGCCTGGGTGGCGGCAACTGCTGGAACATCGTTATGCTCATTATGTGATGACCAAATGGAGGAAACGATAAGACATCTTTTCTTTGATTGTAGCTTTACTAGTCGTTGTCTTAGTATTATGCGTGGCAGGGTTAGGTTTAGCTGGCCTAGAAGGGAATGGCTTGAGGGGATTACTTGGGTAGCGCATCGTTGGAAAGGGCAACACCTCGCCTGGCTGGGACCACGACATGTCATCGCCTCGCTTGTCTATCACCTTTGGATGGAGCGGAATAGGCGATGGCATGATGGACGACGTCGCACGCCGGAGCAGCTTACTGCTGAGATTGAAACTCTCCTTTGTCTGCGGTTATCAACAATCAAACCAAAATACCAGTTCCAGGCTGATGCTCTACGGCGCGTTTGGCGTATAGCCTGGTAGGGGGGTTGGCGGATCGGCTGAAACGGTGGCATGTGGGCTGGGACGGCGCACCAACTCCGTCGGTCAAAGGGAGAACAATTTCTTTCTTTCATGTTTTATTCTTTCTTTCACCCTTCTTCCTCACCTTTGCTCGGCTTGCTCTTCCTATTTGTTTACGCTGGTGTAGGGCCGGCCTGCTTGGTGGACTTTGGCCGTTTTCTACCGGGATGTCGCTTTGCTTTGACCTGGAATAAGGTGGTGCCTCCCCGTTTACTCCTTGCCGCCCCTGATGGAAACTGGGGTGGCGCGCGTGCGCCTCTCCGACCAGCCTGGCGAATGCTTAGAAGCTGTTCCTCTTTTTCGCCGTTGCCAACCCATTGCGTGTTTGGCTACTTGAGTGCTTTTGCGCTGTTGAGTACCTAGCTTGGCTTCCCTGCTGGCACTGCATCTGGTGTCAGGAACTGGTTGATTGATTTGGTTTTGGACCCCTACTTAGGCCTTTGCTGAATGTAACTAGTTGGTTTGGGTCGTGTTGGGTCTTGATGGGACCTGTAGGTGGTCTGGGTTGCCTAGTTTTTGGTACTGTCTGGTCGGTTGTCTCATTACTGCTTGGTGCGTCATGAGCAATATCATGTACGCTGTCATGTACCCCTGGTTTCCATTTATTTTAGTGACACTTTCCAAAAAAAAAACCTATTGGATCTGGTGATTAAACTGAGAAACAGTTTAACTCACTTTGAACCAAAGGTAGTCAAACTTCATTGTCTCGTTTGAAGGCAGTTCAACCGATATACCAAACATCAAAATAAAAGAAAAAATGAATAATGGTATGTGGCGTTGTTAAACCTATTAGTCCAGTTATTAGACTGTAAACAATCTAATCCCGTTCGGACCCAAGGTATTCCAGCCTATATACCATTCTTCAAAAGGTAAAAATAAAAATAGTTTTGTGATTTGTTAGAATTAAATCCTCGAATACAAGGAGTTTTAAATAATAAAATTTTTATTCAAATAATTCAATCGGTAACAGCCTTACCCTTCAAACGCATTTTCTGCGGCAACACGGGCTAGCCAAGAGCCGACACAGAATTAATCGAAATCAAATTTTATTATAACCTTTATTCAAAATTTAATTCCTTCAATCAATTTTTAAAAGATTTTTATAAAGGAAAATATTACATCATATTAATATTTATATTAATATATATATATATATATATTTATGATATAAAACCATGATTCCAGTATTAAGGCATTTTGGTGTAGTTTAACGTTAAGGTTTAGCCTTCCATTAAGGCTTGATCAAACAAAATTTATAAAAGAGATAAAATAGAAACTTACTTGAAAGAGAAGAAATAGATGCAAACCAGAACTTTTATTTCTTCAACGTATTTTACAAAGAGGGAGAGAGTACAAGAGTGCAAAGTAAAAAACTGCGTGAACAACTTATGGCGAAAGGCCATATTTAAAGACACACAAAAAGTAAAAAGACAAAATAACAGTAAGGAATTATGATTCCAGCTGGCCATCATCTTGTTCTTGTTCTTGATTTCTTTTGTCGGCCAATACTTTATAAAAGTAAATTATGTTGTCGCCATGCTAAATTTTTAATTTAGCCGCCTGGTGGATGCCTTGTCATTCTCTCGTCATTCCTTATCTTTTCCTTTCATCCTTTTGAAGGATTCTTCAGTGATATTATTGATAGCTTCTTCAAATGATAATGAGTCATCATCCGCAAAGGGGTCTTGAGCTTCTCCTGCTTGACAGAAGTCTTCGTCTTTTGATGAAGTCCCCATAGACACATCGGAAATATCAATACCAAAATTCTTTCCGATATCCTTCTTTATTTCTTCCATGTATTCAATTAAAATTTGTTCTCTAGACATTTTTCCTTTCTGAATATTTAATCTTCTAGAAAGGACTTCGAATGGACTAGGTGATTCCCTTTGCTGTTTCTTTTCAATTTGTTCCTTATAATAAGCAACCTTTTCTTTGATTTTATCAATAGTTTGTTGTCCTTCAAATTCTCCTTGTCCGTCTATTCGGATCATTTTCTTCCAGAACTTTGTATAAAAAGTTCTCCAAAGACAGGGTATATTTTGTTGGGTATGACCAACCTCAGGAGCCCATTTCCAAATCCATGGGATACTATATTCAATATAAATGGTATCAGAGCCATGGTGAGAGTGTTAAGAAATTAAGGTGTAGTTTAACGATCTTTATCAAATGATAAATTTTATGAGACGAAAAGATACTGTTAAAAACAGTATTGAAGAGGAGTATGACATTCCTCAAGATTTAGAAAAATTAAATCGTTGGACCATTCCTAAGATAGATTATAAAATAATCTATGAATTGGGAACCTTTGAAAAATTAGGTTTAAAGCAGGTAGTCAAAACTACCGAAGAAACTATCTCGCTCAATAATGAAGAGATGGTTATTAGACTTCTAAGTAATAGAGACATAGAAAAATACAGAATAAATCATAAGTTTATTCATATTGGGTTAGTTCAGGTAGCCTTTAAGCCATTAACTTTAGAAGGTCTACCAGAGAGCTTTATAGCAGCTCTTAGAGATGGTAGAAATCTCGACTGGAAACAATCCCTTATGGGAATAATTCAGTCTAGTCTGGCACATGGTCCAGTTTATTTTAATGTTTATCCAAATCTCCAATTATCATTGACTGATGTCAATATATTGGATGCTCTAACATTAAATGTCAAAACTCATGGATACAATTACGCTCCGGGATCGGAAGTAATATGTATCTGTTATAGAATTTATTATAAGCCTTTATATACTCTTAATCCACAGTGTAAAATCGTTGATAAACCGATCAACGAAACTGTTCTAATAGAAACCAATTTTAGTAGATCTAATATTACAACTCGTAGATCTATAAAATGGGAAGAAATACAATTTCCAGAAAACTGGACAATTGAAAGAGCTATGCCTCTTCAGCCCAAAATACAAAATATAATATTACAACTCGTAGATCTATAAAATGGGAAGAAATACAATTTCCAGAAAACTGGACAATTGAAAGAGCTATGCCTCTTCAGCCCAAAATACAAAATAATCCCACTCAAATATATATCTATATATACTATTACGATAATAAATATATATTACTATTACTCTCTCTCTATATATATATATGTTACTATTACGATAATACATGAAAACGATTGAACATCGCTCTCAAGCCTTTCCACCTTCCAAGACGGACTTCAACTGAAAACTCAACCCTCAAGAGTTGAAGAATTACAAAAGGCAAAGGTGACAATCCTTACACCAACTCGAAGATGATCTCAATCGACCTACTCTGACTTGCTGATCAAGCAACACTCACCAAAATTGACGAACGCATGAATTCCATGTTCCCATGGTTCAGTCAGACCAAACTGAATCTAACCCCGAAACGCATCCCAGTGTTAGTGACGATCTCAAGCTCATAAAAGCCACCCCTATTTGGCAATTCTTAACAAGACCGCAAACGCGGTGATACACAAATCCCATACCTCATACAACATTCGGATCATCCGATATAGGTGTAGAAGCTGATTGTTATCAGGTCCAGAGTAGAAGTCGCTCATTTGGTCCAATGGCGCATGCACAACCTGTTTGGGATGTTCCTCGGAATGCCATTCGAGGATGAAATGAATAAGGCACATATTTAATCGATGTATTATTCGCTATGTATATGAATATTGTATTCGAACACTTATTTATGGAATATATACTTTTACAATTTATTCCTTGATAGGCATATTATTTATTTACCATCAGTTCTTACTTGGCATCCGATTAGACGGTAAATAAATAAAACCATACATTGCTAGTTTAGTCACCAATTCTCATGGGATGAGAGATGAGGCACCGGTGAGCTATTATTTTCGGATATTAAATACGTCCACAGGTCTTAGACTTCAATAGGGTGACTGACTATCGATCACGACTTATTTGTTGACTCCTAAATCGTAACATTCATATAAGTTGAATCGGGGATTAACTTATATTTGGACACGACCCGTAATCGACGAATGACCTATTACTCTGAGAAGCGTCAGTGATCGATTGATTGACTATAGTAGTGTATGTGGATCTTACACCAAAGGGTCTTTTGATGTAGTTGACTTCGGGATCTTGACTTTTCACTAGTTTGCAAAGTTTGCATTGTTTTTTTTTTTTGGAAAAGGTCACTAAATAAAAAAGGAAACACAAGAGTACAGTCGCACTTAAAGTGCATCAACCACAACCAAAACCTTGCCACAGGCGGCTAAACTATAGCTGATCACGACCAACAAATAATAAATCCAAACAGAGAAAAAAAAACCATAACACTGGGCTCATGTAAAATCGCATGGGTGCTCTGTAGGCCCCTTACAGTCTCCACCAATGCCGTAGTAGTCTCACTATTAATCAAAGCGGGGTCGTCCTCGTCAACATCTTGAAGATTCGCAAAAACATTTGTCTCCCCACTTGCTTCACCATTTCTATGATTTGTAGACTCGTAATTTTTCATCAAAGCGAGGTTGTCCTCGTCGACATGTTGAAGGATCGCAAAAGCATTTGTCTCCCCACTTGTTTCACCATTCTGTTGGTTTCTTCTAGGTTCTTTGGGCCGCGGCTGATGTGTTTTTGGTCGCTCAATTTCTGCCCTCCTTCCTTCGACTATTCTCATTGCCAGATCTTGATTCTGCACTTGATGTGTGGGACGCCGAGGTGGCGGGGCAGCAACCTTTGGTTGGTCAGCACGGCTAGATTGGGTGTGGATTGGTTTTTTGGGGCAGTTCTGTTTCCCATGGGTTAAAGACGAACAGAAGGTACATGGCATAGGTCGCACCACTCGTACTCAGCCTTTATAGTAATAGCTGTGCTTTCTCCATTTGCCGATTGCAGGGAAGCAGTAAAGTGGTCCATGTACGGTGCAGATATTTTCTTCATTACACATACCCGGGCGTAGTCAATTCTTTCCATGCTCATTGTCATCGCATCAGGAAATAGGGCTCTCCCTATCGCACTTGCTATGGCACTCAATCCTTCAGCTGTCCAATATTCCGATGGTATATTCCGAAACCGTACCCAGGTTGGGACCTCGTGATAATCTTTCTTCTCGAGCGTCATCCCGACTTCCAAACCTGAAGGAAAAGGGGCTGTTCTTGATAAAACCATGGCCCGCCCTCAAGAGCTTCAGTCATAGCTACAGCCGTGCTGAACTGCAGCTTGAAAAAACCCGCCGAAGTTGACCTCACCACAGCAAGTTCCGGCCAAAGTGAGCGGAAAAAACGGTCAATGAATGGGAAGTAAGGCTTCCGCCCCAAGAAATAGCCGACTAAAGTGTGATTCCATTGCAGTTTCCCAAGAGAGCTTCACAACAACGTTTACGTCATTCATTTCAGGTGGAACATATTTCAGCTGAACACGATTGGGGTTTTTTGTCCCAATCCCATAACATTTGGTGTGACGCCCTGGACAACATCTGAGAAAGATGGCACCGCTGTCTCATTTGGGTGATCTTTGTTTGGTCCCGGCTGTGGCGTCAGAACCCTAACGCGATCCATATTGTCCTCTGTAGAGATCTCAGCGGCGTCAGGTGCGATAGGGTCGGAATCCTCCTCTGATTCCAACCCGTCCATAGGAGATCCCAAACATTTAGCAAGGGCAGCACGTGGCGGTGGTGGGGTCCCCGCACGCTGAAATCTGGTGGGAGCCGAAGGGTCACGCAGTGGCTGTGATTGGACCGTAAGCGACGGCGGCGACCAAAAGTGATATCTAATGTCTCTGTGTTTTGTGCGTGAGTGGTAAACAGGATTACACGTAATCGCAATGGCACTTTGGCTATCACTATAAATGGGTATATTGTGATTGTACTCATAATCGCGAAGCGGAGTCCGCATCCAAAGCATTTGCGAGCAACAGCTGGCAGCTGCGACGTATTCTGCCTCGGCCGTCGACGTTGAGACGCAGTTCTGTTTCTTGGATGACCAGCAGACGAGCTTTTTGCCTAGAAATTGAGCGCCACCAGATGTGCTTTTCCTGTCCATTCGGCAACCTGCATAATCCGCGTCAGTATAGGCGATTAGTTTGAAATTCGTACCTTTCGGATACCACAATCCGAGAGTAGAAGTGCCCTTGAGGTAGCGCAAGATTCGCTTCACCGCAAGCATGTGGGATTCCTTGAGATCGGCTTGGAAATGGGCGCATAAACAGGTGGCAAACATGATGTCCGGCCGGGTTGAGGTGAGATAGAGAAGAGACCCAATGATGTTGTGATAAAGTGTGATGTCGACCGGTTTTCCAGTGGGATCGGCATCCAACTTGCAGCTAGTCGTCATGGGAGTGCTGAGTGGCTTGCTCTGATCTTGATGGAATTTCTTCAGAATATCCTTGATGTATTTCATCTGATTGAGGAAAACCCCATCGTCAACTGCCTGACTTGAAGTCCTAGAAAGAATTGCATCACTCCCATATGACTCATTTCGAATTTGTTCTTCATTAAATCTCCAAATTTCTTGCAAAGCCGTGGATTAGTTGACCCGAAGATGATGTCGTAACGTATACTTGGACGACCATCAAATCTTTGTCTTTCCATTTGATGAAGAGAGTCGTATCGATCGTTCCCCGGATGAATCCAGACTTCACGAGGCTTGATGTATTTCGTCTGATTGAGGAAAACCCCATCGTCGAGCTGCCTGGCTTGAAGTCCTAGAAAGAATTGCATCTCTCCCATATGACTCATTTTGAATTTGATCTTCATTAAATCTCCAAATTTCTTGCAAATCCGTGGATTAGTTGACCCAAAGATGATGTCGTCGATGTATACTTGGACGATCATAAAAACTTTGTCTTTCCATTTGATGAAGAGAGTCGTATCGATGGTTCCTCGGATGAATCCAGACTTCACGAGGAAATCGCTCAAGACATCATATCAAGCACGTGGGGTTGTTTTAGTCCGTAAAGAGCTTTGTCCAGTCGATAGACATAATCAGGATGTTCTTGATCGACGAAGCCTTCAGGCTGGGCGACGTAGACTTCTTCCATTTAACATGCCATTGAGAAAGGCGGTTTTTCGTCCATTTGGTAGATTTTGAAGTCTTTATGGCCGCGTACCCCAAAAATAGTCTGATGGCTTTGATTCGAGCAATAGGGGGATACGTCTCGTCGTAGTCTATTCCTTCCTGTTGGTTGTACCCTTTAGCGATGAGGCGTGTTTTGTTCTTGATTATTTCTCCGTCTTCATTTTTCTTATTCTTGAAAACCCATTTCATCCCGATAATAGTTTTCCCATGTGGGCGGGGTACTAAAGTCCACACTTGGAGACATTTGATTCGTTTATCTCATTTTGCATAGCTATCACCCAATCTGTGTCCTTTAGTGCATCCGCTACCTTGGTTGGCTCATTTTGGCTTAAGAAGCAACTGAATAGTCATTTCTGATGTCTTGTCCTTACTCCACTCGAAGGATCACCAATTATCTGGTCAACTGGATGTGCTCGAGTCCACTTGCGCTCATGAGGCAAGGCCGAGCTAGATGCATCAGCCATTTTTTTTTGGTATAAAGTCCCGTATATATAGATAGAAGGAAAAGAATACAAGATGGGTGGGAGCGGTACTCCGCACAATCAACCAGTAACAGGCTACTGGGTACAACTCAAATGGGAAGCATCCCTACGATCTACCATGCAACTCTCCAAAGTCGTCGTATAGCTAAACGCTGAAGATCATACTTAGTAGAAATTCCACTAATAAGCATGGTGGCCAGCGTAAGCACACAACCAACAAGCCGATCAGGGGACGTAGTAGTTCCTTCCGTCCAGCGCCTGTTCCTCGCCTGCCAGATATGGTAGACAAGTGACGCTAGCACATGTCTATACGCCGCGTGAACAAGATGTCGCCCTCGCCATCTGGTCGCCGCCCACCGAATACCCTCTCTCCACTCCCTAAACGGCCACGACCATCGAATACGTCTCCTCAGCAATCGAAGACACCTGCGTGAATATGCACAATCGAAAAAGAGGTGCTGAACCGTCTCGTAATACAGCTCGTCACAGAGGATACACGCAGGCGTACCCGCCCTCTGAGCAACCCAAGGCTTATCTCTAGTCGCCAACCGATCTTGTATCCCTAGCCAGAGGATGACATCATGACGTGGTAGCTTCAGTGGCCCTCCAAATAGGGTACCCCAACATACTGGTTCCCGTCTGAATCAAATCGCTTCCCTCGCTGACTTTGCAGTCATAATCCCCGTCGATGATCCTGTCCAAATCACCCCGTCCTGTTCACCCCGCACCACCTGAGGAAGAAGGCGACTAATCTCGATATACTCGACAGACCCTTGCCCAGGCCAGTTCCATCCCTGGGCACCAATCACCACACTCAGTCGTGAATCAGCAGGTAAACCCATCGCAATAGGCCCTCGAGGAAACCTCTCTAGTAACGGGGTACGCAGAAGCCAAGGATCCTTCCACAGCCATATGCCCGATCCATCCGCTACCCTAAAGGTAATAAGTGTACGTATCAATGGTCTCAGCTGCAGCATCTTCCTCCAGCTCCATGCATCATTTGGCGAGATGGTCAGATCCCACACCGATCGAGAGTGTAGTCGTGTCCTATAAAGCCACTCAACCCAAATCGAATCAGGGGCTCTTGTGAGGACACTCCATAGATGCTTCATTAGAAGTGCCTTGTTGTCTGTCTCGATGGATCTAATGCCGATACCTCCTTCAGACATTGGCAGACATAGGACTTCCCAAGCAACCTTAGCCGTCGATCCCCCCAAAGAAACTTCCTAAATCGCATCTCCAGCGCTCGGACAACGCCTTTAGGAAGCAAGAATACCCCCGACCAATACGCATGCATGGCCTGAAGAACCGACTTAACAAGCTGGATTCTTCCGGCGTACGACAACGACTGATTAAGCCATGACCCGATGCGCTGATCCACTCGCTGAAGTAGCGGTGCACAGTCCGCTATGGAAAGTCGCGTAGTAATAAGTGGTACTCCAAGGTAGCGTACCGGAAGATGTCCTATCCGATATCCCATAAGTGACTGAATCTGCACGGTCAGCCCTTCTGCCCGTCGTGAAAGGTACATCTCGCTCTTGTCCGGATTGGGGTGTAATCCAGTCAAAGACGCAAAGCGCCCTAGAGCGTTCTTCAGTACATTGATCGACACAGCATCTGCATGGCTGAAGAGAAGCAGGTCATCCGCGAAAGCCAGTGATGCCAATATCAATGATTCGCAGCGCCCATGGTAAGTAAACCTCGGCTCCTCCGAAATGCACAGCGATACCATCCCATGAAGGATCTCCATAACCAATGTAAAAAGATACGGCGATATGGGGTCTCCCTGTCGAAGTCCTCTCTTCCCCGCAAAGAACCCAACCACGTGGCCATTCAGATTAAATGAGAAAACTGTCGTCGTCACGCATGCCCTAATCCACCCAATAAAGGTCGGGTGAAAGCTCATAGCCTCAAGCACAGCCAGCAAAAAACTCCACTCCACCTTATCATACGCCTTCGCCAGATCGATCTTAAACATTGCTCGGGGCTGCCTCCCGTTCGACTTATACCCAAGGCAAAGTTCCTGGGCCAGCAACACATTGTCACTGATGCGACGACCAGGTACAAAAGCCGTCTGCGTCCCATGCACCACACAGGTAGAAAAGGCTTAAGTCTGTTCGCCAAAATCTTGGAGATGACCTTGTATAACACATTACAGCACGAAATAGGTCGAAATTCCGTCGCACGGCATGGCGTCTCTACCTTTGGGATGAGCGTGATAAGAGTGCTATTGATCCCCTTAAGTAGTTTACCCGTCGCAAAGAAGTCCTGTACAGCCCTCACGACGTCCTCTCCCACTGTGGTCCATGCCGCCTTGAAAAAGGCGACAGTATACCCATCGGGTCCCGGCGCCTTCTCATCCCCCGTAGAGAAAAGCGCCTCTCGTACTTCCCTCCCATCCACAGGGCCGATCATGGATTGTGCATCTGCTGGGGATAGCGTGGACGTCACAGCACGCTGTACATCCGCCACTGCTATCGGCTCCGAGTGTACCGACTTTCCTAATAGATCCTGGTAAAACTGTATCAGCTCAGCCTCCACCTGATGCGGTTCTTCCAATAAGGCCCCCGTCGCATCTTCAAGAGACAATACGATTGCGTGCCCGCCGCATGGCCACCCTACGAAAGAAATAAGACGAACACTGATCCCCATCCTTCAGCCAAGCAAGCTTAGCCCTTTGCGACTAAGCCGTATGCTCCACCTCCACTACCTTAGCATAGAGTGAATGGCACAGCCGTTCAAGGTCAAAAAATAGCCCCTCATGTGGATAGCGTGACGAGAAATCCTGTGCAAGATCACGGAACTGCTTTGCCTCAAAAACATTCGCCGCTAAATCCCTTTTGGCCCTCCTCATCTGTTGAAAAATTGGCTTCAGCAGCTTCAAGCGTTGCTTAACGACGAACATAGGAAACCCACGAAGAGGTATGCTCCAAATACGTTGAACCTGCTCCATGAACGCCACGTCCTTTGTCACGAAATTTTCAAATCCAAATGTCACCTTGCGATGTCGCGGCGTATCTGCGCCCAAAAGAATGGGCGAGTTGTCTGACGATGATGGAAGTGCGCATCGACATAAAGTGTCCGGGAATCGGGCAAACCACTGGGGGTTGCCCACAATACGATCGAGCCTCCTCCAAACTCCCGCAACACCCCTCTGCTGGTTGTACCACGTGAACACCTGACCCGTCGTAGGTATAGTCGTAAGATCTGCCCCCACCAGGCATGCTTGAAACTCCTCCATATCTTGCCTAGCTGGGGCTCCCCCTCGTCCCTCACCCGTGTGCAATATAGAATTGAAGTCCCCCAAGGCCATCCATGCATCCGCCACACGAGCTTGGGACATAGATCTCAAGTCATCCCACAAAGCAAGTCTTTCCTCCCTCCTAGACTTCCCATATACCACAGAGACAAAAAGTATCTCCCTCGTCGCCTTGGACACAATCCGACAATGAACAGCCTAAGACGAGAACTCGAGAATATCCACTGTCAAAATCAAAGGATCCCACCCCACCCAGATTCGCGTACCTGGACCCTCATCATAGTCGAAAAACCAGCTCCATCGTGCTCTAATGCCACTCGAAATCCTCCTCGCATTAGACTCGGCAACACGTGTTTCCAGAAGACAAATCATACATAACTGTTCATGTGCTATCAACTCCCCCACCGCCCTCCTGTGGTCTTGCTTGTTAAGACCACGAACGTTCCACGCACCCAACGCTATGAATGCACCCCATCATGGGCTGCATGATTTTTAGGGCCCAATTGAGAGTCAGTCACATCGATCAACTCACTTAGCACTTCGAATCGGTTGCTCCTCTCGATAGTAGGTGATCGAATGGGATCTATTAGCCTCGGTACCTCTGGGCGTTGCCTTAACACGCTCGCCTCCCCCGACAGCGTTCCCCACTGTGAGGCATTATATGGGACCCATTAGCCACCTTAGGCAACATAATGGCCTTCCCTTTGGCCCCCATCTGTTGCCACACCTCGTGCACGGGGCCTCCCATCGTCGTGCGGCTTGACCCCTCCTCATGCACACGTCCGCTCCTTTGCTCCATGCGAGTGCGTCGACCCCTGGGGTTCGGTCGATTTCATTGCCAATTCGACCATGCCTTTGTGGAGCTCCATGGGGCGATGTTCTACACCCACGCTCCTATTCTCCCGGCTCTGTTGTGTAACCGATCCCTCATTCCTTCCCATTCGCTGTGGGCATTGCACCTCCCTATGGCCCCATGCCTCACATGTTGGACATTTTGACGGTCTCCACTCGTACTCTACACGAATAGGAATAAGCCTGTCCGCCCCCCCCCCATCATTTGATGGCAACCGAACATTAAACACCTCCAGAAATGAATCTAGCGATGTCTTCATAATACAGATGCGGGCATAGTTAATTCTGTCCCCTCTCGTAACTGCATCCGCATACAAAGGGCGCCCCACCACGCTTGCCACTACTCCAAGACCTTGCTGCATCCATAGTTCGCAAGGGACATTCCATAGCTTCACCCATAATGGAATCTCGCGTACCTCCTTCCTTGCAAACGACATCCTCGGCTTCCACGGCTCCAAGAATAATGGTTGTCCATGCATCATCCAAGGGCCTCCTTCCAATACTTCCACCAATGCAGGCTCCGACTCAAAGCGGAACATAAAGAAGCCATTAATCGTTGAGCGAACCTCCGTCAATCCCCGCCATATCGAACGCAAATAGCGCTCAACAAAGGGAAAGTATGGCTTGTTTCCCAAAAAGTAACCCACCAATGTGTGTTTCCAACGTTCAACGCCACTTTGCACCACCTCTCGTGAAGGCCTCGCCTCAAC
This sequence comes from Craterostigma plantagineum, assembly GCA_027422505.1. Classification (NCBI taxonomy): domain Eukaryota; kingdom Viridiplantae; phylum Streptophyta; class Magnoliopsida; order Lamiales; family Linderniaceae; genus Craterostigma; species Craterostigma plantagineum. The sequence goes on along the minus strand of JAPQWV010000319.1, from coordinate 407,939 downwards.
AACCCCTTCGACTAGAGTAGGCGGCGTATATCCTAACTTCATTCCCCGACTATGCGGTCCAGCTCGTTGTGGTTGGTGGTCTTTGACTCCCGTAACAGCCCCCAAGTACGACGTTGCATCAATGGCACCCTTCGTGATCGGTGGAATCGGCCCAAGCCGCGAGAAAACCGGCCCTCGCTGGTCCGAGCCATTAACGGGCTTAAGAAGACTCATCCCATTAGCAATCGGTCCAGTAGAGCCTATCGACCTATTGTAGTCGTCTGCAGCCCCTTCGCCATCATGGTCTCCCCCATCGTCGCCGTAATTGGCGACCCATTCGTACTTGCCGTGAGCGAAGGCTGCCGCGATGGGTCGCAACACTTTGGTGACTCGCTGAAAACCCTAATCTCAGCCGCTGTTTCCATACCATGCTCCTCAATAATAATTCCGTCGTCCACACGATCATGTTCGTCAGATTTGCCCATGTCAACACACCGCCTAGCTGTCAGCCCTCGCGGTGGCGGTGGCGTATCCGACCGCCCCCATTGGGACCGTTTGAATTGGCACGGATGATGCCGAAGGATGCCTTTAATCTGAACAGGCCCTCCATTTCGCCTTGTAGGTGATTCAGTCGGTACAGATTGCCCAGTTACAGCAGATTCAATCCAGTCGGAATCGAACACCATCAAAGCAGGTGGCAAATTCTGGATACGCAGAACAGATCGCGGCCAGATCAGGCATCGCCGGACGTTTCCCAGTCGCCCCATTAAATTCCCCGATCAGCTCGCTGTCTCTATCACCCATTTCCCGATCGCAGATGCGATCCCCATTTCCCACCATCTCAGATCCCAAGCGAATCAGCGTCCCTGATGTGGCCATGGTCGCCGATGAGGACGCTGCCGGCACTCCATCAGATTGGGACGACATTCAATCAAACAAGCTAGCCCAACAGAATCGCCCGAACCGTAGAATCCCCCTCAAAACGCCCAAAACTGCAACGAATTGATTCAGTAATCACCAACCGGCCGAAAAACAGCGATGATTGGACAATCAGATGGCAGATCAGATCAAAATTTCTCTAATTTCGTCAACTGTGTGAAAATCGCACATAGTGAAGGTGTAATCGCGCTACGATGTGTAAATCGCACACACTGAAGGTGTTTTCACTTTGCGCTTCATCAGCCATTTGTGGAGCAAGATCTCCAATGATCTGAGGCTGTTCAACTAGTTGAGGCAATTCGGTTTCAGCACTTGAGTTGAGCGACTCTGATGACATTTCCTCAACTTCTAAGGTTGAATCTTCAGTATTCTGAGGCAATTCCAAATCGGTGAGGTGAGGATATTTTAAGAACTTGGTATATCGGCTTCGTCATGAAGAGGTTCCACGGCAGGTGTGGTAGCGGTGTTTCGGCCGATATATCTGCTCAAAAAGCGAGTCCAGGTCTTCTATAGCAAGTCTCCTAGCTTCATCTGACGATGAGTCTTGAGTTGTTGCCGTTCGTTGTTGGTTCTGTGCCAACACACCAGTGAGCACGGGTTCGAAACTATCGTGTAGCAATCTGGTTAGGTACGGGTCATGAACTTAGATGAACAGGAGCCATCGGGTTGAGCTCGGGTCCTGAACTGATATGTGTAGGAGCCATTTCTGCCACTTATTGGAAAGTGACATTGTAGCTTTCTTTGATTCTTCGGTTGGACTTTATGTATACTCGGTACGCTTTTGAAGTTGAAGAATACCCGACGAAATTTGCTTCGAATGCTTTACAGTCGAACTTAGAACGAAGCTCTCTATCGTTCGCCACAAAGCACTTGCACCCAAAGGTTTTGAAGAAAGAAATGTTGGGTAGCCGTTTGTTAATCGTATGGAGTCTTATCGAAGCGCTTGTGAACCACCGTCCTGTTTTGAGTGTAACAGGCGGTATTTACTGCTTCAACCCAAAGGAAGTGTGGAAGGTCGGAGTGGATGAGCATCATGCGTGTGGCATCCACTAGTCCTATTTTTTCGTTCTATCGGCCCGTTCTGTTGAGGTGTCTTGGCGGCTGAGAATTGCTGACTAATCCCAAGTTTTTCATAAAAGTCGCTGAGGTATTTGTTCTTAAACTCAGTGCCGTTGTCCGTTCGAATGACTTGGATAGTCTGTTGTAGAAAATTCTGAGTGAAGTTCACAAAATTTACGATCAAGTCCCTTATCTCATCTTTAGTTCGGAGGAACTTCGTCCATGTATAGCGAGAGTAGTCGTCGACAATAACTAGCACATACTTACGTTCGTTGATACTCTGTGTCTGCATCGGTCCACAAAGGTCCATGTGTAGTAGTTTCAGAGGACGTGAAGTAGAGGCAACTACTTTAACATGATGAGACGCTCGCTTTATTTTTCCTAGTTGACACGCCGAACATTGATGCTCTTTTGTAGTGTTACGGTTGGTAGACCGTGAACCAACTTCATTGATAGCCGTTGAAGAGCTTTGATGTTGAGATGAGACAGTCGTTGACGCCATAAGCTGTTCCTCTGAATTGTAATCTGGGAAATGAGGCAAACAGCTGTCGAGGTCCGCACGGACATTAGGTTAATCGTGTAAAGATTTGATTTCCGAAGTCCTTGGAGGAGTTCTTTGTCCTGACTATCCAATATTCTGCACCGTCAGCATGGAAGATCACCTGAAATCTTTTGTCGCAGAACTGGCCTATGCTGAACAAGTTATGGCGGAGTCCTTCGACGTACCAAACATCCTTTATTGTCAGATTCTCTAGAATGATGTCTCCGAAGCCGAGAATCGGAGCTGAGTCGTTGTTTCTGAATCTGACATTTCCGTTGAGTCAGTCTTGGTAGTTGGTCAGCAGCTCTTGATTTCCCGTCATGTGTGTGGAGCAACCTGAGTCGAGGTACCACACATGACGAATCTACGAACACAAATTTAGAGTGCTTTAGGTACCCACTTAGAAATGTGTCCTCTCAGATTAGCATATTGAGGCGTCGTTTCAGAACTGGTTCCTAAATTATTACTAATTGGAGCTTTAGCGACCCAAGTCATCTTCGAAGAAGTTGATTTGGGTTTGGCCTTTGTTGGAGACTTGATCTTTTTGGCTTTCGTCTTCCTAGGTGGAGTTTTAGGAATCCATTTGGATTGAACCTGACAGGGAAGAGTAATTTCAGCACGGGCAAATGCTTTGGTAGGTTTGATCGAGAAGAAGATCTTTTCATTAGATAGTCGCCTAAGGTGTCTGGGGGATTGGATCTTTACAGGATACCTAAGGTGGGAACACTCATGAATAGCACTATAAGCCTTCTTAATGGATGGATCTTGTTTCCTACGAGCCTGTAGAAGCGATGATTTGAAGTGAAAAAATGGCTCTTTTATTTCTACGAGTGTCTTTTCTTATTACAAGAGGAGATACATTTGTAACTTTAACATCTAGAGGCTTCTTCTTAATTTCTAGGCTAGACACTCTTGCCTTCAATTTCTCTAGCTCAGATACTATGCTCCCTGTCGACGTAGTAGAAACAAAGTTAGAGTTAGTATTTTCTACACTTTTATTCTTAGATTTCTGGTCTTTGAAAGTCGATTTTTCTTTCTTCATGCTTTTCAAAATGATGTTTTCTTTTTACGGAGGAAGCATTGAGATTTTCCATCTCTTTTAGGAATATTTTCTTTTCAATTTCAAAATTTCGTTCTTTGTCTAATGAGGCTTGTAATCCTTCTATTTCCATCTCTGTTAGGAACATTTTTTATTTTCAATTTCTGTGCTTGCTTGTGTGTAGAACGATCTTCGGGAAGATAAATTGACTCAAGGCTCCAACCTTTGGGAAGATTCCTAGCGTTGTAGCTTTGATTTAATTCGGTGTAGTTGAAGGGGATTTCAACCCTAGTCTTGGTTTTTCTCTTGGCTTCTTCTAATGCAACTATTTCTTTCGTGTTAGTAAAAAGCATGAGATTCGTTAATCCTAAACCCATGTACTTGACATCGTAAAGTTGTTTGTAATCAACTTTCGTCAAGCAACGTGAATTCTCAAAGCCTAAGCCAAACTTATAGTCATAGAATTCTCAGCCCATGGGTTGGTTTAAGAATATTGTTTAATCAGTTTGTCCCCTTCTTACAAGAAGATCTTCTAATTTCTTAACTTTTGCGTATAGCTTCTTACGCTCTTCTCCTAAGAGAGCAAAATTATTTTCCACCGTTGATTTGACAGCTTTACAGGCGTCAAGATCTTTAGTAAGTTCACAAACCTTAGCATTAGATTTATCTAATTGGGCTTCTAGGTTGGTGACGTTGTCGCTTCAGCTAACCTACAATTGAGGCTAGTTTTCTCATTGAAATTTCTAACCAAACAATTATAGTTATTTTCCAGCCTGTCTTCTAATTCTTTCACTTTTAAACTATCGGAGGCTTCGTAGTCTTTTCTTCTATTTTGGCACTAGAGCTTCTAAGTTCTAGCTCAAGACTATTTAACCTCTCCTGAGACTTAGTTAGTTTCTTCTCTACTTCCTTTAAGCTTTTCTGCTCACGTTTCATGTTAGTGTATGCTAGTTGATACGATTCTAACATGGTCAATAATGTGAAAGGAGAAACTACCTCATGTGAAGAGGTGGATGCTTTGTCCTTATCCAACTGATTTGTGGTTTCGGCGTCTGAGTTACCGTCTAGGCGGGCCATGAGGGCTAGGTTCTCTTCATCAGAACTTGACGTATCTTCGAGCCAGTGGTCTTCTACCATTAGAGCTTCTTCCCCAGCTTCTTTCTGCTTTGTGAGTTGAAGCTTCTTGGAGTAGTAATTGGCATCTCTTTTTTTTTTGGAGAGTGCACTCTCCGGCAAAGTGACCTGGTATTCGGCAGTTAAAGCACTTGTTCGGTTCTTTTGCGTTCTTGACTTCAAAAGTCTCGGCTCACGTTCCTTGGTCTTTGAGCTTGAGGTTCGAAGCCGGTTGGCTGATGATGAGGACTTCTACTTGAAGTATTCCTTGCTCATCATTTTTCCAATTAAAGCCAACTGCTTTCCCAGCGCTTTCATATTTGGCTCTACGTCTGAGTCTGATTCGTCTTCTAGCTCTGAAGGGGTAGGAGGCCTAATGATCTTCTCTTTTCTTGACTTTGAACTCCGCTTCTCTGAGACTAGAGCAACCGTGTGTTCGATCAGCTTGCCCTTCTTCTCCTTCTGAATCTCGCTTACATCTTCCTCGTGCTTGGCGAGATTGTCGAACATGGCATGGATATCCAACTCCTCAAGATCTTTGTTTTGTCTGATTTGGGTGGATATCTTCTTCCATTTCGAGGGCAGAGAGGATAGAAATCGAATGTTGGTTTTCCATATTCGTCTTTGTGAGTTCTATTTTCCTCATCTCATTAAGAAGTGCGAGATGTCTCTGATAGAGATCATGTAAGCTCTCCTCAGGTCTTGCTCTGAAAGAGTAGTAGGCCGTGAGAATATTTTCCTTCTTGGCCTTGATGTCTACTTCTGTTCTTTGCATCATCTTATGCAGTTCATCCCACATTCCCTTAGCCGTTAGAAGGTTGTCGATCTGTCGATAGATGTCATTTGGGATGCCCTACATTAGAGTGTTCTTTGCTATCAGATCAGCCTTTGCTCTAACTCTTTCCTCCTCCGTATATCCACTAGGCTCTTTGTGTCGCCTAGAGGTAGGAATTGGAGGATTAGATATGTTGTCACCGGGTACATTTTCCCATAGCTGAGCTGGACCTTGTCCAAGTGACAAGAGAAGGTTGTCGGCCTGATCCTTTAACTCGATGAAATTCAGAAAGCGGCTTCGCCATACAGTGTATTCGCCTCTCGTAAGGATCGGATGACGGTTGTCATTTCCCAGTGTATAAGCGTCCATGATTTTTTTTAGTAGAGTTGATGAAGGATCTTCGTTATGTGTTTTGAGGATTGAAGATGAAATAATGTGCTTCACAAATGTCAAATTTGTTAGTAGCGTTTGATTCGAAAGCAATTCGAGAATTATTTTTGATTCATCGTTAAAGTTTGATTAAAAAATAATCTCGTCGAAATAGAATGTAATTGTTACTGTTCTCGTGCGAGAAAGTCTGTCAGCACAATATTTTTCGAGCGAAATAAAGTGCTTAACATCGTTGGGTCGAGAAATTTCCGGATCGTGAATTTATTTCGATTGCAAAGAACTAGTACGTTAGTAAGTTTCTCGCTGAGTCAAAATAAATTTGTTGACTGGAAAAGTTTTCGAGCGCAAATGATTTTCGCTATGTCAAACTTAAATGTCCGACGGAAAATGTTTTTCGAGGGAAAGTTTTACGCACGCAAAGTCAAAATAAGTCTCTCTCGAAAAAGATTTTCGCTGAATATGTCGAGAAATATTTCTAACTAAAATCACTTCTAGTGATGACGACTTTAGCGCTGACTTCGTATTCTGACCGAGAAAAATTCTCGCACGGAGTTTTTGATCGAGAAATTATATGATCGAAGACTTAGCGAGAAAAATTGAAATCGCTCAAATAAACACAGAATACGAATTAACACTGACTCAAGCAAATGCAACGAATTAGGCAATGAAATTGCATGTATTTGCTCGAAATCAACTACTGACTACGCACGAGCAAGCTATTAAACACGTCATGAAGCAAAATATATCGAATTTGGTTAAAATCAGCACAAGTGTTCTTCGCGCGAACAGTAAACATTCTCGATTCACCAATTCTGCTAATTCGAAGTTCTAATCGCTACCGAACTAATCGCAAACTATTTTTAGCACTAAAGCAAGCACATAAAAATCAAATTCAAGTCAAGTTAGCACATAATTAAGGCTTCCAGATCGTAATCAGTTTTCGCGCCAAAACTGTTCTTCGCACAACAGTTCCAAAAAAAATTTCGATCCGATTTCTAACTATTTTCGATTCAAAACAGAACGAATCGGCTCTGATACCAATTGTTAGGTCCTCGATTATCAACTCTATGATCCTAGACAGAAATTCTAAGGTAACCAATTAGAATTATAGAAATTGAATTTCGATCGAAAACCTTTCTATGAAGAACACGAGAGAGCATCCTTTAGTGTGAGAAAGTTTTTCCTGTTTCTCTCTCTAGAATTGAATTCGTCAGCCATTCGGATCAAATTCTATAACTTTTTCTATTAAGCATAATGTGTACAAATAAATGTATTTATACCAAACACACTTGGTATAAATTACAAATAAGTCCTAAACTAAGGACAAATACAATAAACGCCCCTAATTACAAGGACAACTAATGAAATCAAAGCACAATTCTAATTGATATTCTACAGGAGTAAAGAGAATTTTCAGAATGAGTGCTTTTAGCTTCCTTGATTTCAGGTTAAAGCTAAGGAGGTTTGACTATATCACAGTCACGCGTCAAGCGTATTTTCCTCGATTTGTAACTGTCATTTAATTCCTTGTAGTCGAGGGGAATCTGGGCCCTATGTTTGGCTCTTCTCTTAGCTAATTCTAAAGCACCTAAGTCATCTACTTTAGTAAAGTTCATAAGACTGGTTACGCCTCCCACTTTTTTTTACATCGTATGCTTCTTTCTTCTTTAGCACACACGGGTTAGTGAAACCTAGCCTTCTATTGGATTATAAAATTCTATATCCTTGGACAGCTTTAGAAATATAGTCTGTTCGGTCTGTCCCCTTTGTTGACCTTTTTGGTCTTGCACTTTATTTGAGTTTTGATGATTCCATGTACTCAAGATGAGATAGGCACTACAAATTTAGCAATTCGAAATGTGTATCTATCATGTACTTATATTTGAGTGAATTGCACTTTGACACTGTGATTCCATTGCAACGTGACTTATGTGATACCATTGTATCAACGAACCCACCGTCCTGAAATCATTATAAGGTATATTTGGAAAGCGCATGCATAAATGGAAAGTCTGACCGTGATCTTGAAATTGTGTGTGGAAAATAGCACGTGTTTAATCCTTAATATGCTGCACTATGTTAATTAGAGTAAGGATTATGCGTTAATTAGAGTAAGGATCATTATGATATACATGGTAAATATATTTCTGCTGGAACCGAGTTACATATGGAACATGATCTTCTATATCCTTGAGTATGCTAAATATGAATATTATATGATAAGGATATATTTGCATACATGCTTATCCGTTTAGACATGCTAAAATAGGAATTAAGTGATACGGATACAACTCAATTCGTGCTTAGCTGTTTAAGTTCTTGCATTTGTGCTACATATGGAAAGGATATGTGCTATACATGGAAAATACGTCATCCACTGGAATCTGTCTATTTTTAATAAGAAATCATACCCATATCGCTGAGAATTGCATCTTAAACGCTTGAGTCAACATGAATTATTTCCCTCTGCGACTTGGTATTTATTTGAATGGAAAGTTCGTGATTAACGTGCTACATATTTGATAAGATGCTGAGTGGAACTATTTATGGTATCTTCATAAGGACCACCGAGCTAATATGGTATTTGCCAATATGGTATGAAAAAGTCTTTCGAGTAAGATTGCATGCAAATTAATGAATATGACCGTTGTGATACTTAGAGCTTGATCTGGCATGATACCTATAGTGGAGTGATGTGCTGAACTGGTAATTGTGACTGACATTCCATATGAACCTTTTGAAGCATGCATAACTATAATTTACCCTAAAGCACACAATATATATGCAAATTTATTGGCCAACTAACTCGCAGGACCCACATAATCCTCCGCAAGGAGAATATACTTATTAGAGCATGAAGTAGGAAACGATCCCATAAAGTCAATACCTCAAACACGTTAGCTATATATATAAATGTTACCTAAATTTTTCTAAGTCTTAATATCACCACATAAGGCATATATCGCGTAAGACATATATGGGACTATAAAACATGTCTCATGCAGTCACCTAAACATGTAACATGAAGTCATATAAGCACATAATATGAATGCAAATTTATTGGCCAACTTACTCGCGGGACCAGCGTATTACATAATCGACCGCAAGGAGAATATACTTATTAGAGCGTGAAGTAGGAAACGGTCCCATAAAGTCAATACCTCAAACATCAAATAGCTCTATTTCTAACATGACATTTAAAGGCATCTCATGTCTCTAGATATTGTACCAGTACGCTGACAACGATCACATGAAGCTACATATGCATGGGCATCTTTAAAAAAAGTGGGCCAGAATAAACCTGATTGAAGTACCTTAAATGTCGTTTTTGTGGATCCGTGGTGTCCACCCGTCAAACCAGAATGGCGATGGAATAAAACTGAACTTACCTCATCGGCGGGTATACATCGCCGGATTACCTGATCAGAGCAAATTTTATATTGGAATGGAACGTCCCACAGGTAGTTCGCATCAGAAAGAAATTTCTTCTTCTAATGAAAAGTCAGGCATGTGGGAGTCTCACCTGTAGCAGCATAATTTGCAAAATTCGCAAACAAAGGCAATGATGTATCGATTAAAGCATATAATTGTTCGCCAGGAATACATTCGTCAATAGGTAGCTCCTTATCATGTTCATGGGAATTATCTAACCTAGATAAAGTGATCAGCTATCACATTCTCAACACCTTTTTTATCACGAATCTCTAAGTCATACTCTTGAAGTAGTAAAATCCAGCGAACCAACCTAGGCTTAGCATCTTTTCTTAGTAAATAAGTATGTAAGTGCAGCATGATTAGTGTAGATGATTACCTTATTCAACACTAGGTAAGAATGAATTTATCTACTGCAAAACCACGGCTAGCAACTCTTTCTCAGTAGTAGCATAATTCCTCTGTGCATCGTCCAAAGTTTTAATAGCGTAGTAAATGACCTAAAATACCATATGCGTTGTCCTAGAACTGCACCTACAGCACCATCGCTTGCATCGCACATCAGTATAAATGGGAGTGTCCAGTCCAGTGTGACCATCACTGGGGTTGCGTTGAGTTTCTCCTTTAAAGTTCGAAAAGCCTGCAGACAATCATCAAGGAAGTTAAACTAGAATCTTTAACAAGTACATTTGATAATGGCTTAGCTATTTTTCAAAAATCCTTTATGAAGCGTTGGTAGAATCCTGTGTGTCCCAAGAACCTTCGAACCCCCTTCACTGACGTGGGTGGTGGCAACTGCTTAATCGCGTCAACCTTGGCTCGATCCACCTCAATTCCTTTGTGCGATATCTTGTGCCCGAGAACCATACCCTCATGTACCATAAAATGACACTTCTCCCAATTTAAGACAAGGTTACTCTCTTCGCATCGTGACAGAACAAGTGCCAAATTATCAAGGCCAAGTATCACATGTAGACCCAAATACATAAAATCATCCATGAATATCTCCATAAACTACTCAACCATGTCATGAAAAATAGCAAGCATGCATCTCTGAAAAGTAGCTGGTGCATTACATAATACGAACGGCATACGTCTATCATGGATGTTAAGACCGGACCGGACCGGTCATAAATCCGGCTCGGTTCCGGTCCGGTCCATATTATAATTAATTAAAAAAATGAAAATAGAATCTTAAGACGTGAACTGCGAAATATTGAAGAAATGGTCATGTGGGTGTGGTGGTTTAGATCATAATTACAAATCTTGGGTCTTGGGTTTCCCATGTCTACTTTTTATTTAGATTAATATTTTTATTATAAAAAAACAGAAATGCAATATTACATTAGACAATTAATTTTTTTTATCTTACTATAAAAATTCATTTTTATTTAATTTCTTATTCTCAACATATTGATTTATTTTTAACATCTCATTTTATAATTCATATATTATTGCCAACACATTTTATTTGATTATTCATTCATAAAATATATATGTATTATATTTAAAGATACCGGTTTGAGTCCGGTTTGATTTCGGTTTTTCGCGTAAACCACTAAACCTTAAACCACTAAAATTTCCAGTCCAGTTCAAAAAACCCGATTTCAGAACCTTGACGTCATATGCAAAAGTACCATAAGGACAGGTAAAAAGTAGTCTATCCTGATCCTCGGGTGCTATAGAAATCTGATTATAACCTGAGTAACCATCTAGAAAGCAGTAAAACCCATGTCCAACTAGTCTTTCTAACATTTGATCAATAAAGGGGAGGGGGAATGATCCTTACAGGTGGCATCATTCAATTTTCTGTAGTCTATGCATAGACGGCACCCCGTAACAGTCCTCGTGGGAATCAACTCATTAGAGGCATTCTTTACAACAGTCATACCTCCCTTTTTAGGAACAACTTGGGTCGGGCTAACCCATGCACTATCAGAGATAGGGTAGATAATACTTGCGTCCAAAAGCTTAATTACCTCCGTTTCACAACTCCTTGCATCGCTGAATTTAGGCGCTTCTGTGGTTGTGCGATCGGCTTGTAAGAATCTTCCATCAAAATCTTGTGCATGCAGACGGTCGAGCTTACTCCCCTGATGTCAGTAACCTTCCATGCGAATGCTCGTTTATGTTATTTTAGCACTCTCACTAGCTTTTCGTCCATTAGATCTGTCAAAGTGGAAGAAATAATCACGGGTAAAGTATGAAGGGTACCAAGGTAAACATATTTAAGATGACTAGGTAAGGTTTTACGTTCTAGAATCGTAGGGTCCTCGATTGATGGCCGAGGTTGCGTGGCTGATGATCAATTGAGACGCTCTTCTTTGGGCTTGGGCGACCTCCGCTGAGGTGGATTTGCATCTAAGCTTGCTACAGTATCGGCCATTTCGAGGACTCGTCTCTGACTAGGCATGCTTCCAACATTTCCTTATTCCTGTAAGTTTTTAAAATACTACAGAGCATATGCGTCAATACTATCGATAAAGGAACAAGAATCATCATCTGGAGGTGTTTCATTGCTTTATAAACAACAAATACAACTTTCTCATCCCCAACCTATAGGATGAGCTTACTGTTACCAACATCAATGAGAGCTCTTACCGTATTCAGAAACGGTCTTCCTAAAATAAGGGCATGCCGGTGTCTTCTTTCATGTCTAGCACCACGAAATCGGCTGGAAGTAGTGCTCTCCAACCTTCACTAACACGTCCTCCACTACTCCTCGTGGGTATGTGAACGATCTATCCGCTAGTTGGAGGACCATAGACGTGGGCTTTGGCTCACCAATTCCTAGTTTTTTCAAAAGTGAAAAAGGTAACAAGTTAATGCTCGCTCCTAAATCACGAAGAACATTAGTGAATGATAATGAACCTATGGAACAAGGAATAGAAAAACTCCCCTATCTTTGAGCTTTGGTGGTAGCTTCGTTTGTAACACCGCCGAGCATTCCTCATTAAGGGCTATCGTGCCATATTGCTCTAGCTTGTTCCAATTCGACTGCAACTCCTTGAAAAAATTGGTGTACTTCGGAATCTGTAAAAGGGCTTCACAAAAAGGAATGTTAATTTCTAACTTCCTAAAAATATTAATAAAATGCTCGAAGTGCTTATCATGTTTTCCCCTTCGTAATGCCGCGGGATATGGAGGTCGAATCTTGACTGGTGGGAGTCGGTCGACCTTCTTTTCCACCGTAGAATTCGGCTCGTTCTCGACTTTTTCGGCCTGCTTGTCATTTTCAGAGTTGTGAACCTCAGTGTTTGTGGCAGGGAACTCGCTCCAATCAGATGTATCCATCTCTTTTGGTTCTTCTACTTCCTTGGTCTCCTTGGTTGATTCAAGTTTCTTCCCACTGCTCAGCTGAATGGCCTTAACGTACTCCCGAGGATTCTATTAAGTGTCGCTTGGGAGTGTGCCTGGCTTGCGCACGGACATTGAACTTGTTAGATACTCTATTGTAGTCGCCAAACTTTGCATTGTGTCCTCTATCTTGTTGAGTCGTTGGTCTATCTTACAACTCTGGTCGCCTTGATAGCCGGTCGATTTCTCAAATCCTATCTCCCAATCGGCCTTTTATTTTGTTGGTGGGCCACTCTGTGTTAGGAATATGCCATCGAATGTTATACGAGGATTATATTGTATAGGGCATTAGCTTATTTTTCATTTGAGCTCTTCTGTAATAAGAAATTTTCGTGTATTTATTGAAAGGCATTGTTCGTTTATTGGATATATGAGTTACTTAGTATCCGGTAAAGCAATAAATGAACAAATCCAAATGTGTCGAGTTGAGTCACTGTTCTTGATGGGCACGAGAGAGGAATGCACCAGCGGAATCTTCATTAAAAGTCCATAAGCCTAAGGCTCCAGTTGGGTGTTGGATAACCGACATGGCTTATTTGTCGATGACCTATCGTGTGCGATATCCCGCTTGGAAGCGGAGGTCATGACTTGTGATACGAATCGAATCAAGGGATTGAGTCGTTTCATGGACACTGACTAGCAGGTTGTACGGTTGAACATGGCTTATCACTCAAGGAGTGTCAATGACCGATAACACTATAGTAGTCTTTGTCAACCTTAGATCGAAAAGGGCTTTGAGGAGTTGACTTCGAAGTCTCAACTGCCACTGGTTCCCCTCGACCCGATTTGTTGTTGCATGGGTCAGCGGGCCAGATTGTCAGGACCCGTCGTCCCGCCCTCGTATTCCGTTCTAAATCTAAGTGTTAATGCTTTGTTATCGTGCGAGTACGTAAAAATGCGAATAAAATTTTTCATTTTAAACGTGCATGCGGAAGTCTTATATACATGTCAAAAGAATATTCGTAATTCGTTCTACAAATCATCGAAATCGTGTCTACACAAAATACAAGTGTGTGTGTGTGCAGCCAAAAGCTCCCTATGCGCCCGGCCTTCACAGGTCGTCATCCATACACACACTCCCACCTCAAAAGCGGTCGGATTGCGTCAAAAGATCGGCCTCGCATAAAAGTCTGATCACGTACCGTGATCGTCAGTACCTACAACACGATAAACAATGAGCCACCGAGGCTCAGTAAGCAGAAATTATGCATGAATGCACGTGTCCTAACGATCGACAATCCACGCCGTCGTTTTCTAACGCTCGTACTCTTTTTCCTCATTCTCGTACTCTTTTCTTACGCTCTTACTCTTTTTCTTATACTCTTATTTCATACGGGCCCTCGACTTTCAATTCCCACTATGCACCCTATCATAGAGATCTCAAGTGTGGAGGTTCTCACACTAGAAGGTCACCTTCCGGAATCTTCCCTTACTCAGTGTGGCCTCCACGCGGGTACTTCGCACTGGTAGCCAACACCGAAGCCACCAACCTCGGAGGTCACCCGAAGGCATCTTCCCTCCGGGTAGTGTTTTACACGCTAGTAGGTCACCCGAGGGAATCTTCCCTTACTCAGCGTGTGCCCCGGGCCGCGTCCTCCAGGTTGTACTTCCCTCATACGAGGTATTCCCCCAGCCTCTTATTCAGGCCTTATAGTACGGGGTATTCCCTCAGCCTCTTATTCAGGCCTTACAATACGGGGTATTTTCCCAGCCTCTTATTCAGGCCTTATCGTACGGGGTATTTTCCCAGCCTCTTATTCAGGCCTTATCGTACGGGGTATGTCCCCAGCCTCTTATTCAGGCCTTATAGCTTCATTCGCTTTAAGGCTGCATAGGGGAAGCCGTGACTCTTCGTTCGAGTTGACACACACGCCAATATCGGCGAGTATACATCGCACACAGGCGATCTTATGCACGCTCATACTTCGCTCCTTACGTACTACTCATGCGTGCAGATGCTCATGCTATGCCCATGTACTTATGCAAATCATACCATCATGCATATAAATTTATCATGTCTTAACATACACGATCCACATAAAGTACACGAGCACGTAGTTCATATAGATGGACGCAAGCAAGTTACGTGTCGTAGTTGAATTTCTACTTACTTGTCGTCCAAGCGTAATTAATGTTCTCCCCGTTTGCTCCTATTGTACGACCTTTTAAATAAAAAGGTTAGGGGGTTAGTACGTTGCTTCCTTAGCTAATTCGTCGAAGTAATTAAATTCCTTCTTTTAAATTATTTGAACTGGTGAAATTTCCTAGACTTCAAGTAAATTGATTCACGCCCTTTTAAATTTCCTAAGTCCCTTGATTTCTATAGCACATGACCTTATATATGGGTTTCGATCCTTAGTAAATTCCTTAAGTTAAAGGATTGGAATTTCTCTCATAAAAGGGGCTCGGCGAAAGTCACTTAATGTTACTTGGTTTCTCCTAATTCGATTTCGTCGAATTGAATTTCTAATTTACATGAGTTTCGCCCGAAACTCATCCTCTAGTTGCTTTCGATCGAAAGTCACATTCGCTAGCCACTTTCGATCGAAACTCATTTAGATCAAATCCTGATTTCAATTTGGCATTTATCACGAATTGGTTTCGCACGAAACAATACTAGTTTCGCCGAGTTTTCCTTCGATCGAAACCTTCTCAATTATCTAGTTTCGATCGAATGATTAGAGTTTCGCCGAATTCAATTTAATTTGAGGGTTTTCGATCGATTCCACTTTCGATCGACTTGAGTTTCGCCGTGTTCTTACGTGTGCATGGCGTCACCACTTTCGCTCGAAACCATGCATGGCAGGGAGATCAATTTGATTCGATTGCATGGCTTGGATGGGTTTCGCCGAGAGTTGCTTCAGTCGAAACTCATTTAATCGGCTATTTTCAATAAATTTTAGGGTTTCGCTCGAAGCTATGCATGGGGAAGGGTCAATTTGATTCAATTGCATGGTCTTAGGGTTGAGTTTCGCCGAGATCTATTTCGGTCGAAACTCCCCTTCTCTTAGCTACTTTCGATCGATTACATGGATTAAACTTGAGTTTCGATCGACACTTGTGTGTTAATATGAGTTTCGATCGAAACTCATATCTTATTGAATTTATTATCTTGCAAATCAATTTGATCGAAACCTAGTTCCATTCAAGGGTCGCCCGAAACCCTAAAATCAATTTCTTAGTTTCGATCGAAACTCAACTAATCATTTGGTCGAAACTACTTTCTTCCCCAAATTCATCCCCTCGAAACTTCTGCATTTCATCCCTTCTTGTTACCTAAATCGTGTGATTCCTTCTTACAACAGATTATCTAAGTTCTAAATTGTACCAAAACCGTTTTGGGACTGATTTTACTTGAATCGGGACCCTATCACGAGCTTCTATATAGCATTTAGGGTTTTTGAAATCTTCTCCAACTACTTGCTTTTAATGCCATTAGTAATCTTCAACTACCCTAGAGTGCGAAATTGAAAGCTTAAGAAGATATTTCGCTTACCAACTTCGACTCCCTAGCTAGTTGGAGTGACCTTTGTTCGATTTTTGTCTCGGCCTTTCTTCCTCCTTCTTGGGTGTTTCGTTACTTTTTGGGGTGTGTTTGAAGTGTTGAAGTGATTTAGATATTTTCCCTAGCTTTTATTGGATAGGGCATGGACCTCTCTTAATTTTAGGGAAAATTTGTCCCCTCTTTGGGCCCTTTCTTACCTCTAGCCCAACAATAAATAAATTCCTAGCCCACTCTACCATTTGCCATTTCCTAAAATTTACCCTTCCAATTTAGGGTAAATATTGGACCCAAAGTCCTTCGCACTTAATGGCACCCAATTCGCGTAGCATTCACGAGCATAAAATTCATAACATCGTATACATATATCAAATACAAAATTAACGTAAAATCACATAAGCCATATACGAAATTTATTGGCCGACCTAATTTCCGGGGACCGGGGTCCTACATCCTCCCCCCTTAAGGAGGATTTCGCCCCCGAAATCAGCCCGTGTAAAACAGCTCGGGGTAACGAATTCTCATTTCATCCTCCCGTTCCCATGTGGCTTCTTCCGTGGATTGGTTCCACCACAGTACTTTCACTAAGGGAATATTCTTATTCCTAAGCTTCTTAGTCTCGTACATCAATATTTCCACCGGAGTCTCCTCGTAACTCAGATCCGGCTTCAATTGTTGATGTAGAGACTCGTTTCCTAGCACGTGGTTCGGGTCCGCTAGATATTTCCGCAGCGTCGAGACGTGGAACACCTCATGCACTTGCGCTAATGACGCAGGCAGCTCCAATTGGTATGCTACCTCGCCTACCCTTTTCAGTATCCTGAAGGGTCCTATGTACCTAGGGCTTAACTTCCCTTTCTTTCCAAACCTTTTCACACCATTCATTGGCGATACTTTTACAAACACCATATCGCCTTCTTCAAATTCCAGCAGTCGACGTCTTCGGTCAGCATAGCTCTTCTGTCGACTCTGTGCCGTTCGCATTCTTTCTCGTATGGTGGTAATAGCTTCCGTCATTTCTCGTACGATGTCGGGACCTAACATTGCCCGTTCGCCAACTTCTCCCAATGTACTGGGGATCTGCACCTACGCCCGTATAGCGCTTCGTACGGTGCCATCCCAATGGTGACGTGGTAGCTGTTGTTGTACGAGAACTCGATCAGTGGGAGGTACTTACTCCAATTTCCTTTGAAATCGAGTACGCATGCTCGCAGCATGTCCTCCAATGTCTGTATCGTCCGCTCGGATTGACCATCTGTCTGCGGATGGTAGGCGGTACTAAAGGATAGCCTCGTTCCCATCGCCTTTTGCAAGCTCGTCCAGAATTTCGATAGAAATCTGGAGTCGCGATCCGAGACTATCGATGATGGAACGCCGTGCAGTCGCACTATCTCTTGGATATAGAGCTCCGCGTATCGTTCCATGGAGAACGTTGTACTTATTGGTAGGAAATGGGCCGACTTGGTTAGTCAATCGACGATTACCCAAATTGCGTCATGCCCTTTTGCATTTCTAGGCTGTCCTACTACGAAGTCCATGGTAATGTTATCCCATTTCCATTCCGGAATGGGTAACGGTTGCAGGGTTCCTGCCGGCCTTTGATGCTCGGCCTTGATCTGCTGGCACGTCAGGCACTGACTCACGAAGGTCGCGATGTCCTTTTTCATGCCTGGCCACCAGTAGTTTTCCTTGAGGTTTCTGTACATCTTCGTCGCTCCTGGATGTACCGAGTACGCCGTAGCGTGTGCTTCCGTCATTATTAGCCGTCGTAGTTCGACGTCGTCTGGCACATACAACCGATTCTTGAAGTATAACCGTCCGTCTTCCCGTATCACGAGGTCTCCCGTCGGTTGTTCCGGCTGTGCCTCCTTAATCTTTGCATACAACTCGTCTGCTCCTTGCGCCGTCTTGATCTGTTCTAACAGCGTCGGTTGCAAAGCTAGGGCCGCTAACTGCGCCTCAACTTCGCCTACCCTTACGACTTCTACTTCTAGCAGTTGCAATTCTGCACTGACTGCTTTTCGGCTTAAGGCATCGGCTACTATGTTCGCCTTGCCTGGGTGGTAGTTGATTACACAGTCGTAATCCTTAACTAACTCTAACCACCTCCTCTGCCTCTTATTTAACTCCTTTTGCGTAAAGAAGTACTTAAGGCTCTTGTGGTCAGTGTATATCTCACACCGCTCTCCATAGAGGTAATGCCTCCAAATCTTGAGAGCAAAGACCACTGCCGCTAGTTCTAAGTCGTGCGTCGGGTAATTCTTCTCGTACTCCTTTAGTTGACGAGAGGCGTATGCTACTACATTCCCGTTCTGCATTAGCACACACCCTAACCCATTTTTAGACGCATCGCTATAAACGGTCAATCCTCCAGTTCCCGAAGGTATTGTGAGAACTGGGGCCGTCGTAAGTCTTTCTTTCAACTCTTGGAAGCTCCGTTCACATTCTACGGTCCACCGAAAAGGCGTATTCTTCTTGGTCAGCCTCGTCAGTGTCGATGCTATCTTTGAGAAGTCCTTTATGAACTTCCTGTAGTATCCGGCCAGACCGAGGAAACTTCGTATTTCCGTCACGTTCGTCGGCCTGGGCCAATTGCTAATAGCTTCTATATTCTTTGGGTCCACAGAAATCCCTTCTCCTGACACTATATGCCCTAAGAAGGCGACTTGGTCAAGCCAGAATTCACACTTCTTGAACTTGGCGTATAGTTGCTTCTCCCGTAGTATTCCTAGAACTGTTTTCAGGTGTTCTTCGTGCTCCTCCTTCGTTTTCGAGTAGACTAGGATGTCATCAATGAAGACGATGACAAACCTATCTAAGTATGGCTTGAACACCCGGTTCATTAAGTCCATAAATGCTGCGGGCGCATTAGTTAGCCCGAATGGCATCACCAGAAATTCGTAGTGGCCATAACGGGTACTAAAGGCCGTCTTCTGGACATCTTCCTTCCGGATCCTTAGTTGGTGATAGCCCGATCTTAAGTCGATCTTACAGAAGACCGTTGCACCTTGCAGTTGATCGAACAGATCGTCTATCCTAGGGAGTGGGTACTTGTTCTTTATCGTTAACTTGTTTAACTCCCTGTAGTCTATGCACAATCTCATGGATCCGTCTTTCTTTTTCACGAATAGCACCGGCGCTCCCCAAGGAGAGAAACTCGGTTGTATGAACTCCTTCTGCATGAGTTCGTCGAGTCGATCCTTCAATTCCTTCATCTCCGTCGGTGCTAGCCGATATGGGGCCTTAGATACTGGTGCCGCTCCAGGTACCAGATCTATAGCGAACTCTATTTCCCGTTCGGGTGGTAGTCCCGGTAACTCCTCGAGAAATACGTCGGGAAAGTCCTTTACTATCGGCACTTCCTCGAACTTCGGGGAAGCGTTCTCTTCCACTTTGATAGCAAATACCAAATAGGCTTCGCATCCTGATCTGATCAGTCGTTGGGCTTTCAACGCTGATATCCTAGAGATCATGGTCCCCTTGCTAGTTCCTACGAACCTAAGGGGTTCATTCCCGTCCGCATTAAGCGTGACTATCTTGCGGTGGCAGTCTATGACAGCTCCGTACTTCGATAGCCAATCCATTCCAAGGATCACCTCATAATCATTCATAGGGATAATTATGAGATCTATGGGCAGTTTCTTGTCCCCGATTACTATTGGGCAATCCCGTAAAACCTGATTAGTTTGGGTGGGATTCCCGTTCGGAACTGTTACCCTAAATTCGCACTCAGCTCGGTGAGGCGTGACTCCTACTCTCGCGACATACTTCGTAGACGCGAACGAATGGGTCGCTCCTGAGTCAACTAGAATGCATGTGGGTGTTCCATAGGCAATGAGGGTACCTGTTACTACGGCCGGGTTGTTTTCTGCTTCCTCAGAGGTTATAGTGTAGACCCTGGCCGGTACCCTTGGAGGCTCTATCTGGTTCCTAGCTTGGTTTCCGGATCCACCTTCCGGACATGCCCTCAGGTAGTGGCCTGTCTTGCCACGAGCGCTCTCTCAGCCACTTGTGCATACGTGGCCCCTTGCACTCCCGCCATACTTACATCCCGATATAACTCGGGCTTCAGCCCTTCCATGAACCGCTCGATCTTGAGCGTGTCCGTGCTAACCATATGAGCAGCGAACCTTGAAAGCTGCTCAAACTTCCTGATGTACTCCGCCACTGTCATTGCTCCTTGGCGGAGGTTGATGAACTCATTCATCCGCTGTGCTCTGACAGGGGCGGTGTAATTTCCCCTGAAGATCTCCTTAAACCTATCCCAGCTCATCGTTAGGGGGTTTTCGACGGCTGAGACGGTTTCCCACCAGTGTCCGGCGCTCCCCCTTAGCAGGTAGGCAGCGCACATGACCTTTTCCGCCTCCGGGGTGCGGCTGTGCTGGAACATGTTCTCCAGCGTCCTCAGCCAATCCTCAGCGGAGGTAGGGTCCAGAGCATTCTCAAACAGTGGAGGATTTAGCTTCCTGAACCTCTCCCCAATCATCTCGATTCGTTCAGGTGGGGGAGGTAGATTGGCTGATTGCCCACCAGCATTTTGCTGCTGGATCAGCTGCTGAATCTGGGCCGACTGTTGCCGGACCAGTTCAGTCAGCTGCAGGATGGTAGCATCCCGACTGTCAGGGGGGTTATTAGTGTCCCTACCCTGATCAGATTCCCTGCTTCCTTCTCCTCTAAGTCTTACCATTTTCTCAACCTATCCTGATAATTCCTAAGGCCAATAAATCAAACCATACAAGAAATTCACATAACATGGTACTTACAAGCAAGGCGGCTTCCGCGCTTTTGAGTGTGTGTATATGGACAGTCTGCAGGACCTGTGACCGAAGCTCTGATACCACTCTGTCAGGACCCGTCGTCCCGCCCTCGTATTCCGTTCTAAATCTAAGTGTTAATGCTTTGTTATCGTGCGAGTACGTAAAAATGCGAATAAAATTTTTCATTTTAAACGTGCATGCGGAAGTCTTATATACATGTCAAAAGAATATTCGTAATTCGTTCTACAAATCATCGAAATCGTGTCTACACAAAATACAAGTGTGTGTGTGTGCAGCCAAAAGTTCCCTATGCGCCCGGCCTTCACAGGTCGTCATCCATACACACACTCCCACCTCAAACGCGGTCGGATTGCGTCAAAAGATCGGCCTCGCATAAAAGTCTGATCACGTACCGTGATCGTCAGTACCTACAACACGTAACATAAACAATGAGCCACCGAGGCTCAGTAAGCAGAAATTATGCATGAATGCACGTGTCCTAACGATCGACAATCCACGCCGTCGTTTTCTAACGCTCGTACTCTTTTTCCTCATTCTCGTACTCTTTTCTTACGCTCTTACTCTTTTTCTTATACTCTTATTTCATACGGGCCCTCGGCTTTCAATTCCCACTATGCACCCTATCATAGAGATCTCAAGTGTGGAGGTTCTCACACTAGAAGGTCACCTTCCGGAATCTTCCCTTACTCAGTGTGGCCTCCACGCGGGTACTTCGCACTGGTAGCCAACACCGAAGCCACCAACCTCGGAGGTCACCCGAAGGCATCTTCCCTCCGGGTAGTGTTTTACACGCTAGTAGGTCACCCGAGGGAAACTTCCCTTACTCAGCGTGTGCCCCGGGCCGCGTCCTCCAGGTTGTACTTCCCGCATACGAGGTATTCCCCCAGCCTCTTATTCAGGCCTTATAGTACGGGGTATTCCCTCAGCCTCTTATTTAGACCTTATAATACGGGGTATTTTCCCAGCCTCTTATTCAGGCCTTATCGTACGGGGTATTTTTCCAGCCTCTTATTCAGGCCTTATCGTACGGGGTATGTCCCCAGCCTCTTATTCAGGCCTTATAGCTTCATTCGCTTTAAGGCTGCATAGGGGAAGCCGTGACTCTTCATTCGAGTCGACACACACGCCAATATCGGCGAGTATACATCGCACACAGGCGATCTTATGCACGCTCATACTTCGCTCCTTACGTACTACTCATGCGTGCAGATGCTCATACTATGCCCATGTACTTATGCAAATCATACCATCATGCATATAAATTTATCATGTCTTAACATACACGTTACACATAAAATACACGAGCACGTAGTTCATATAGATGGACGCAAGCAAGTTACGTGTCGTAGTTGAATTTCTACTTACTTGTCGTCCAAGCGTAATTAATGTTCTCCCCGTTTGCTCCTATTGTACGACCTTTTAAATAAAAAGGTTAGGGGGTTAGTACGTTGCTTCCTTAGCTAATTCGTCGAAGTAATTAAATTCCTTCTTTTAAATTATTTGAACTGGTGAAATTTCCTAGACTTCAAGTAAATTGATTCACGCCCTTTTAAATTTCCTAAGTCCCTTGATTTCTATAGCACATGACCTTATATATGGGTTTCGATCCTTAGTAAATTCCTTAAGTTAAAGGATTGGAATTTCTCTCATAAAAGGGGCTCGGCGAAAGTCACTTAATGTTACTTGGTTTCTCCTAATTCGATTTCGTCGAATTGAATTTCTAATTTACATGAGTTTCGCCCGAAACTCATCCTCTAGTTGCTTTCGATCGAAAGTCACATTCGCTAGCCACTTTCGATCGAAACTCATTTAGATCAAATCCTGATTTCAATTTGGCATTTATCACGAATTGGTTTCGCTCGAAACAATACTAGTTTCGCTGAGTTTTCCTTCGAGCGAAACCTTCTCAATTATCTAGTTTCGATCGATTGATTAGAGTTTCGCCGAATTCAATTTAATTTGAGGGTTTTCGATCGATTCCACTTTCGATCGACTTGAGTTTCGCCGTGTTCTTACGTGTGCATGGCGTCACCACTTTCGCTCGAAACCATGCATGGCAGGGAGATCAATTTGATTCGATTGCATGGCTTGGATGGGTTTCGCCGAGAGTTGCTTCGGTCGAAACTCATTTAATCGGCTATTTTCAATAAATTTTAGGGTTTCGCTCGAAGCTATGCATGGGGAAGGGTCAATTTGATTCAATTGCATGGGCTTAGGGTTGAGTTTCGCCGAGATCTATTTCGGTCGAAACTCCCCTTCTCTTAGCTACTTTCGATCGATTACATGGATTAAACTTGAGTTTCGATCGACACTTGTGTGTTAATATGAGTTTCGATCGAAACTCATATCTTATTGAATTTATTATCTTGCAAATCAATTTGATCGAAACCTAGTTCCATTCAAGGGTCGCCCGAAACCCTAAAATCAATTGCTTAGTTTCGATCGAAACTCAACTATTCATTTGGTCGAAACTACTTTCTTCCCCAAATTCATCCCCTCGAAACTTCTGCATTTCATCGCTTCTTGTTACCTAAATCGTGTGATTCCTTCTTACAACAGATTATCTAAGTTCTAAATTGTACCAAAACCGTTTTGGGACTGATTTTACTTAAATCGGGACCCTATCACGAGCTTCTATATAGCATTTAGGGTTTTCGAAATCTTCTCCAACTACTTGCTTTTAATGCCATTAGTAATCTTCAACTACCCTAGAATGCGAAATTGAAAGCTTAAGAAGATATTTCGCTTACCAACTTCGACTCCCTAGCTAGTTGGAGTGACCTTTGTTCGATTTTTGTCTCGGCCTTTCTTCCTCCTTCTTGGGTGTTTCGTTACTTTTTGGGGTGTGTTTGAAGTGTTGAAATGATTTAGATATTTTCCTTAGCTTTTATTGGATAGGGCATGGGCCTCTCTTAATTTTAGGGAAAATTTGTCCCCTATTTGGGCCCTTTCTTACCTCTAGCCCACCAATAAATAAATTCCTAGCCCACTCTACCATTTGCCATTTCCTAAAATTTATCCTTCCAATTTAGGGTAAATATTGGACCCAAAGTCCTTCGCACTTAATGGCACCCAATTCGCGTAGCATTCACGAGCATAAAATTCATAACATCGTATACACATATATCAAATACAAAATTAACGTAAAATCACATAAGCCATATACGTAATTTATTGGCCGACCTAATTTCCGGGGACCGGGGTCCATGTGACGCATGGGGCCGATGAGGGCGGGGAGTGATCGCCGGTGCCAGAGATGTGCACGGACAAGGAGCGGCTCCTGGCAGGCTTCTAGGCGAAGGGGTACATGAATGAACCGATCCAACACCCAAATGAGAGGGGATCCTGAGACTGACAATGTATGGGCGTGTCAGGCTAAGAATTGTATAAGAGAATTGATAGTACTACTCATATCACCAAGGTCGACCTACCTTTTCGGGAGTCCATCCGAAAGAACTTCAAAGTTAAGCGTGCTTGACTTGAAGCAATCTTAGGATGGGTGACCCCCTGGGAAGTTTGCTCAGGGTGCGTGTGAGCGAGGACGAAGCACGCTGGAAGGTTAAATGGTTGTACAGTGGGGCCAGACTATCGGTCGGAGTGTGGTGGGCCCAACCCCACTGGTCTCGGTAGGGACGGATGCTATAGTGACACCCGGTATGGGACGGGATGTTACAGGTGGTATCAGAGCACAACCTCTCGCAGTACGGTGCTGGTTCGGGGACGAACCAGGCGGAAGCTGGTGGGCATGTGACGCCCGGGGCCGATGAGGGCGGGGAGTGATCGCCGGTGCCAGAGAGGTGCACGGACAAGGAGCGGCTCCTGACAGGCTTCTAGGCGAAGGGGTACATGAATGAACCTATCCAACACCCGAATGAGAGGGGATCCTGAGACTGACAATGTATGGGCGTGTCAGGCTAAGAATTGTATAAGATAATTGATAGTACTACTCATATCACCAAGGTCGACCTACCTTTTCGGGAGTCCATCTGAAAGAACTTCAAAGTTAAGCGTGCTTGACTTGAAGCAATCTTAGGATGGGTGACCCCCTGGGAAGTTTGCTCAGGGTGCGTGTGAGCGAGGACGAAGCACGCTGGAAGGTTAAATGGTTGTACAGTGGGGCCAGACTATCGGTCGGAGTGTGGTGGGCCCAACCCCACTGGTCTCGGTAGGGACGGATGCTATAGTGACACCCGGTATGGGACGGGATGTTACACAGATGCGGTCTTGATAACGATTTATGATTCTCGGGCACAGACCGCTGAGTACGGATTCACAGTCTCGTAAGTAATCGAGACAAGTCTCCTATGTGGAAGGCGACGAGAAATTACAAAAGCCTTGGCCAATGTATTGAACTAACTCATGTTAGACATGGAGGGTAGTTTGGTAATTTGCGTCGTCTCCGTTTATCATAGAATCGAGTTCAGTGAAATTGACATAGACCATGGCTCTCACTCGATTAGCACAACTGAAGGGTTTATACGTAGTACTATAATCTATAGTATGCTTCTGGAATAAAGACTGGATCGAAATTCGCACTCGAATCGGGTTACGGTCCAGTACTTTGGGATTGGCTAGGTAACTACCGGACTCTTGAATTCCTCCCTTGCCGATTGAGTCGAACCTAGAGAGTCGGGCTTAAAAAGGATCATCAACGTGTACCGATATGGAGATAAAGTGTTTTGGGCCTTAACGGGTCTTGGGGCTGCGCTTAATGGGCCTCGGGCCATTTATTGGACCGAAGTTGAACTTCATATGAAATTAACTTTAAGACTTGGACTTGGCTAAGTGCTTAATGGATTTGAGGGAAAAATTGGACTTTCACCTTAAGCTAATTTCGAAATATGCGTTTGAGGGTATCTTCAAAATTTTCTTATTTGATATATATAAATATGGATATAAAAATATTCGGAGTATTATTTATTTTAAACTGAAAATTTGAAATATATATGGTATAATTTTCGAATATTTAATCCTTTTTAAGATATTCTATTTGGAGTAAATATCTAAAGTTACTAAGGTAATTATGGATTGTTTTTTTAGTTTATTTGGAATCAAAAGGAAATTGATATTTATGGCAAAAAGATCTCACTTGATTATGGCTTAAAATTCGAAATTAAGGCTTCCTTATTGGGCCAAAATTTTCGTGCCCTACCCTAATGTAAAAAGGGTGAAACCCTCATCCAAATCATGATACGTTACGCGCACGAAAACACACCGAAACGCACACAGCTTTCTCCCACGTGACGGATCAGTTTTCTCTGCCATCTTTTGAGAATTGAATCTGTGGTGCACCGCGAGGTCGGCGTGTCGATCTAGTGCCATGCACCACCATCGATGTAGTGCTGAAGAAGGTCAAGGAGCTGCCACTCGCTTCAACTGGTAATTCTCTACGTGGTTGACCAGCCTATTACGTGTCAATGTGCTACTATTCGGATCTGAGCTACGAGGGCAATCGGGAAACCCGGAAAATTTTTGTTTCGCACCATATCTGGGGACATGGCATCTCCAGTACACACCGGGTAACCCAACACTCTGTTGATTTTGAGCTTCTGGAGGATTTAAGTAATGCGAGTTTCCATACGACAAATTAGGATGGCCTCGCCAGCTCTGGTCGTATGAGTTGGAGTATGCCTTCATTTGCCTATTGTGGATGTGATTCACAGTCTCAGGGTTCGTGGATCGCATCATGTCTAACCTTTTAGTATGGCTTCGAATTGCGCCTCCAACGAGCTGCTTATCCATGTACTCCAGCCGTCCATCTGTCCAGATCATGCTCGGCATATCTTGCTGGGTAGACGGTGATAAATAAATATTAATCACAATTCTCTCTCTCCTAAATTCTCTCTCTCTCTCGTATCGCTCTCTCAAAAACCCTAATTACTTCCCAACCCAAAAAACAGCCGTCGCAGTCTTCCCCTCTCCCTCTCCTCCATTAACGGAGGTAGGGGAGCTCTTCTTTGTTTGTTTTAGAGTTTGTATGTTCTTTTTCTGTTCGTCTTAAAAAATAATTGACCCCCACCACCAACGCCTGCCGCCACCGTTGCCGTGCACCTGCCTCCGCCTCCGGCTGCAGAAGACGCCCCTCCATCGCCGCCCATCGCTACCTCATCGCCCGCCTCGCCAGCCGCCCCGATGCCAGGCCGACTCGTCTGCCGCCCCTGTCGCCACAAGACGCGGCCCCGCCTCCGCCAGCCGTGAGGTCGGCCGAGGGGCCCCGCCTCCACAAGACGCGGCCCCGCCCCCGCCTCCACCCAACTTCTGCTGCCGTCTGCTGCCGCCACCACCACATCCCGCCACAGACCATCCCGCCGCCGCCTCGCCTGCTCCCCCGCCACCTCCCTCGTTTCTCTCGACCTGAGGGTCAGAAGCGTTTTCTTCCTTGTGGAGACTCCAGTCCGATGAAGATAAAATCCTGAAATTGAAGGCCAAGTGAGGAGTATCGTAGATTTATCTTAATCGCTTTTTCTGTTATAGATTCTTTAGTTCTTGATCGTAGATAATGGGTTTATTTTCTGTCGGTTTTTTTGTCCCTTGTGGACCCTTTTCTTCCCATGTGGGAGTGTGGTTCCCCTTATGGGATTGTCTGGTGCTCCTATGTGAGCCTTTGTTCTCCCGGTTGATGATGTACCGGTGAGACCGCTTGGGCTATTTAGCCCAGTTTCTTTGTTATTAATACAAGCTATCGTTTGGAAAAAAATATCTTGCTGGGTAGGCTACATTTTGCTCGATGGCCTGGAGTGCTGCCTCACCGCCTAACTCCATAAAATTTCGTGTGCATCTGCCATCGACGATCCTTCTATTTGGTGTGCTCAGCCATAAGAAGAAAGATTGCATCTGAACGCTCAAGGGTATGCTGTGGTTCGGGCATTGTCTCAGAAGGCTATCCAATAAACGAGCAATGACTTTCAATAAACACACAAAAATATCTTATTATACAAAAGGTCGAATGATAAATAAGTTAATGCCCTATACAATCTAATCCTCTTATAGCATCCGAGGGCATATTCCTAACACTTCAAGCTCGACCGCTCCGGACCAGTCGGAAACATCAAGATGTGGAGTCGACCCACACGAAGTCCTCGACAAGTATATTTTTTACGGACAATGGATGACCCATAGGATGCCCGACGTGATTCAAAGACAAAGGCTCAAATACGTTCGACACTTTCTACGACTAGCTTCGGTCGACCTAGTCCTAATAGAAGAGGAAGAACTTCAGGATGGCATAGATAACGAGGTGGATCCCCCAAGGCTTTTAGAGCTGATTGCTCAACGAGCGGATGCCCCTCCGAGACTAACTCCAGGGACCGTTCGAGTCGACACACCGTGGGAGAACATAAGGATAGAAATCACATTCCTAGAAGAAGTTCGTCAACAGATATGGAGGTCACCGGACAAAATAAAAAAGTTGAATGAGTTCAATATCAGAGCATCTCTCACTGGGATCAGCAGAAAATGATGACCTATCTTTGGATGCTAACCCAACTTGGACCCGGTCGAAGACTGGGATTCCTAAAAATCAGCTGAAGAGCCACTTCAGGAACTTATCTCCAATATGCCAGCTGATATGTGTCTACCATGCAAAAGGTGGTATTCCAACTCCAATCTACATAATAGAGCGGATAGAACTAAAGAAGAGCTAAGCGAGAGCGATCTTCCATACCTTCCTGCCGAGGAGATCTACCATCTCTACCAAATGTATGTAGAGAAGTACAAGGATCCTCAAGGCTTCATCAAGAAGGAGGACTTGAGGGACTCTATAGATTCATGATGCGCCAAGTCAAGTTCTTTGCGCACACGACCTTCAGATGGCTTTGGAGAGCAACATGAAGAAAGTCAACATGACCGCTCCATTCAATAAAGGACCTGAGATCGAAGGGCTTCCCAACAACTACGTTCATTTGAGCTCAGTCTTAGCAATCACCTACCACAATCCAATTACCAACAAGACTAGGTTGATGCTGAAGACTGAGATCAACAAATTCTGTGATGGGACGCTCAAAGTAATCAGAATGAATATCAAGGAGAGAATGGAAGAAATTGATGAAGATACCATGCATCCCCATCATAGATTTGTGAGAGTACAACCGCTTCTAACTGAACTACTTGAAGTCATCGAGGAGCGACTAGAGTTGAGGGACACAATAAGGAACTACGAGCATGCGCTGGGCTTGCGAGGTCGTTCTATGCCCAACGAGGACAGACAGCGCAGAAGAGTAATCAAACACAAATGGGGAGAATGTAGAGTATACGTTGTAATTGTGCTTTGATTTTTATTAGCTGTCTTCGTTATTTGTGGCTTTTATTGTATTTGTCTTTAGTTTAGGACTAATTTGTATTTATACCAAGTTTGTTTGGTATGAATACTTTGTACACACTGGAGATCATTAAGAGAAAGTTTAGAATTTGATCCGAATGGCTGCCAATTCTATTTCTAGAGAGAGAAACATCAGTAACTTTCTCACTCTAACTGAAATTCTCTCTCGAGCTCTTAGTAGAAGTATTTCGATCGAACTACAAATCTCAATTATTCAAATCGAATTACTTGAGATTCACTAGGATCATAGGAGTTGATAATCAGGGACCTAACAGAATTCTAACACTATTGCGAGCACAGAAACATCAAATCGATTCAATTAAGCACATATTAAGCCTTTAGATCGAAATTCCAGTTCGCGCGAAACATTTTTCGAACGATTGAAAACTTTTGAGAATAAAATTTCGATCCAAATCCAACAATTCAGCTTCAAAACAGATACAAATCTGCTCTGATACCAATTGTTAGGTCCTCCATTATCAATTCTATGATCCTAGGCAATCAATCTTAGGTTTTCGATTAGAATTGTTCGACTTAACCTCACGAACGAAAACTTACTGTTCAGCTTTGATAGAGAATGTCGCTTAGAGTGAGAAAGTTTCTGATGTTTCTCTCTCGTGAATTCAAACTGCAAGACTTTCGGATCAATTATCTAACGTTCTCTATTGAACTAGATAGTCACATTACATATTTATACCAAACAGAAATGGTATAAATATCTAATCTACTCCTAAACTATCGAAAACACAATTACACACCCCGTTACGAAGATAGCTAATAAATCTAAGCACAATTAGAAAGCATATTCTACAGCGATTGTGCCCGATTCTTTTACATCTTCCACACTTGAGTGGATGAGTGTCTCGAATTTGTGAAGGAATTCTTTTAGATCGTGGACGGCCTGAGGGTCTTTGAACGTCTGGTTCCACGACGTCTTCGGGCATATGATCCTCAATTGTAAAATTAGAAGGAATTGGTGTAGCGCACCGTTTCATTTTACCTTTTTACGCAATTATAAAATATTCAAATAAAATTTTTCGCGCTTTCCAAAACTATTTTTAACAAAAATGGGTACGTCCATCTAGTCTAGTTCCTTTCACAATAATGTACGTATAAGTGCATATCATACGATTCACAAAATGTATCAGCCTGTACTATTTCTGGACTATATGCAGACGATGAACAGAAGGGAGTAGGAGGAGAGCGTAGCCTGCCAACCTTGAATTCGTGCTTTTTATGAGGATGCGTTCTATGCAGTCTGCTAATTATCTACACAACTGTGAAGACAACAATTCAGAGTATGATCGCAACATGTTAATTAATAACAGGTAACAATAAAATAATCAATAGTCCACTCATTTCCGTAAATATTGTAACCATCCAAATCATGAAATCATTCTTCACATAACCGTCATTCATAAGATCCGAAGATCGCATGCCATTCTATATGTCCATTTATTTTGATACTCCCGTTATAGACTAGCTAGACTGTACTGTATGCCCAGTCGGCGCCCATGCATGGGACTCTGTAACCACTCTGTAGTCCCCCGATTTGTAGGGATACATATGCACCTGTACAGGACTCTGTAAAATCCCCCGATTTGTAGGGATGTTTGCCGTAGCATTCGTATCATACCCTCGGTAGTCGTAGCAGTCATAAAGGTTTCTCCCTTTATTTTTATATATATGCAATATTATACAAATGCTTTACATGACATATAAATCATATGTGAGAATACGTAACAATCATATAATTTACGTCGATGATAAATAGCACATATATAACATATTAATCAATTAATTCATATAAAGCACATAAGCATATAAGACGCACAAAACACATGTTGCAAATCATACTCACAATTTTCGCTTATTTTCCCATGCACTTATTTTTGCCCTTATCAGATTCATGACCTATATAATTATATTACCTGGTAAATATGAAATCCCTATACTGATGTGCATGAGTGATATGCATGCTTTGTTATGCAAGACTGATTTTATTTATAGTATTCATCTGTATTTAACTCTCTGTCTATAATTATATTTTTGAAAATTTACTATTGATAAATCAGTTAAACTAGCGAAAATCTGTTAAATATCAACATTGATTTTGACCTATCGATTTCGCGAATTCATCTTACAAGTCGGAACTGTTACTTGACTAGCGACATCTATATTTCGCGAAATCCTAAGAATTCGTGAAGTTCATCGGCCTGCGAAAACCTGGTTTTGGCCTGAACCTCATCTCACAGTTTGCAAAACTTATCGGCCCGCGAACTTTAGAAATTTGGCCCGCGAGAAACATTTTGCGAAAGTATTTTACGAAGGCTGCGAACCCTTTCGAAAATCTTTAAACACAATTAATCTGTCCTTTGAAGATCATTATTTCTACCCTAAGAACAACATATATTCAAAATATATTGAAACTTATATCATTAAAATCTCTTTCAACATTTAATTAAAATACGGAAAATGGTACACCCAGAAACACATTTCTCTTTCGAAAATTTTCCAACTTTGATCAAACTATAAACCTTCAAGAACAGGAAGAACTTCATCAATACTTCAAAGTAAACTTATAATGTTCGAACACGAAACTCAAATATGATATGAACAGACACAAACTTCATGTATGTTAATACCTAAGGCATGTTAAATCTGAACATTGCGCGATTAGTGTCGAAGATTTGAATTTTCACACACTTGAGGTGCGATTTCACACACTTGAGGGGTTTTTTCAAATTTTCGATCGATCTTCACGATCTTCACGTCGATCACCGTTGTTTCCGGCCATCATCCGTAGCTGGTGGTCGGTGAGGTTGCTGCCCTTCTCCATCGCCTACGTGGCGGTGGTGCGGGTCTGTTCTTTTCGGAAATTACAAATACGTGCGGCTAGGGTTTGGAAGTGCTATGGAGGATGATCCACCGATCATGGCCCCGACTTCTTATTGCGACCAGTTGCCGAGAGGCGATGCCACGCCTAGGCCACGGCTCTACCAGACCTTGGGGCCTTATGTGCCACCTACCCGGAATTTGCGGACTGTTTCGACGAACAACGATTTCGGGGGCTGATCACCCGTGTTCAAGGACCTGATGGAAGGGATTGCAGGTCTACGTCTGTGTCTGGTGGAATGAATCTGATTGGCAATCGTCAATTAGCTGTTGATGGGGATAGGTTGATGGCTAGGGCTACATTGGGGGAGGCTGATGGTGCGACGGCGACTAGGGCTGCGGGTGAAACTGGTTCGGCTGATGGTTTGGATCTGCTGGCAAGGTCGTCATCGGTGCAAGCTGAGTGCGCAAAGGCTGCTAGGGTTTCTGCAAATTCTGCTAAATCTGATGCGGCTGTGGTTACGGGTCTGATGGGAGGGGAGACTATCCCGTCTCCGGGGCCGCAAGTCCCAGCAACGGTGATCAATCGGAATTTGGCAGGGGGTCGCATTGGGCCTAGGGCTTCGGTGGGATCTCCACCTATGCGAACCGGCGTTACTGCTCCGCTCAAGGGTATTCTTCGGAATCATAGCCGCCGAAAGCAATGGGGACGGCCTGGAACACCACCACCACAGCGTATGATGGCTCGGCGTTTTGTGGATATGGAGTCCGTGACATCTGATGAGCCGGTGGATGAGGAGATAGTCGTCGAGGAGGGTGGGGCTGCTCAGCTCGGTATTGTTTCGAAGCATTCTAGGGTTTGCGAATCAGATTCGACCGCGGATGCACGATCGGCGGCTAGGATTTCGCACACTAATGCGCTGATTCCAGTTTCGCCGCCACACGTCAAGGCCACCGCCGTATCGTTCGTTTGCTGACGTAGTGGTGGGGAAAGCTAGGGCTGACACGACATCCCACAACGTGGGTATATGGGGAGAGAAAAGGGACCAAGCACGTTTAGTGCTCGACTATGTGGCGCCTAAGTTGTCAGGACCCGTCGTCCGACCTCGTAATTCGTTCTAATCCCAAGTGTCTAATGCTTTGTTGTCGTGCGAAGACGTAAAAAGGCGAATAAAATTTTTCATTTTAAACGTGTGCGGAAGTCTTACATATAAGTCAAAAGAATGTTCATAAGTCATTTTACAGTTTATCATAGACGTATCTACACAAATACAAGTGCGTGTGTGTGTGCAGCAAAAGCTTCCTATGCGCTCGGCCTTCACAGGTCGTCATCCATACACACACTCCCACCCCAAAAGCAGCCGAAGCTCCAAAAGAATGGCCTTGCGCTATCGGTAGATCACGTACTGTGATCGTCGGTACCTACAACACGTAACGTAAGGATGAGCCACCGAGGCTCAGTAAGCAGAAATTATGCATGTATGCACGTGTCCTAACGATCGACAATCCACGCCGTCGTTTTCTAACGCTCATACTCTTTTTCTCATCGTCTTATGGGCCCTCGGCTTTCCATCCCACTATGCGCCATTTCATAGAGATCTCATGTGTGGAGGTTCACACACTAGAAGGTCACCCGAAGGAGTCTTCCCTTACTCAGTGTGGCCTCCACGCGGACGCTTCTCACTGGTAGCCAACACCAAGGCCACCAACCGCGGAGGTCACCCGAATGAATCTTCCCTCCCGGTTAGTGCTTTACACACTAGAAGGTCACCCGAAGAAATCTTCCCTTACTCAGTGCGTGCCCCGGGCCGCATCCTCCAGGTTGCATTTCCCGCATACGGGGTATTACCCCAGCCTCTTATACAGGCCTTATGGCTTCATTCGCCATGGCTGCATAGGGGAGCCGGGACTCTTCGTTGAGTCGACACAAACGCCAATATCGGCGAGTATACATCGCACACAGGCGATCTTATGCACGCTCTTACCTCGCGTCTTACATACCATGTATACGTGCAAGTGCTCATGCCACACTCATGTACATATGCAGTTCATGCTATCATGCATATAAAATAATCATATCGTAACGTACATGTTTCACATAAGAATACACGAGCACGTAATTCACATAATTGGACGCAGGCAAGTTACGTGTCGTAGTTGAATTTCTACTTACCTGTGGTCCAAGCTTATTTAGCGTACGTCCTCGTTCGTTCCTAACGTTCGACCTTATCAATAAAAGTTGTTATGTATTAGTAATTTGTTTTCCTTAGTCAATTATCGAAATAATTAATATTATTCGTACGAGGTAATTAGACTTAGAATAATTTCCTAGGCCTTAGGCCATTCAATTCGTCCTATTTCTTCCTAAGTTACTTGGTTTCTATGCTAAGTTAGGTTAGACTATATTATTCTAACTTAGGTGTCTCAGCGAAAGTGGTGTTCATTTTAGGGTTAGGTTTCGATCGAAACTTTCATTTATTCAATTTCATCAAAGTTGCTAACTCCAAAACAATTCTAAGCTAAAGTATTGGACTTCCTAACATACTATGCTCGGCGAAAGTCGTTTAATTTGAAAGGTTTCGCTCTATTCGATTTGTCCAATTGAAGTTCCTTAAATCCTAGTGTCGATCAAAACCATGCATGGAAATAGCCACATTCGACCAATTCAGTTTCTAATTTGCATGGGTTTCGCCGAGATTTGTTTCGATCGAAAGTCACATTTGCTAGCTTCTTCCGATCGAAACTCGTTGGTGTAAATTCCTAATTTCAATCGATAGTTTACCTATGTTAGTTTCTCCCGAAACTTTGTGAGATTAGTACACTCGATACTTGGCATGGAAAACGTCACTTTCGGTCGAAACCATGCGAGTTTCGCCGTGTGATGACGTGTGCATGGCGTCATCTTAGGTTTCGATCGAAACCATGCAAGGTGATTAACTATTTTCGATCGATGGCATGGATTTGATATGAGTTTCGATCGATACTCATGCCTTAAAATGAGTTTCGGTCGAAACTCGTGACATATTTAAACTTGCTATCTTGCAATTCGATTTTGATCGAAACTTAATTCTACCCAAGTGTCGCCCGAAACCCTGAAATTAATTTCCTATTTTCGATCGAAAGTCCTTTGGTTAATCGCATTATATCGAGACTCAAATTCGTTGCCCACTTTCGATCGAAACCTTAACATTTATCTAGTCGAAACTGCTTTCTTCCCAATTATTCAGTCGAAGCTTCTGCATCTTATACCGTTTTACTACTAAAATTGTATGATTCCTACTTAGAATTAACATCATAGCTCCATGAGTCACACATTAAACTATTTATCATGCTTCGCCCCAAGTAACAACCTAAATACAATCTATGTTCCAAACTTAGGGTTTTCGTGCCCTTCTTCAACCACTTCGCTTTTAATGTCATAAATACATCCAACCACACCTAGGGTACGAAATTAAAAGGCTTAGGGAGGGTATTTCACTTACAAATTTCGAAATCCTAAGCTAGTTGAGGAGGTCCTTGGTTCGACTATCTCTCGGTCCTTCTCCTTATTTGCTTTGCTTTTCGTTAGTTTTTCTTAAGTGAGCTTAGGAAGTGTTAAATCTTTAGTTTAGACATTTTCTTTACATAAGGTTGAGTGGTCATGGCTTAGGCGTGGCTTTCCTTAATTCAAGGAGTGTTGTCTCCCATTTGAATCTTCCTTATGGATTTGGGCCAATTTGCTAATTTCTAGCCCAAAATGAAAATTCTAGCAAATTCTCCTTTAATTATTATTAGTCATTTCCTTCACTATCATTTCGAAAATTTCCCTTCTTGAATTAAGGGTTATCTTGAGCACATGTCATTGGCACTTAAGTGCACATAATTCTCGTAACATTCATGAGCATAAAATCCGTAACATCACATAAACATTCAACATGTACGCAATTAATATGAAATCACGTAAATCATACACGTAATTTATTGGCCGACCTAATTCGCGGGACCGGGTCCTACATAAGTCGACAAACGCTGGTATATCCGTTGTGGCCCCTACCTGGGACGTGGCAAAACAAGGGATTGCAAGGTGGGAACATACCTTGGTTGGATACTTCCTTGGGCCAAAACTGTACTTTCCGTTCGTCGACCGGTTTGTGAGGGCACGATGGACTGGCTTGATGGATGTTCGAGCCACTAGAAATGGTTTTTTCCGTTTTCGTTTTGAATCGGCCACGGCTATGACTGAAGTGTTGGAAGGTGGCCCGTGGCTCTTGCATGGCCAACCGCTGTTCTTAGAAGTGTGGCGTCCTGGAATGTCGCTGGAGAGGAAGGATCTCGTGGAGGTTCCCCTTTGGGTGAAACTGTGGAATGTGCCAAGTGAATATTGGACTAAAGCGGGGTTGGTTGTGGTAGCTAGTGGTGTTGGTAGGCCTCTATTTGCCGATGGGATTACGGCCAAAGGAGAGCGTATTGATTATGCGCGTGTTTGCATCATGAAGTTGCTTGACACGCCGTTTGTTGAGAAGGTGGAAATTGAGATCCCAACTGCCGAAGGATGTGTATCGGGTACGGTTTGGTGAGGGTTGAATACGAGTGGAGGCCGACTAGGTGCAGCCACTGTGCGACATGGGCCCATGGGGACACACAATGCCCCAAGCGGCAACCAAGCCCTGCGCCTCTGCGGAAGCCTAATACGCCGCTTCCGAGACATAAACACCCGAATACTGGTCGGCCAGCCCCTCCCGATGCTCGTATGGTGATCATGATAGACCATGTATTCAAGGACCTCCTCGTGACCATTCAAGACAAGGTCGTGGCCGGCTCCCCAAGCTGAGTGGATACAAGTTGGTGCCCATGGCAAGGCGGTGCAGATAGGCCGAGTATGGCGAATTCAAGGTCGGATCAGTCCGCCCATACGGCGTCTGCGTCTGGCTCTTCTCCACGGCGGGCTGTCGACGAACGGCAAGCTGACCAAAACTCCTTTGCCTTATTGTGGGATTTGAATGATGACGTGGATGTTGATACGGTTTCTCACGTTAAGGGCCCTAAAGCAAAAGCAGCCCTACATGGGGCCCATACATAATGCCGTT
The DNA here is from genome assembly GCA_027422505.1 of Craterostigma plantagineum. NCBI lineage: Eukaryota > Viridiplantae > Streptophyta > Magnoliopsida > Lamiales > Linderniaceae > Craterostigma > Craterostigma plantagineum. Next base: position 370,817 of record JAPQWV010000319.1, on the reverse strand, counting down.
TGGGTCTTGGAACGTGCGTGGTCTTAACCGACAAGACCACAGGAGAGCGGTGGGGGATTGGATTGCCCGTGGGGGGTTGCGCATTGTGGGTCTTCTGGAGACACGGGTGGCTGCGTCGAACGCAGCCCACATTTCAGAGGCTATTCGACCGCGTTGGAACTGGTTTTTTGACTATGATGATGGTCCGGCTACTCGCATTTGGGTGGGCTGGGATACCACTTCGTTTCACGTCATAATTGTCGCGAAATCTGCTCAGACTGTTCATTGTCGCGTGGAACGGCTTGATAGGCGTGAACATGCGTTTATCTCGTTCGTGTATGGGAACTCTCGAAGGGAGGATAGAATGGCCCTTTGGGATGAGCCGATTCAGTTTTCAGCGTTGCGAGTTGAGGATGCATGGGTGGTGGCGGGGGATTTCAACACTATCTTGCATGCAAGTGAGGGGCGAGGGGGTGCACCTCAAGCACGGGATATGGCTGATTTTTAGGCATGTCTCCTACAGGCCGACCTTATGATGCTGCCGTCGATGGGCCAGGAATTCACTTGGTATAATCAGCAACGGGCTCTGGCAGGCATCTGGAGGAAGTTGGATCGCATGCTCGGCAACCCACAGTGGTTTGCCCGCTGGCCAGATACGTTTTATCGGTGTGAACTCCCTTTCACATCAGATCATTCGCCACTGTCATTAGGGGTGTCAACGCGAGACCGCGGGGTGTGAGTTTTCGTTTTGAGAACTTTCTTACTAAGGAGGAGGGATTCTTGGACCACGTTCAGCGTGTTTGGAGTATCCCTATGGCGGGGTTTCCTATGTTTGTGCTGGTCCAGTGGCTCAAGTTGCTGAAGCCCACCTTCATGCACATGCGACGCGTAAAGGGAGATCTTGCTGCAAATGTTGCGGACGCTTTACGATTCTTGGGGATTGCACAGGAATTCGCAGCGAAATATCCCCTAGAGATTATGTTTCATGATCTTGAACGGCATTGTCGATTTCTCTACGCTAGGGCTGTTCATGTAGAGCATACTGCGTTATCCCAAAGGGCAAAGCTTGCTTGGCTCAAGGATGGCGATCAGTGCTCTTCTTACTTCTTCAGGAAGGTGGCGGTGCGTCGAGCGACTAATCGAATCATCTCATTGGAAGGCTCAAATGGTGAACTACTTAATACGCCAGAAGAGGTGGAAGGGGAGTTACTCGGGTTTTATCAGGAATTACTTGGCACTTCCGCACGAGCGTCACCGATGGACATGGCTAAGTTACAGGGGCTATCGCGCGTAAGCTCTACCCAGCTACGTCCTTAGACATGGTCCGCCTAGTGAAGACCTTGAGGTGAAACATGTGCTCTTCTCTATGGGGGATGAGAAGGCGTCGGGGCCTGATGGGTATACAGCTGCTTTCTTCAAAGCGGCTTGGGGGACGGTAGGCCCTGATGTGATACGAGCGACTAAGGATTTCTTCGCTATGGGTCGCCTACTAAAGGGGCTTAATAGTACGCTTATCACGCTCATACCTAAGTGTGAGTCGCCACGTCGATCGAAACACTTCCGTCCCATATCGTGCTGCAACGTCTTATACAAAATAATTTCGAAGGTTTTGGCCAACCGGTTAAAATCGGTGCTGGGAGGGCTGGTCCATGCATCGCAGACGGCATTTATACCTGGAAGGAGTATCAGTGATAATATACTTCTGGCACAGGAACTATGCCTAGGGTACACCAGCAAAGGCCGCCCTCCACGGGCTATGCTTAAGGTCGATCTAGCCAAGGCCTATGATAAGGTGGAATGGAGTTTTTTGCTGGCGACGATGCAGGCGATGGGATTCCACCCACGATATATTGAGTGGATACGTAGCTGCTTGACAACGACCACTTTTTCCATCACATTAATGGGAGACCGGCAGGGTTCTTTGCTGGAAAGAGATGAATGCGCCAAGGGGACCCCATTTCACCATACCTCTTCACCCTCGTCATGGAGGTGCTACATGGCCTTGTGGAGTGTCATATACAGGCGGAACCGCGCTTTCGCTATCACTGGCATTGCGTGACCACTTCGCTCCCCATGTTGGCCTTCGCGGATGATCTCCTCCTTTTCTGCCATGCAGATCCTATCTCTGTAGGGGTGCTGAAGGAGGCTTTGATGACATTCTCTCAGCTGTCTGGGTTACACCCTAATCCAAACAAGAGCGAGGTTTACATTGCACGCGGGGCGGCGGGCATCAAGGCCCAGCTATTGTCTATGACGGGATTTTGCGAAGGCCGCCTGCAAGTGCGTTACTTGGGGGTCCCACTGATTGCTTCACGCCTGACACTCAGCGATTGTGCACCACCGTTGCAGAGGGTGGATTCTCGTCTAGGATCGTGGCTGAATCAGTCACTATCTTACGCGGGTAGGGTGCAACTGATTAAAACTGTCCTTCAGGCATTACACATCTATTGGTCTGGGGTCTTCTTGCTGCCCAAGGGAATCATCCGTGCCTTGGAAGCACGATTTCGCCGATTCTTGTGGAGTGGTGCCTCGGCCAAGGTAGCTTGAGATGATGTTTGTCTGTCGGTAAATGAGGGCGGGTTGGGGATTCGATCTCTAATGACAATAGGGCTCTTCTGGTACGGCTTCTATGGAGGGTGATCAGCAAGCCTGCTGACTCGATCTGGGTGGAGCGGTTGTACAGCACACGACTACATACGCGATCGCTTTGGACCATCACCATCTCGGCCAACACTGCATGGAGCTGGCGGAAGCTGATGTAGTTAAGGCAGCTGATTTTACCCTTCATTGATTTTTCTATTGGTGATGGTACATCGTTGTTATTATGGGAAGACCCATGACTACGGGTTGTCCCTTTATTGGAGAGCTATCCTAGAGGCCCCCTTGCGATGGGGCTGCCGGCCGGGACCCGCCTAAGCTCCGTCATCGACCACCAAGGCTGGAATTGGCCTGGACGATCTGCGGTGGAGTATTTGGATTTTAGTCCGCACCTTCCACGGGTTCAGCCTAATCGGACCGATGCTATTTATAGGAAGGGAGTGCCAGGTGTCCGACCGACGACACGACTGATTAGGGAGTCATTACGCGTACGAAGGCCTATTGTACCTTGGGTGTCCTTGTTTGGGGAGCCTTTGAAGATCCCTCGACATGTGGTTTGCCATCCGCGATCGTTTATCGACTAGAGATAAGGCCTGGGTGGCACAGCGCTCTGGAACCCTGGATTGTGTTCTCTGTGATGCGCTGCATGCTGAGAATGTGCAGCATTTATTTTTTGATTGTCGATTCTCACGCGACTGTGCTCGGATGCTGAGCCAGATGATCAGGTGGGGATGGCCGTATCGGGACTGGGGCAGGGAATACAGTGGGCCGCATTGCGATGGCGTGGCCATCATCTCCTACAGTTCGCCTACCGTCACGTCCTTGCTTCGTTGGTATATCACATTTGGCAGGCACGCAACAAGCGCTGGAAGAAGGGGGCTATCACGACTCCATATAGGCTGGTTGCTGTTGTCCTCGATATGGTTTGTATGCGACTTAATGGGACATCACCCAAGTTTGATCTACAGAGGGCAGCCATTCGACGTCTCTAGCGAGTAGCGTGGTCGTGCGTAGGATGTTTTAGCTTTCGGTTTTGTTGGTCTTTGTCAGTAGTCTGTTATTGGGTTGCACGTGAGGAGTCACACCCTCACCATCTGTACATTACCCCATTTATATATATACACGGAACTTACTCCAAAAAAAAAAAATCTGAACTTAAGCATAAAAATCATAGGAAAATTCTTACCTTTCCCTACCTTAGTTTGAATTCTGTTCAAGTTTTCGTTTTCTCTGTTCTTAGCCTTCGATTATGAAAATAATATAAATTAGTCTTCTTCCCTCTTATCCTATATTTGCGTGTGTAAATGATCAAATGGCATCGACACTTTACTAATGCTTATCATAAGTCTATCTAGTACATATTATATTATTATTAAAATTGTTTTTCCCTATTGACCAAGTTTTTTATCGTAAACTTTAAAAACCTCTCACTAATGTTTATCTAATTAGACTATCGAAAACTCTCTCTCTCTTAGGTTCTTATCGAAATATTTCAAACTTGGTTTTCTTGCTATATAATAATAAGTACTACACGTATGTCACCTTAGGATTAACAAGACTTTTATTAGTCATACTACTAATAATATAAGAAGTCTCCGCGTGTTACTCTAGGTCCTCTTAGGGTCCTAATATATGTATATGAAAAGTTAGTGTAGAATATAAGTTAGAGTTGTGCTTTGATTTTATTAGATGTCCTTGTAATTAGGGGCTTTTATTATACTTGTCCTTAGATTAGGATAGATTGTTATTTATACCAAGTTTGTTTGGTATAAATACAATTGTAAACATTTTGCTTAATAGAGAAAGTTAGAGAATTTGATCCGAATGGCTTGAGAATTGAATTCTAGAGAGAGAAACAACATTTTCTCACACTACAAAGTTCTCTCTCGTGTTCTTCAATCCAAGTCGATTACCTTAGAATTCCTGTCTATGATCATAGGAGTTGATAATTAGGGACCTAACAATTGGTATCATAGCAGATTCGTAACTGTTTCGAAGCTGAATTGTTGGATTTAGATCGAAATTCGTTTCTGGAAAGTTTCTCGATCGCTCGAAGAACTTTTTGGCGCGAAACTGAGATTTCGATCTAATGGCTCAATTCTGTGTTATTTGATTTTGATGGCTATGTGCTCGCAATAGTGTTAGAAATCATTTGCGATTCAATCGGTATCAAACTAAAACATTGAATTTGAGTGAATTTCGACTCTGCGATGGTTACTGTTTGCGATTGAACATGATGAACTCGTACTGATTTTGCTCAAATTAGCCTTATTTTTGCTTCATAACATGTTTAATTGTCAGTTCGCGTATGCTTAGCTGATAGATTCGAGCAATTACCTGTAATCTCACTGCCTAATTTGCCTGCTTGAATCTGTGTTAAAATCTATTATGTGTTTTAACTGTGTAATTTCAATTTTTCTCGCTAAGTCTTCGATGGAAATTAATTTCTCGATCGAAAACTCCGTGCGAGATATTTTGTTCATTTAGAATACGAATTAAGTACTGAAGTCGCTGCTGCAAAGAGCGATTTACGCAAAAATTTCTCGAGCGTTATCTCAGCAAGAATCTTCGGCGAGAATCATTATTAATTTTGAGCACGTAAAATTTTCTATCGAAAAACATTCTCAGTCAGACTTTTAAGTTTGACCAAACGAAAAAATCATTTGTGCTCATAAAACTTTTTCGGTCAACCAATTTTATTTTGACTCAGCGAAACTTACTAACAGTACTGTTTCTTAACGATCAAAATAAATTCACGCACTGAATAAGTTTCTCGACCGAAAGATTTGAAGCAAATTATTCTCGCTCAAAAAAATTTTCGCTAACTGTACTTATCGCGCGACAACAGTAACACATTTTATTTCGAAGATATTATTTTTGATCGAACTTTAAAGATTGAATAAAAAATAATTCTCGATCACTTTCGAATCAAACGCTACTAACAAATCTGCTACTTGAGAAACACATTACACCGAAATCCATTCTTCTAACAACTAACGAAGATATCTGCAAATCAACTCAAACATGGATGCTTATACGCTTGGAAACGACAACCGTCCGCCTATCTTGAAACGCGGAAAATACACTGTCTGGCGAAGTCGATTTCTGAATTTCATTGAGCTAAAGGATCAGGCAGAAAACCTTCTCTCTTCACTTGAGATAGAACCATCTCAGTTTTGGGTCACAGTACCCAGTGATAACACAGCTAATCCTCCAATTCTCGCCATTAGGCGACTGAAAGAGCCTAGGGAATACACTGATTAGGAAAGAATACGAGCTAAAGCTGATCTGATAGCAAAGAATACACTCATGCAAGGCATCCCAAACGACATCTGCAGACAAATAGACAACCTCTCATCGGCTAAAGAAATGTGGGATGAATTGCATAGAATGATGCAAAGAACAAAAGTAGGCATCAAGGCCAAGAAGGCAAACATTCTTACTGCTTACGACTCATTTAGAGCAAAACCGGAGGAAAGTCTACATGATCTCTATCAAAGATACCTCACACTTCTCAATGAGATGAGGAAGATAGAAATCACAAAGACCAGCACTAACATTCGATTCCTATCATCCTTGCCTTCTGAATGGAGGAAGATATCCACCCAAATCCGACATAATAAAGACCTCGAGGGTTGGATATCCATGCCATGTTCGATAATCTCGCACTACACGAGGAAGATATAAGCGAGATTCAGAAGGAGCAGAAGGGCAAACAGATTGAAGACATAGTTGCCCTAGTCTCAGAGAAGCGGAGCTCAAGAGCACGTAAAGAGAAGATCGTTAGGCCTCACCCCTTCAGAGTCGGAAGATGGATCAGACTCAGACGTCGAGCCAAATATCAAGGCGCTGGGAAAGCAGTTAGCTCTAATTGGAAAGATGATGAGCAAGTGGTACTTCAAAAAGAAATCCTCATCACCGGCCAACCGACTTCGAACCTCAAGCTCAAAGAACAAAGAACGTGCACCCGAGACTTCTGAAGTCAAGAATACCAAAGAGCCAAACAAATGCTTTAACTGCGGCAAGCCCGGTCACTACGCCCGAGACTGCACCCTCCCGAAGAAGAGGGATGCCAACTACTACTCCAGGAAGCTTCAACTCACTATGCTAAAGGAAGCTGGAGTAATCCTAATGGCGGAACAAGATCACTAGATCGAGGATAGGTCTAGTTCTGACTAGGAGAATCTTGCCCTCATGGCCCGCCTGGACGAGAAATCAGACGCCGAAACCTCCAACCAGTGTAAAGCATCTGAATCTTCAAAGGAGGTAGTTTCTTCTTCCACATTATTGACCATGTTAGAAGCGTATCAATTAAATTATGCTAACATGAGACGTGAGTAGAAAAGTGTAAAGGAAGTAGAGAAGAAACTATCTAGGTCTCAGGAGAGAATAGCTAGTATCGAGCTAGAACTTAGAAGCTCTAGTGCAAAAATAGAAGAACTAACTAAGAGCTTGAAAATTAGTGATACTACGAAGCCTCCGATAGAGCAGCATAGTTTAAAATTTAATGAACTAGAAGACATGCTAGAGAATAACTATAATTGCTTGGTTAGGAATCTCAACGAGAAAGCTAGCTTCAATTGTAGATTAACATATGCTACTACTAAGGTCACTAACTTAGAAGCCCAATTAGATAAATCCAGCAAAAAAGTTAGTGAACTTGCTAAAGAACTTGATGCCTGTAAAATCGCCAAACTGACGGTGGAAAATAACTATGCTCTCTTAGGCGAAGAACGTAAGAAGTTATATGCTAAATTAAAAAATTAGACGATCTTCTTACGAGAAGCAGACAAACAGGACAGACTATATTTCTAAATCAGCCCAAGGATATAGAATTCTATAATCCAATAGAAGGCTTAGGTTTCAAAAACTCATGTGTGTTGAAGAAGAAAGAAGCATACAATGTAAAATACATGGGTTTAGGCGTAACATCTCTTATGAACTTTACTAAAGCAGACGACTTAGATGCTTTAGAATTAGCTAAAAGAAGAGCCACACATAGGGCCCAGATTCCCTTCAACTACAAAGACTTAAATGACAGTTACAAATCTAGGGAAATACCCTTGACGCGTGACTGTGACATAGTCAAACCTCCTGAGCCTCAACCTGAAAATACGGAAGCAAAGTTTGTACATTATGAAAATTCTCCCTACAAACCTCGTATCGTGAAACAGATAGAGGAATTACAAGCTACATTAGAAAAAGAAAGAGAGGATTTTGAAGAGGAAAAGAAAAAATTCCTAAAGGAGATAGACAATCTCAAAGCTTCCTATACCTCCCAAACTATTTCTCACGCATCTCCCTCAAAAGACAAAATTATTCTGAAAAGCGTGAAGAAAGAAAAATGCCTTCTACTAACTCAAAATCAAAGAATAATATTTCCAAAAATATTATTTCTAATCTCGTCTCTACTACGTCTACAAGGAGCGTAGTGTCAGAACCTAAGGATTCGAAGGCAAGAGAGTCTAGTTTAACAATAAAGGAGTCTCTAGTGTCAATGTTCCGAATTTATATTCTCCTTCTGTAAAAGTAAAAGACACTGGTAGAAATAAAAGGCCATTTCCTCACTTCAAATCATCGCTTCTACATGTTTACGCCTACTATTTTTAGAAGCACTAATTTCGAAACAGGCCTACCTCGAAATTGAAAGCAATCATTCTAAGACAAATGCCGATAGGATGACTCGTAGGAAACAAGATCCAGCCATTAAGAAAGCTTTGAGATCAAAGTATCCCGTAAGATATCCCATAAAGATCCAATCCCCAAAGTACCTTAGGAGACTATCGAATGGAAAGATCAAAGTTCGATATTAAACCATGAATAAATTTTATAGACCATAAACCCCAAACTTGAAACCTCGAACACTAGATCCGAGGCTCAAATTTGTGTCGAATCTGCCTTATTCGGTCATTAAATCGGGATATTCCATTAAATTATGCTTTATATTTCCAACGATTTAATTCTATTGGCCCTTCAGTAACACACTAATAGCGTATAGTACCATTAACTTTTTCTAAATATTTCTAAAATTCCGCCTAAAATTTCAGTCAAATTTATAAATTCCGCAAAAATCTTCAAACTCAAAACTATACCAAATGGAGGACAACAAGCAACATTTAAACATTTTTCGATACCCCTTCATAAAAAAACATAGTTCTGCGTGTTTCACATGAGAAACCTCTTATTTGTTACGCTATGACAAATGATTTGAAATCTGTACCACTTTAAGAAACATTTATTTACGCTAATTTTTTCCAGCGGTTTCATTTTCAGCTCCATTAACCTTGAATGGCGAACGCTAGATGCGACACGGTGGCGTGACCATATCCGAGCTATGGGTCTCTCGAATTTATATATATTAGCTACAATTTCAGCCGAAAATCTGAATGGATTTACTATTTTTTCGTATTTCGTCAATTAAATTCGAAAGACCATCGCAAATCTTATATTTGACGACGTATTATCAAAATAAACTCTCGTAGCACATCGAACTTGGTTTGATGCAGCGGAGCTCATGAGTATGAATATATGAGATACTTCGATTGTCAAAAACTACATTTTATTCTGTTGATACCACTAATATTTGTGCGCAGTAATAGTTTCTGTTATGTGATAACAATATGATGCAATTTGATAACATAACAGGGACGCTGGAGATCATTTCTTATTACTCTTATATAACGCATTTTGGTCAAATCAAATTTTATGTCCTTTCTAAGTTAATTTAAAAAGGGGTCCCTAAAACTATATTTTTTCTGACATGGCCCTAAAACCTATTTTCAAACAATAGTAGAGGGCCTGAATTCGACTCGTCCATTCATTTTTTATTCTTTTTTACTGGCTGGATTAAACAATAAAAGAGAAATGATTTTGCAAAGTGCAAGACGAGACTCATTTAAATTTTTGAGCACCAATAGTCTGATGATGATTCTGATAAGTTGACATCAAAAAATTTTCAATATACAATACTAATTTCATTTTCTTTAAAAAAAGGCCCCAATTTGTTTATCCGGCTTTGTTTTTCGTGGTTAGATTGGATTTAGTTGTGTTTGCTCACGTGTGAGCCTTTGTCTACGCCTAATTATCCTTATTACCGGAAAGATCTATTTGGGCTGTTTACGTATCTATGTTTTAATGAAATGCTATAGTAGATGGTACAAAATTACTTTTCAAATAAATATTCTTCCATCTAGAGGAGATACTCGTTTATTCATTATCGGGTTATCCATAGCAGCCATATCCATTTTACTAATTTATCTACACGACCCAAATTATCAACAGGCTCCCCAAGCAAGATCCCGTATTGTCTTTGCATTGTAATGTACAAAACTAATGTTGCTTTTGTATTGTCCCCCACTTAATCCAAGGTGAGCTAGCATTTTTTGTGAAATTGGAGGAACAAATGGGCGAAAAGCGTTGTTAGTCTCGCAGGACACAAGGAACGACTTTACCATTCAACGTTTACCGGTAACTACCCAAAACCTCCCTTTAAAACCCTAATCAATATCAAACCACCGCAAACGACCGCAGACCACCATGAACCGATCGTCGCTCATCCCTCGCCTCCTCCTCTTCCGCCGCCGAGTCAACCCAAAGTTCCCAAATTACCCCCCGAATCCACATTCAACCGCTCTCTGCGCCCCAAAGCCTTATTTCACGCGGAATTACAGCTCGAACTTCTTGGATCTGTCGCTCAACGCGCGAGTAGCCGCAGCTGAACGAACGTTTCAGGACATTTCCAACCAAGCCAACGGAGAGCGAGCGAAGGAGAGGGAGGAGAGAATAAAAGCTGGTCTGAGCACGGAGGATTTGGATAATGATGAGGAAGAGGATTACATGGGCGTTGGACCGCTCATTGAAAAGCTTGAGAAGGAGATGGAGAAAGGCGAGCCTAGGGATTTGAACAGAGTCGAACCACCGAGTGATTCCGACTCGGATTTCGAGGACGAGAACGTGAAGGATCAGAAGTATGAGAACTTTCGGTTTGAGACGAAAGTCGACAAGTTCGACGAGTTGCTAGACATGTTCGCTAAAACCGGTATTTTTTTTATGCTTTCTGTGTGTATCGGGCTTTTCTGGGGCTTTGGTCATCTGTCGTTTGTGTCCCTTCTTTCTTTTGTCCGGCACACGGCATCGTGCTCGGCAGTGTTGATCGGTGTGGAAGATTTTGTGTGAGCTCCTTTGGGTGCAAATTTGCTTTTGTGTCCCAGCTCTTATGTGCTCTTGCATTTGTGGAGTGCAAAACTGCTAACTGCTGTTGGATTTTATTAGCTTTTATGGCGTTGACTTTACTTAAGTATGTCGCACTTGTACTAATATGGGTATCTTGGTGTGGTGAGCATGTACTCTGGTTTTGCTATTTGTTATACCCTTATTTTTGCATGATTCTGTGAAGTTAGTGTAGTTTATCATGTATCAAGGTTATCTTTGAGTGTCATATATCACGAGCTATTGTGGTTAGGTTTTAGGTTGCTCTGTAATGTTTTTTTGACTGATCCTATAATCATGGTTTTTTTGAGTGCTATTGAGGTTACAATGTGGTTGAGAGCGTAGCGAACTTTAGAAGCACAAGGAACCATGCACTGGTGTCAATGTGCCTCATCATTTTGTGGGTCTGATAATAACTTCCCGCTAGTTTTAACTATGTAATATCAACTTGATTTCTATTTTTGAATTTCTTTTTGTGTTTAGTACTTAACTCGATGTAGACTTAATAATATTGAGCAGATAATCTTGATGAAGCATTCAATTTGATGAAGAGAATTGACAAGTTTGAAGAGAAGCATTTTCGATTGAAGCCAGAATATAGGGTGATAGGCGAATTGATGAATAGGCTTAAAGTAGCAGAAGGCAAGGAGAAATTTCTCCTTCAGATGAAGTTAAATAGGGCTTTGAGGATCGTCGAATGGAAGGAAGCTTTTGATCCTAATGATCCTACCAACTATGGGATCATTAAGCAAGAGGAGGTTGGAGCTTCTGTTGATATCCGGGATCATGTTGATGAGGAAGAAGAAGAGGTAACGAAAGAAGTTAAACGGGATGAAGATGAACTAGAGTTGCATGATCTAAAGGAGAAAGATACAATATTATTGGAAAAACTGAAGGAGTTAGACAAAAAACTGGAGGAGAAACTAGCAGACTTTGAACATACCTATGGTAAAAGGGGGAAACTATTGGAGGAGGAAATTCGGGATCTTGCCGAGGAACGGAACTGGTTGACTGAACAGAGGAGAAAACCTCTGTATAGAAAAGTAAGTACCACAGTCTTATGTTCAGTTTTACTTAATGATTAGAGACCGGTTACCATATTGTCATATCTTGCATGGTCTAGGATCACTTTGTCGATATCTTCTTTTCCTCTGATTGGAAAACTGCCGTATATCCTGAATAATAATGGGGATAATTGGTTAAACTTATGTCATTTGACTGTTATTTTGATCTAGAAACAGCTGTAATTGTAGCACTCTCTATGTAGCTAGTGCATTCTGGTATGGAGAAACTCGATGATGCAATTGTTCTTTATCTAGACTTAAATTGTTTACGTTTCTCATGAGTTGACAGTCTTGTCTAAGACTGCCGTTGGTGGTATTTTTAATGGGCCTAGCTCTGGCAACCTTTTTTTAGCTCATATGCTATATGTCTATGCTTTTGAAAATTGATTGATGTTTCTGACAACTTATGTGAATTATTCTATGTTTCGCAGTCGTTGGACAACGTTGATGTCATGTATGATTAATCTCATTGCCAGTATTATCAGTAGTTTTTTTCCCTCTTTATCTGATGGTTGCGCTATCAATCGTTTCTATTTGTTTGCATATGGCAGTATTTTAGGCCTTATCTTATGTGCTCTGTGAAAATCTGAATTTTCCTTTATGATTTTTCCAACTACTTGATGTCGTATATCTTTCTGTAGACCTAGAAGTAGTTTCCTTGGATGTCCAGATCTCTTATCATCATCGTTTTGTCTAGGTGTAAAAGAAAACCTTGCAAGCCTCGAATGAATGCACTACGATCTCTTATAATCTTCTGTAACTCTCCCATTTAAAGTTTTAATTGGTATTCCCCTACAGGGTTTTGATGTAAAGCTCATTGATGTCAACCGAACCTGTAAAGTGACAAAGGTGCCTATGATTCCGAAGTAATTATATCGTCTACCTCTTCATTGTCAGTTCACTTCCAACTCAATTATGTGAATGTAGGGTGGGCAATTAATAAAGTACACTGCAATGCTAGCATGTGGTAACTATCATGGCGTTGTTGGCTTTGCTAAAGCAAAGGGCCCGTCAATCCCAATCGCGCTTCAGAAGGTACTATTAAGATGTGAAGGTGTGATTATTCTTTAGCACTGTGAAGCTGGAGTCTTGAATTTTGTGGGAGTAGAGGAGTTAACAGCTAGGTTATTAATCAGGATCTGTACATTAAGCAATTATGATTTGTCGCTTGGTGCCATCCTTTATTTCGAGCTTTCTAAAAACCCACAGGCACATGAAAAGTGCTTTCAGAACCTCCATTACGTGGAACGGCATGAGGAACATACAATTGCACATGCAATCCAGACATCCTATAAAAAGACCAAGGTTTTTCGACTTTACGCTATTTGCGTAGTTGTTTTATTTGAGGCAGATATTACATAAAAGAAGAGCTTCTAAGCCTTCCTTAAGTTGACCAGGGATTTTTTCGCTCTTAGGTTTATCTTTGGCCAGCTTCGACTCAAACTGGTATGAAAGCAGGCAAAACAGTCCAAACAGTTCTTGCTTTAGCTGGTTTTAAGAATGTGAAGTCAAAGGTATAGAAATATCAATAGTTTCTTTTTTTTTTCATTATCAAGGGCCCTTTCGTCATTTTATTGCGTTGTAGGTCGTTGGTTCGAGGAATCCCCATAACACAGTCAAGGCTCTCTTTAAAGCCCTGAACGCGGTATGCCAAAGTTACCTCATTTTCATGCAAAATATGTTAGTCGGATCTATTCTGACTTGTCGCTGGTTTGTGTTTCGCGCAGATTGAAACTCCGAAAGATGTTCAAGAAAAGTTTGGTAGAACTGTTGTCGAGTCATATTTATTGTAGAGAGAGGTATACGTTGTCCGCACCTCAGCTGCACCTTTTGTGATCTTAGCGAGATGTAGACCCGTATTTCTTGCATTTGTTGAGTATGGTGCAGCTATTATGATGAAGCCATATAATATTTTAATAGGTGGAATAACACAACTTCAAACCGAATAATGGCTGTTCTTCGCAACTTGTCTTGATAAAGTGCTCTCTATCAAAATCTATGACGTCAAATCTAGATTTTTCATACATTTAATGGATTCCCTTACAAAAATTGTGGAACCGGTGGGTTTTTTTTTTTTTTTCTTTCTTTCTTTTTCGAGAAAACGCCAAAATATATTAGACTACTTCATTTTGTCTTTTGTTGTTTCTGATGTTCATTTAATCGAGGATTGATGGGAAGTTTTGATGATTCAATTCCTAGTTTTGGAAGATCCGTGAAATGTCGTGGAGACTCGACAATGTATAACACGAGCAGTTGGTGGATTTTGGTTGACGAGCATAAGCTGCTCAGACGTCGTAGACTACTGTTTATTAGGGCTTTTTAGTTTGATTAAGTTCGTCACAAACCTTGCCCAAGTTGCTTCATCACATAAATGACGTTGTGCTATTTACTTCACATCCTCATTTTCGGGTGTATTAATTGACATAGCATGGTTCCAATCCAAGCAATCGTCAGATCATTTCCTCCATTCTATAGGGTGAAGGGTTCATTGTGTTGTAGCAAAGTAAAAAAATGGCTCCAAAACACAATAGTAGTCCCAAAAAGCCGACGAAATGCTTCAAAACACCAGAGTCAAATATATAAAATAAATGGATTTTGCTCGGTTCAAATAAACACTGGAAAATATTTCTGTAACAATACAGTCTTTTCTTCCATTATAAGGAATCGAACTATCGCATAAGAAGTTCAAAGACACATACGCATCAACATTAATACAACCGCTCATAAGATCAGTCTCAGTCAAAAATGTGAAGTCTAGCATCATCGACCGCCCTCCTATGGTTTCTTTTTTGAAAGTGCATCATGATAATTATTGAATAATAAAAAGAAGCTACATCTTGTAACTAGCTTTAATATATTAACAACTGCCTTGCAAGATTTCGAGTTCTCACCTCAACTCTCATTTTGTTAATAGTTTGAGAGATGTTGGCTTGAATTTTCTCTCACTTCTTTCCTGCTTCAGCTGTTTCGGTGTCTTCTTCTTCTTCTTGCGCCTCCTCCGATAGCTTAATGATATCTTCAACAAGAATTTTGCCATCTACCGTATAAAACAGGACAGAAGCAAAGTCAAATAAGTTAATCAACTTACTCACATACAGAAGTCAATTTATGGCAAAACACGATTTCTCATCTATCGGCGAATATACTTTGTTTTGGCTCACAACGTTATAAACGGCCGGCTATTCTTATTAGCTTATATAATCTCAACACATTAAGGTCTTTTAGGAAATAAGACGATGCGTGTTTGGTAAAAGACTTAAACGTCCAGTATCCATCTTTAGAACAAAGTTGCGGACGAACCTTTGTCCTTGGAAAGCTTGCTGATAAGTTCTTGAATTCCCTCCTTATCTAAGGTGTCTTTGAGATATGTAGCAGCAGATGCAACCTCTTCAGGACTCACTTTCCCATCATAATCCCTTGAAAAGAATTATTAATAGATTAGATTTGAAAGTGCAGATAGTAAACCAATAATCAGTCACCTATGTTTTGAATGTTCAAGATAGCAGATGACTGATATTTCAGACGCCAATGACTTCTTAACCAGATTGCATGGCCAAGAGGGAAACTAACGAGAAATCCAAACTTCATCCCAAGAACTGGAACATAAAAGCTTACAACAAACAAACCATATCCCCGACCTAACTAGAATTATGCGGTCTAGTGGTGTGAAAATCCTACACTGAATAAGGAACGTTGTTGAATAAACTATGAATCAGATTATATGTGCAGGAAGCTAATCGTAAATTTGTATGTTACCTATCGAGCAATCGCCACCTGTCCCCAATTTTTGCATCAACATCATCAATCTCTTTTTCAAGTTTTTGAAGCATAGCATCCACCTAAACAGATAAATAATAGATGAGCACACCATTATATTTTATCCAAAGCAACTAAAAAAAGCATTATTGGTAAAGCTAGTATCATGGACATTAGCCTAATGCTTACCCTGTTTATGAGAGCAGAAGAGACCTTCTCACCAGCAGCTCTCTCAGCAGCATGATCACTCTCTTCTCTGGCAGCTTTATACGCCTTCTTAGCTTCTTCTTCACCGCCGGTGCCCTCTTTCTCCACCACGCTATTGTACAACTCTATCTGAACATTACATAATGGGAACAGAATGTATGTCAAAGAAAATGAAGAAAGGGACTCAATCAACATAAAAATATAGCAGAGATAACGACATCTAAGTTTAGGAAGAATCTACTTCAAAGTGGAATTGAAACGGATAATTACTGAATATTTTATAATAGAAGAAATAATACGGTGCAGATGCATTAAAAGGTAAAACTAGAACCTACGGAGAATAATTGATCACCATTGAATGAAAATACATAAGTTGCATGCACGAACATTCTTTTTCAAACTCTCACACACAAACACATCAATTAAAAGGTTTTAGCAAGGATATTATTACCTCTTTATTGACAAGTCTCAAGAACTCCTCCCGTTCTCTGCTCACCGACTAATAGCAACAAACACAACATATGAGCTCATCTGTAAGGTTATCAGGGCCAAAAAAAATAAAATCAAAAGATACTATGCCTACCGATGCAGATGCTAAAACAGCCAATGCACGACTAAGCTCACACAGCTGATCTTTCTTATCCAAAGCCTTTGCCTGCTCACGCTCTTCTGCTTCTTTTGCAGTTGCTGACATCATCTCTTCCAAGGCAATATCCTTCTGTTCCAAGACAGATTCCTTCTTCAGCCTAGCTTCATGCTCCTCCTCCTTTTCCTCTTCTTCCTATAAGTTGTAACCACTAACTTTAGTACTATTAAAAACACACACGCACACAGAGTGAGATAGCTTATAAAAAAGGACACTTGTCGACTACTACAAATTCTGCTATAAAAGAGATTAGCCAAGAAAAAATGTCCAATACTGGACAAAGTATTTTCGTTTACAAGAAATACAATAACACCATATAGTTTCTGCTAAGGTTATAAATAAAAACATCAGATATAATGATTTGGTAGCTTATAAATCAGTACCATATGAAAATTCCAATCGTTACAATCGACAGGCCATATATAGTAAAAAGAAAAAGAAACAATCCAGTTTAGTTCATATCGAATGATGTAAGCATCTTTCATGCCTTATGTTATGTTTAATGTAGCAAAAAATCATAAACCATGAATGGACTGACTAGTTCATGATGATTAATTAGAATTGTAAGCAAGATAGGAAGATAGTGTAGTTTATGACTCTTTCTGATTTCTAAAAAGAAATGGACTCCAGATATGAGCACATCATGATCAGACCTTGATTAATTCTTCTTGCATCTCTAGAAACTCTAACTTCCTCTTTCTCTCTGAAACGGAATCTTCGGAGGGTAGTGCTGTTACTCCAACGGTGTCCACCACTTCATCAGGCAGAGACGAGAGTGTAGCTTGAACAGCTTCCTCAGGCCTTATTTTACCAGACACGCTAAATGCTCTGTAAGCAGATTTTACATCAGAGACCAACCCTTGACACTAAAAGTACAAATCCATGCAGATAAGTAAATTCTCAGGTTACCGAGAAAGAATTAACAAGGATGACGGTACTGAATGGTTGAGAGACAAGTCCAGCCAATCTTGGAGCTGAAAAGTGATCAACACCCATTGTGAATACATCTTGATTCTTGAACATATTATACCAACAACAGGACAGAGAGCGTAAATCTTAAAGTAGTCCATTAACTAGTTCTGGAAAACCCAAAGATTTGAAATGTGAAAATTCACAATAGCAAGACACTATTTTCCCATCTTGATACATAACGAAAACTTTAAGAGAGATGGTTTTGCTTTTGGACACATTGGTGAATATGGTCAAAAGTAAAAGATTGTGCTCGAAAGGTCCATTAAAAAAGTGTTCATGAGATGAACCTGTTTTCGCATTTCATCAACTGAGAGCAGTCCCAGCAACCCGCGCTCTCGGCATGCTTGGCGAAGCTCGTCTTCTGAGAGTGATTCTATCCCCTCAGCTTGTATCATTTTATCATCTTTCTTTATTCTGAAACAGTAAAAGGATATTACAAACTTTCTACAATAATCTGGATTCGGGTCGAACTTACATAATAAGGGCAAAATATTTTCTTTGACACATCATGAAGTCTTTATACAACTTGAAGCTAGTTCTAGAGACAAAGGAAAATAACTCACTCTCGAAGTCTATTCCGGAGCAAGTAGCGAAGATATGCATCTGTCCCATAAGTAGGAATGCCCATATATTTGCACATAGTCATCAAGCGGGGTCTGCTCCATCAAGGAAAAAAAATATATTTTATGGAAAAAAGATATTTATATGTAAAAGTGAGTGCATAACCATCCACCATTGGAGAAAAAGGCATATTTCATTTCATAGAGGTATATAGAATTACCGGCTGATATTATCCAGAGTGAGCTCATCGTTAAATAACTTAGCAAACCCCAAGATCTCTTCATTAGAGACACGGGACCCAGTCCTTACCTTCAAACATCAAGAAAACATAACGAGGAAGTATACAAACTTAATCACACTGCTGATGCAAGCCTATTGTAGTATTTTCAGCACATTATGATCAAGCTTACCTTGTTCATAAACCCATCAAGATCTTCAGCAGTTTTCTTTACCTCTCCACTTCTAGAGTTCTGAACTTCCTTTGCCATTTCTTTAACTGTATCTTGAAGAAACTTTGCATATTCTATCCTAGCATTTAGCTTCCTTTTCAGGGCTTCCTGAAGTTCGAAGTTTGAATAAGGTTCTAAGTTGTTGGAAAGATTGCGACGAAAAAGAGTAACCATTTTCAAGATATTGGGTTAGATCTAAATGATGTCTAGCAGAAGAGCCATAACCATTGCAGGAGGAGAAACGTTACATTGTTTTGAAACGATAGGAATTTGAGGTTTCTTAAGTGACTAGAATAGTAAGTCCAGATATCATTAGGGAGCTTCTACAATGTCCATAATTTTCAGATCAACAAAGATGAAAGCCCATATAGTATTGTTTGCAAACCTATAGAATGGAGACCATGATGAGCAACACATGACCTGACCCGTGTCTAAGAACCCATTCAAGTCAAGTTTAGCCATCAAGAGGAACAACGGAAATGAGTAATGGTAATAATTGCTTCACCTAGCCAATTTCAGTTGCAGTGACAACATAAGCATCACACAATTTGCAGTTGCACTCACATTTACTAACCAAATCTGACAAAAAATGACCTTCAAAATAAGCCATTGGAACAAACATCTGTAACGGCTACCAACATTGCTGACATATTATCTAATCTTTTGTAGATCAGGAACATTCGAGCATCAGGCCAACCCGTTTATTTTTTTAGTCAGAACAGAAAGTCAATGCTCGTCAAGTAAAACTAGACAACACAACAAACAAATTGACAGTTGCAATTAATACATGAAGACATAAGATAATGTTAATAAACCAAACAGCGAAAAAAGTGACCTGTTCTTTCATCCTGTCCTGGAAGGTCGACGGTAACATGTTGGGAAACAACTTCAGGGCTACCGGAAGCAAGAACTCCATAAACGGAACTATTATGAACACGGCAAAAGGAACGAGCCTGAAGATATCAGCTGTGGTTCGAGTGAGTTGTTGCCTCTCTCTCCTAGAGAGTGTCTTTCCACCAGCTAGTTTAAGCAACAGCCTCATGCTTATTCTAACATCTGCCCATAGTAACTTTGTACCCAACCAGTAATGCTGCAAAGTTGACTTAAATTCATCCTTCCAATGGCGCAACTTTTTTGCCCAATCTTCCCTATATTACAAGTACGTAGAGAAACACGTATTAAATTTCAAATGGTTCTATCCTTAAATCAACTGGTTTAAGATACAACAATATCTTTTAGATATTGAAAGATCAAAACTGAAACGTGCGTAATAACATGTCTCGTTCAATTATATTTAGATTCGGGTATTTAGTCAATGGAATAACATTAACGACACTAGTAATGGGGAAAGAGATGTACAGAAGCAGAAATTGACCTGCTCATGGAGGCAATGGCCCTCAAAGCTGGACCAATCCCTAAAATCATGGCCCACATCCTCTTAATGACATAGCCAACACCCTTCTGTGTTTCCTGCTCCTGCAACTGCTTGGCTTTAGCTTTGGCTTTCGCAGAAGTCAAACCTTCAACTGCCTGATCACATTCTTCTGGTGAAGGCTCCTTCTTCTGTTTGACGACTGCTTCTTTGTTTTTCTCGTCATTGCCTCCTAATTCAGGCTGATTAGCTGCAGCCGTGGAAAAATAATACTGACACTGATAAATTCCTCTAAACCCCGAATGAGAGGAATGTCCAACTCCAAGTATTCTTGTCTGACTACTCAAAGGATGAACACTATAAAACTCAGTTCTAATATATCTACTGGTCGAGAATAAAGGATTGGCTTCATTAGAATCATGACTTAACGGGGAAGACAAATAATGCTGTAAATTAGGGTCCTCTGATGAGTTCCTTCGCTTAGAACGCCAAAAGCCTTCCACCAAGCAACGATGCTGCTTAGTATAACCAACAATATAATTTTTCTTCCGCAATATTGTTCTTGAAGCCATGATGGTTGACTTAGAAATGAACTAAGATTGCATATCACACATACTCCAATAACGATTGAAGCCCGCTTGTCCGGAGAAGATGTTCAAACTGCATGGTACAAAAAGTGACGGCTAAAAATCACAAAGCCACTAGTTTAGTTTTAATAGAAATCGAATGGACAGGCTACTCTTAAGACAGATTTTCATGCATTACACTTAAAAAATCCAGTCCGCAACTTTTAATCCTCACAACTATGCGAATTCATTTCTTCTATTGTATTGACTTGAAGAAGGTTCTGCAAGTGTAGTATGGTCTTGGAGGCCATTATAGCCCTAAAATCAATCATCAAATCGTTTAGTCTTCACCAACAATATGATTCAACCATTATATATACTCCAGCTAGTAGTCTGTCATTGTCAATCAGGTTAAAGTTTCAGACTTTTGTCCTCATTATGATTAAAGATGTAAAACTTGCTTCTCCATGGATGGTTTCAATGATCAAAGCTAGTTCCGATATAATTACTTCATTTCTTATCCCAGGCATTCAATACCAGCTCTATCAGACGAATCTATAAATCTAATTAGCGGCGAAGTATGCCAACGGACGATATATGAAAACAGTTCTCCAACTTCAGAATCCACATAAAAGAGACTTGAAAACTGCTAACATCGAAAAGAAAAATACCAAACGAAAACAAGTCCTGAAAATCTTGCGGACCGGTCTATAAATAATGAAACTCATCGAATCCAAAATGACTGACCTGAAAATGCTGACAACTATCGATCAGAGGACACTCAAGGGGGATATATTAATAAACAAACATCTAGGGTTGTTGATTTCGTGTGATAAAAATGATACTTTCAGAAGTTTTTGGAAGATGGCAAAGCATTGATTGGGTTAGGTCTCATTGCTGCACAGGAAGACGACTTTCTACAACGTGACTTGTGCTCCACGCTGCATCAGTTGTACACTTTGGGTTTGCTATACTTTATTCTTTAACGTTTGAAGTACGACTTGGCGTGTGGATGGAGAGGAGAGTATGAGCGTAAAATTGGATTATTTATTTTTAGTTTTACATTAACATAGATACGCTTTAATATCTATTCCCCTCTTTAATCTTTACTCTTTTATTAAGCGTCAAGGCTTCGGGATTATCAAAAGAGACTGATTTTCAAATGTCTGTGTCGAACTGTGCCGCGAATTCTAGAGGAGCTACTTGAATGCGAGTGGAAAACTGGACTTTAAAATCCTAAGATGATCAAAATTGTTATGATCACAGACTCCTCTTCTAGGATCTACGGTTGAGACGTCACCGCATGCCGAAGATAGGGCAACAATGGTCTTTACCGGCAATGATGGTGGTTTGGGATCAAAAAAACCCGAAAGTCACGATTTCTTGTTCTTCATTCGTTTCATCGTCACAAATTACATAGAATTTAGCTCCAACAGGGGTCTGGATTAGCATTTTGATATCATAATAAAATAATTGAACAATTAGATAGGTGGCCTTCTGAATCAGACCATCAAAATATACATAATAGCCTTACTAATTTAACTTAAAACACAATAGTACCCTTATTTAATGATGCCAACCATTCGATTAAACTATTAATGAAAATTATTGTTCATTTATACAATTTATGGTCGTTTTCCTTTTCTAGAAGCCATAAATTTCACTTTTTCAGTTTTTACATTTCAACGGTCACTTTCAATCATGCAACCTTACTTCCAATATGAGAAAGTTTCGAACTTCACAGTCTCCCTTCAATTTTCAGAAACCCAAGAAATTCATAAAGGTTGATCGATGGCAAACAGGGAAAGGTGCGTTTCAATCCGTTTTTACTTGTGTTGTGTGATGATAGCTGGATCTACACGATTCAAACCCATGTTTATGTGTCCCGAATGCGTTGTAAAGACGTGGTGGCATAGCTGCGAAGGAGACTCGTGCAAACTGGCGCAAGCGACCCGTGCCGTATCCGCAAGGGACCCGTGCAAGTGTAGGGGATTGCGCACATATGTGCAGGGGACCCATGTGGTATGCGCAGGTGTTAGAAATACGCCCTCAGAATGCCATATGAGGATTAACAATATATGGCATTTACTGTTATCTATCATTCGCTTAGTATGTTTCAAATAATGCGTATCATTTAGATGTGAAAGTCATGACATTGATACAAATCGAAACAAGAAAGTGGTTGTATTTGGATACTGACTGGCATTCATACGATCAGATGGCGTATTATTCGGGGAGTGTCAATGATCGACGATTTACTATAGTAGTCTTCGTGAACCTTTGACGAAAGGGGCATTGACGGAATTCTTCGAAGCATTGAGTTGTCACTAGTTTGCTATGCCCAAATTGCTAATGCATGGGTCAGCGGCGAAATGCGATCTTGATGGCAATTTGTGATTGTCGGTCATAGATCGCTGAGTACGAATTCACAGTCTTGAAGTAATCAAGAAAGTGTCTTATGAGAAGCGGGGACTGGGAACTACGAAATCCTTGGCCAAGGTTGTAGCGACCCTCGCTTTCTAGTACTAATTAGTGGCGGATACGTAAGTCGCGGAAGACCTGTCTAATAAAACTTTTTCTTAAATAAAATACATTACGACAAACGTCATCTACATCGTCATCCCTATACATGGGTCGTAGCCTCAAAATGTCAAAATATTAAAAACCTAACGTCGCTCCACAGTTCGCATCCATGTGCAGCCTTGCCCTCAAAAGTCCGTGGAGCACCGCCGTCAGCCCACCTCAGCCGCGATGCGCATCAGCGTCGGCGTCGGTACCTACAACACGTAAACCCTGAGCCCATGCTTAGTAGGTGAAATATGCATGTATGCAACGTGCCCTCGATTCCATCTCATACACCTCACAATATGCACACTCGACTCTCCCCTTTCTATCACCACTCATCACGTCTCAACTCACGTCTAGACTCCACGCCTAATCCTACAGGATCAACGGTTTGCACCTCAGGTGTCGCTCACGCACCCAGTAGACGAGTGGCTCACCCCGTCTCCCGCTAATCCCCAATGGTTTTGCACCTCAGTACTAGAGTAGACGAGGCTCACCCCTGTCTCCCGCCTCAACGGTTTTGCACCTCCGGTCCTAAGTAGACGAGTCGCTCACGCCCGTCTCCCGCCGTCTACACTCTAAGATGGTTTTCACCTCAGATGTCGCTCACGCACCTGAGTAGACGAGTCGCTCACACCCGTCTCCCATCTCACTCACCTATCCCTAGGACGGTTTGCACCTTAGTATCTGAGTAGACGAGTGGCTCACCCCCGTCTCCCGCCCAACTCACCTCTCGCCCAATACCCTCATACTCACCCCAACTTTACCTCAACTCGCACCCCGCTCATCGACGCAATAAAACGTCACCATTTTATACGGTGCTCGACCTTCCCCTGACGTGATATGCACGTGCAGTGCAAATAATATACACATGACGTGACATACATGTACAATATAAATAATATACATATGACGTGCAACAATTATAAAGCACGTAAAACACATAATTCGTCACTTCGTATAATTCATGAAATTCACATAGTCACATAACCACGTAATCACGTAATTCAAAACATGTACTCATATGTTTTCATAAAAGGGGTACGTGTCGTAGGTGGATTTTACCTACCTGTCGTCCAAGCTAGTCACACGTACTGCCTTGTCTTGTGAAATTCCTATTGTTCGACCCTTGGACAGAAATATCATAGTGTTAGTATCATACCTAAATTAGGTATCTAAGTCGAACTAATTTATTTTGCTAAAACCTTAGGTTTCGACTAAAACCCTACGTCGGCCGACTAGGAATCTAAGTTAGGTTAACATTCAATTTCACTTGGCCTTTGATTTCTTATTAAGTACATGTTAGTTTCGATCGGTTCTTCTAAGCTTTTAATCTCCAAGCTTTCGCCCGATTGTCACTCATTGAATCGCCGAGTTCTTTTAGGTGATGACAAATCGCCCGATTGCATGGGCTAAATAGTTTCGCCCGATTCGCCGAGCTCTCACTTGGTTCTTTGATTCGCCCGATTCATGCATGTGTAAAGTTCTCCAATCGCCCGATTTGTGGTGTGAAATCGCCGAGGTCTTCATTAAGTCGCCCGATTCAACATTTGTAGATTTTACCATTCGCCCGATTCTTGGCTCAACAAATCGGCCGATTGCTTATGTTACCGATCATTTTGTGCATCAATATTGCCCGATTTAACCTTGCATGTGTTTTTTCCATTCGCCCGATTGTAGTACGGGTATATGTCTTTCAAATTGCCCGAATTCCACTCCTTTGAATTAGAGTCGCCCGACTTCATCATGTGTTAGGTTCATTTTTGCATCGCGCAATTTTAGCCTAATACCATCCTTACTTTCGCCCGATTCCTCATGAATTTACTTCATTCAGTCGAAAGTCACTTTGAAGCTGCTTTCTTCTTCTTCTTCAAAGTCTGTTTACCTTATAAAGTTTTTCAGCCATAGCACGCCTGGTTTCTAGGCTGCCATGTTAGTATGGTTTATACTTAAACCCTAAAATCTTCTAATTATCATAAGAATCACGCTCTTTCTTGAAAACTATCCTAAACTAGGAAAAGGGTACGCCCTACATCTCCCTTCCCATCCTTTATTTCTTAGGCTTTGAAATGTTAAACCTATAGGCTTAGATACGCATAAGACGTATATATATCAAATAAGATATACCTCCTTAGAACTTGAATCGGATAATGTTACGCCAGTTCGTCTTCCCTTCCCTGCTTTCGTTTGAACTATATTTCTTACTTAGGGTTTCCTATTCTATCACCTTGTATTGTCACTTTGTTTTCGATAAGTACCAATTACCAAAAGCAATATTGATGGGACATAAAGGCAACGTAGCTTTCCCTTAGTTTTAAGTAATCAATCCTTATCTGCTAATACTTGGGCCTAATTCCCAATTTAAATATAGCCCAATTGAGTTTATAATTCAAATCTTATCCCTATTAGTACTATCTAAAATTCGAGTTTCTCATAACTAATAATTTATTAATGTTTTCCTTATCAAAAGAATATTATATATCTTATTTCAAATCATTTCTATGTTCCAACTCAATTTCCTACTTGGTCAGTAAGCCTAGTAACACATAATTTGCACATAAGTTCATAGATTAACATGTTCATAAAATTCGGGATATTACAAAGGTATATAACTAACTCATTTGGTGACATGTAGGGTGGTTTGGTAATTTGCCAAGTCACAATTTTATCATAGCGTCAAGTTAGTGAATTTGACATAAACCATGACTCGCACTCAATCGGGACCCATGCAAACGGTTTATACGTACGACAATAATCTATAGATGGTTCATAGATTTTTCAGAGATAAATTCGTGCTCGAGTCGGGATCTGTCCGGTACCACGTAATTGGCTAGGTGAATACCGGACTCATGGATTTCTCCCTTGTCGATTGAGTCAAACCTAGAGGTCGGCCTTAAAAATGATCGTCAATGGTGTCTCAAAATTGGAGAAAAAAGACGATTAGGCTATACGGGCCTTGGGCCGTCATGTTAAAGAGTTGGGCCAAAAGTTGGACTTCGTTCGAAAGCTAAATTCAAGACTTAAAGACTGGGCTAAGTGCTTAAATGGGCCAAGGGGTAAAATTGGAATCCTGGCGTTGAAATTTTCGAAATCTATATTAAGAATATTTTCGAAAAGTATATTTGATTTTTGAATATGAAATCATATAATCCTAAATTTAGTAAAGAAACAAGCCATTTGAATTTGAACTTGAATTCACATTAAACTTGGAGTTGGTTAGAGATAAAAGTGACAAAATATCTCAACCACCTTAACTTGAATTCGTAAAAAACACAATGAGTCTTGGGACTCAAGAGTTCGTCCTCCCCCTCTATATAAGAGATTGCCTTTCTCGATTTTACCTAATGAAAAATCATACACAAAAATCTGACGAAAATCGCACTCAAGATTCTACGTTGAAACTTGACGTTCGCAACGTGACACTTCGAGCCTACACACCTCGAAGGAATTTCTATCAACGTACGGCGTTTCTATAGCCATCCTTGAGGAGGCATACGCTCCGGATACACCGAGAGGTCAGCGTGACAATCTAGTGCAAAGAAACACCATAGGCAAGCGAAGAAAAGGACAGGGAGCTGCCACTCGCTTCAAGGGTCATATGTTTCGGGTTAGACACGCCCTTTATGTGTTACATGCATTTTTATATTCAAGTTTCTACTCCGAGCTAACGAGGGCAAACAGGATCCCTGGAAAATTTTTATTCCGCACCGTGCCTGTGTGACGCCCGAGGCCGATGAGGGTGGGGAGTGATCGCCGGTGCAGAGAGGTGCACGGGCAAGGAGCGGCTCCTGTCAGGCTTCTAGGCGAAAGTACATGAACGAACCGATTCGACACTCGAATGAGAGGGGATCCTGAGACTGACAATGTATGGGCGTGTCAGGCTAAGAATCGTATAAGAGAATTGATAGTACTACTCATATCACCAAAGTCGACCTACCTTTTCGGGAGTCCATCTATAGAAACTCCGAAGTTAAGCGTGCTTGACCTTGGGGCAATCTAGGGATGGGTGACCCCCTGGGAAGTTTCTCAGGGTGCGTGTGAGCGAGTGCACGAAGAAACCTGAAAGGTTAAATGGTGATACAGTGGGGCCAGACTATCAGTCGAAGTGTGGTGAGCCCAACCCCACTAGTCCCGTTAGGAACTGATGCTATAGTGACAACCGGTATGGGACGGGACATTACAGGTGGTATCAGAGCACAACCTCTCGCAGTACGGTGCTGATTCAGGGACGAACCAGGCAGAAGCTGGTGGCTGTGACGCTTAGGGCCGATGAGGGTGGGGAGTGATCGCCGGTGCAAGAGAGGTGCACGGACAAGGAGCGGCTCCTGGCAGGCTTCTAGGTGAAGCGGTACATGAACGAACCGATCCGACACCCGAATGAGAGGGGATCGTGAGAATGAAAATGTATGGGCGTGTCAGGCTAAGAATTGTATAAGAGAATTGATAGTACTAGTACTACTCATATCACCAAGGTCGATCTACCTTTTCGGGAGTCCATCTATAGAAACTCCGAAGTCAAGCGTGCTTGACTTGGGGCAATCTAGGGATGGGTGACCCCCTGGGAAGTTTCTCAGGGTGCGTGTGAGCGAGTGCACGAAGCATGCTGAAAGGTTAAATGGTGATACAGTGGGCCAGGCTATCAGTCGAAGTGTGGTGGGCCCAACCCTACTAGTCCCGTTAGGAACGATGCTACAGTGACACTCGGTATGGGATGGGACATTACAGCCTGGGTCGTAATGGATCGGGTACAATGGGGGTATCCCAATAGTGGTATCAAAGCCATCGCTCCGATTGGGATCATAACTTGATCAATTCGAAACGAGGCTAATGGGAGTGGCCGAATGCTCATAAGGTGGGTGATAAACGTAATTTCTTACATTTATAGTTGTTAAATTTAAGTCGTTTGCAAGATTAGTAAAGTCGTTTTGATAATAGCGCTATAATATGGTTTCACAACAAAATCAAACGTTTCACCGCAGTTTTGCGGCAGTTTCGTATTTCTCAATGATCATGGGGTAAACAATGTCCGATGGACCTGTAATGTTAACCATTGATAGAAGACTCGTTCATCTTAATTCGGACCAAAGGGATTTTCAATCCGAGGTCTAGATTGGGAGATAAGAATTTTGTAACGTGCTGCTGTTTGCAGGAAAAGCGTCACGGCCGTGAAGGCTATGCAAGAGGCCGTGAAGAGCACCAGAGAGCTCTTTTTTTTTTTGGGAAATGGTCACTAAATAAAAACAAGGAAAGCAGTACATGAGATTCACTCAAGGAGCGAGAACCAACTGGTAACAAGCTACCAGTAGACACCCCACGACACAATGAATGCCTCAAAAACAACACCAATCAAACAACAAGCGAAAGGCGACAAAAAGAGCCAAGAAAAACAAACAAGCGGATCTCCAAGTTCGTCCAAGCAAGCCACCCGAGCATGCCCCGTGGCACCACATCCAAGCGGCGCGCGGGATCAGGGTCACCCACGTCGTGGCCAGCTTCTTGACTGCAATTATCCGTCGCTTCATGGTTAGCCTCAGGGGCAGCGAGTGCCTCAAACATGTTACGGTCCGCGTGGTGGTAAGGCGTCCCAACGCCTCTGGAAGGGGATGAATCCGCCGTGCCAGAATGAGTAGACCGAGTATCGCGATAACGAGCATGGCTCCGTGGCTGGCGTGCCCTCTCAAAGCCAGTCTTGTCGGCCTCCATTTGAACTCTATCTTTACCCTTGGTTTCCACACGACTCCAATCACGCTTTTGTGTCGGCCCCGTAGGATGCCGTGGCGGCAGTTTGGTAGGTTGCATGGTCGGGACGGCCGTGGGAGTCCTAGTCAAGATGTTGAGTGGGGTCGTGGCCATGCTCTTATGTGGTTGTCTCGGCCGGGTTTTGGGGCAAGTCGCGATACTATGGGCCCAAGAGTCACACGACGAGCATTTTTTCGGTCGCCACTCATATTCGACACTAACAGGTACGACACCCGGAGAGCTCCCATCCTTAGTTGGAATGTGGATATTGAACCGCTCGACAAGAGATTCCGTCAATGGTATTTTAATACAAACCTTAGCATACTCAAGGCGTTCCATACGAGCCGTCATAGCATCCGCAAAAAGTGGCTTCCCAAGGACACTAGCGATGATTCCAAGGCCGGCTTGTGTCCAGTATTCCGTTGGGACGTTGCGGAGCTTTACCCACAGCGGAATAGTCGGATGTTGTTTTTTTCAAAAGAGAATCCCGTATGCCAAGCCTCGAGGAAGATCGACTGTCCCTGCAAGAGCCACGGTCCACCTTCCAAGGCCGCATCAGCCGCCTCTTTCGAGGTAAAACGGAACTTGAAGAATCCGTTAATCGTCGATCTAACTTCGACAAGGTTCTTCCAAATAGATCGGACAAAGCGTTCAACATGTGGGAAATACGGACGCTTACCAAGAAAATACCCGACGAGCGTATGATCCCACCGAGCGGCACCTTGTTGAGCAACTTCCCACGAAGGCCGAGCGGCCGCAACACCATCGATGACACTAGGCGCCGTGTAGGACAAAGGGATGCGTGCCGGACCAGCCCTTTCCCGGTTGCCATTGACGCCAAGAACGACGTCGGAGAACGATGGTCCCGTCCTAGGAACTCCGGGCAGCCCATCCTCGTCATGTATAGGCCCATGAAGGATGGTAAAAGGCCCAAAGGTGCTAGGGTTTGCCACCTCCACTTGTCCAGGCCCAATAGGGGTATGAGGCCCAACAGTATTGGGGCAAGTAGCCACCACCAGATCAGGGTCACAATGAGGGTTAGCATCCTCCTCATGCGCAGGCCCATTAGGGGTATTAGGCCCAACAGTATTAGGGTTAGCTTCCACCTCAAGTCCAGGCCCATTATTAGTTGCAGTAGGCCCAATAGAATTAGGGTTAGCAGCCATAGGTACCCTAAAGCCGTCATCACAGGGCCCAATAGTTATGTGGGCCGGCCCAGTAGATTTGGCCCCAGGAGTTTAGGCCTCAGAAACCACCCTAGGCCCATTAGCAGAGGGGTTGCGCGTTGAAACCCTAGGGGAGCCGGGGCTGTGATGCGCCGCCTCATCAGCCGACGGCTGGTCGGAGTCGCTCTGGATGGGATCGTCGGGATTAACTTCCCCGTGAGGACCTTTGGCCGTGAACGTTTCCATGACCATGTTAAAGTCAAGGTTATGCCACATTTGTCAAAGGAAATATCACACACGACACATACGAGACATGAGTGCAAGAAATTAAGGAAAAAGGATGGAACATCTTCCCTTGAAACAAGCCATTCAATTAAACAAGATACAAGGAATCTTATTTTGGGGCTGCAAAGTCTGCAATGGAGGCTAGAGTTCTTTCAAAATTTCTTCTACTTGGAACTCACGTTGGAGAAAATGCACAAGCTAATGAAGGGAATATTCTATATAAAGAGCCAACGTGAGGAAGTGAAGAGGGAGAGGAAGGTACGTGAAAGATACACCATAATACATACATATACGTTGCCTTTCAAAACGCAAGAACACATACTTAGTTGCTCACCACGTGTTCGATCAAAGTACTCAACGAACAACGTGGATTAACTTCGAAGTCGAATTCAGGGAAGTATTTATAATGTATTCGATGTTAGTTACGTGCTTTGTCGTGATCATGATGAGTAGCTAAATCTATTGTATTTGAGATGAGATAAACCCTAGCGCAATCGATTGTACTTGTATTTGATGTTTTGTTGTTGACTTGTTTATGAAGCATATGATTTTGATTATGTCTATGTGATTGAAATTGTCTAGTTAGCTCGATCATGTCTATGTGATTAAGTTAACGTAGTTGGGAAATCGTGAGCTACGCTCGAGAGAGGGGCGAACGATTAGACCGGTCGTAAACGAGCGGAATAAACTCATCGCTAGAGATAGGTTGAACTACCCCACCGGATTAGAGTCAAATTTAATAGTGGGATTCACCGTGTTGTTAGTGCGATCTTCGGTTAAGTAATTAGGGAAGCTTGCCCAGCTATTTAATTCGTTGATTAGTTGTTTGCGATCATTATATAGTAAGGCGCAGTTTCGTCAGCTATATAACCCGTATGCATGTAGTAGGAATCTCCACGGTCTAATGATAGCGTTGCTTACGTACACTTGATATTTGTTTTGGTCGAGCTAGGGGGATTTGAAGTCTCAAATACACTTGTTTCCATAAGGGTTTCTTCTCAGTACTATTTAATTAAGTTGTGTTTTCTAGGTATTGTTATTTACCCTTTCAACAATCAAAAATATTTACTAGGGTATTTAAACGACGGTTTTCTAAGGTACATAGTTCTCTTCGGATGCCATACTCGAATATTTGCTTCGTCTATACTATTTCGATAGGTACACTTGATGTTGAGTGTAGGATAGTTTGTTAGTATTCGTTTTATTTTATTACTCGATCCGCTCGATCAAGTTTTTGGCGCCGTTGCCGGTGAACTATTGATATTTGGAAAACTTTAGTATTCTAGCATTATTATTATTGTTAATATTTCTATTACATATACTTATTATTTTTTTCTCTCTCCGTTATTTTTTGTTATTTTAATTAGTATTATTGCTGTAATTTGTTTTATATTAAATATTTTATTTGTATTTTTTATTTTTGCTATCGGATTTCTTTTGGTCTAGGTACGTGTACTTTGGTGCATGACCTGAAGGAATCCTTCGCTACCACTCGTTGAAGGAGACCCGGAGATCGAGAGGACTTTTCGACGTAACCTACGAAAAATGCGAGGCTAGTTGAAGCGAAAATCGAAATGGCAGAACAAAATCGTGACGTGAGTCAATTAGCTACGAGAAACCTCCGATGAAGGAGTTATGGAGAAACAACGCCGTAGGAATCGTAGGCTTGGCGATTGTCCTTCCTCATGTCCCTAATAAATTTGAGCTAAAACATCATTGGCTTCAAATGTTTCAGACGACAGCTCAATACGACGGACTCTCCTAGGAGGACGCCTAAGACACATACGAGACTTCTTATCCGTCACTGACACGATACGAGTGCAAGGCGTGAGCGCTGAAGCCATCCGACTCAATCTATTTCCATTCTCTACGAGGGAATGCGAATGAGTGGTTCAACCTACTTCCCGGGCGATCTATTACCACGTGGGACCAGATGCGTGCCACCTTCATCAATCATGTGTTTCCACCTTCCAAGGCACTCAAATTAAAAATGGACCTGACCGCATTCAAGCAAAAGGAGGGCAAAAAAATCTTTACGATGTTTGGACCAGATTCAAGGTGCTCTTGAACCGTTTTCCTCAACACGGGATGACGAAGAGTGAGCAAGTTCAGCAGTTTCACGAGTCGTTGAACAATCATACTGTACAATTACTAGACAGAGCATGCAATGGAGGTCTATGTAATCTTAGCGCAACGAAGGCTGGAACTTAAATGAAGATTATAGCGCGAACAATTTCCGACGAGGGAGTTCAAGTAGTAGAGGTCAACCACCGGGAATGCACGATGTCGCTGAAACTACCGCAATCAACGCCAAGTTCGATGCCCTCCAACAATAAATTCAAACTTTGATGAATGCGCTCTTGCCTATGAAGCCGACCGTTAATGCTGTCCAATTACAACCCACACCGAGGACTCACACAACTATTTTTTTTGGAAAGTGTCACTAAATAAATGGAAAAACAGGAGTTACAGAACAGCGTGCGTGATAACGCTCACGACGCACCAAACGGCAATGAACAACTGACCTGGAGGCAATACAACCCAGACAACCTACAAGGTCCCAATAGAACCACAGCCAGATACAAAAAATTGGAAATCAAACAGGACAAGGCTACGTAGGTGTCGAAAACCACTTCCATCAACGGGTTCCTGGTACTAAATGTAGTACCAGCAGGGGAGTCAGGCACATTGCCAAGAACAACGCCAAGGGCACAACACCTGATTTCGCACTTGACTCCCAGATGCGTTCTCCAGACATGCCTTGAGGTAGTGGCCCGTCTTGCCACATTTGAAGCAGGTCGCGTTTGAGAGTAGCAGACCCCGGTATGCCGTCATGTACACTTCAGGCATACTGGCATGTTCAGCTGGGGTCTTCCTTGGTTTGGGTTGGGTTTTTGGGGTGGTCCTGGTCGGTTCTGAAAATTCTGCTTCCCACCCTTAGCGACAAATCGCCGATTCTGGTGCCTCCGCTCCATTGCGGCCCTTGTACGAACTTTCATTTTGCCTCTTGGGCGCGAACGATTCGGGCCTCGGCCTGCTTCGCCACTAATGCCCTTTCCGCCACTTGTGCGTACGTGGCTCCTTGAATTCCAGCCATGCTCACATCTCTATACAGCTGCGGTTTTAATCCCTCCATGAATCGCTCGATCTTGAGCTCATCCGTGCTTACAATGTGAGCGGCGAGGCGAACCTTGATAGCTGTTCGAACTTCTTGATGTACTCCGCCACAGTCATTGCTCCTTGGCGAAGGTTGATGAATTCGTTTATTCTCTGGGCTCGGACGGGAGCGGTGTAATACTTCCCTCGGAAGAGTTCTTTGAATTGATCCCAGCTCATCGTAGCCGGGTTTTCGATGGCTGAGACGGTATCCCACCAATGTCCTGCGCTCCTCTTAATAGGTAGGCAGCGCACATGACTTTCTCTGCTTCCGGGGTACGGCTGTGTTGGAACATATTTTCCAGAGTTCTGAGCCAGTCCTCTGCCGAAGTAGGGTCTATGGCATCTTCAAATGATGGCGGGTTAAGTTTTCGGAATCTCTCCCCGATCATCTCAATTCTTTCGGCCGGTGGAGGTTCGCTAACTGATTGTCCTCCAGCATTTTGCTGTTGGATAAGCTGCTGGATTTGGGCCGGCTGTAGACGGACTAGTTCCGTAAGCTGTAGGATGGTTGCATCCTGACTATCGGTAGGTTTAGTGGTATCCCTACCTTGATCCTCATTCCTACTGCCCTCACCCCTAATTCTTACTATCGTTTCGATCTATCCTGATATTCCTAAGGCCAATAAATTATACTATACAGAGAATTCACATAACACAATACTTACAAGCAAGGCCGCTTCCGTGCTTTTGAGTGTGTGTGCATGGACACTCTCAAGGGTTAGGGTAGGAAGAAATCGCAAGTATATCTCATACAATTTATGCCCCCACTACGTCTTAAATGATCAATTTCGTTCTTTTGGTTCACAAATTTTCCTTTTTATTTTAATTATCTTAATTCTATATTCCACCAAATCATAAAATCATCTTTATTTCATGTTATTTATATTAGGGGGTAGCAATGGGTGGGTTCGGGGCTAGTAATGAAAAAAATGTCCCCGTACCAAATTCTCGTTCTTAATATCATCCCCACTATTCACCGATTAGGATGAATTGGTTCGGGGACGGTAATCACCATTCGGGATCGGGTTCCACTTGGGGGATTCGGGTTCCCCATATTCATGTAAATCCAATAAATTAATCTTTCTTTTTTTTCAACAAAAATATAAAATAAGTAACATAGACAAATTAATATGTGAAATATGATATTGGACTATGAAAATTTGATATAATATGTGATTGAAATATGCGTGGAATAATATATATTGAGTTTGAATTTCTTTCCTTTGATCTTGAATATAAAAGGATGATCTATGGAAATTCTTGATGTAAATTAGTTTTTCATAATATTTATTAATAAATCTATTCGGGGAATGGTGAATCACCATTGGACTCAAACGGGGTCGGGTTCGGGGATGGGGATAGGTGGGAAACATGATTATCATCCCCATCCCATCCCCACTCTTTCACCGACGGGGAATTACCATCAACTTCCCATCCCCATTTTGACCAGGGATTCCCCGTCCCAATAGCCTCGGGTCTCGAAGCGGATGGTTCATCGTGGGAATTTTGCCACCCCACATTTATATGATAAAATTAATAAACACATTCAATTTTTTCCTTGTTTTATGATGATCAATTTGATATCGATATCTTCTATTCTTCGACAATCATAAGAATCATTTTTAATATAATTCTACAAAGTGGATCAGGAAATGAGACAATAGATTATGGGAAGATGATTTCAACGGGAAAGAAATTAACACGTAATCCAATTTCAGACATGACACATAAATTATGTCTGCTTTCACTACCATATTACAGGTTGTTTAGGAATGATTCTCTGACTGCTCGTTATGCTAAATGTCAATACCCCTCAAATTATTTCTTCCTGTTCTGCGAGGAACCGTGTGTTTAATACTCCACAGCAGTGAAATGAAGAAAACAACATTTTTATCCACAAAAGTGATTATTATACCAATTGTCGCTAATTATACCAATAACATAACGTTATTATAATTTTCTAGAATTAAAACCAGCCATTATACCAACTATTGTAGCTATATTTACCAATAAAATTGAAGATTATACCAATTATTAGCGCTATTATACCAACAAAATGTAACACTATACAAATTGTTGGTATACTAACGGTAAGAGTTGGTATAATATTCAATTATGTTGGTACAATAGCGACAACAGTTGGTATAGTGTCAAATTTTAGGATATAAAATTATAATAATATGATTTATTAGTATAATAGTGATGCCAATTAGTATAATAATGATAGCAATTGGTATGTCCACTATTATTGGTAAAAATATAAAATAACGATATTTATTAGTATATTAGTGTTAATAATTGGTATAACACCAATATCACTTGTATAATTGCTAGGTCATCGATTATCAACTCCTATGATCCTACACTTCAATCCTAAGTAATTCGATTAGAATGATCGAGATTGAAGTTTGATTGAAGAACAATTAATTGAAACCTCGAGAGAGAATGATCTTAGTGAGATAAGGATTTCTGTTGTTTCTCTCTCTAGAATTGGATTGTGAAGCCTTTCGGATCAATTCAATAATTTCTGTATTCAGCTCGTAGGTGTACATAAGTATTTTTACCAAACAATACTTGTTATAAATACAACTTAGTCCTAATCTAAGGACTATTACAAGAAACGCCCCAAATACGAAGACAACTAATAAAATCAAAGCACATTTGTAAACAGTATTCTTCATTCTCCCCCTTTGTGCTTGATTGCCCTTCCGTACTAACTGTCCTCGTCGGCGTAGAACGCCTGCGAAGCCCAGCGCGTGCTCGTAGTTTCTGATGGTGTCCCTCAACTCTAGTCGCTCCTCGATGACTTCAAGTAGTTCAGTCAGAAGCGTTGTACTCTCACAAATCTCTGGTGCGATGCATGGTATCTTCATCAATTTCTTCCAATCTCTTCTTGATATTCTTCCTGATTACTTTGAGCTTCCCATCACAGAATTTGTTGATCTCAGTCTTCAGCATCAACCTTGTCTTGTTGGTAATTGGATTGTGGTAGGTGATTGCTAAGACTGAGTTAAAAAATTGTAGTTGTTAGGAAGCCATTCGACCTTAGGTCCTTTATTGAATGGAGCGGTCATGTTGACCTTCTCCATGTTGCTCTCAAGAGCCATCTGAAGGTCGTGTGCGGCAAAGAACTTGACTTGGCGCACCATGAATCTATAGAGTCCCTCAAGTCCTTCCTTCTTGATGAAGCCTCGAGGATCCTTGTACTTCTATACATACAGTTGGTAGAGATGGTAGATCTCCTCGACAGGAAGGTAAGGCAGATCGCTCTCGCTTAGCTCTTGTTGAGTTCTGTCTATCCGCTCTATTATGTAGATTGGAGTTGGAATACCACATTTTGCATGGTAGACACCTATCAGATGACATATTGGAGATAAGTTCTTGAAGTGGCTCTTCAGCTGATTTTTAGGAATCCCCAGTCTTCGATCTGGTCGAAGTTGTGTTAGCGTCCAATGATAGTTCATCCTTTTCTGCTGATCCCGGTGAGAGATGCCTCTGAGATTGAACTCGTTCAACTTCTTTATTTTGTCGGTGACCTCCATATCTGGTGATGAACTTCTTCTAGGAATGGGATTTCTATCCTTATGTTCTCCCACGGCATCTTGACTCGAACGGTCCCTGGAGTTAGTCTTGGAGGAGCGCCCGCTCGTTGAGCAATCAGCTCCGGAAGCCTTGGGGGATCCACCGCGTGATCTACGCCTTCCTGAAGTTCTTCGTCTTCTATTAGCACTAGGTCGACCGAAGCTAGTCGTAGAAAGTGTCGAACGTCTTTGAGCCTTTGTCTTTAAATCGTGTCGGGCATACTATGAGTCATCCACAGTCCGTCGAAAATATACTTGTGGAGGATTTCGTGTGGGTCGACTCCACGTCTTGATATTTTCGACTGGTCTAGAACGGTCGAGCTTGAAAGTGCTTGAGTTTCAGCCAGGGCTAAGAGCATATCGACACTTGTTTCTTCTTTCGGAAGCAAGGGGCTTGTGATAGTCGTAAGACGTGGTCTGGGCGGAGGTGTTCTTATGGTGGGTGGTTCATTTGGGCTAAGGGTGTGGGTGCGGTGCGTGGTGGTTTTTGTTTGTGAGCGGGTGGTGGGTCGTGAAGTATCAGCGGCTCCAGCACTTGTCTGACTCGAGCCCGAACCTGAGCCTTGGTCTCTCGTGAAGAATATCCTCGGCCTCTTCTCCCCCTCATGATGATCCTGGTCATCAGGATCGTCATGTCTTCGTTTGGAGCGGGAGTCTTGGTCTCGGCAAGAGTGAGTAGGCGGCTCAGGGTGATCAACCAGACGCCTGAAGAAGTCTTCTTCCTGCGGGGTCCGGTTGGCCATTCCAAATAGACGGTCTACTAGAATGGTGTGGAGGTCACTGATGGGTATGACGTATGTGTTGATGAGTAAGGGTGATTGGATGGGTGTGTCGGTGTGTATGGGTTGAGTGGTGTGAGGTTGAGTTGTGACGAAGGGGCCTCGGAGACGGGTGCTTTCCCTTTGTCTTGGCGGGACGTCTCGATAGCCGTGTGCACTCTCTCCATTAATTTATCTTAAAGATTTAAAGGCTTCGAAGAGAGCGGCCTTGAGTCGATCTTCCGTCACAAATGGCGAGAACACCTCCGTGAAAGATGGACCAGCACGACATATGTCGCCCGTGGACAACTCTTGAGTGAACACCGTCTCAACGGGTTGGCTCGTCGTCGCTTGAGGTTGTGGCGGTTCGAGACTTCCATCCAATCCTTGAGATAATTCCAAAGGAGTCGTCTCTATGGATGTTGTTGCAGCAGGCTCAGATTGAACCTGCGAGTCGGACACCTGAATCTCCGGGCCGGTAGTGGATGGAAGCTGAGTCTCGGCCTCAGTTGACACTTGTTCGTGCTGCGGTTCAAGATTCAGCGAAGGAAAGTCCTCAGCACTTGGAGTGATAAGCAGCGTCGTGTCTGACGTAGTAATGACAGCAGATAAGACGGGCTCGTCGGTTATGAGTTTACGTGTTGGACGCCGTCTAATCAGTCGAATCTTCTCACCTGACTCTGTGTCTGACGAGGTAGCCGTGTCAGGAACCGAAACTAAGACCTTATATCGTCTTATGCATTTGTATGAATCCATAAATTTGCTAATTAATCTCATGGTGTATGCATGGAAGATAGTATTATTTGACATGGAAGATAATAATATTCGACTAAGGTATTTTAAGTTTTTAGTATAGAAATAAATGTTAAAGAAAATAAATGTATATGTGTTTGAAAGGTAGAATTTTCGAATAGAACAATTGTAAGAATTAGATTTTTGAAGGGAAAAGCATATTTAGGAAATGGCATTACAAAAGAGTATGTGTTACGGAAATTAGGGTATGAATTGAAATGATTTTAGAATGATGTATTGCAGGAATTAGATTCTCGAAAGGGGTTGAATTTCTGAAAAGATATGTGTCATGAAAATTTGTAGTTGAATTAAGGAAGTTTTCGAGATAATATTTAAGGTAAAGAGAAGTTTCGATATAGGGTTTAAGTAAAAGAAAGTTTTCATAGTCTTCTAATGAGGATTAAAAAGTACTGGTGGAAACTAAAAGTGGAATTTAAGTTCTCGGTATGATGGAAAAGTTTTCGGCATGATATAAAGCAAAGTTTTCGTAACCATTAATTTAAATATTGTGTAGAAAACTAAATCCTGAATGAAAAAAAGTTTTCTTAACAACCCTACCAAAGAAAGTTTTCGTGGTCCCATATGCCACATATTTGCTATTTAGTTGCATTACATAAAGTAGATATAACCAATACATATATAATATGCACCCATCAAATCAAAAAGTTTAGACTAACACGTGGAGGTCATTGAAAATATTAATGAGTATGACGAAGGAAAGGTTTTCTTAACCTTGAGGAAATCGACATCATCAATTATAAAACCTATGTATATATATACTAGTCGAATTACATACGTCATGTTGGGATCTTGATGAACAAAGAAAAACAAGAACAGAGGAAAGCGATCGAAACTTGAACAAAAACCTAGGCAAATTCTCGAAGGTAAAGAAATTAAATAATGCTTTCATAATATATATATATACACATGTGTATATACATAGCATGTTAGGGATTAATAATCATATGAGCAAACGATTAGTATTTATAGGAATAGTTTCGTAAGAACAAGAGTCGAACAAAAGACTAAGGGAATTTTAGGCAGACTCAAAACTTCGAAAGGTGGTAGGTAGATGAGGGAATTATGTTCGTGCTTTACATATAACATATAGGAATAGCTATGATCAATTAGAGAAATAATGGGAAGCTATCATAAGCCTTAAATATATTAGATTATTTCAGAGTATTAAAAGGGTTGCATATACGTTTCTAAGAATGATTTTCGATGCTAGAATATGATTAGGGTTGGAAAAAGGGGTTCGAGTCTTTTGAGGAAATTATGTAAAGACAGATTTGTTTTCGACTTATGAGCATTATTAGCATCTTAAGGATTTAGGGTTTTAATGATTTCGGCATTAAGGAACATTTTGATATTAGGGTTTTCGGGAACTTTTTTCGGAAATTTTGAAATGAAGTTCTCGATGTCTTAGATAGGAATAGTTTTCGGTAAGAATTCAAGATTTTCGGCATCTTCAAGAATAGATTTCGGTATTTTATATTTAGGTTTTCGGTATGGACTAACAATAAAGTTTTTGGCAATTACCTAAAGTTTTTGGCATGGTATATTAATAAGATTTCGGCATGTTAGAGTGGAAAACTTTTCGATATTTAGCAAGAAGTTTTCGGCACCAATTCGTTACCAACAAAGTTTTCGACATACTTAACATGTCCCAAAGTTTTCGATATAACCTTAAGTTTTCGACATGGTTAAGTTACTGGCACTTTAGTATTTTCGATATAGTATAAATTAGGGTTTTTAATAAAGTTTTCGGTACTGAGTAAAACAAGACTTTTAGGCCAAAAGTACAGTACATCGAAATGATTAAAATAAATAGGAAAGAGGTAAGTTACAAAGAAACATGATCATGCATAATGAAGCATGCATACCACGACATATGCATCATATTAAGGATCTCATAATTACCGAAAATAATATCTCTATAGGTCAGGATCCCGATAAAGGCAAGGATATGGTTGATTAGCGAACAAGAGTATAAACGAAACATGTGAGTATGATATGCAACATGTATTTATGTGTCTTATGTGCTAATAATTGATTGAACACTATTATATATGAACTAACCGGGTTTAGATGCCGCAATATGCTCTTATTGTTGGGTTACCCAGTGTCTCCCGGAGAGCCACATCCCCGGGTACGGTGCGGAACAAAAATTTTTCGAGTTCCACGATTGCCCTCGTAGCTCGAATCAGAATAGTAACACATAGACACGTAATAGGGCGGGTCAAACTCGTAGAGAATTACCGGTTGAAGCGAGTGGCAACTCCTCGTCCTTTTGTTCAAGACTTCGTCGTGTTGGATGGCACTAGATCGTCACGCCGACCTCGCAGTGTACCACAGAATCAGTTCTCTAAAGATGGCTAGAGAGAACTAAGCCGTCGCGTGGGAGAAGAGTGTGTGCGTTCGGTGTGTGTTTTTTGTGCCTTGTGATGGACGAAAATTCTCCCACTATTGTGACAACCCGCCATCTACTACTATTTTCTTACGCTAACTTACGTGAGTAAATAAAATATAAAATATATTACATCGATAGAATATTTCGATTTTACAAAGCACACCACACCCAACTATTTTACAATACAAACATTGTTCAGATTTTACATACAATACAAACGTATTTTACAAAAACACACATAATTAAACATAACGCCCGCCGCACAGGTCGCATCCATGTACACATCACCCTCAAAAGTCACCGGAAGTTCCAGAGGGACCAACCTCGTCATCTAAACGTTTACGTACCGGATTCGCTACATCTACAACACATAAAAACATGGGATGAGCTATAAAGCTCAGTAAGTGGAAATATGAATGTATGAACGTGTCCAAAATAGCAAAGGCATCCGCGCCAATGCTTTCTAATACTCTTAACTTTACATTATACTCATCTATTTCTCATCTTCATGAGGGCCCATAGCTACCTACTAAGCGCACCATCAAATCATGAGCTCAAATTCAATACGGATAAAATACGATAGTGGCCCACACTGGCTAGGATAAAATTAGGGTTTATCTCCAATCTTATCATTCACCAGGTCGCCCCTCTATCAAAATACTTTCCTGGCACTATAGTTATACTACGTGCCTTCCCAATACCTAAATAATTTAGGTAAATATACTCGACGGTTTTACCCCCGTCATGGTGCCTTTGTAGAAGTAGTTATGTTCTCATCTATCTCCATTACATATAACTCGCTTTCCACTCGAGTAATATAATGCACGTTCATTCCTCAAAATACTCAATATGATTCGTGCGTGCAAATGATCATGCTTCATAAATAATGCGACAATAAATATTCCAAACAATCGCTTATAACAGATAATTCACATACCACGTATTCATCGAAGCAATTAGTCACGTAGTAATACACATATCAATCAATTTATGTGTTGTAGGTGAAATTCCCACTTACCTGATATCCTTAGCTTATCATACGGTTAAATCGCTAACCTTCAAACCCTAATTATAGAAACATATAAAATTAGAGTTTGTTAATTTAATTATAATTTCATGAAATTAGCTTAATTTGAAAACCCTATTTTCGACTTAAAATTTCGAAACCCTAAAATTCCAAATTTGACTTAAATAAAAAAATACCACTTTGATATTTATAAAAATCTCAAGTTACATAATAATTTAAATCTCAACATAATATATTATAAAGTTTCAAGATTTGAATAAAAACGAAATCTCGAAATAAAATTTGGTATAGATCTCGACACCTAAGCATTTCGACATCTTCCTCGATATTTATAAACAAGAATCTCGATATTCATTGTATAGATAGATTTCGACATTTTCAGTATAACTCTCGACATTGTATATAAGGTCTCGACATCTTCATTCAAAACCTCGACATCATGCATTCGACATCCAATATAAATAATCTCGAGATCTCCTCGATATCTCATGTTATAATATATATATATATAGATCTCGATATTCATTGTTGGATAGATTTCGACATTTTCCAAATAACACTCGACATTTCATATAAGATCTCGAAATCACTATTCACAAACCTCTTGACATTCATAAAACTCGAATCACAACAATATCGAGATGTCTATTAATATTTTAATTAGGATGTCGAATCATATCTTGGAATTATAGACAAAGATTTCAATATGATGTAACTCATGGGGTACCTCTCAATATCAACATCAAACTAAGTCTCGACATTTTTAAAAAACTCGAAACCATATCAACATCTTACAATCTTATTTCATTCGACATCTTTAACTACACAAGATACATAATACTCATGTCGACATCATTCTTTATTATTCAAGGTTTCGACATTTATCATATTATACAATGAATCTTGGCATTCCATGATAATCTCGACCCCACTTCACCTAAGAGACACTCAAAATTCTCCTCACATCTCGACATTTCTTAGTGATCTATCT
The DNA here is from genome assembly GCA_027422505.1 of Craterostigma plantagineum. Lineage (NCBI taxonomy): Eukaryota > Viridiplantae > Streptophyta > Magnoliopsida > Lamiales > Linderniaceae > Craterostigma > Craterostigma plantagineum. The sequence continues at coordinate 327,963 of JAPQWV010000319.1, read as the reverse complement.
CGACAATTCTGCCATAACACTTTTACCAACGGAATCTCTTTATTTCGAAGTCTCTTCACTTCATACATTAAAATCCCCACTGGCTTCTCTTCATAACTTAAGTCTGGCTTGAGTTGTTGATACATGAATTCATTTCTCAAGACATGATTTGGGTCAACGACATATTTTCGCAATGTCGATACATGAAAAACATCATGAACTTGTGCCAATGAGGCTGGTAATTCCAGTTGATAAGCCACTTCACCGACTCTTTTAATTATTCTAAAAGGTCCAATAAATCTTGGACTCAACTTACCCTTTCGCCCAAACCGTTTCACACCTTTCATCGGAGATACTTTCAAAAACACCCAGTCACCAACTTCAAATTCTAACGGTCTACGTCTTTGATCTGCATAATTCTTTTGTCGACTTTGAGCCATTTGCATTCTTTCTCGTATCTTTGCTATTGCCTCAGTCATCTCTTGAACCATGTCAGGTCCTAACATCGCACGTTCACCAACTTCATCCCAATGTATGGGAGATCGACATTTTCGCCCATATAAAGCTTCATAGGGTGCCATCCCAATAGTTGCATGGTAACTATTGTGATAAGAAAACTCGATCAATGGCAAATATTTACTCCAGTTTCCTTTAAAATCCAAAACACATGCTCGTAACATGTCTTCCAAAGTTTGAATAGTTCGTTCTGACTGACCATCCGTCTGAGGAGGATAAGCCGTACTAAAAGACAATTTTGTCCCCATTGCTTTCTGCAGACTCTTCCAAAAGTTTGATAAGAATCGCGAATCTCGATCCGAAATAATTGATAATGGAATCCCGTGGAGTCGAACAATTTCTTGTATATATATTTCTGCGTATCGCTCCAGGGAAAACATCGCGCTTAGGGGTAGAAAATGAGCAGACTTAGTCAATCGGTCGACTATAACCCAAATAGCATCATAACCTTTTACAGTCTTTGGTAAGCCAACAACGAAATCCATCGTAATATGATCCCACTTCCATTCAGGTATTGGCAAAGGCTGTAATGTCCCTGCCGGTCGTTGATGTTCCGCCTTTATTTGTTGGCAAGTTAGACATTGACTTATAAATGTCGCAATGTCTCTTTTCATTCCCGGCCACCAATAATTTATTCGAATATCTCGATACATTTTTGTATCTCCTGGATGTACTGAATATGCCGTCGCATGTGCTTCTGCCATTACTATTCTTCGAATCTCCGCATCATCAGGTACGTATAAACGGTCCTTGTAATATAGACTTCCGTCTTCTTGCATTTTGAAATCAGTTGATGTTTGCTCCGCCTGTGCGTCTTTGATTTTTAGATATAACTCATCATTTCCTTGCACCCGTTTAATTTGTTCCATTATTGTAGGTTGCAAAGTCAAAGGTGCTAACTTTGCTTCAACTTCTCCCAACTGCACTACCTCCACCTCCAAAAGTTGTAACTCTGCACTTACAGCCTTTCGGCTTAATGCATCAGCCACCACATTTGCTTTTCCTGGGTGATAACTAATTACGCAATCGTAGTCTTTAACCAATTCCAAACACCGTCTTTGTCTCATATTTAATTCCTTCTGAGTGAAGAAATATTTCAGGCTCTTGTGGTCCGTGAAAATTTCGCATAGTTCCCCATATAAGTAGTGCCTCCAAATTTTTAGAGCAAAAACCACTGCAGCTAGCTCCAAGTCATGAGTTGGATAATTCTTTTCATACTCCTTCAATTGCCGAGAAGCATAAGCTATCACATTTCCATGTTGCATCAATACACAGCCCAGACCATTCCTTGATGCATCGCTGTAGACTAAAAATCCTCCAGTTCCTGATGGTATTGTAAGAACTGGAGCTGAAGTGAGTCGCTTCTTTAACTCTTGAAAACTTTGCTCGCACTCCTCGCTCCAATGGAATGGAACATTCTTCCTTGTTAGCTTCGTCAGTGATGATGCAATCTTTGAGAAATCCTTAATAAACTTTCCGTAGTATCCAGCTAAGCCAAGAAAACTCCGTACTTCTGTAACATTGGTTGGTTGAGGCCAATTGTTGATAGCTTCAATTTTGCTAGGATCCACAGAAATTCCTTCTCCAGAAATAATGTGGCCCAAAAATGCGACTTGACTCAACCAGAACTCACATTTCTTGAACTTAGCGTATAATTTATTTTCTCGTAATATCTCGAGAACTATCTTCAAATGTTGCTCATGTTCCTCCTTCGTCTTCGAGTAAATAAGAATGTCATCAATGAACACAATGACAAACTTGTCCAAAAATTGTTTGAACACTCGATTCATTAGATCCATAAATGCCGCTGGCGCATTAGTCACCCAGAAAGGCATAACTAAAAATTCGTAGTGTCCATATCTGGTCCTGAACGCCGTCTTCAGAATGTCTTCTTTTCGAACCTTCAATTGATGATATCCCGATCGTAAATCTATTTTTGAAAACACCGTTGCACCTTGTAGTTGATCAAATAAATCATCAATTATAGGTAATGGATATTTATTCTTGATTGTTATCTTGTTCAGCTCTCTGTAGTCAATGCATAGTCGCATCGACCCATCCTTCTTTCGCACGAACAGAACCGGCGCTCCCCGAGGAGAAAAACTGGGTTGAATGAATCCTTTCTGTAATAAATCATCCAACCGATCCTTTAACTCCTTTAATTCAGTCGGCGCTAACCGATAGGGAGTTCTAGAGATAGGAGCAGATCCCGGTATTAAGTCAATTGTAAATTCAATTTCTCGATCTGGTGGTAATCCTGGTAAATCTTCAGGAAACACGTCAAAAAAATCACGCACCACTGGCACATCCTCTAATTTCGAAGATGAACGTTCCTCTGATTTCACTGCGAAGACTAGATAAACTTCGCATTCCGCCTTAATTAAACGTTGTGCTTTTGTCGCTGAAATTCTAGAAACATTTCTTTCTTTGTTTGTTCCCACAAAAATGAAAGGCTCCTTCTCTTCAATATTAAAAGTAACTGTCTTGCGATTACAGTCAATGACAGCTCCGTATTTTGAGAGCCAGTCCATTCCAAGGATCACTTCGTAGTCGTTCATCGGAATGACTATTAAGTCAACGTACAATTCTCTTTCGTTAATAGCACCGGAGAATTCCGTAAAACCAGATTGGTTCGCATCGCAACTCCGTGTGGAACAGTCACATTATATTCACAATCAGATAGGGTAGGTGTAATCCCGAGTCTCGTCACGTATTTAGTGGATGCAAATGAATGCGTAGCTCCTGAATCTACTAAAATGCATGTCGGAAGTTTGTGAATAAGTAGAATACCTGCCACCACGGACGGATTAGCTTTTGCTTCCTCTGTAGTCAAAGTATACACGCGTGCTGGCACAGTTGGTGGTTTCGCTTGAGCCATAGCTTGATTTCCTGGTGTCTTCTCTGAACATGATCTTGCATAATGCCCCGTCTTTCCGCATTTGTAACAGATAGCATTCTGTGAAAAACAGATACCCGAATGATGTCGTCCACATCTTGGGCAAGCTGGCATTGGGACTGGGGGTCTCCATTGATTAGGGTTTTGTTGCTGAGGTGGTCCAGGCCTATTCTGAAAATTTGGCTTCCCACCTTTTGGAAAGAATTGTCGTTTCTGATTACCCCCACTCCACTTTGCTCCTTGCACAAACTTTCGCTTTGCCTCCTGAGCACGAATAATTCTTGTCTCAGCTTGTTCTACAACCATCGCCCGCTCAGCTACTTGAGCATATGAAGCTCCTTGTAGTCCGGCCATATTAACATCACGATACAACTCCGGCTTTAGACCCTCAAGGAATCGTTCGACCTTCAAAGCATCAGTACTCACCATATGAGTCGCGAACCTTGACAGTTGTTCAAATTTTCTGATGTATTCCGCCACAGTCATCGCCCCTTGTTTGAGATTTATAAACTCATTCAGGCGTTGGGCTCGCATAGGTGCAGTGAAGTATTTATTTCGGAACAGTTCCTTGAAAGTTTCCCAACTCATGTTGATCGGATCATCAATCGCCAAAATAGTGTCCCACCAATGCCCTACACTTCCTCGCAGTAGAAATGCAGCACACAGAACTTTCTCATTCTCAGGAATTCTGCTATATTGGAACATACTATCTAATGTTCTGAGCCAATCTTCAGCAGATGTTGGATCAATAGCATCCTCAAAAGTCGGTGGGTTCAGTTTACTAAATCTTTCACCCACTGCTTCAACCCTATCAGCCTGAGAGATTCCGTTATTTCTTGTCCCCTCAGAGTTTTGCTGCTGAATCAATTCTCGAATCTGCTGAGACTGTTGACGCACTAATTCGGTGAGCTGAAGGATAGCCGAATCACGATTGTCAGTCAGGTTTACATTTTCGCCTTCATGATTGTTTCCTCCGCTGCCTTCACCTCTGGTTCTAACCATCTTATCTCTTGTACCCTAACAGTCCCTTAGGCCAATAAATTATGCAATGCAAGAAATTCATAATATCATATAACTTACAATTAAGGCTGACTTCCGCGCTTTTGAGTGTGTGTACATGGACAGTCTACAGAAACTGCAACCGAAGCTCTGATACCAACCTGTGACGACCCGCCATCTACTACTATTTTCTTACGCTAACTTACGTGACTAAATAAAATATAAAATATATTACAATCGATAGAATATTTCGATTTTACAAAGCACACCACACCCAACTATTTTACAATACAAACATTGTTCAGATTTTACATACAATACAAACGTATTTTACAAAAACACACATAATTAAACATAACGCCCGCCGCACAGGTCGCATCCATGTACACATCACCCTCAAAAGTCACCGGAAGTTCCAGAAGGACCAGCCTCGTCATCTAAACGTTTACGTACCGGATTCGCTACGTCTACAACACATAAAAACATGGGATGAGCTATAAAGCTCAGTAAGTGGAAATATGAATGTATGCACGTGTCCAAAATAGCAAAGGCATCCGCGCCAATGCTTTCTAATACTCTTAACTTTACATTATACTCATCTATTTCTCATCTTCATTAGGGCCCATAGCTACCTACTAAGCGCACCATCAAATCATGAGCTCAAATTCAATACGGATAAAATACGATAGTGGCCCACACTGGCTAGGATAAAATTAGGGTTTATCTCCAATCTTATCATTCACCAGGTCGCCCCTCTATCAAAATACTTTCCTGGCACTATAGTTATACTACGTGCCTTCCCAATACCTAAATAATTTAGGTAAATATACTCGACGGTTTTACCCCCGTCATGGTGCCTTTGTAGAAGTAGCTATATTCTCATCTATCTCCATTACATATAACCCGCTTTCCACTCGAGTAATATAATGCACGTTCATTCCTCAAAATACTCAATATGATTCGTGCGTGCAAATGATCATGCTACATAAATAATGCGACAATAAATATTCCAAACAATCGCTTATAACAGATAATTCACATACCACGTATTCATCGAAGCAATTAATCATGTAGTAATACACATATCAATCAATTTATGTGTTGTAGGTGAAATTCCCACTTACCTGATATCCTTAGCTTATCACACGGTTAAATCGCTAACCTTCAAACCCTAATTATAGAAACATATAAAATTAGAGTTTGTTAATTTAATTATAATTCATCAAATTAGCTTAATTTGAAAACCCTATTTTCGACTTAAAATTTCGAAACCCTAAAATTCCAAATTTGACTTAAATAAAAAAATACCACTTTGATATTTACAAAAATCTCAAGTTACATAATAATTTAAATCTCAACATAATATATTATAAAGTTTCAAGATTTGAATAAAAACGAAATCTCGAAATAAAATTTGGTATAGATCTCGACACCTAAGCATTTCGACATCTTCCTCGATATTTATAAACAAGAATCTCGATATTCATTGTATAGATAGATTTCGACATTTTCAGTATAACTCTCGACATTGTATTTAAGGTCTCGACATCTTCATTCAAAACTTCGACATCATGCATTCGACATCCAATATAAATAATCTCGAGATCTCCTCGATATCTCATGTTATAATATATATATATATATATCTCGATATTCATTGTTGGATAGATTTCGACATTTTCCAAATAACACTCGACATTTCATATAAGATCTCGAAATCACTATTCACAAACCTCTTGACATTCATAAAACTCGAATCACAACCGAGTTGATTTTCTGTTACGATAAATTGATGAAACAATAGCCGGGCCGATAGCTGCTTCAGCGGCTGCAATAGCTATAACAAAAATGGAGAAAATGTTTCCTTTTAATTGACGATTATAAAAAATATCCGAAAATGTTACAAAATTCATATTAACTGAATTTAATATAAGTTCAAGACACATAAGAGCTCGAACCATATTTCGACTTATAATCAATCCATAGATACCAATAGAAAATAAATAGGCACTCAAAACAAGTACATGTTCGAGCATCATTAACAAACTCCTTATCAATCATGATTCATCTCAATCTGAACAACAATTCAATCGATTTGATTCTAACAACTATGAAAAAAACAACACAATAGATTGGTAATCCATCGATTGAAAACTAAATGAGACTGGAATATGTCTATTAATATTTTAATTAGGATGTCGAATCATATCTTGGACTTATAGACAAAGATTTCAATATGATGTAACTCATGGGGTACCTCTCAATATCAACATCAAACTAAGTCTCGACATTTTTAAAAAACTCGAAACCATATCAACATCTTACAATCTTATTTCATTCGACATCTTTAACTACACAAGATACATAATACTCATGTCGACATCATTCTTTATTATTCAAGGTTTCGACATTTATCATATTATACAATGAATCTTGGCATTCCATGATAATCTCGACCCCACTTCACCTAAGACACACTCAAAATTCTCCTCACATCTCGACATTTCTTAGTGATCTATCTCGACATCTTTATTTAATTCGACATCCTCCTCACATTAACATGTCGACATTAAACAAACCCTAATCTTCCCAAATTCTAAACAATATTTACTTCAAAACCCTAAATAAACTTTTGATCAAAACCTTATAAATTAAAACACTTTAAAAATCATAAGAACACTTAAAAACATACCCAACTCTTAATGATGTTCTTCCCTTTTCAAAAATCAAAAACCCTAAAGAACATAAACTTACATGAATTTCATGCTTAATAACACTTAAATAAGCCAACACCTAATTAAAAATATAAAGATTATAGTAAAAACTCTTACCAAATTCCAAGTTTCGTTAGAGACACTATTTGAGTTCTTCGTCTCCTTTCTAAACTTGTTCCACAAAAAATTCATCTAACGGATTTCTTTCCTTCTATGTTATTATCTTAAAGCTTTTAATTATTATTATTACTTTAGTTTATATTATTTGCTAGTTTCACTTTTAGGTTTGAGAGTTTGGACTCATTCCTTTCTTGATCATATAATAATTTCAATGATTAGGACATTTACTTACTCACTTAACAAGTATTAGCCTTTGTTCACGTCACTTTAGTTCTGTCATTAGATAAGTTCAAAACTTATTACTAAGAGATTTCGAAATCCCCTCACGCACAATTATCTCATCATTATTTTCGATATCCTATTCAAGATGCTCAACCTCACAAGACACATATCGACATCACCTCAAACATCTCGACATTCTATTTCAACTAAATGTCGAGCTTCTTAATATTTCGACAATCTTAATAACTCATCTCGACATTCTTAAATACTAACTATACTTCAATTTCGAAATTCTCCTAATTTACACCAAAATCTTTCAAGATTCTCATAAAACCCTAATTAAATTTCGAAACTTACTGCCACATCATAAAGTTCGAATTTTTATCCAAAAGAAACCCTAAATTTCAAACTTATAATATTAGGTATCATGTAGTCACGAAATTAAATAAATACTAAATATAAAAACACATAATATGCATGCAAATTTATTGGCCAACTTACGCACGGGACCCGGGTATTACAACTATAGAGCACGAAATTTCTCTTATTGATTTGAAGTAGTGCTGCACTATTTATACTAAGCTAGAATCGAAAATCCCAAGAATATCTCAAAGATATGATTTTCGATTTTTACTCCTTAATTGGAGAGATTGCCATATTTTACTCTCTTTTTTATTTCAAATCCAAACTTAAGGAAACTTGCTATTATTAGAAAACCAACTTAAATACCAAGTCAAATTAAGTATAAATATGATATAAAATTGGAAATTCCTAGATTAATTTCGAAATTTCTAACTTAAAATAAATAATATTCCAAATATATTATTTCCATATTTATATTTAATTTCGAAATTATTTCCCAAGGTATAATTCAAAAATCAGGTTAGGGATAAATTCCAATTTTACCCTCAAGCCTTTTAAGCACTTGGCCAAGCCCAAGTCTTAAAGTTAGTTTCATACGAAGTCCGACTTTGGTCCATTAAACGGCCTGAGGCCCACTAAGGTGCGGTCCAACGGCCAAGGCCGTTAAGGCCCAAAACACTTTTTCTCCTTCTCAGTACACGTTGCTGATCCTTTTTAAGCCCGACTCTTTAGGTTCGACTCAATCGGCAAGGGAGGCATCCAAGAGTCCGGTAGTTACCTAGCCGATCCGCAGTACAGGAACGTAACCCGATTCGAGTGCGAATTTCGATCAAGTCTTTATTCCAGAACCTGACTATAGATTATAGTACTACGTACAAACCCTTCAGCTGTGTCCCAATCGAGTGAGAGATAGACCTGTCGTATCTCTCGATCACATAGATAGGCCTACATATCTTCCCATCCCGCACTCTACGTTTTGGATGTCGAGGACCCTTGGGCGTTCCCAAAGCATGATCTGATGGCGAGGACCCTTGGGCGTTCCTCTTAGATGCTCCAGACCTCGAAGATTTAGCTCATTGATTCCATTTTCTTCCTCCTTCCGCCAGATCCTAGGATAACAGTCTTCAAGGTAAGGTGCCTTGATCTTCATGTTTCTCCAAGGAGTCTCTAAGAAATCCCAACCCGGCGTCGGTTTGTCGGGCACTTGTTATCGATGGATATCTGGAAGTTTTGGGAGATCTGTGTCAGGACCCGTCGTCCCGCCCTCGTATTCCGTTCTAAATCTAAGTGTTAATGCTTTGTTATCGTGCGAGTACGTAAAAATGCGAATAAAATTTTTCATTTTAAACGTGCATGCGGAAGTGTTATGTACATGTCAAAAGAATATTCGTAATTCGTTCTACAAATCATCGAAATCGTGTCTACACAAAATACAAGTGTGTGTGTGTGCAGCCAAAAGCTCCCTATGCGCCCGGCCTTCACAGGTCGTCATCCATACACACTCTCCCACCTCAAAAGCGGTCGGATTGCGTCAAAAGATCGGCCTCGCATAAAAGTCTGATCACGTACCGTGATCGTCAGTACCTACAACACGTAACATAAACAATGAGCCACCGAGGCTCAGTAAGCAGAAATTATGCATGAATGCACGTGTCCTAACGATCGACAATCCACGCCGTCGTTTTCTAACGCTCGTACTCTTTTTCCTCATTCTCGCACTCTTTTCTAACGCTCTTACTCTTTTTCTTATACTCTTATTTCATACGGGCCCTCGGCTTTCAATTCCCACTATGCACCCTATCATAGAGATCTCAAGTGTGGAGGTTCTCACACTAGAAGGTCACCTTCCGGAATCTTCCCTTACTCAGTGTGGCCTCCACGCGGGTACTTCGCACTGGTAGCCAACACCGAAGCCCCCAACCTCGGAGGTCACCCGAAGGCATCTTCCCTCCGGGTAGTGTTTTACACGCTAGTAGGTCACCCGAGGGAATCTTCCCTTACTCAGCGTGTGCCCCGGGCCGCGTCCTCCAGGTTGTACTTCCCTCATACGAGGTATTCCCCCAGCCACTTATTCAGGCCTTATAGTACGGGGTATATTCCCAGCCTCTTATTCAGGCCTTATAGCTTCATTCGCTTTAAGGCTGCATAGGGGAAGCCGTGACTCTTCATTCGAGTCGACACACACGCCAATATCGGCGAGTATATATCGCACACAGGCGATCTTATGCACGCTCATACTTCGCTCCTTACGTACTACTCATGCGTGCAGATGCTCATGCTATACCCATGTACTTATGCAAATCATACCATCATGCATATAAATTTATCATGTCTTAACATACACGTTCCACATAAAATACACGAGCACGTAGTTCATATAGATGGACGCAAGCAAGTTACGTGTCGTAGTTGAATTTCTACTTACTTGTCGTCCAAGCTAATCTAGCGGACTGCCCCGTGAATCTCCTAATGTACGACCTTTTAAAATAAAAGGGTTAGGATGTTAGTACTTTGCTTTCCTTAGCTAATTCGTCTAAATAATAATTTCCGTCATACTTGGTTGTTTAGGCTTGCATAAATTCCCTGGACTTCACATCACTCGATTTGCCTTATTAAATTTCCCAAGTCAATTGATTTCTATACCACATTTTATTAGAGTTAAGTTTCGACCCTTCATAAATTTCTCAGTTAGAGAATTTAAATTCCTTTCATGAAAGGCTCGGCGAAAGTCGTTTGATTTACTAGGTTTTGCCCGACTAAAATCATCCACTCGAATTTCTAATTTAAATGAGTTTCGCCCGAAACTCGTCTTCTAACCTCTTTCGATCGAAAGTCTTACTTACTAGCTACTTTCGAACGAAACTTATTTATATCAAATCCTAATTTCAATTTGATAGTTCGCTTATTTTAGTTTCGTGCAATTGAGGGAGTTTCGCCGAGATTTCTTTCGGTCGAAACTCGTTGGTTCTAAATTCCAATTTTGATTAATAACTATCACATGTTGGTTTCGCCCGAAACTCGTATAATAGTCAAAATCAAGTCAGTCATAAATTAGATAGCAAGCCTCGGCGAAACACATTGTCGCCCGATACATGAGTTTGGTCCAAGGTTGTCTTCTCTATAAGGGCTGATTTCATCGAAAGTGAATTCATAAAATGGTCAAAATCGGTTCATTATTTACATATATATACATCACTTTCGCCGAGAAAGGGTTTCGCCCGATACCATGTCTTGCAATTCCCACTTTCGATCGAACTCCTTGATATTCAATTTTACTTTGCTTTCTTAGACTCGGTCAAAAGCCATTCTATTAGCAAAAGTTTCCAAAAGCAATCATGTCCCAAATATTATATTCACTTTATCTAATACTCATGTGGTGTAGCTATCCTATAATGCTCCCACTACCCAAAAAGAATCAAGTTTATATATAACGTCCAAACATGCCGACTAATGAAATCTTGTCATAATATATTTTATACTTTATGAAATCATTTATCTCCTAGTGTTATGTGTATACATATTTATATATATATATACTTGCATATAACTACAATTAGTCCATGACCCCACGTGAATTGTGATTAACTTGATTCTATTATTGTATACGTTGACTGAATTTTTCGTTTACTACTTTCGTCCGATTTGAGAATCGCCCGAATCATTCAAATATTCATATCATCGAAACTTAACTCATAATCCGATTTACCCAGAATCTCGTGAGTTCTAAATCCCTTCACCTCAAAGTTGCTAATTCTACCCCAAGATTATTCTATAATGAAGTTATAAATTTTAAAGCATATTATTCCACTTGAAACAGCCCTACGTCGAAATACATTGGTTAACATGAATCGATACTTAAATCTAAGGTTTTCTATGTCTTTCTTACATCTAGATTCCTAGGTTTTCATTAGTTCGTTGAATTAGAGCATTTAAACAACTTAAATCACGAATTACACAAAGACCTTAAGCAATATTTTTGCTTACCACGTTTGAGACTTAGATTTGTTTGGGGTTTCTTCAATTGGAGTTCCTCTCAAACTTCTCTCCTCTCCTTGTTGGGTTACGATTGTGTGTTTAAGGGTTTTTGTTGTGTTTTAAATCCCTATGTTCATTTCATTATTGCTTTATTTATTCTCTTGATAAGTGTTGAGTATAGACTTAGGGGTATGGACTTGATGTGTCTAATAAACAACTCCCATGCTAAGAAATCGTTGCATGATTGTTGGTAAATCGAAAGTTGACTCTACATGGCTTGTGATTGGTTGAATTGGTTTGCATGTGTCGCCCAATTTTACTCCTTACAACTATTAATCGTTTGATGTCAATTTTACTCGGCGAAAATCATTACCTACACATGTTTCGCTCGAAACTACATCTAAGCCTTGGGAATCAATCAATTTAATTTATATGTAGTCAATCATTGCATACCAAACAATCGCCCGATACTTCTCTCTTGTTCGGCGAAAGTGAGATACAAATATACATGTATCTATGTCTTGCATCGGCCGAGTCATCGATTTTAAATCTAAATATTTAATTATTAAATCGTCCAATTTGAACCCTTTCGACAATTTAAATTCTGTCGCATGAGTTTCGGTCGATTAGCTTTAATCGGTCGAAACTAGTTCCTAACTATACATATAAAATTGTTGGCTATATTTCCCAAATTCCTAAATTCATGCCTTAAATCGTACTTCATAACACAATATGGGGTTATCAACCACATAACATGAAATCACGAAAATATAACTTTATAGACATAGAAGCATGGAAACATAATATCGCACATTAGGCTTGAATTAATTACATGTCCTAAATAAAATATTTCACCTAAAATCCTAGCTTCTCAACGTAATTAACTCAACGATGTCCCTAATTAATTATTTACACCTTAATTATATTGTAAATCCCGTAATTAAATTTTACGGGTCTTACAATCTGCTCCAGGGTTTTCTCCTTCCTCCTCTTCTTCTCGCTCGATGAAATAGAAGTCTGACGCCACCGCTTTTAAGAAACTTCTAACGCTTTAAATCCTCAGGCGAGTCTCTTCTTCTGTCTCTGTTCTCGTCAGCCATTCCTCTTCAAGTATATATTTGTCGATGTAGACTTGAGGATCTTTGGGACGAGGGGTAGTGGTTTTTTGGACTGGTTGGGTGGAGGTCCTCGAAGAGCCAGACTCAACTTCGCCAAGGGAAGTTGTCTGGTTCGGCCCTGGCGAGGCTCGTCTAACTCCGGAGGACCTTGCTGGTGGTGGTGGATTGGATGATCGAGATCCAGCAATCTAAACTCCGCGTCCTCGTACTCGCATGCGGCTACATGCTGCTATGGTTCTTTGCCTCTTCTCCCACTCAGGGATCGTCATGACGACACTTTTAGCTGGGGTCTTCTTGACGGCAGGTAGTCGGGTGAGGTATAACTCCATCCGCAATAAGCTTTTTGTACAATTGTTCTTCTTTCAGAGTTCGCTGATTGTCGAGTTCAAGGAGTCGAGAGGTTCCGATACCGAAGAGTTGGAGTAAGGGCATGTGGTATGGATCGGTTGGACTGGATGCTCGTGGTGGTAAATAGAGGACGCGAGGTTGCAACGACGGACGTTCTACCAGTTGGCCTTCTTTGTCCGTTGATGCGGTTTGGACTGCATCCCTAATGAGTCCTTGAACCCATGGTAAGGTGATAGTTTCAAAGAACTCAAACAAGCGATTTTTCAGGTAGGCCGTCGTTACAACTGTAGGGGTTGTTGAAGTTGCTTCGGCTCCACTAGCATTAGCCGTTAACACCCTGGCAGAGCCAGAGTGGCCCTCGTCAACAGAAGTCCGTATGAATTCAGTTTCCTTGGGTCTTTCGACCTCTCCTTGTGACACATCTTTAGGAGATGGTACTCGGGTCATTACGGCCACGTCATGGAGACGGGCTTGTGTGGAGCTTTCACCGAGGCCACTTCCCATTAGCACACGTACAGGACTATGTCCTCTACGGTGGCTCTCGGATGATGAGTTGCTGAAGTCATCATCCGTGAGACTTCCGTCCAATCCTTGAAGTGCCTCAATTATGGGCGCTTGTATGAACGTTGAGGCCTGTTTGTCAGGCTGAGGCTCGGTCTGTGTCGGGTGTAATACCCGCAATTTTTAAACGGGATTACCATAACGAATTACGGATAAATAGTAAAGAAAATATTAGGAAATATTTGTAAAATAAAATTCAGGTAAAATCCTAAGAAGAAAATCCGGGTCGGAACCGTGAGAATGTTCGGAAAATATTTGAATAGGCCCTCATTAAATATCCCTATTGATAAATAAATCAGCCATGATAAAATACTTAGGGCCCATGTTTAAATAACATATTAAAGCCCATTTAGATACTAAACCAAGGGTTCCTTAAGCATGAGGGAAATACACGTTTATCCCTTATCACCTCCATATCATAATATCGATAAGTACAAAGCAATCACTTGGAAGAATATCTTTAAAACAAACAGGGAGCATCACGTAAGAAGAAACTCATTTCCTTCAGCTGATATTGCTCAGTTCAGGTTCTAACCGAGTTGTAACAAGGGGAGGTATGTTCGAAACTCTCCATTTTTGCCACATGTACATACTGTTATCTGTTATAGGTAGTAGGAGTTCGTGCAACCTATGTAATTCAGGTTTTAGACCTATATAATGTGTTCCAACCCTTTTGCGAATGGTTTCTTTTGAAAGCTAAGTTATTAAGCTATTCACAGGCTTTGGAATCGGTTCAATCGGACCATGCTTCGATTTTCTATGAATTTTTTAAGTTGACAAGCCAAAACAGGAATTCTTCTGTTTTAGACCAGAGCGCAACTGCTGTTTTCAGAACGTTTGACCTAGCTATTGTGCTCAGATTGTTTCAAAATTTATTTCCTTTGAAAGCTGATTTCTTCAGCTTTCCACAGCCTCTTGAATCGATTCGATCCGATGTCGCTACGATTTTATATGTATTTTTTAAGTTGGACTTTCGAACTGAAATCTGAGAATGGCTGGTTCTGGAAAAACTGTTCGCGCAGCTTTCGTTTTTGGTGATTTTGACCTAGCAATTGTATTCGGATTTTGTCGAAACTAAGTTCTCTTGAAAGTTAACTTCTTGGGCTTTCCAGATCAGTTTGAATCGATCCGATCGGGTCAGTTTTCTGTTTTCTATGAATTTTTGAAGTGGCCAGCACGAAGCTGGAATTTCTGCTGTTTCCAGATCAGTGGGCAGCTTTTGTGTTTAGGTAGTTAGACCTATCTAAAGTGCTCCGATTCTAATGGAATTTGATTTGCTTGAAAGCTAAGACTTTAAGCTTTCCATAGTCACTGAAAACGCCTCAATTGGACATTTCTTCGAATTGCTACAAATTTATGAACTTCTGCTGCAAAGCTGATAACTAGCAGAAATATTTCTCTGCGCAGCTTCTGTAATTTGTTACGTTTACGTACTTATGCTGCTCCGAATTTCGTAAAATATGGTCTATTTGAAAGATAACTTCCTTAGCTTCTCAAAGCCGTAGAAATCAGATTGTTCCGATGTTTGTACGATTTATTACATATTTTCAAAATTTCAGCGACGAATCTGAGATGTTTATATCGCTTGTAGAGTAATTTCGCATTCTTCGTTTCCCGTTGTTCCGAGGGTTGTCGAGCAACATTCCGACAGTATTCTGGCAGTCCGCAGTAGTCGTGGCGAAAGAATATACATCAAGAGCGTAACTTCAGACGTGAGGTAGGTGAAAACCATCTACGACACGTAAACGGTTGTGTGTATTATTATATGATACTTATGTGATTACGTGATCATATGATTATGTGAATCCCATGGATTACGTGCTTTATGTATTAAACATTTTTGTATATTACATGCCTGTCATGTGCACTACACTTGCATATCATGACTATGTGAGGAAGTCGTGTACCGTACGGAACGGTAACAAGAGGGATATCGACGAGTCGGGTAGAAAGAGGTGATTGCGCGGAAACAGTGGTACTGGGTAGTGTATACGAGTGGTGTAGAAAGAGTTTGTGACCAGTACTGGACCAGTATTTGCTACCAGTATAGGTGAGGGACCTGGTAGGTCTGCCTGGCGTAAGCGACCAGTATATGCTACCAGTGGTCTGGTAGGGCAGCCTGGCGTAAGCGACCAGTATTTGCTACCAGTGAGACCCTGATGTGGAGTGATGAGGACCCGGTAGGTCTCCCTGGCGTATGCGACCAGTATATGCTACCAGCGGTCTGGTAGGTCTGCCTGGCGTAGACGACCAGTATTTGCTACCAGTGTGAGTTACCCGAGTGTGGATCGGGTGTGATATGACGTGATGTGATGTTTGAGAGTTTGTGGTTACGGCTGGTAGGTCGGCCTGGCGTATGCGACCAGTATATGCTACCAGTGGTCTGGTAGGGCAGTCTGGCGTAGACGACCAGTATTTGCTACCAGCGTGAGTTATCTGAGCGTGGTTCGGATGTGATGTGAGGTGATGTGATATGAGGTTGTGAGATATGTTAGTGTTGAGATGAGTAGAGACGAGTCGAGCGTGCATTTGTGAGGTGTTTGGGAATTGGGTCGAGCGCACGTTGCATATCATGCATATTTTCACCTACTGAGCGAGGAGCTCAGGGTTTACGTGTTGTAGGTACCGAGCCCGACGCTGATACGCGTCGCGGCTGAGGCGGGCTGACGGCGGTGCTCCACGGACTTTTGAGAGCAGGACTGTACATGGATGCGACCTGTGGAGCGACGTTAGGTTTTAAGCTTATTGATATTTTGGGCTGCGGCCTGTGTAGTAATGACGATGTAGACGATGCTAGTTGTAATATATTTTATTTTGGAAAAAGTTTTTATTAGACGGGTATTCTGCGACTTACGTTGCGAAAATCCGCCACGATTAGTATTAGAAAGTGTGGGTCGCCACAGGTGGTATCAGAGCTTAGGATATAGATTCTGTAGACTGTCCATGTACGGCCGCTCAAAAGCCTGGAGGATCAGCCTTGCCTGTAAGTTTTAAGTTTGACGTAATTATGTGATTATAATATTATGCTTGTCTATGTGACTGATTGTAGTAAGAAGATGCCAAGAGGACGTGGAGAATGTGGCGAATCTAGTCGCAGAGCTGAACCCCAGTCCCCTATAACTGAACGTGACTCAACAATCGTGCGACTAGTCGACCTGATCCAACGACAATCGGATCAGATCAATCGCCAGTCAGATCAAATCAATGAACTCATTCAGACTCGAAGTTCGTCTGAACTTCGTCAGTCTCCACAGCCAGTGCGCGTGGAAATTATAGGAGAGCGATTTAGGAAAATGAACCCCCCGACATTCTCTGACGCAACCGACCCTACTATGGCCGAGGACTGGTTGCGAACAATCGAGGACATGTTCCTCTATAGCCGAGTCCCAGAAAATGAGAAAGTATTGTGCGCCATTTCAATGCTTCGAGGGAACGCAAGGTTTTGGTGGGATACCATCAAAATCTTGGAAGACCCGATGACTATGCCGTGGGAGAGATTTACGAAACTATTCCACGACAAATACTTCACGGCCTATGATCGAACTCGGAAGATGAACGAGTTCATCAACCTCAAACAAGGCGAGAAATCTATTGCGGAATATATTCGCAAATTTGAGGAGTTATCCCGTTTCGCCCCACATATGGTGGCGACCAACGCTCTGAAGATAGAACGATTTCAGGTAGGTCTCAACCCTGAAATCTACCGAGACGTTAGCTTGGCAGGAATACGAGACATGACGTTTGCTCAAGTGGCAGAACGGGCGCTTATTGCGGAACAGGCGGAGGCCCAAATTGTAAAAGCACGAACGGCGAAAAGGGAGGCGGAGAGCCAGCCAGATCGTGAAACTCACAAAAAGCGACAAGTCTTCGAAAGGGGCCCGAATAATAATCAAAACAATCCTTATGGGCGACAGGGTTGGAGGCCGAGGCCTGATCAGGGAAAGACCAATCTTCCAACTCAAACACCGAAAATCATCCCACGATGCCAACAATGCGGGCGCTACCATACGGGCTTTTGTTACGGCCCAGGGCCTATTCCCAATCCCCAATGCTTCCGCTGTGGGAAGCGAGGGCATTTTGCCAAGTCATGTCCGACGAATCGACCCCAGAACCAAGTTCAAATACCTATACGACCCCCATCAGCTCCAGTCCAAGTATTCACACTGATAAACGAAAACATGGAAAGGAATCCAGCGGACTTATCGGGTACGTCTTAGTTTATGATACACCCCTAACCATATAATTGGTCTTAGAAATTGAGCCACACATTTGGATGCTGGAGTTGTATGAAAAAGGTGGATATCTCCTACCTTTCCTAGGTAGTTACGTAGTATTCCTTCCACACAAAGAAACAACACAAACTAATCAAGTGTTGGAGAGATGCTTAGTTATTGTTGAGAATAGTATCCTGGATATCGATTTGAACCGTGATTCTAATGGATATGCTTTCAAAATATGAAGCCATATCCGAATTTTCAAGGGAGAAATCGTTTGGATTCAATTACCCAAGAGAGGAATATTCATCTTTCGGGTAAAGTAAGCTAAAATAGAATTCCCAGACTCCTGCCCAAAAGGCTTAACGACTTCTGAGGAGAGGCTATAAGTTTTTTCTTGTCTGTTGTGAAGACAGAGGAATTACCTCAATCGGAACTGAGAACTGTGCCAGTTGTTAACAAACGCGTTGATGTGTTTCCCGATGATTTCTCGAGATTCTCCCTTGATCCATTCACGATCAAAGACATATTATTCCCTCATTAAATGTCCTTTCTCTCTTTGGAGAATGATGATGAAGCCGCACTCACTTTTTCAGCATAATAAATTCTAAATCCTATAGTGCCGAAGTATGATCTTATGCCACCGTATTTCTGTTCATCTTATCAATCATGGATACTCAAGTGCTAATATCAGAGTGACGCAGCAGAAGCGTGGTGAATGCACATGTTTAGATCAAGAACATACCCTATGTTTGCCATGTTAGGAGCTCGTGAAAGTCTTAGAGGGATTTTTATGTCAAAAAGTGACAAGGGTAGAAATCACGGCAGAGATTCTACTTCGCATAACTTAGCTCCTGCTGATCTTGCTTGATGCTTATGACCTTCTATACTTGCCATTCGACTTACGTACTAGAACAGTCGAGGTTTTACATTCATTAATTTCACAAACCCTAACTCGGCCTAGAATTTCTACGATGCTTTAGATGATGGAAAATAAGACAGTTTGGGTGATTGTCGACCACCTACTAAGCCAGCTCATTTCTCACAAATTGACCCCGAGTTACACCAGTCGGCGAATTTCGGGGACGAAATTCTTTTAAGGGGGGAAGTGTGTAATACCCGCAATTTTTAACGGGATTACCATAACGAATTACGGATAAATAGTAAAGAAAATATTAGGAAATATTTGTACAATAAAATTCAGGTAAAATCCTAAGAAGAAAATTTGGGTCGGAACCGTGAGAATGTTCGGAAAATATTTGAATAGGCCGTCATTAAATATCCCTATTGATAAATAAATCAGCCATGATAAAATACTAAGGGCCCATGTTTAAATAACATATTAAAGCCCATTTAGATACTAAACCAAGGGTTCCTTAAGCATGAGGGAAATACACGTTTACCCCTTATCACCTCCATATCATAATATCGATAAGTACAAAGCAATCACTTGGAAGAATATCTTTAAAACAAACAGGGAGCATCACGTAAGAAGAAACTCATTTCCTTCAGCTGATATTGCTCAGTTCAGGTTCTAACCGAGTTGTAACAAGGGGAGGTATGTTCGAAACTCTCCATTTTTGCCACATGTACATACTGTTATCTGTTATAGGTAGTAGGAGTTCGTGCAGCCTATGTAATTCAGGTTTTAGACCTATATAATGTGTTCCAACCCTTTTGCGAATGGTTTGTTTTGAAAGCTAAGTTATTAAGCTATTCACAGGCTTTGGAATCGGTTCAATCGGACCATCCTTCGATTTTCTACGAATTTTTGAAGTTGACAAGCCAAAACAGGAATTCTTCTGTTTTAGACCAGAGCGCAACTGCTGTTTTCAGAACGTTTGACCTAGCTATTGTGCTCAGATTGTTTCAAAATTGATTTCCTTTGCTTCAGCTTTCCATAGCCTCTTGAATCGATTCGATCCGATGTCGCTACGATTTTATATGTATTTTTGAAGTTGGACTTTCGAACTGAAATCTGAGAATGGCTGGTTCTGGAAAAACTGTTCGCGCAGCTTTCGTTTTTGGTGATTTTGACCTAGCAATTGTATTCGGATTTTGTTGAAACTAAGTTCTCTTGAAATTTAACTTCTTGGCTTTCCAGATCAGTTTGAATCGATCCGATCGGGTCAGTTTTCTGTTTTCTATGAATTTTTGAAGTGGCCAGCACGAAGCTGGAATTTCTGCTGTTTCCAGATCAGTGGGCAGCTTTTGTGTTTAGGTAGTTAGACCTATCTAAAGTGCTCCGATTCTTATGGAATTTGATTGGCTTGAAAGCTAAGACTTTAAGCTTTCCATATTCACTGAAAACGCCTCAATTGGACATTTCTTCGAATTGCTACAAATTTTTGAACTTCTGCTGCAAAGCTGATAACTAGCAGAAATATTTCTCTGCGCAGCTTCTGTAATTTGTTACGTTTACGTACTTATGCTGCTCCGAATTTCGTAAAATATGGTCTATTTGAAAGATAACTTCCTTAGCTTCTCAAAGCCGTAGAAATCGGATTGTTCCGATGTTTGTACGATTTATTACATATTTTCAAAATTTCAGCGACGAATCTGAGATTTTTATATCGCTTGTAGAGTAATTTCGCATTCTTCGTTTCCCGTTGTTCCGAGGGTTGTCGAGCAACATTCCGACAGTATTCTGGCAGTCCGCAGTAGTCGTGGCGAAAGAATATACATCAAGAGCGTAACTTCAGACGTGAGTGTTAGGATATTTAATTGGTTGTGTCAATAGTTTAAGTCTTGGGATTAATTATGTAATTATCTTTAGCTTGGACTTTGGACTAGATAGTAATTATTTTATTATTAGTGATTGGGCCTTAATATACCTAGGGTTAACGTGGTATAAGGATTTACCAACTCACTTTGAAAGCTAATCAAAGATCAAAAGGCTTACTCTTATTTTCACACACTACACACACTCAAAGGTGAGAACTCTCCCTTCTTCATTCCATTTAGCCTCTTTGATTCCTTGTTTGGTGCATTTCGGGACCAACAAGTGGTATCAGAGCAAACGTGGATCGATCTGCATTGATTTGAATCCAGTTTCGTTCGATTCCAAGCAAGATCAAAGGTGTTTTTGAGCAAAAAAATTGTTTTCGGGCATTTTGAGCTTGTTTTGGGGTTTTGATGCTTCGTTTTTATGTTTAAAACCTTCCCCCAGATCGAGTCTATGCCTCAAATGTTTTTAGAACACTTTTGGATCAGTTTTAACGAGTTTTGAGCGAGATTGAAGCAAAAACTTTTCAGAAAAAGGACATCTCGGCCATTTTCTGTTTTCGGTCGATTTGACCCATTTTTTGTTGTTTTTAGTTCACAAATCGGTCGATCATGTGTTTAGGGAAGAATTTCTGAAGTTTAGGATCAAGTTTGAGCGATTTTGGTTGAGACTTGGGTGAAAACAGACGGTTTTTCTGGAAAATGTCGCGACAAAGCAATGGAACAGTACTTGATGTTCTTGCCCGCGAAATTTTGCTGAATCGTTCAAATCCGCGAAAGTTTCATCTCTGCGAAGTTGAATCCGAGAATTTTTAAACCGCGAAACGTCTCTTTCACTGAATTTTTTTTCGCAACGGTCTATGCTCACAATCCGAGAATTTTTACACCGCGAAAATTTCGCTTTCACTGCAGTTTCTCGCAACAACCTATGCTCAAAATCCGAGAAAGTTTGAAACCGCAAAAATTTTTCTTAGGCCCAATTTTTCTCAACTTCGTACTCTTTAAAATCCGAGAATTTCCAAAACCGCGAAAAATTTCTCTAAGACCCAATTTTTCTCAAGTTCGTACTCTTTAAAATCCGAGAAACTTTATACACGAGAAAGTCAATTCCAAGGATCTTTCTAAGCCGCGAATTTTTTTTCTCAGCCGAGAACTTGTTGAAAATCTTTACATCCGAGAAAGTTTTCTAAGCCGAGAAAGTTTATCTCATCTGAGAAAGTTTTTCAAAACCACGTCTCTTCCAAATCCGAGAAAATTTCCTAAAAATCACACTTCACCACTCGATGCGATTTTCTTTAACTTGCGAAA
Organism: Craterostigma plantagineum; assembly: GCA_027422505.1. Taxonomy (NCBI): domain Eukaryota; kingdom Viridiplantae; phylum Streptophyta; class Magnoliopsida; order Lamiales; family Linderniaceae; genus Craterostigma; species Craterostigma plantagineum. The sequence goes on along the minus strand of JAPQWV010000319.1, from coordinate 305,906 downwards.
TTTTCTTGTGAAGATTTTAAAACTCTCAACTTAGAATCATTCCCACACGCGAAACTTTTAAATCCGAGAAAATTTTCACCTGTGAATTTTTTTTTTTATTTCTCCTCAAAATTCACAAACACCGAAATTCCTCAACACTTAATTTCTCGGATAACATTTCACTAATCACGTCTCCTTGAGCTGCGAATTTTTATCTTTTTTTTCCTCTTTCGTGTTAAGTCTTTCTCGTGTTAAAATCTTCTTGGGTTAAATTTTTCTCAAACTTTTTAAGATTTGATCCTCACACTTTAGAACTATCTCCCTAGACCACTTTTGAGATAAAATTTGTTTTTGCTCCCCAAGTCTCAATTTAAATTTCTAGAACTACTCCTAATTTCAAGATATATTTCTCTTTCATACATTATCGACCATCTCACATGCTCACTTAGTTCTAAGAAATTCTTTAAACAATTTTATTCTCAAAACTCTACTCATCAAACTCGTATTTCTCATATCGTTCGTTACTAACTTTCTTATCTACGCAAGATCAATACCACGGACGATTCGACTGCACCAACCATGTCTACCACGAATGACATCTCCATAGTGGGCTCCGACACCAGGCCTCCGATGCTGCGACAAGGCGACTACAGCATATGGACAAACCGGTTCCTCACGTTCATCAGGAACAAAGGCGCACCACTCTCTCAATACCTTCTGGACTCCATCTTCAACGGCCCAGCACAGTTCTGGACAACCATCCCTGCACAGCCAAACGCAAACCCTCCCATGGATGAACGCCGCACTCCAAGAGGTCCCATCAATGAGGATGAACTGGCTCGTGTACAGGCCGACGAGACTGCCAAAGGATACCTCTTCCAGGCTTTGGGAAACGAGGTCTACGGTCACGTTGAGTGCTGCACAACTGCTAAGGAGATATGGGATGAACTTGCAGAAATTATGGCAGGCACAACTGAAAGTGCTCAGGGGAGGAAATCAGCATGTCTCTCGCAGTATGAACTCTTCCAGGCCTATGAAGGAGAGGAACTGCGTGACACATACCTCCGATACTTGAAGATCATCAATGAACTCAAGAAAGCCAGGATCTCGAGGGACAAATTCAATATCAACAATCGCTTCCTTGGTAGCCTCAAACCACATTGGGGCAATGCAATCGTTATGATGATTCAGAGTAAGGACCTCTCCAACACTTCCATCCATGCTCTTTATGACAGTTTGTCTGCCTATGCTCCTTACGTGCAACCTCAGTCCACCAACACTCGAGTCGACCCACTGGCACTCCTCTCGAACAAAACCAATGAACGATCTTCCACCACTAAGATCAAACAGAACAAAGGGAAGCTACCAGCTGTTGTATCTGACACCTCTTCAGGATCCGAAGCCGATACAGAATCAGATTAAGATGTTCGTGATATACGCAAGCAACTGGCAATGCTCACTAAGTTGGTCTCAAAGAAGATCGGGAAAAAATCCTCATCCTCCTCCAATCGCCAAAGAACCTATAGAGGCACCAAAAAAACCACTCCCACAGAGGAAACTAAGCCGACAAAGAAAGCAGAGGACTCCGCACCTCAAAAGTCTGTGAAGTGCTTTCGGTGTGGAAAGACAGGCCACTTTGCCAAAGAATGCCACGCCCCACGCGTGAAGGACTCCGGGTACTACGACCGAAAGGCCAGAATGACCCGCAAGATGGAAAGTGGGAAAGCCCTACTCACCGAAGAAGCTGAATGGGTGAATGACACTTCAGAAGACGAGGAGCCTAAGGATGAAGATTGCTACATGGCAAGGCTGGTCAAACATGACGAGGACGAGGAGATGGGTCACACCGGTGAAAACACAGCTAAGACTCCTACCAACGCTGACTCTGAGGTACGAATCTCGCAACTCGATGATGTGTTTAATCACCGACACGCCATTAAGAAACCCACCGTAGACGCTAGGGATTATGATGAACTTAGGCTAAAATTTGAAAATAACTATGCCTTACTTAGTCTAAAAGTAGAAGAACTTGCCTGCGCAAACGAACGTCTAATGGCCTCTGAAGCGTTAGTCAAACGTCTGCAAAGTAAGAACAAACAAAGTGAGACTAAGGTTAAGGAAACTACACTAGCCATTAGTTCATGTGAAACTTCTCGCCTCCTGACGACCGCCCAATATGAACTGCTTACGAAGGAAAGAATTAGGCTATACCGCAAGGTGAAAGAACTTGAGGAGCAACTTCACCTTAGGAAAAAGGCAGCAAACATCTTATGTCTATTAAACCAACCAGTTGAAACAGAATTCTACGACGCCCGGATGGGAATCGGACTGGCCAGCAACTGCGATCCAACGCCGCTAATTGTCAAAAGGTATAACATGTACAGTACAGCATTCCTAAAAACGAGGAAAGGGACTCCCTCACAACTCATGCCATTTGTAAGATCCTCCTCCACTGTGCTGTCAGAAGAAAAGAGGAAACAGAACATACTTTGGGCAGAAATCGCATACGACTACACAGAATTGAATGCTAGTGATAAGACTAGAAAGCCCTCACTCTCTGAAGACATCAAATCTCAATTCCCAACCGAAGAACAGGAAATCGCTCTCCGAGAAGCACTTTCTCGCATCTATGTCCCAGAGAAACTTCTAGTCATAGCAGAACTAGAACGAACCATAGAAGTAGAGCGAAAAGCCTTTGCAAAAGAGCGAGAAGATCTACTTTACAAAATCTTTACCCTAGAACAATCTCATAATACGAACAAACCTTCTACGTCAAGTCAAGTACCCGACTCTCAAACATGTAAATGTAAGAGGACGGCGAAGATGACTCATGAAGCCGACACATGTTCTAACACTAACTCTAGTATTCTTATGGATACAGGGAATGTGAGCTCGACGTCTCTGGAAGGGAGTTCGTACCAAATAAAGGAGAATCCGCTCTTCGATGACAAGAAGAAAAGACCATCCTAATTCTACCTCTCTATGTACTGAATCCCAATGTCCTAAGGTCGTAGACAATTATGTTGCCAAAACACATCTTTCTTTTACCAAGCTTATGTCTATGTGCTGCTGCAATGAATTTGTCCTCCCACGCTTCCATGAATATGAAACACATGAACACGCAACACTCCGACCACGCAAGCGAACTTCATCTAAGGTCAAGCGAAAACGCCTCTCGTCGTCAAACGCAAACTCACCTACTACTCGCAAGCCAAAGGCGACCAAAACCGAAGCACAAAAACGGCAACCACATTCCACACGCCAATTCATGTATAAGGCACCACACATGCAAGCACATGTTAGGAAAATATGGGTTAGAAAAACCATAATCCCGCCTAATCAAACAAACGACAAAGGGAAAGCTAAATTAGAACACACAATCTGATTTAGAAACCACATTTCCCATAAAGCGCATAAAAACTTTACATATATCACAAGAATGTCCCGTTCGAAAACGGGGACCCAACGTTTGCTAAATGTTTGCAGGTCTGTCATGTGTGGTATCTAGACTCAGGTTGCTCCACACACATGACAGGGAATAAGGAGCTATTGAGCAACTTCTCCGAGCGCTATCTTGGAAGGGTCTCCTTCGGAAACAGTCAAATGGCGCCGATTCTAGGAACTGGCGATCTCGTGCACGATAAAGTGACAATCAAGGGCATCTCCTATGTCGAGGGTTTGAGCTACAATCTCCTCAGCATTGGTCGATTCTGCGACAAAGGATATAAGGTTCTCTTCGAATCTGACATCTGCAGCATTATAGATGCCTCAGGACAATCTCTTCTTTCTGGAACGCGCACGTCCCACCTTTATGTACTCAACCTTACGACCTCTCGACCAATATGCCTTCTCTCTCGAGCCGCACCCAAGTTGAATGATTTATGGCACCGACGTCTTTCACATCTCAATTTCAAGACCATCAACAAACTGCGTCAGAATAAACTCGTCAACGGTCTACCCCAACTGACATATCATAAGGAACAGCTCTGCTCTGCCTGTGAATTGGGGAAGATGAAGCGATCGTCTCATGTCTCTAAGGAAACACCGTCCTCTAAGCTCATCCTCGAGCTCTTACATATGGATCTATGTGGCCCAATGCCTACGGCCACACTCGGAGGAAGACGGTATATTCTGGTGATAGTCGACGATTTTTCACGCTACACGTGGACGAAACTCATTCGCACAAAGGATGAAGTTCCTGATATAATCATCGAGTTTGTTGTTACGTCCCAAACTCTTCATCGACAGAAGGTTCGGATTATCAAAACTGACAACGGAACTGAGTTTAAGAACAAGAAGCTCAGTGATTTCTATGCCACTCAGGGCATCACTCAACAGTTCTCAGCTGTGAAGACACCGGAACAGAATGGTGTTGTTGAGCGCAAGAACAGGACACTAGTTGAAGCAGCTAGGACTCTTCTCATACAATCTAGACTTCCTCATTCTCTTTGGGGCGAAGCTATTCAAACGGCCTGCTACACACAGAACCGGGCTTCCATCCACAAGAGATTCAACCGCACCCCATACGAGATGCTGAATAACCGTCGTATCCCCGATATATCTTATCTAAGGGCCTTCGGTTGCCGATGTTTTGTGGCCAATGATCGTCAACATCTTGGGAAGCTTGATCCAAAAGCTCTTGAAGGCATCTTTGTTGGATACTCACTAAACTCAAAGGCATACAGAGTCTATCTGAAGGAGAAACGGTCAGTAATAGAAAGCACGAATGTCACTTTTGACGAAAGCGAAGGCGATCTCACAGCTTCTGGCCATCAGTCCAGAACCAGGTCTTCTACAGACGTTGACAAAAGGTCAACCTTCAACGGCGGGAACTTCCTCATCTGAGGGCAATTGTGGTGAACTAGATCTTGATCTGCTCTTCGAGTACTTCTACCCAGTTCCCAAGACTCCCGTCGCCACCACTCAACCTACTGCTGCACCCACTCCACCTACACCACCAGCTACCGGCAATAACGTCGTCCCTCCAAACTTGGATGCACTCAATCTCAACGAAGACGACATACTACCCAACCCTGGGAATATTGCTGATTCTGACGCAGAACCCTCTCAATTTAATACGATTGAGATCTCTTCTTCGGACACCGGGCCCCAACCTAATGAGTTTCAAATAGACACAAATGCGGCCAGCTCCTCACAAACCAACGTACCACTTTGGGCTCGCTCTCACCCTACCGATCAGATTATTGGGGATCCCACATCCGGTGTTTCGACACGTTCGGCTACGATGAATGAAAGTTTGTTTGCTTGCTATCTCAGTCAAGTCGAACCATCACGAGTAGCAGAAGCTCTCAAGGATCCTGATTGGCTGATTGCAATGCAGGAGGAAATAAATCAGTTTTGGGAACTCGTACCACGACCTCACAATAGATCCATTATCGGCACAAAATGGATCTTTAAGAACAAAAAGGATGAAGATGGTGTTGTTATTCGCAATAAAGCAAGACTTGTGGCTAAGGGGTACAACCAACAAGAAGGCATCGACTACGATGAAACTTTCGCCCCAGTTGCCAGGATCGAAGCCATACGAATGTTCCTTGCCTTTGCTGCTCACAAGAACTTCAAAGTCTACCAAATGGACGTAAAGACTGCATTTCTGAATGGATTTCTCAAAGAAGAAGTGTACGTTGATCAACCTGAAGGGTTCTTGAGCGAAGAGTTTCCTCATCACGTTTATCGACTCTACAAGGCCCTCTACGGACTAAAACAGGCTCCCCGAGCTTGGTATGACGTCCTTTCAGATTTCCTTGTTCAGTCTGGATTCAAGAAAGGATCTCTGGATACAACTCTCTTCACAAAGCGAGTGGCCCGGACATCATGATTGTACAGATTTATGTCGATGACATCATTTTTGGATCGACTAAACCTCAACTGTGGGAAGAGTTCGCAGAATTGATGAAAGAGAAATTCGAAATGAGTATGATGGGTGAACTGAATTTCTTTCTTGGTCTTCAAGTAAAGCAACTCCCCAACGGAATCTTCATCAATCAGTCCAAATACATCCATGACATCCTCGAGAAGTATGGAATGAAGGATGCTAAGACTGCTGCTACACCTATGTCACCCTCTGGCCGACCCGACGCGGACCCATCTGGTGTTCCCGTTGACCAAACCGTTTATCGAGGGATAATAGGATCTCTTCTGTACCTTACTGCTAGTCGACCGGATATCGTCCTCTCGACAGGAATCTGCGCTCGTTTTCAGGCCACACCAAAGGAATCCCATCTCACTGCTGTCAAAAGGATTCTCCGCTATCTCAAGGGAACACCCAATCTGGGTTTGTGGTACCCCACTCTATCGGACTTCAAATTGGTTGGATTCTCTGACTCGGATTATGCAGGATGCAAGATGGACCGAAAAAGCACCTCTGGAGCTGCACACTTCTTGGGCGGTAAACTCGTAAGTTGGTCATCTCGAAAACAAAACTGTGTCTCAACTTCGTCGACGGAGGCAGAATATGTCGCCGCCGCTAGTTGCTGTTCACAGCTTTTGTGGATGAGAACCCAACTACGAGATTTTAATTTTCATGTTGATAAAATTCCCATCTATTGTGACTCAAAAAGTGCCATCGCGATGACGAGTAATCCTGTACATCACTCAAGAACAAAACACATAGATATTCGTCATCACTTCATCAAAGAACATGTCGAGCAAGGCACGATTGAATTGCACTACATCACAACTGAAGATCAACTGGCCGACATTTTCACAAAACCGTTGGATGTCAAACGATTCCAACACCTAGTGACTATGTTGGGTATGTTGAATATTCAGTTGTGATCAATCGACCCTACATGAACTTTGATAAAGTGTACATATTTCATTTTCAACTTCACTTCATTTTCTATGTGTCTTCTGGATTATGTCTGTTGAGGGGGAGTTTTTCGATTAAGGGGGAGCATCTGATATTTCATTATTTAAAACGGGAATTTTTCGATTAAGGGGGAGCATCTGATATTTCATTATTTAAAACGAGAAGTTTTACGATTAAGGGGGACTTTTTTTTCTCTCTTATTTTTCATTATTAAAAAAAAAAATATTTTGGGTTGAAATTTTAAAGTCTGGTCAAACTGAGTCAAAATCGGACAGATCAAAACATTTTGGGCTGAATTTCAAATTTTCTGGTCAAAATAAGTCAAAATTGGGTCCAAGTCCGCGAAATTCAGCTACTTTGAATTTTTAACCAAGCCCGCGAAATTTCGGCCCATTTACTCAAAAATTTCGCATGTACAGTGTCTACAATCGTAAAACCCCAAAACCCTTAACATTTTTCACTATCCTAAAAATCCCGAGAAAATTCAAAAATTCGCAACTCCCCGCATCGTCGTCATCGTCAAAATCTGCATTCAAACTTCGTTTCCTGCTAACTCCATCATCGCAAATCAGCTTTTCGGTATGAATACATCTTAAATAACCTAATTTCTGTTCGATTTTACCCTGTTTTGCCCGTTTTGATTAAATCTGCTTGGTTAGGGTTAAAACTTTCTCGGCTCTGAATCGAACGAATGTTAGGCTTTTAATGTTTAAATCCAACAAATATGTATTTCCCATCCTATCACGAGTCGATTGAGTCCAAATTATTGCATTTTGGTTAAGATTTGAGTAGGTCTAAGGCAAAAATTGATTGCGCTGTCTTGCACTTTTTTCAACTGTGTTCTTCACCGCGAAAAATTCTCAGAAAATTGCTTTAATCGTTAAATTTCGCTGCTACAGTGAGTAACGCCCCGCGAAATTTTAAGTTACCCGAGAAAATTCCTGCGCTACAGTGAGTATAGCCCCGCGAAATTTTTATTTCACCGAGGAAAACATTCTCAGATAAATTACTTTAATTATTAAAATTCGCTGCTACAGTTAGATAGGCCCCGCGAAACTTTTATTTTACCCGAGAAAATTCTTGGACTACAGTGAGTGAGGTCTTGCGAAATTTTATCTGAGAAAGTTTCATACGAGAATTTACATATGTTAAAATTTCGCTGCTACAGCAAGTGAAGTCCCGCCAAAATTTCATATACTTCACTTCATAATCCAGATTTTCGCATCTTCACTTTTCTCGCATCTACAGTGAACCAAAAATTTTCTCAATTCACAAAGATTTTTCAACCCGCGAAAATATCATATACTTCACTTCATAATCCAGATTTTCGCATATTCACTTTTCTCGCATCTACAGTGAACCAAAAATTTTCTCAATTCACAAAGATTTTTCAACCCGCGAAAATTTCATATACTTCACTTCATAATCCAGATTTTCGCATATTCACTTTTCTCGCATCTACAGTGAACAAAAATTTTTCAATCCGCGAAACTTCCATTTAACCTGCGAAGTTTTTCCTTATATGCTAGATCTCTTATATGCTAAGTGAGAAAATTCATTATATGCTGAGTGCGAAAATTTCATTACAGCTAGATGCATGCGAAAATTCACTCTGAATGAGAAAACACATCAACGTGCGAAATTTTCATTATATGCTAAGTGCGAATTTCCTTGAAACATGAGAAAATTCCTTGAAACAAAGATAAGTTGCGAATTTTTCTCATTACATACGAAAATTTTGACAACGTGCGAGATTTCTTAACTTACGAAAATTTTCCATACTTGCTAAATTTTACACAAAATGCGAAAATTTTCTTATATATAATCTTGGGCAATTCTATGTCTATTTTTATCATTTTCGTGACTTAGTCAGTACTAATCTTATTACGATTACTGTAAAGCACAGATATGACTGACAAAGATCAAAATACACTTGAAGCACTTGAGGCGGCTGCCAACCAAAGAGAGGTCGCTCGCATCGAACTCCACGCGCGCACTTATGTCCCACCACCCGAGGAGATCTTCCCACTAAGTCAATGGGCGGCCCTGATTCCCAACAACTATATGGTGGACTTGAACAGTTTTCGGTGCGATGCCCCCGTTATTATAGAATTCTCAAAGGGCACCCACTTCGCCACGCCCTCACTCATGGCGAACCAGAAGCACAGGTGTACCTTCAACTCTGGCATACGCTGCAGATAGCTGGACCACTACGCCTTGCCAAGACCTTATCCGCCCATATCGATCAAGAAACGGTGGTCCTCACACCCAAAATACTCCAAGATGTTCTTCAACTCCCGGTCTACTCACCCTACGATCCACCACCAACACACGACCAACTCATTGAAGACATCGACAGACTGGGCTATCAACCAGATACCAAGAAGAAGAAAGGCCCACTTGTCCTCAGTGAAGTCACCACCCGCAATCTACCACAACCCTGGCGGACACTGTACCTGCTGGTGAACAAGTGTATGTCAGGGAAGCATGCTGGTCAGGACCGCGGAAACATTCAAATCCTCACAATCATGACCGGTATCGCTCACAACCGCAAGTACAAGTACGCCGACATCATCTGGGTGGACCTAGTCTCGATGATCCAGCGACGCGACCGGGAAGTCGCCAAGGGAGTCCCGAACCGCTTCGTCCCATACGTGCGATGGCTCCCAGCTCTGATCAAGCACTTCCGCCTGCACTCAACCAACATCCGCATCCGTCCGGCAGCAGAGCACTTCCAAATCCCAACTGTCGAGAAGTTCGCCAAGAAGAACACACCGGCGAAGGATCGACACGCAATGGTGATTCCGGACGACGTGCTCGCCTACGCCGACCAGACCAACCCGCACGTCCAAGAATACCGTGCCTCAACCGCATCCTTCCGTGAAACCCCGGCACCCTCTATCCGCTGTCCCTACGGAGCAGATCAACCCCCCTGCTCCTAACCTCGGGACTAGCCAACCCCCCACCACCACCTCCAAAAAGTCATCGAGTCACGCCGCATCCTCTTCCACCCGCGTTCCGAAAAAACGGGCGCGTAAGGATGACGTAAGCCGTCCCACGGAGCGTCGATCGAAACAAAAACACGATCGACCTCCTCAGCCACAAATAAGCCGAGCCGAACCATTAGGTACAGGAGGTGATGTGTTCACCTCCCGAGTAGAAGTCGTGGCATCTGGCTCAACCACGCAAACGTCCCCACCAATCCACTTATCTTCCTCTCTACAGGAAGATATTTCATTCCATGAGGAGCCACTCATACCATCGACATCCCACTTGGAGGTGATCGATGTTGAAACAAGCAGTCCCTCGCCTCAGACTTCATCCTCTTCATGCACATCGAGTCTAGTGCCCTCACTCCCCATAATTTCTCCCGTTTCTAGGACACATACACCTCTTACCGCACCACAGAGTCTTCGTGACTCTGTCAGAACGCTCGCTGATGTCTCTGTGACTGAGAGCGGAAGACCTAGCACGGCCAACATCACAACAACCGTGAGCCTAGGCCATCATTCGATTGAGTCTGTCTCATCGACGATGCTAACGGGAAGTCTGAGTGACCCCGTCTTTTCCAGACCTGTGCAAACGGGCGGCCGATCGGCGATATTCACCGAGTCGGTGTCAGTTGGATTTCTCCGTGATTCCAACCTGTTTACTTTACCCCAATTCGTCACCGAGACCGCGCTACAGATACATCTTCAAGAGTTTGCAAATACTCTTGAGGCGTCGATTTTAGATAAAGTCTACGCGCGTCTCGAAGCGTCCACGGTCGATAAAGGCAAAGGTGTGGCCCCGGAGACGCCACCACCAAAGCAAAATGAGGACGCAGAAGCTGTTCTCTCCTCCATTTCCGCCAGGGAGCTCTTCTACATCCTCAGAGCTCGCTTCGAGTCAATGACGGAACTTGACGAGGAGGAACAGCAGATGAAGAAAATAATGACGCAACCATTGTCTTGCCGCGCTCAAGGCGAGACTAGCGGGATCAGGCGCGACGATCAAGACGATGATCAAGATCGCCGCGAGGGGGAGATAAATAGGCAGCTAGGCGCACAATCTCAAGGATTCGTACAATCGACGCCGATCTCCTCCTCTGGACCTGAAACGACACCCGCAACAGAAACCTCACACCCCACTAGCCAAAAATCCCATCCCATTAACCCCGAGTCATTAACCAAATCACCCTCACCACTACCCATCACCGTCTCCGAAACTCTAATCGTCACATCGGCGTTAGAGACCATCTCCACACCGTCTCCACCCACCAACACAGAACCTCTAACTGTCACATCGACATTAGAGGCCACCACCACATCTATACCACCCGTTACCCAAATCATCCTCGCCAAAACCATCACATCAACTGAACCACCTGAATCTCCACCACAACCATCCCCACAATCCACAAACTCCTCCGAAACAACACCCTCGCCACCACACAGCGACACTCCTCTCAACACCGACCCCAACGTAGCTCCCGAGGACGTCTACTGCGCACAGAACGAGATCGAAGCCTACATCTTCAACGATGAATGGCTGTACACACCCGTCGATGCAGTAGCAGCCAGGAAGCTGGTGGAAAACGCTCGACGTCTGCTGATGGAAGCCTCACTAACGCTGATCAACACAGCAGACAACGAGGACGGAGAGGAGTACGACGCTGAACCGGCCGAGCTTGAGGACATCCTGCAATTCCAAGCGCAGCAAACTGAGGCCCCTGCTGCTCAAACGGATGCACCCACGGTGGATATACCGGAAGCACCGTGGGAAAACAAAAAGATCACCGCACCGTTTCAAGAAGAGATCAGGAAGAGGATCTGGCGACGCAAGGAGCAGATCATCACCACCTTCGACGAGTATGAGCTGATGAACATCCAAAGTTGGAGCGAGAGAAAGAAGCAACTCTATCGATGGAGCCTTCTGTGCCACAAATGCACAAATAGGACGCTATCCGATGAGGAAAACATCGCTCAGGAAATGAGTCGGGCCCCCATCTGCAAAGTCACTGACCTCCGCCAAGAATCCAAAGGACCTGTCCATTACCCAGTATTCACGGTAATGAGGCAGGATGAGAGCTACTGTGAAGTCAGTGAGGCGGACTTCAAGTTTCTGCGCCTGGGCGACCTGTACAGCATGCTGGAATCCATGAAGCAGTTCAGACTCGTCCTCAGAAGTTCTGGACATCTCATACGTGCTGAACCGGTCACCATGGGATATGTGGCTATCAAACGCCACATGCTCCGACAGGTCAGATTTTTCGCCACCCATGATCTGCAGATGGCGGTGGAGCACAACCTAAAGAAGGTGAATCTGACTCGCCCATCTTTCAAGAACGCGGACGACTACCGAGAGGGCGATGTGATCGACGGAGACGATCCGGCGGTCGCCTACTCGAACTATAAGGGAAAGATGAGGATGCTGCGCTGCTCTGAAGTGGCAAAGTTCTCGGATGGAACGCTCACCATCATCCAAGACAAACTAATGAAGATCTGCCGCATACTTTCAGAAGAAGATCCCCTCTGCCGATCCAAGTTCGCGAAGCTCATTGACGCTATAGCTGATAGAATGGTTCTTCGAAGGAATCTCCGCGCCTTCGAGTTCAAGCTAGGGCTTCGCGAAACACTCACACGGTAATCCACCATCCCAACGCCCAAGATTCAAGACTCCCAACAATTGACACAAAGGGGGAGATTGTTAGGATATTTAATTGGTTGTGTCAATAGTTTAAGTCTTGGGATTAATTATGTAATTATCTTTAGCTTGGGCTTTGGACTAGATAGTAATTATTTTATTATTAGTGATTGGGCCTTAATATACCTAGGGTTAATGTGGTATATAAGGATTTACCAACTCACTTTGAAAGCTAATCAAAGATCAAAAGGCTTACTCTTATTTTCACACACTACACACACTCAAAGGTGAGAAACTCTCCCTTCTTCATTCCATTTAGCCTCTTTGATTCCTTGTTTGGTGCATTTCGGGACCAACAGTGAGGTAGGTGAAACCACCTACGACACGTAAACGGTTGTGTGTATTATTATATGATACTTATGTGATTACGTGATCATATGATTATGTGAATCCCATGGATTACGTGCTTTATGTATTAAACATTTTTGTATATTACATGCCTGTCATGTGCACTACACTTGCATATCATGACTATGTGAGGAAGTCGTGTACCGTACGGAACGGTAACAAGAGGGATATCGACGAGTCGGGTAGAAAGAGGTGATTGCGCGGAAACAGTGGTACTGGGTAGTGTATACGAGTGGTGTAGAAAGAGTTTGTGACCAATACTGGTGGGTCTGCCTGGCGTATGCGACCAGTATATGCTACCAGTGGTCTGGTAGGTCTGCCTGGCGTAGACGACTAGTATTTGCTACCAGTATAGGTGAGGGACCTGGTAGGTCTGCCTGGCGTAAGCGACCAGTATATGCTACCAGTGGTCTGGTAGGGCAGCCTGGCGTAAGCGACCAGTATTTGCTACCAGTGAGACCCAGATGTGGAGTGATGAGGACCCGGTAGGTCTCCCTGGCGTATGCGACCAGTATATGCTACAAGTGGTCTGGTAGGTCTGCCTGGCGTAGACGACCAGTATTTGCTACCAGTGTGAGTTACCCGAGTGTGGATCGGGTGTGATATGACGTGATGTGATGTTTGAGAGTTTGTGGTTACGGCTGGTAGGTCGGCCTGGCGTATGCGACCAGTATATGCTACCAGTGGTCTGGTAGGGCAGTCTGGCGTAGACGACCAGTATTTGCTACCAGCGTGAGTTATCTGAGCGTGGTTCGGATGTGAGGTGATGTGATATGAGGTTGTGAGATATGTTAGTGTTGAGATGAGTAGAGACGAGTCGAGCGTGCATTTGTGAGGTGTTTGGGAATTGGGTCGAGCGCACGTTGCATATCATGCATATTTTCACCTACTGAGCGAGGAGCTCAGGGTTTACGTGTTGTAGGTACCGAGCCCGACGCTGATACGCGTCGCGGCTGAGGCGGGCTGACGGCGGTGCTCCACGGACTTTTGAGAGCAGGACTGTACATGGATGCGACCTGTGGAGCGACGTTAGGTTTTAAGCTTTTTGATATTTTGGGCTGCGGCCTGTGTAGTAATGACGATGTAGACGATGCTAGTTGTAATATATTTTATTTTGGAAAAAGTTTTTATTAGACGGGTCTTCTGCGACTTACGTTGCGAAAATCCGCCACGATTAGTATTAGAAAGTGTGGGTCGCCAATCGGGGCTGTAGATATATCTTGGGCTGGTTCAGAAACAGGAGCCGAACTGCTTGTGGCTTGGGGGGTTCTACAGATTTTGGGACACTTGTCTGTTGGGAGACAAGTGAACGGTTTCGGGTGGTGCTTGCACCGTTGGGTCAGGTTCGGCATCTTCGATCCTAGGTTTGACCCGGCTATTTCTGGCTCAGAGGCTTCGGTAGTTATTGCCTCAGGGACAGTTATTAGTGGTTGTTCGGTGACGGTTTCTTGAGGGGTTAGTTGGGGTTGTGGAGGGTCTGTTGATATTTCGGTGCTCTCTCTGAGAACTTCTCTCTCTCTCTCACTAATCCATGGGTTAGACTCAGGTGGGTTTTCCTGAGTCATGGGGTTGAGGACGTTGTATTTCTGGCAGTAGCAATCGACTTCATCAGGGCTAAGAAGTGTCAATAAGTCACGCGGAATGGGCATGGCTGAGCGCGAGTAATTCTCATCCGTCTTCCCCTTCCGAAGGTATCGCAGTTAGGTGGGGTGTGGTTTTTTTCGACTGGTCATGGTGGTATCCCCGGTGTTGTAGTCATAAAGTGGTGGATCATCAGTGAGAACCACCGGGGATAAGGTAAGTTCTGAGCCTTTGGCTTCTTCGATCGCTGGTGAAGTTGATCGTCCAGGTCCAATGTGACTAGCTTTGCATAGTCGTAATTTTTCCCGAACGCGATCCCGTGGAAGATGCGAAGGATTGTAACGTTGCATCTGTCCCAGCCTGAGTGCTTCGATGAGAAGCACTTGTTGACAAATGCAAAGAGCGTCCGCCAGGGATGAATCATTGATTGTTGAAAACGGGAGACAAACTCGTGTGACGAGTAGTAACCCATTTTTTTCCTATCCTCGATGAGCTCTTCCTCAGATGCCTTAGGTTCGTATTGAGGTTGAAGTGGCAGCCTGAGGATGCTTCGAATGAGTTCTCTGGTGATTGATATCGTCTCATTTGCAATATGGGCCTCGTAAAAGATGTTGTTGTCCTGAGCGGTTTTGGTCTTCATTGTGCCTTAGAATTGTTGAAGCTACATAGACAGTAGGGATATGGACGGAAGCTGAGAAAGCATATCAAGATGATGGTTCTTCAAAATGGACAGAAGGATCTCGTCCTGACACTTGAAGGTATTCAGGTCAAGTTGGAAGTTGTTGTCCTTTGTCGGTATCCATTTTGAGGTTGCGTAAACTAGATCCGATAGTGTCGTCATTTTTTTTTACATTTTTTTGTTTTTTTGACACCGGGAATTCCTGTTGAAACTGCAACACGAAAGAAAAACGTGATTAGAATATAGCATAGCGAATTCCTGGAATAGTGTGGGCTTTAACTAAAACTTGTTTTGTGAAGATAAGTCTCAGCGAAGTACTGTTTGGCCCATTTAAAGTTCAAGTCGGTTTTCAGAAAATTTTCAAAGTGTGGATTGCGGGTTGGTTTAAAAGGACTTTGCGAATTGATAAAATCAAAAAGTCTACTTGAGACACAAAACAGTTCGCGAATTGCAAATCGCGAACTCTGAGGTTCGCGGGTCAAGGATTCGTGGATTGACTTAAGTAAACGAAAAGCCCATTACTGTTTGGCCCAAGAAGTTGTCGAAATTTTATTAAGTGTAGTTCACAGGTTAGTTTTTTAAAAGAATTTCACGAATTGTATATCACGATCTCGGAGGTTTGCGGGTCTGTGAGAGTGAGAGTGAGAGTTCGCGAATTAAGTTCGCGAGTGCAACTTGCGAATGCTGAGGTTTGCGAAGCAGGAAAGTCAAAAAGTCAAACTCGCGAAGTAAAAGAGATTTGAACAAAACACAGAGTTCGCGAAACGTATGATTTTGCGGATTTGACGAAGACAAAATCAAACTAGACTCGCGAAAATATTTTCGGACCCGAGTTGCGTTTTGAAAAATCAAAAAGTATACTTTTCTTTCAATATGTTACGAACCTATTCACCTTTAAACAGAAATAATCGATTTTAAAGTCCAGATTTGAAGAAAATACTCCTTTTCAGTAAAATCCTCAAAGTAGAACACTCATTCTGACACTTAGACTAATTTCTTCAGGAATCAAACACGAAATCCCTGTTCTTCGAAGAATCGGCCCTGCAAATAAAATTAAAAACAGTAAAAGAGTAAAACGAGTTGTTCCGTACCACAGAGAGGTTCGTGTGTGTGTGTAAGGATGATTTTGAGACGAAGATAGTATGGTTTGGGAAGATTGAAGAGATTCTTGATGAGAGAGCAACGATTTGAGAGAGCTTGGCGAGTTCAGAGTTCGTGAGATGAGAAAGGGGAAGTTCGCGAATTAGGATTAGGTTAAGTAAATCTTCGAGGGCCGAAGGCTTGAAATTGAGGTTGAAATTTGGGCCGCGAAATTTTGAGATAAAGGCCCACAGAGGATTCGCGAATCCAACGAAAATAGATTTGGAAGTGTAGTTCGCGAATTGGAGACTGTTATCGCGAACTAGGTATTTAAGATTTGACTGGTCAACATTTGAGAGGATTCGCGAACTGATATAAGAGTGACTTCGCAAAGTGGAGTTCGCGAATTAGGGATTTTAACGGAAGTGTATTTCGCGAAATATGTCTTAGTTCGCGAATTGAAGCTGAAAGGGCAAAGTGAACTTCGCGGGCCTGTGAATTTGGGACGCAAACTTGATTTGAAAGGCAAGTAATTGCAGTAGGTTAGCGAACTGAACAGGATAATTTGACGAGTTCGCGAACTCGGTTAAGAAACAGAGTTTGTGAAGTGAAATTAGCGAATAAAACGCTTTCAAAAGTTGAAATTAAGGGTAAGTGTCGATCAAATAAATTCAGGTTCACGAATCTCCCTTAAACTGATTAACTACGAAATTTTTTAACTGGTCAAAGACAAAGAATTTAATAATTAGCCTATAACAATCAATTTGATTCGATCAAACAACTTAATAAATACCAAATCGTCGAGTTTCTCAAGGTCGATTTTGCGTGAAGCAAAATCAGAATATCGACGAATAAATATAGCTTTCTTTCACGACGCTGATCTTTCAGGTAAAAAATTCGTCTGTATCATTGACTATTTTTGTCGGGACAATAATGATGTTATTGTTCAATTCGTGCCTATAATTAGACATGACTCTACCCTCACCATAACACCATAGATCAACAAATTACTCATCTTGTGTTTTCTTGTTTTCGCATTATTGTCACACCGATGAATTGGCAGAAGCAAGACGAAGAATTAAGGCCAAGGAACAGGCAGAGTTGAGGCGTATTTTGAGCACAATTTGAATATGCTTGCATTTGAATTTTTTCTTCTTTACTTCGTATTAGTCGCTTTACTCGGTATTCTGTTTTGGGTCCTTATAGGACGTACTAGCCTTTGAGAGTAATTTGCATATTATGAGTGTTTTATGTATTCTGAGAGTCTTACGTATTAATTTTGAGAGTGTTGTATGAATTTTGAGTCTTGCGTATTTGAGAGTATTCTTCGCATTTCGAAAAATTTATGAATCGTAAAAACTTACTCCCCCTCAATATTTGGATTTTTGAATAAAACTCCCCCTAAATAAAATGCCTCTTGAGTATCTTAAAAGATTAATAAATCACTTATTCCCCCTCGATGCATGGATATATCATGTCCCCCTAAATAAAATGCCTATCGAGATCTTAAAAGATTAATAAATCACTTACTCCCCCCTCGATGCATGGATATATCATTTCTCCCCCTCGATGTAGTGCCATCAGCATTGGCTCCAAATCGACTTATTTAAAATGAAAGAAATTTTTTTTTTTAAATAAACTAAAATCTAGAGCAAAGAAAAAAAATAACCAATCAAAGAACTACGCACAGAATTGAGAAATTACAAATGCAGAGCAGATAGACACGTAACGAACCGTAGCGAGGCATAATCGAAATTAGAGATTGAGATTCGGAAGCATGGTCGTATCGTCGATTTCATCCAATCTTCTCTTAATGTTCGTCCTGATCAGCTTGAGCGTCCCGTCACAGAACTTGTTGACCTCAGTCTTCATAATCACACGGGTATTCTTAGCAACTGGTTTGTAGTAGGTGATGGCCAAGACTGGTGTAATACCCGTAAAATCTAATACGAGATTTACAATATAATTAGCGGCATAACATCTTAATAAGAGATTTTCGCCGGCCGATTTGATTTCGCAAATGTGAGACAGCTCTCGTGCCGAAACTGATTTTCACAGGCCAACTAATATTACGGGACTGATTTTGTGAGAGAGGGATCGGGTTTCCCGCTAATTTTGAAATGAATTGATTTTAAATGGGAAGATTTTCGCAACTCAATAGTTTTCGAAATTAGTAGAAGAGGAAAACTAAAGTAATATATTAACTTTTTTGTCCAGCTCGACCACTATGGAGTTCGTCAGTAATTGCTTAAACTCCGCAAAACCTCGCGGTGTACCTAACCTAGGTGGCTTACTCCTCGTCATGATACTGTCGATGTTGTGCTAATAATAATAACAAAATTAATGTGTTAAACCAATCACTTGATACGTGCATATTATAAAGAAGAATGATGTATAAAACGTACCGCAACATGCGTCGCAATGAAGAGTGTCTCTGCTTTAGGGGCAAAGCGTCCTTTATAAAGTGTCGAAGATAGGTATTGGAACCACGTGTCGATTACATCGGACCTAGTAGGACTTCCTTTTATCATCGAGGCCAAATGAACACCCTTCTGCTCTACATTCCCCTCGTACCAAATGACCTTGCTGCATTTACAACAACCATTAGTTACTTGTCGATCATATTTCAACAACCGAAAAGAACTTACCAGAAATTGCCTAGGTCGATGTATCGGTGAACAAGTTCTCTTTCAGCAACAAATAGCGAACCCTTCCCGGCAAACTCTTTGCTAATTGTCAGGGAACTATCGAACATCGGAATCGTCTGGAACGCCTGATCGACTGCCTGACGGATATGACTCGTCTACTTCAACCGTTGCTGCTTTTTGGGAGCAGCGTTTTGGTTCCTTCGCTTCTTTATAGGCGGGGTCGTGCTTCCGGGTGGTGTCACGAAGTCCTCGTCCCTTTCTCGGTTTCTGTTGGCCCTTGTCCTGACGTTCTGAGCTATCGAGGGATCATCCGCACGAGCCGGTGTGCAAACCACCTCTTTACTCTTCCAAGCTACATATTGCTTGTACTCCGAATCCACCGTCGCAACAGAATACGACTTCAGTAACTTGGAAATCATGTCGTCTGTATCAACCTTCTCACTCTCCTCAGCCTTGTCATCATCAGACTTCTCATCAGCCTCATCAGCCTTATCAACTCGCTTCTCATCAGCCACACCATCATCCTCATCACCCTTCTCACTCTCATCATCCCTAGCAATATCTTCCTTCTCATTCGCATCAACCACCTGCTCATCGACCTTCTCATCGAACGTCACCTGCTCATCGACCTTCTCCTCGACCTTCTCATCGAACGTCACCTGCTCATCGACCGAAAAATGGGCGAGAGATTCGACCCACATAATATTCGGCTAAAATATTTTCGGCCTAACTTAATATGCCCCGATAAATAACATGTACCAAACTAACCTTCGAGCCCAAATAAAAGTAGCTAAATAATAATAATAATAAAAGGCCCAATAAATTTTAAGAAAATGGAAAATACTTTAAAGCCCAATCGTTAGCCCAAAAAAGGAGTCAAAGATATTTTCCCCCATTTTAAGGAGGTACACGCATGGTTCCCCATGCCCATGCTTAATCTATGCAAATAAAATAAAATAATAATCATTTTGCATCCCAAAAGTGGAGAACCTTGTCCAAGGGTATGCAAGTCACGTGGGGATCATCACCCCTCAAAATACCATAGAAATTCCAACCCCCACAACACACACAAAGAAACGAAACATTCAAGGAAAAAGTAGAAAGAATTCAAGACCAAAAGTGAAGGAAAACAAAGAGACTAGCAAGCTCGGGAGGATTTCGGCGAAACTTAACATCGTCCAAACAAAGGTTAGGAAGTAAGGTAGGTGGATTCTTCACCTACAACACATAAATAAGTTTAAAAATTTCGAAATTGGGTGTTTGGCTATCCAAATTCGAAAATAATGAACTTTGGTTTATATGATCTTAATGTTTTTTTTGGAATAATTCCGGTGTGTATATATATAAATGAATGAATGTACAATAATGGATGAGAGTTAACCCCTCACAAGCAACCAGTAACAGGCTACTGGATAAAGAGACCAATAACGAAAACCAAAAGGAAAACCAAGCCCATCAAACTACCATGCTACACGCCAAAGGCGCCGTATGGCAGCCCTTTGGAGTTCGAACTTAGGCGATGTCCCACTAAGTCGTAAGCAAACCATATCAAGAACAACCCCCACCAGCCTGTCAGGGTTCGTGATGATCCCTTCCTTCCAGCGCTTGTTACGTTCCTGCCAAATATGGTAAACCAGCGAGGCCAAAATATGCCGATACGCCGCTGATATAAGATGTTGGCTTCACCATTTCGTCGCCGCCCAATGCCCTGGCTCCAATCCATATATGGCCAAGACCAACGGATACGCCGCCTAAGCAACCTAAGACTCTGGCGTGAGAAGTCACAGTCAAAGAACAAATGCTGAACCGTCTCGTAACGTAGCACATTGCAAAGAACACAGGCCGGTGTGCCCGCCCATTGAGCCACCCAAGGCTTATCCCTTGTGGACAAGCGATCACGTATACTCAGCCAGAGGATGAACTCGTGCCTTGGAACCTTAAGAGGTCCTCCGAATAGGGCCGCCCAGGGGACAGGTAGCCGATGAATGCGAAGGGCCTCCCAAATCAGTCGAGCGGATGGTTGGCCATCGATCGCCCCCCTCCATAGAATAATATCGCGTGTTGTCGGGTCTGGTCACGGAAAATAGCGACTAAACTCTATGTACTCGGTGGTCATCCTTCCAGGCCAGTTCCATCCATGAGCATCTATTACAGCACTCAGTCCGGGTCCCTACTGGAAGTCCCATCGCTAGCGGGCCTCTTGGGTAGCGGTCCAGTAAAGGCGCTTCCTGTAGCCAAGGGTCCTCCCATAACCATAAAGTCGAGCCATCACCGATCTTGAAAGAGATAAGAGGGAGGACGACAGTTCTCAGCTGCATAAGCTTCCTCCAGCTCCATGAGGTGTTGGGCGAGACAGGTACTGCCCAAATCGATCGTGCCTGCAACCGTGTGCTATACAACCAATCAACCACACTGAATCTGAGAAGTAATTACCCTCCACAGAAGCTGCACACGTAATGCCCTGTTCCGTCGCAATCGAACGAAGTCCCAGTCCCCCTTCAGATGTAGGGAGACAGATATCATCCGACGCGACCTTGGCCGAGGCACCACCCCACAAGAACTGCCTAAAACGCGACTCCAGGGCTCGTACAACACCCTTTGTCAAAAGAAAGACTCCCGACCAATAAATATGCAGCGCCTGAAGGACGGACTTTATCAGCTGTACCCTTCCAGCGTAGGACAAGGACTGGTTCAGCCAAGACCCCAGGCGTGTGTCAAGTCGCTGTAGCAGAGGTGAGCAATCTCCAAGTGTAAGTCGTGAAGCAATGAGAGGAACCCCCAAGTAGCGGACAGGTAGATGGCCCTCTCGAAAACCCATAATGGGCTGAAGTTGAGGCTTCAGACTCTCCACCCGTCGTGAAAGGTACATCTCACTCTTATCAGGGTTTGGGTATAGCCCTGATAGAGTAGAGAATGACGTCAATGCATTTTTAAGAACCCCCACCGAATTTGATCAGCATGACAGAATAAGAGGAGATCATCTGCAAAAACGAGCATAGACAAAAAATTGGCTTCACATCTCCAGTGGTAGCGGAACTGCGGCTCCACCTGTATTCGCTCCTCGACTATGCCATGAAGGACTTCCATAACCCGAGTGAATGGGGGAAATAGGGTCCCCCTATCGTAGTCCTCGCTTACCGGCGAAGAACCCCACCGATCGACCATTAATATTAATGGAGAAAGTTGGAGTAGTCACACAAGCCCTAATCCACTCGATATAAGTTGGGTAGCCCATTTCCTGAAGCGTGGCTAGTAAGAAGCTCCACTCGACCTTAACATAGGCCTTGGCAGGTCCACCTTGAGCATAGCCCTAGGCGGGCGACCCTTGCTCGTATATCCAAGGCATAATTCCTGGGCCATTAGTATATTGTCGCTGATACGCCTCCCAGGGATAAACGCCGTTTGCGAATTATGAACCAGATCACCCAAGGATGTCTTCAGCCGGTTTGCCAAAACCTTCGAAATTACCTTGATATTTGCTTGATATCATGTGCTATGTTTCGAACCCAACATATGGGTTTTAGGTGGAAGATACATGTTTTGCATGATTTATATGCTTAGGGAGTGAATTCGAGTATTATGAGCAAGAATCGAGTAGATTGACTTAGTTTCGGGCGATTTAGGATTTATTGAATATTTGAAGGAACGTCTAGCACAATCAGGAGAGCCTTAGTGAAAATTTGGTGTTTACAATATTAGCATTATGTAGAATCAGGCGAAACTTTGTATCGGGCGAATCTGATTGAACACTTCGCAAATCGAGCGAAATGAGTAGAAGCGATCGAGCGAGGACACGTGTCGAATGGAACCAAAATCGGGCTTTTCCAATCGAATTTCTGAATCGGCAATTCCAATCGGATTCCGAATCGGGCGATTCCAATCGAGTCCCAAATCGGGCGATTTCTGCCAAATCTTAGTTTCGGGCGAAAGTGATATTACTGTTTCCTTCCCAAAATCGGGCGACTCTAGCCAATTTAAGAAATCTGGCGATTCCTCAAATCACCGAACTTATTAAAAAATCGGGCGATTCCTCAAAATCATCGAGATGATCCCTGAATCGGGCGATACCGAAATTAAATTGATCGATCTCTAAAACCTAAATTGATCGACCAACTTCGAGCGGTGACTATCCCTACACGTTGACCAATTGGGTTAGTTAGGGCTTTAGTTCAATATAGGCCCGTTCCTACACTTAGTCCATTTTGGGCGATAGAGCTAGATGACTTGGGGACGTTAGGACGATATGACCCGTAATTATAGTTATTATGTGAGTTAGTATTTTACGCATTGCATATCACGGCACGTCATGACATGTGGATGGGGAGATGATGACTGCGTTGGTGGTGACACATACCCTACGAGGGGTCGTGTGAGGGGGGTAAAATGAGATGATAGTGAGGATGAGGTTAGACTCGCAGGGCACCTGGTGGGAGACAGGCGTGATCGATCTGTCTACTCAGATGTGAGCAGCCTGAGGTGTAAACCACCTTACATTTTGCTCAGGGACGGCAGACAGGCGTGATCGATCTGTCTACCCGGGGAGAGCGTGGTAGCGCAACCCGGGGTGCAAAACCGTCGAGTGGAATTTCGGATTTTGGTGCGGAGCGACATGGTAGGAGGACATTGGCGTGATCGTTCAGTGCACTACCAGTGTAGGCTGTCACGAGACTTGGGAGTACCTACCCATTAGTCTTTTGCACGCGGGGTGTCGAGTCTAACCTAGGGCCCTGATATTGAGATAGAGTAGAGTGTGAAACGAGCGTGCATTGCATTATATCATGCGGTGAGGTGTCGGGACTGGGGTGAGTGCACACTGCATCTGCATGAATTCACCTACTGAGCACATCGCTCAGACCTTTATGTGTTGTAGGTCATGATGAGTCCGACGTCGGCGAACGTCAGGACTAGGTTAGCGGCTGGTGGCGGTGACTCCACGGGCTTTTGAGGGCGAGAGCGGTACATGGATGCGACCTGTGGAGCGGCTTTAGATATTTTGAATTTTTGGGCTTCGGCCCGTGTAAAGATACCTTTTGTAGAACAATATATTTATGATATGTATATGTTTTTATCTAAAAGTTTTTATTAAATGGGCTTTCCGCGGCTTTCGCAACGGAAATCCGCCAACTATTTCAATTAGAAAAGTAGGGTCGTTACAATCATCCTTTCAAGAAGAGTGCTACTTGCTTTGCATACTATATATTTCATTTTCTTCAATTCCAACATAATCTCCACGAAAATCACAACCTAAACTAGTATATTTAATCTAAAACTTCGTAAATTCATATATTTTAGTGATGTAGCGTGTTTACAATATAAAATTTGAAAATCATTAAGTTAACTAATTAAATGTTAAATGGTTATTTTGACTATGTATTATGTTACTCGTGTTGTGTTTTCTTGTTACCTACTTATCAGTTTCTCTTTTTTCTCCTCTTCAATTGTTTCTGATCAGTGTTAAACTTTTACTGCAGGAAATCAGTAAACAACATAGGGTTTACGTTTAAGAATAATTGAAGATGTCATTAATTTTGTTGAATCATTTATATTAGGTCGACCATGTGGATTATAATAAACAACTAATAGTTTATATCCGCAACGTTTGAGTAAGTAGAATCGATTTCTTAAGAGCATGATCATCTTTTCAAGAAGAGTGCTACTTGTTTTCCATACTATATACTTCAACTTCTTCAATGCCAACATAATCTCCACGAAAATCACAACCTAAACTGGTATATTTAATCTAAAACTTCGTATTTTATATATTTTACTGAATGTAGCGTGTTTGCAATATAAACATTGAAAATCATAAAGTAAACTAAGTACATATTAAATTGTTATTTTGATTATGTATTCTGTTACTCGAGTTGTGTTCCCTTGTTACCTACATATCATTTTCTGTATTTTTCTCCTGTTTAATTGTTTCTAATCAGTGTTAAACTGTTACTGCAGGAAATTAGTAAATAACATAGGGCTTTACCAGAATCATGCATACATTTTCAGCAACAGAAGCGAAGTTTGTTCAAAAGAAACATCTTATACATAAGTATCATATACACATAACACCAAATTGAAACATCCTCGTCGTCGCTGCTCGTCTTCAATTTCTTCGATTAATTTGGGGGTTATCGATTTGGTATTAGCGAAAAGAACTTAAAGAATAAAAGTTAAGTTAGATATTCACAGGAATTTGAATCAAGGTCATTTGAATTCTAGATCGAAAGTTATACTACAAAAGGTCTAGGTTGCCATTTTTGGGCAATGCAGAATGCATAGTGTTACCCAGATGCATATACCCAGATTGCATGAACTGTTACCCAGAATGCATAAATTGTTACCCAGAATGCATAAAGTGTTACTCGGAATGCATAAATTGTTACCCAGAATGCATAAATTGTTACTTAGCGAGCGTTTTATTAGCAAAAGCTTCAATCGCGGGCCGCGTCAATTTCTTCGCGATTAACATCAATATTTTCATTGATTATTAAGACCCACGATCAATTTCACCTTATTCAGTCATTAAAGTCCAGATTTTCCTTGTTTCAACGAATTTTCGAATTACTTTTAATACATTATTCCATTCTAAACTTCAAAAAATTTCATTGATTACTGACACCCATGGGAAATTATCATCGATTTAACCTTATTCGGTCATTAACGTCGAGATTGAGCCGGCTTTTAGATCGTCAATTTTGGTCTTCGTTGAACGTGGGTTGTGCATTCATCGTTTGGAAGAGTCTTAGTTGTTACCCAGAATACATAAATTGTTACCCAGTATGCATGAACTGTTACCCAGAATGCATAAAGCATTACCCAAAATGCAACGTGGTTTGTGTATTCATCCTTTGGAAGAGTCTTAGTGTTACCCAGAATACATAAATTGATACCCAGTATGCATGAACTGTTACCCAGAATGCATAAAGCATTACCCGAAATGCATAAAATGTTACCCAGAATGCATAAATTGTACCCATAATGCATAAATTGTTACTTAGCGAGCGTTTTATTAGAAAAAGCTTCAATCATGGGCCGCGTCAAATTTCTTCGCGATTAACATCAATATTTTAATTGAATATGAAGACCCACGACCAATTTCACCTTACACTAAAGTCCATCAACGAGATTTTCGGGATTATCATGGAAATTATCATCGATTTAACCTTATTCGGTCATTAACGTCGAGATTGAACCGGCTTTTAGATCGTAAATTTTGGTCTTCGTTGAACGTGGTTTGTGCATTCATCGTTTGGAAGAGACGATGGCATATGGGTGTAAATTCGGCAAATATGAAGGATAAAAAGGTCATTTACAATGTGATTGTTCCTTAAAACTAACATTTTCAGTAAATAGGTCCTTGAGCCTAAATGAAACTACAAAAGGGCCTGAAACATATTGAAAATATCATAATAGGGACTGAACCCTAATTTACCCTTCAACATATCCAATAAATGCCCGCGTCTACTCAGATTGGGGTTGTCATGTCAAAAATCTAGCCTAACATTTCAAGTAGATATAAAACCCCACGAAATAATCCATGTTTTATATATTATATATTCATGCTATCTCTAACACGTATAAATCATTTCCATAGACCTCACCGACTGAGAATTGTTGGAACTCTCCAAGTACTTTTATTGCACCACACGCATATTTGTCTTTTGTCTTCTCATACGTGACAGCCATTACATATCCCTATTCCCTGGACATATACCACTTGCGACCCAACTCAAATAAGCTCAAAACTTACAAAATCACAAGATGAATAATCTCAAGAACATTCCTCTCTTTACCAAACAAGAACTTTGTCTATTCGAACAATCCGATGATAACATGCTTAATCGATGGTCACTAGGTCAGCTTCTTAGTTCCTAGGATCACGATAACAATACTCAAACCGTAAGTAACAATATGATTACATGCTCTTCATCAGCACTTGGTCATGATTTGCCAGAAAAGCCTCCTATTCTTGAGGGAATAGCCGATGTTGTTGGCTTGAACGTTCTCTTCGGAGGCAAATACAAGGAGAGTAACAACTCTAGCAGTGATTGCGAAACAAAATCTACCATGGAATCTGCAAGTGAAGAGACCTTTGCTTATTACAATAGTGGCCATGATCAGCCCATAAAGAAGAAAGAGCAGCACTAGTTACAGGGGTGTCAGAAAGAGACCATGGGGAAGATGATCGGCGAAGATTCGCGACTGCATAGGGCGGTGCCTAACGAGTTTGTGATAAATGATTGAGAAAAGACACCGAAAATTAACGTGGTTCGGATCTGAATATCCTACATCCACGGGCAATCAACCAATTTTACTATTGATGAACAGATTTACAAGAAAGATGAAGAGCTAGACTAAGAACAGCTCTACTGATCGACTCGATTCTTAACAGAAGGAACAATGAATATCGCGCGCGCATTAGTACTGTGAAGGAGGCTAATTTAAATCCTAAAAATAAGATAAAACACTGAAATACCCCCACTTAACCGATTTAACCAACACTCGATTGAAAGAGGAAAACACGTCTTTATAAGTGAAAGCGCTTCTCTCTTCAGCTCAAGTCGACCTTATGCAACAGTCTCAGTTCTTGCACAACATAGCTGCTGCTCCATGTTGCTTCCTCTACTGCAATCTTCTTCACTTGGTTCAGGGCTTTTATTCAACACCCCCCGCAAGATGGATGGTGTAAATTCCTCACAGACATCTTGACCAACAACCTTTGCAGAATAGGTGCAGTAAGGGGCTTTGTAAGGAGATCTGCAAGCTGCAATTCTGATTTTACAGGCAAGAGTTTAATGCTGCCATTCATCACATGATGCCTGATAAAATGGCAATCAATCTTTATATGCTTGGTTCTCTCATGAAACTTAGGATTAGAAGCTAGATATAACGCAAATAGGTTGTCACAATAGATCACAGGTGTGTGTAGAATGCTCAAATTCAACTCGGACAGCAAGCATCTTATCCAAAGCACTTCCGATACAACTGAGCCGAGTGCTCGGTATTCTGACTCAGTTGAGGACCTTGCCACCGTTGTTTGCTTCTTAGCTTTCCAAGTGATTAGAGAACTGGCCAAGAAGGTGCAAAGCCTATGACTGACCTTCGAGAATCCTTGCATGCTGCCCAATCCGCATCAGAAAAAGCCTTGATGTCGAAATCATTCTCTGCTGCAAAGAACAGGCCTTGACCAGGAGTGCCCTTCAGGTACCTCAATAGGTGATGTGCAGCTGCAAGATGAGTAGTTCTTGGGGCTCCAATAAATTGGCTAAGTCTATGTACAGTGAAGGAAATGTCTGGTCTCGTGAGGGTGAGGTAAAGCAACCTACCAATTAGTATTCTATAGTGAAAAGGGTTCTGCAACAGCTCACCATCGTCTGCAGCTAGTTTATCACTCGGGCTCATGGGTGTATTAAGTGGCTTTGAATCCATATAACCAGTATCCCCAAGAAGCTGCAGAGCATACTGTCTCTGTGACATATAAATCCCATCTGTGTTCCTGACAATTTCAACCCCAAGGAAAAACTTTAACTCCCCCAAATCCTTTATCCTAAACTGAGACTTAAGGAACTCTCTCGTCTGATTTATTTCCTTTGGTGAAGGTCCTGCAAGGATGATATCATCCACGTAGACTAAAAGAACCACCATGTCTTGTCCCTTTCCTTTTCTAAACAATGTATGGTCTGACTCCAATTGTGTGAACCCGGACATTTTACAGCTTCTGTAAATCTTTGATTCCATTGTCGAGAGGACTGTTTCAGTCCATAGATAGATTTGTGGAGTTTGCAAACTGTCTTCTTCCTTGTGAATCCTTCATACTCATCATAAAATCCTTGAGGAGCTCCATGTAGACTTCTTCCTTTAAGTCCCCGTTCAAGAACGCATTATTAACATCGATCTGAAATAATTCCCACTGCAGTTTGGCTGCCAACGAGAGAATAATCTTGATGGTATTGGGTTTAGCCACCGGAGCAAACGTGTCTATGTAATCCACACCTTCTCTCTGGTTATATCCCTTAGCCACTAAGCGGGCTTTGTACTTCTCGATATTGCCATTAGAATCATACTTTAGCTTATATACCCATCTGTTACCTATGGCTGTTTTCCCTTCTGGTAATGTAACCAGTGACCAAGTGTTGTTCTCTTCAAGGGCCCTCAGCTCCTCCTCCATGGCAAGCTGCCACTCATGAGATTGTGTTGCCTGGGCATAGCTCCTAGGCTCGGCTGTAGTAGATATGGTTTTGATGAACCCGAGATAATTGTCAGAGAACCTTCTTGACACATTTGAGATGGGTACAGAGGCTTCTTTTGCTTGAAGCCATTACAATGATATTCCGGAAGATATGCAGGTCTCTAGGACACTCTCCCTGATCTCGTGTGCAACTCAGCATCAGCTTGCTGAGCGCCTCCCTGATTGGCTTCTTGAGGATCTCCACCACTGTGGCACACATCATCAGGCTGAGCTTCAGGGACATCTTGCTCATAAGTTCCCAGGGCATCACCATGACTGACTTCATGGGTGTCAGGCATTCTTTCCCCTGAGTAAGGTCTGGGAAGAACCAAGGAGCTGAAAGGGTCCTCCCTCACTGATTTAGAATCTATCTTGAAAGGAAAGGTGTCCTCCTTAAACACAACATCTCTAGAGACAAAAATCTGCCGAGTGCTCAAGTCCATGACTTTATGCCCTTTCATCCCACTTGGATAGCCAATAAAAACACATTCACGAGCCCTGGGGTCAAATTTTCTTCTACCTGCAGCTAAAGTAGAGCAAAAACAGAGGCAACCAAACACACGCAAGTAGCTATAATCCATAGGTTTTTGGTATAACAGATCATATGGGCTCTTGTTATCTAGACCAGGTGAAGGAATCCTATTGATCAAGTAGGCTGCAGTTAAGGCACACTCGGACCAATATTCAATGGGAATGTTAGACTAGAAATAAAGGGCTCGAGCAACATTTAAAAGGTGTTGATGTTTTCTTTGAACTACGGAGTTTTGTTGAGGCGTTTGTAGGCACGAGAGATGGTGTATGATCCCTTTGTCCCTAAACAGATTTACTAAGTTAAACTCCCTAGCATT
The DNA here is from genome assembly GCA_027422505.1 of Craterostigma plantagineum. Lineage (NCBI taxonomy): Eukaryota > Viridiplantae > Streptophyta > Magnoliopsida > Lamiales > Linderniaceae > Craterostigma > Craterostigma plantagineum. The sequence continues at coordinate 276,004 of JAPQWV010000319.1, read as the reverse complement.
GTCACTCCTTACTACTTTAACATCGCAGCCAAACTGCACTCTCACCAGGTTCAAGAAATAACTCATAACAGCATGCACTTCTGACTTTTGCCTAATCATGAAAAGCCACGTAAACCTAGAATAATTATCTACTATAGTAACAAAGTATTGATGTTGAAGGTGTGATGGCACATGGAAGGGTCCCCATACATCACAGTGGACCAAATCAAAGATAGAGCAAACTCTCTTATTTTTATTAGGGAAAAGGTTCCTTCTCTATTCAAAAAAAAAGGTTCCTTCTCTGTTTAGAAACTGGACAAATTTTACAGAATGGCTCATGAGAGTTATTAACTTAACTTCAATCTATGTTTCAGCACATCTAGGACTTTATTTGAAGGGTGCCCTAGTCTACCATGCCAAGGAAAAGCCATCATTCTATTCACCACAGCCGAGTTATCAGCTGATGCTCCTAAGGCATTATCTGTCCTTAACAGGTAGAGTCCATCCACCTCACTACCCTTGCCAATCACTTGGAATGTAGGGTCCTGTATCAGAAAACCATCAGCTTGAAAAATGAAACTACAGCTTATGTCCTGTACCAAAGAACTAACAGAGATGAGATTGAAATTAAACTGTGGTACATAAAGCACATTCATTAAGGTAGTGTACTGATTTACTGTGAAAGAACCTGCCTGGTTAACTCTAATGGCAGTGTTATTGGGTAGGATGCCCTAGACTAACTAATATCATGTAGATCATGCAAGAGTTCTTTATTTCCACACACGTGTTTAGTTGCTCCTCAATCAAGGAGCCAAACCAGATGGTTGTTCACATTTGGCAAGTTGAAGGATAAGACCATACATGCTCCTCCCTCTACCTCTTATTCTCAGCGCAATCAGAGGAGTTACCAGTTTGATTGATTAGAGTCTTCAAACTTTGCAGCTGGAAAGGTGTAAGTTGCAGTTGCACAAGTCCATCTCCCTGGCAGACAGAACTAGTCCTGAGCTGATGGACAGGCTGGTTTGCCTGAAGGCCATGCTGTGGCCCTTTGACACCTTCTGCTATGACTTGATTCACCTTGGCACCTCTGTACTTGGGATTTTGCTTAAAACCCGGGGGATACCCGTGAAGCTGGTAGCAAGACTCAACAATGTGGCCTTTCTTGCCACAGTGTGTGCAGACAGGTCTAGCAGAATGCTTCCTATTGATAAACCCTCTCTTTGCTCCATCTTGATCATTCTTGGCCGTCATCATGGCCATATTGTTTGTATGATCATCAGTGACCCTTGCATAGCCTGGTGCAATAGTTCTCTGTTTTTCCTCTTGCACAATGAGGGAGAAAACTTTGTTGATGGTAGTAGGTATAGGGTCCATCAAGAGGATCTGTCCTCTCACCTGTGAATATGTATCATTAAGGCCCATGAGAAAAGTAAGGACATACTCCTCGTCCAAGAAAGTTCTGATGCCATTTATCCCCCACAAGAACATTGACAGGGAGGTCTGTAACTAGCGAGTTCATCCCACGGGCATGTGAATATGTATCATTTTCAGTCTAGTAAAGTATCATGTAACAGTACTCGAGCCTTGGGCAAGATTCATCAGGTCCGTCTTCAATTGGAAAATCCTCGGTTGTTAGATTGACCGAATCTCTCTTGCAAGTCAGTCCAGACTTCCCTCGCCGAGGAGCTGTAGAGGATACTTGCAGATATCTCTTTATTCACAGCGTTGAAGGGATTTTTGCGTTGACTTTCATTGACTTCTCTCTCTAGCGAACTCCCTCTCCAAACCTTAATACCTTTCACCTTCCTTCACCTTCCATCACCACCAGCCACCACCAGCCACTGCTCCGCCGTGCCCTGATCGCCGCCGGTCGCTCCCCCACCCTCCATCGCCGGGCCCAAACGGCGATGGGAGGGTTTTAACCTCATCTCTCATATCCCTTCTCCCTTGTGACCTTTCATATTCCCACACCATTTTTTGTTTTCGTTTCTCCATGGATGCTTCGGACTTTTTGGATTCTCTTGGACCTGTGCCGGATTATGGACGTATTAGGAACAACGTGGCTGACTTTGATGCTCGATTCAACGTGGCGGCTTTTGAAGCGACGGTATGCCGTGTCATGGGAGCTTCGACCAAAAGTGGAACGGATGCAAGCCGCTCTGCCCCGTCGCTAACTACACCTGCTCATGTCTGGTCTGGACCTGCGCGACCTACACCCTCCAATAACCCACGGCCTTGGATACCGAGTCGATGAGAACGCCGACTAACAAGTATGACTATGCCACTTCGGGATGCCCGCCATGAGAGCCGATTTCCAATGCGGCAGGGCACGCCTCCTCCGCCATCTAATGGTGCTCCGATCATTGAGGACGATTCTGATGAAGAGCAGCCCCCTCAGACGACGGACCATGCTCTGGGCAGATCGCTGATAGGCCCTAATGGGCCTAGGGTTTCTACGGATGGGCCTCGGGTTCCCACCTTCGCCGGAGTGCCGCCATCACTGAGCGGGCCTAGGGTTTCAGTAAGCACCACACCACATGTTTCTTCCCATGCCGGGTCTGAGTCGTCGGAAATGACTCCTAATATACCGGGGGCTTCCTTTGCGGCGGTGGTTCAAGGTGATAAAGGTGATCGACATCTTACTCGCCGAAAGCAGCCGATTCAGTTTGCTCTGATGTATACCGCACCAACGGTGATTGATGGTGTGGCTGAGGCTCAACTTTCCTGGGAAGTTGCCCGCAAAGGCTTGGCGAGATGGGATCACACACTTGTCGGGTATTTCTTAGGAAAAAGGCCTTATTTCCCCCACATTGAACGCTTTGCTCGGTTTATTTGGTCTGGTCTCCTGGAAGTTCGTTCAACGATTAACGTTTTCTTCATGTTTCGGTTTGACACGGAGGCCGCTTCAACATCGGCTCTTGAGGGGGGGTCCTTGGCTCATGCAAGGCCAACCCCTTTTCCTCGAAGCATGGCGCCCGGGCATGTCTTTCGATAAAAAGCAACACCAATCGGTCCCTTTATGGCTCAAACTTAGGAATGTGCCATCGGCGTTATGGACACGGGAAGGCCTTGGCATTGTGGCAAGTGTCCTTGGAAAGCCTCTCTTGACGTTACGACAGCCAAGATGGAACGACTGGAGTTTGCGAGAGTTTGTGTTGACATCTCCTTGGAGGCCCCCTACGTTGAGTCCTTCAATGTCAGAATTCCCACCAAGGATGGTGGCTTTGCGGGCGTCATTACAGTCCACGCTGATTATGAATGGCGGCCAAAGAAGTGTACCTCGTGTGACTCTTGGCTCCACGGTGTTGGAGGCTGCCCGAAAAATCAGCCCATGCAGCAACATAAGAGATCATCTACCGTACGCTTAACTGAACCTACCAAGAATGTTCGACCACCTACGAATGCACGAGCTAGTCGTGTGGAAGATAAGGGCAAAACCAAGGTGACGGAAGAGACAACCTCTGTCGCGCTAATTGTGGCAGGCAGCTCCCATAGAGGTCCACGCCGAACTAACACAGAACAAGCTTCGACCAGTGTAGCCGTGCACCAATCCCCCACCTTCGTGGAACATAACCAGTTTGAGGCCCTAGCTGACCTTGACGAGAGCTTTGTTTTGACTAAGGGTCCTATAGCAGCCCTTTCCGATGTTTACCCATGATCCCGGTCGCCTCATGGAGTGTACGTGGTCTAAATAGGTTAGATCACAGATGGGCGGTGGGGGAGTTAATAACAAAGTACAAAATTTGGATTATTGGGCTGATTGAAACAAGGGTTGCCGAACAGAATGCTGAAGCGCTGGCTACCTCGATTCGTCAATGGAACTGGTTCTATGACTATGGCGATGGCCCGACGTCTCGTATCTGGGTAGGTTGGGACTCGAGGAGCCTTGGTGTCACTATTGAGGCTTACTCTAACCAGGTGGTCCATTGCAAGATCTATGTGTTAGAGGAACGAATGGAATTCTATGCCTCCGTTTATGGCCACGACACGCGGGCGGAACGATGTGCACTATGGGCTGATCTTATGGTGAAGTCACGCGATCGGGCTAACCTACCGTGGATAGTACTTGGTGACTTTAATGCTATCGTCGACAGCTCTGAGGCACGGGGAGGTGCCCCTACGGGGGGCTTCCGTGACTTGGCTGCTTGCTTTACGAACTCGGAGCTTGCTAATCTGCCACGAATCGGATCATTCTACACGTGGTATAATCAGCAAAGCGGTACCTCCGGTATTTGGCGCAGACTAGACAGAATTGTGGGCAACCCGGCATGGTTTGCTCGCTTTGGAGACCTGGCTTACCGTTGCACCACTCCGGCCACGTCGGACCATTCCCCACTTGTTTTGGAAGGCGTGAATCCGCAGCGTGCAAAGGGGGATAGTTTTCGGTTTGACAACTACTTGGCGCAAGACCCTCGATTCCTTCCCTAGTGGAGAATGCGTGGTCTCATTCCATTAGTGGGTACCCCATGTTCTCCGTTGTGCGAAGGCTAAAGAATATCAAAATGGCTCTTAGAAACTTAAGGCGGAATAAGGGCGATCTTAACCGTAATGTGCTCGAGGCGCGACGTTTTCTCGACATAGGTCAAGAACTTGTTGCTCAACATCCCTTCGAACCTCACCTCCTCATTCTAGAGAAACGGCGTCGCTTTGTCTATGCTAGGGCGGTTGAAACGGAACATTCAGCCATGGCTCAACGTGCGAAGGTTGCATGGTTAAAGGATGGAGACCAATGCACGGTGTACTTCTTCAAGAAAGTTGCTACTCGAAGGGCCATGAATCGTATCTTCTCCCTTGAGAACGAAGCTGGGGAAACATTTGATGGCGACGACCAAGTGTGGGCTGAACTGCTTCGTTACTACATGGACCTCCTCGGGCAATCTGGAAGGCAAACTCCACTCTCTCTACCTGATATTGCCCCGTTTATTGCGAGGAAACTTAGTACTAGCAATGCGGCCAAGCTAATCGAGCCAATTACGGGTAGAGAAATAAAGGCGGCGGTATTCTCCATTGGTGATAACAAATCACCGGGCCTGGATGGCTTCTCGGCTGCCTTCTACAAACACGCATGGGACATTATTGGTACGGATATTACGCATGCCGTTCAGGACTTTTTTCGTACAGGGTTCCTCTTGGGGCAGATCAATTCCACTCTCATCACCCTTATCCCCAAATGTGACAACCCGCGCATGGCAAAGGATTTCAGGCCGATATCGTGCTGCAACGTCCTGTACAAGATCATCTCGAAGGTCTTAGCTAATCGCATTCGTGGCTGCTTGGGATCCCTGGTGCATCCGACACAGACTGCTTTTATTCCAGGAAGACGTATTTCGGATAATATCCTCCTTGCACAGGAGATTTGCCATGGGTATAATAGCGCTGGCTGCTGGCCGAGGGGGGCTTTCAAAGTGGCTTCCCGACGACCTTTATCGGTTGGATCCGTGCTTGCCTCACTACGCCTTGCTTCTCCATTAATATTAATGGACGGCCTGAAGGTTTTTTCAGGGGAAGGCGTGGGCTACGGCAGGGCGATCCTATCTCCCCGTACTTGTTCACCGTGGTGATGGAGGTCCTTCACGGCATCATCAAAGAACAAATTCGTACGTGCGACTCTTTTCGCCTTCATTGGAGGTGTGAGCCGACCGAGCTATTTATGCTCACGTTTGCTGACGACTTGCTTATATTCTCGCATGCTGACGCGCTTCGGTTGGAGTTTTTAAGACCAGCCTGGACCTATTTGCGATCCTTTCTGGATTACGGGCCAACGACACAAAAGTGAGATGTTCATTTCCAAGAGGGTCGAAACGATTGAAGGGGCAAATGCTTGACATCATGGGATTCCAACGGGCTCACTGCCTGTGCGCTACCTAGGCATCCCGTTGATCACTTCGAGGCTTACCATCGCTGATTGTGATCCGCTCCTTCGTAATATTGATCGGTGCTTAGGCTCGTGGACTAATCTCTCTTTGTCTAACTCCACGCGCGCACTTATGTCCACCACCCGAGAGAGATCTTCCCACTAAGTCAATGGGCGGCCCTGATTCCCAACAACTATATGGTGGACTTGAACAGTTTTCGGTGCGATGCCCGTTATTATAGAATTCTCAAAGGGCACCCACTTCGCCACGCCCTCACTCATGCGAACCAGAAGCACAGGTGTACCTTCAACTCTGGCATACGCTGCAGATAGCTGGACCACTACGCCTTGCCAAGACCTTATCCGCCCATATCGATCAAGAAACGGTGGTCTCACACCCAAAATACTCCAAGATGTTCTTCAACTCCCGGTCTACTCACCCTACGATCCACCACCAACACACGACCAACTCATTGAAGACATCGACAGACTGGGCTATCAACCAGATACCAAGAAGAAGAAAGGCCCACTTGTCCTCAGTGAGTCACCACCCGCAATCTACCACAACCCTGGCGGACACTGTACCTGCTGGTGAACAAGTGTATGTCAGGGAAGCATGCTGGTCAGGACCGCGGAAACATTCAAATCCTCACAATCATGACCGGTATCGCTCACAACCGCAAGACAAGTACGCCGACATCATCTGGGTGGACCTAGTCTCGATGATCCAGCGACGCGACCGGGAAGTCGCCAAGGGAGTCCCGAACCGCTTCGTCCATACGTGCGATGGCTTCCAGCTCTGATCAAGCACTTCCGCCTGCACTCAACCAACATCCGCATCCGTCCGGCAGCAGAGCACTTCCAAATCCCAATGTCGAGAAGTTCGCCAAGAAGAACACACCGGCGAAGGATCGACACGCAATGGTGATTCCGGACGACGTGCTCGCCTACGCCGACCAGACCAACCCGCACGTCCAAGAATACCGTGCCTCAACCGCATCCTTCCGTGAAACCCCGGCACCCTCTATCCGCTGTCCCTACGGAGCAGATCAACCCCCCTGCTCCTAACCTCGGGACTAGCCAACCCCCCACCACCACCTCCAAAAAGTCATCGAGTCACGCCGCATCCTCTTCCACCCGCGTTCCGAAAAAAACGGGCGCGTAAGGATGACGTAAGCCGTCCCACGGAGCGTCGATCGAAACAAAAACACGATCGACCTCCTCAGCCACAAATAAGCCGAGCCGAACCATTAGGTACAGGAGGTGATGTGTTCACCTCCCGAGTAGAAGTCGTGGCATCGCTCAACCACGCAAACGTCCCCACCAATCCACTTATCTTCCTCTCTACAGGAAGATATTTCATTCCATGAGGAGCCACTCATACCATCGACATCCCACTTGGAGGTGATCGATGTTGAAACAAGCAGTCCCTCGCCTCAGACTTCATCCTCTTCATGCACATCGAGTCTAGTGCCCTCACTCCCCATAATTTCTCCCGTTTCTAGGACACATACACCTCTTACCGCACCACAGAGTCTTCGTGACTCTGTCAGAACGCTCGCTGATGTCTCTGTGACTGAGAGCGGAAGACCTAGCACGGCCAACATCACAACAACCGTGAGCCTAGGCCATCATTCGATTGAGTCTGTCTCATCGACGATGCTAACGGGAAGTCTGAGTGACCCCGTCTTTTCCAGACCTGTGCAAACGGGCGGCCGATCGGCGATATTCACCGAGTCGGTGTCAGTTGGATTTCTCCGTGATTCCAACCTGTTTACTTTACCCCAATTCGTCACCGAGACCGCGCTACAGATACATCTTCAAGAGTTTGCAAATACTCTTGAGGCGTCGATTTTAGATAAAGTCTATGCGCGTCTCGAAGCGTCCACGGTCGATAAAGGCAAAGGTGTGGCCCCGGAGACGCCACCACCAAAGCAAAATGAGGACGCAGAAGCTGTTCTCTCCTCCATTTCCGCCAGGGAGCTCTTCTACATCCTCAGAGCTCGCTTCGAGTCAATGACGGAACTTGACGAGGAGGAACAGCAGATGAAGAAAATAATGACGCAACCATTGTCTTGCCGCGCTCAAGGCGAGACTAGCGGGATCAGGCGCGACGATCAAGACGATGATCAAGATCGCCGCGAGGGGGAGATAAATAGGCAGCTAGGCGCACAATCTCAAGGATTCGTACAATCGACGCCGATCTCCTCCTCTGGACCTGAAACGACACCCGCAACAGAAACCTCACACCCCACTAGCCAAAAATCCCATCCCATTAACCCGAGTCATTAACCAAATCACCCTCACCACTACCCATCACCGTCTCCGAAACTCTAATCGTCACATCGGCGTTAGAGACCATCTCCACACCGTCTCCACCCACCAACACAGAACCTCTAACTGTCACATCGACATTAGAGGCCACCACCACATCTATACCACCCGTTACCCAAATCATCCTCGCCAAAACCATCACATCAACTGAACCACCTGAATCTCCACCACAACCATCCCCACAATCCACAAACTCCTCCGAAACAACACCCTCGCCACCACACAGCGACACTCCTCTCAACACCGACCCCAACGTAGCTCCCGAGGACGTCTACTGCGCACAGAACGAGATCGAAGCCTACATCTTCAACGATGAATGGCTGTACACACCCGTCGATGCAGTAGCAGCCAGGAAGCTGGTGGAAAACGCTCGACGTCTGCTGATGGAAGCCTCACTAACGCTGATCAACACAGCAGACAACGAGGACGGAGAGGAGTACGACGCTGAACCGGCCGAGCTTGAGGACATCCTGCAATTCCAAGCGCAGCAAACTGAGGCCCCTGCTGCTCAAACGGATGCACCCACGGTGGATATACCGGAAGCACCGTGGGAAAACAAAAAGATCACCGCACCGTTTCAAGAAGAGATCAGGAAGAGGATCTGGCGACGCAAGGAGCAGATCATCACCACCTTCGACGAGTATGAGCTGATGAACATCCAAAGTTGGAGCGAGAGAAAGAAGCAACTCTATCGATGGAGCCTTCTGTGCCACAAATGCACAAATAGGACGCTATCCGATGAGGAAAACATCGCTCAGGAAATGAGTCGGGCCCCCATCTGCAAAGTCACTGACCTCCGCCAAGAATCCAAAGGACCTGTCCATTACCCAGTATTCACGGTAATGAGGCAGGATGAGAGCTACTGTGAAGTCAGTGAGGCGGACTTCAAGTTTCTGCGCCTGGGCGACCTGTACAGCATGCTGGAATCCATGAAGCAGTTCAGACTCGTCCTCAGAAGTTCTGGACATCTCATACGTGCTGAACCGGTCACCATGGGATATGTGGCTATCAAACGCCACATGCTCCGACAGGTCAGATTTTTCGCCACCCATGATCTGCAGATGGCGGTGGAGCACAACCTAAAGAAGGTGAATCTGACTCGCCCATCTTTCAAGAACGCGGACGACTACCGAGAGGGCGATGTGATCGACGGAGACGATCCGGCGGTCGCCTACTCGAACTATAAGGGAAAGATGAGGATGCTGCGCTGCTCTGAAGTGGCAAAGTTCTCGGATGGAACGCTCACCATCATCCAAGACAAACTAATGAAGATCTGCCGCATACTTTCAGAAGAAGATCCCCTCTGCCGATCCAAGTTCGCGAAGCTCATTGACGCTATAGCTGATAGAATGGTTCTTCGAAGGAATCTCCGCGCCTTCGAGTTCAAGCTAGGGCTTCGCGAAACACTCACACGGTAATCCACCATCCCAACGCCCAAGATTCAAGACTCCCAACAATTGACACAAAGGGGGAGATTGTTAGGATATTTAATTGGTTGTGTCAATAGTTTAAGTCTTGGGATTAATTATGTAATTATCTTTAGCTTGGGCTTTGGACTAGATAGTAATTATTTTATTATTAGTGATTGGGCCTTAATATACCTAGGGTTAATGTGGTATATAAGGATTTACCAACTCACTTTGAAAGCTAATCAAAGATCAAAAGGCTTACTCTTATTTTCACACACTACACACACTCAAAGGTGAGAAACTCTCCCTTCTTCATTCCATTTAGCCTCTTTGATTCCTTGTTTGGTGCATTTCGGGACCAACAGTGAGGTAGGTGAAAACCACCTACGACACGTAAACGGTTGTGTGTATTATTATATGATACTTATGTGATTACGTTATCATATGATTATGTGAATCCCATGGATTACGTGCTTTATGTATTAAACATTTTTGTATATTACATGCCTGTCATGTGCACTACACTTGCATATCATGACTATGTGAGGAAGTCGTGTACCGTACGGAACGGTAACAAGAGGGATATCGACGAGTCGGGTAGAAAGAGGTGATTGCGCGGAAACAGTGGTACTGGGTAGTGTATACGAGTGGTGTAGAAAGAGTTTGTGACCAATACTGGTGGGTCTGCCTGGCGTATGCGACCAGTATATGCTACCAGTGGTCTGGTAGGTCTGCCTGGCGTAGACGACTAGTATTTGCTACCAGTATAGGTGAGGGACCTGGTAGGTCTGCCTGGCGTAAGCGACCAGTATATGCTACCAGTGGTCTGGTAGGGCAGCCTGGCGTAAGCGACCAGTATTTGCTACCAGTGAGACCCAGATGTGGAGTGATGAGGACCCGGTAGGTCTCCCTGGCGTATGCGACCAGTATATGCTACAAGTGGTCTGGTAGGTCTGCCTGGCGTAGACGACCAGTATTTGCTACCAGTGTGAGTTACCCGAGTGTGGATCGGGTGTGATATGACGTGATGTGATGTTTGAGAGTTTGTGGTTACGGCTGGTAGGTCGGCCTGGCGTATGCGACCAGTATATGCTACCAGTGGTCTGGTAGGGCAGTCTGGCGTAGACGACCAGTATTTGCTACCAGCGTGAGTTATCTGAGCGTGGTTCGGATGTGAGGTGATGTGATATGAGGTTGTGAGATATGTTAGTGTTGAGATGAGTAGAGACGAGTCGAGCGTGCATTTGTGAGGTGTTTGGGAATTGGGTCGAGCGCACGTTGCATATCATGCATATTTTCACCTACTGAGCGAGGAGCTCAGGGTTTACGTGTTGTAGGTACCGAGCCCGACGCTGATACGCGTCGCGGCTGAGGCGGGCTGACGGCGGTGCTCCACGGACTTTTGAGAGCAGGACTGTACATGGATGCGACCTGTGGAGCGACGTTAGGTTTTAAGCTTTTTGATATTTTGGGCTGCGGCCTGTGTAGTAATGACGATGTAGACGATGCTAGTTGTAATATATTTTATTTTGGAAAAAGTTTTTATTAGACGGGTCTTCTGCGACTTACGTTGCGAAAATCCGCCACGATTAGTATTAGAAAGTGTGGGTCGCCAATCGGGGCTGTAGATATATCTTGGGCTGGTTCAGAAACAGGAGCCGAACTGCTTGTGGCTTGGGGGTTCTACAGATTTTGGGACACTTGTCTGTTGGAGACAAGTGAACGGTTTCGGGTGGTGCTTGCACCGTTGGGTCAGGTTCGGCATCTTCGATCCTAGGTTTGACCCGGCTATTTCTGGCTCAGAGGCTTCGGTAGTTATTGCCTCAGGGACAGTTATTAGTGGTTGTTCGGTGACGGTTTCTTGAGGGGTTAGTTGGGGTTGTGGAGGGTCTGTTGATATTTCGGTGCTCTCTCTGAGAACTTCTCTCTCTCTCTCACTAATCCATGGGTTAGACTCAGGTGGGTTTTCCTGAGTCATGGGGTTGAGGACGTTGTATTTCTGGCAGTAGCAATCGACTTCATCAGGGCTAAGAAGTGTCAATAAGTCACGCGGAATGGGCATGGCTGAGCGCGAGTAATTCTCATCCGTCTTCCCCTTCCGAAGGTATCGCAGTTAGGTGGGGTGTGGTTTTTTTCGACTGGTCATGGTGGTATCCCCGGTGTTGTAGTCATAAAGTGGTGGATCATCAGTGAGAACCACCGGGGATAAGGTAAGTTCTGAGCCTTTGGCTTCTTCGATCGCTGGTGAAGTTGATCGTCCAGGTCCAATGTGACTAGCTTTGCATAGTCGTAATTTTTCCCGAACGCGATCCCGTGGAAGATGCGAAGGATTGTAACGTTGCATCTGTCCCAGCCTGAGTGCTTCGATGAGAAGCACTTGTTGACAAATGCAAAGAGCGTCCGCCAGGGATGAATCATTGATTGTTGAAAACGGGAGACAAACTCGTGTGACGAGTAGTAACCCATTTTTTTCCTATCCTCGATGAGCTCTTCCTCAGATGCCTTAGGTTCGTATTGAGGTTGAAGTGGCAGCCTGAGGATGCTTCGAATGAGTTCTCTGGTGATTGATATCGTCTCATTTGCAATATGGGCCTCGTAAAAGATGTTGTTGTCCTGAGCGGTTTTGGTCTTCATTGTGCCTTAGAATTGTTGAAGCTACATAGACAGTAGGGATATGGACGGAAGCTGAGAAAGCATATCAAGATGATGGTTCTTCAAAATGGACAGAAGGATCTCGTCCTGACACTTGAAGGTATTCAGGTCAAGTTGGAAGTTGTTGTCCTTTGTCGGTATCCATTTTGAGGTTGCGTAAACTAGATCCGATAGTGTCGTCATTTTTTTTTACATTTTTTTGTTTTTTTGACACCGGGAATTCCTGTTGAAACTGCAACACGAAAGAAAAACGTGATTAGAATATAGCATAGCGAATTCCTGGAATAGTGTGGGCTTTAACTAAAACTTGTTTTGTGAAGATAAGTCTCAGCGAAGTACTGTTTGGCCCATTTAAAGTTCAAGTCGGTTTTCAGAAAATTTTCAAAGTGTGGATTGCGGGTTGGTTTAAAAGGACTTTGCGAATTGATAAAATCAAAAAGTCTACTTGAGACACAAAACAGTTCGCGAATTGCAAATCGCGAACTCTGAGGTTCGCGGGTCAAGGATTCGTGGATTGACTTAAGTAAACGAAAAGCCCATTACTGTTTGGCCCAAGAAGTTGTCGAAATTTTATTAAGTGTAGTTCACAGGTTAGTTTTTTAAAAGAATTTCACGAATTGTATATCACGATCTCGGAGGTTTGCGGGTCTGTGAGAGTGAGAGTGAGAGTTCGCGAATTAAGTTCGCGAGTGCAACTTGCGAATGCTGAGGTTTGCGAAGCAGGAAAGTCAAAAAGTCAAACTCGCGAAGTAAAAGAGATTTGAACAAAACACAGAGTTCGCGAAACGTATGATTTTGCGGATTTGACGAAGACAAAATCAAACTAGACTCGCGAAAATATTTTCGGACCCGAGTTGCGTTTTGAAAAATCAAAAAGTATACTTTTCTTTCAATATGTTACGAACCTATTCACCTTTAAACAGAAATAATCGATTTTAAAGTCCAGATTTGAAGAAAATACTCCTTTTCAGTAAAATCCTCAAAGTAGAACACTCATTCTGACACTTAGACTAATTTCTTCAGGAATCAAACACGAAATCCCTGTTCTTCGAAGAATCGGCCCTGCAAATAAAATTAAAAACAGTAAGAAGAGTAAAACGAGTTGTTCCGTACCACAGAGAGGTTCGTGTGTGTGTGTAAGGATGATTTTGAGACGAAGATAGTATGGTTTGGGAAGATTGAAGAGATTCTTGATGAGAGAGCAACGATTTGAGAGAGCTTGGCGAGTTCAGAGTTCGTGAGATGAGAAAGGGGAAGTTCGCGAATTAGGATTAGGTTAAGTAAATCTTCGAGGGCCGAAGGCTTGAAATTGAGGTTGAAATTTGGGCCGCGAAATTTTGAGATAAAGGCCCACAGAGGATTCGCGAATCCAACGAAAATAGATTTGGAAGTGTAGTTCGCGAATTGGAGACTGTTATCGCGAACTAGGTATTTAAGATTTGACTGGTCAACATTTGAGAGGATTCGCGAACTGATATAAGAGTGACTTCGCAAAGTGGAGTTCGCGAATTAGGGATTTTAACGGAAGTGTATTTCGCGAAATATGTCTTAGTTCGCGAATTGAAGCTGAAAGGGCAAAGTGAACTTCGCGGGCCTGTGAATTTGGGACGCAAACTTGATTTGAAAGGCAAGTAATTGCAGTAGGTTAGCGAACTGAACAGGATAATTTGACGAGTTCGCGAACTCGGTTAAGAAACAGAGTTTGTGAAGTGAAATTAGCGAATAAAACGCTTTCAAAAGTTGAAATTAAGGGTAAGTGTCGATCAAATAAATTCAGGTTCACGAATCTCCCTTAAACTGATTAACTACGAAATTTTTTAACTGGTCAAAGACAAAGAATTTAATAATTAGCCTATAACAATCAATTTGATTCGATCAAACAACTTAATAAATACCAAATCGTCGAGTTTCTCAAGGTCGATTTTGCGTGAAGCAAAATCAGAATATCGACGAATAAATATAGCTTTCTTTCACGACGCTGATCTTTCAGGTAAAAAATTCGTCTGTATCATTGACTATTTTTGTCGGGACAATAATGATGTTATTGTTCAATTCGTGCCTATAATTAGACATGACTCTACCCTCACCATAACACCATAGATCAACAAATTACTCATCTTGTGTTTTCTTGTTTTCGCATTATTGTCACACCGATGAATTGGCAGAAGCAAGACGAAGAATTAAGGCCAAGGAACAGGCAGAGTTGAGGCGTATTTTGAGCACAATTTGAATATGCTTGCATTTGAATTTTTTCTTCTTTACTTCGTATTAGTCGCTTTACTCGGTATTCTGTTTTGGGTCCTTATAGGACGTACTAGCCTTTGAGAGTAATTTGCATATTATGAGTGTTTTATGTATTCTGAGAGTCTTACGTATTAATTTTGAGAGTGTTGTATGAATTTTGAGTCTTGCGTATTTGAGAGTATTCTTCGCATTTCGAAAAATTTATGAATCGTAAAAACTTACTCCCCCTCAATATTTGGATTTTTGAATAAAACTCCCCCTAAATAAAATGCCTCTTGAGTATCTTAAAAGATTAATAAATCACTTATTCCCCCTCGATGCATGGATATATCATGTCCCCCTAAATAAAATGCCTATCGAGATCTTAAAAGATTAATAAATCACTTACTCCCCCCTCGATGCATGGATATATCATTTCTCCCCCTCGATGTAGTGCCATCAGCATTGGCTCCAAATCGACTTATTTAAAATGAAAGAAATTTTTTTTTTTAAATAAACTAAAATCTAGAGCAAAGAAAAAAAATAACCAATCAAAGAACTACGCACAGAATTGAGAAATTACAAATGCAGAGCAGATAGACACGTAACGAACCGTAGCGAGGCATAATCGAAATTAGAGATTGAGATTCGGAAGCATGGTCGTATCGTCGATTTCATCCAATCTTCTCTTAATGTTCGTCCTGATCAGCTTGAGCGTCCCGTCACAGAACTTGTTGACCTCAGTCTTCATAATCACACGGGTATTCTTAGCAACTGGTTTGTAGTAGGTGATGGCCAAGACTGGTGTAATACCCGTAAAATCTAATACGAGATTTACAATATAATTAGCGGCATAACATCTTAATAAGAGATTTTCGCCGGCCGATTTGATTTCGCAAATGTGAGACAGCTCTCGTGCCGAAACTGATTTTCACAGGCCAACTAATATTACGGGACTGATTTTGTGAGAGAGGGATCGGGTTTCCCGCTAATTTTGAAATGAATTGATTTTAAATGGGAAGATTTTCGCAACTCAATAGTTTTCGAAATTAGTAGAAGAGGAAAACTAAAGTAATATATTAACTTTTTTGTCCAGCTCGACCACTATGGAGTTCGTCAGTAATTGCTTAAACTCCGCAAAACCTCGCGGTGTACCTAACCTAGGTGGCTTACTCCTCGTCATGATACTGTCGATGTTGTGCTAATAATAATAACAAAATTAATGTGTTAAACCAATCACTTGATACGTGCATATTATAAAGAAGAATGATGTATAAAACGTACCGCAACATGCGTCGCAATGAAGAGTGTCTCTGCTTTAGGGGCAAAGCGTCCTTTATAAAGTGTCGAAGATAGGTATTGGAACCACGTGTCGATTACATCGGACCTAGTAGGACTTCCTTTTATCATCGAGGCCAAATGAACACCCTTCTGCTCTACATTCCCCTCGTACCAAATGACCTTGCTGCATTTACAACAACCATTAGTTACTTGTCGATCATATTTCAACAACCGAAAAGAACTTACCAGAAATTGCCTAGGTCGATGTATCGGTGAACAAGTTCTCTTTCAGCAACAAATAGCGAACCCTTCCCGGCAAACTCTTTGCTAATTGTCAGGGAACTATCGAACATCGGAATCGTCTGGAACGCCTGATCGACTGCCTGACGGATATGACTCGTCTACTTCAACCGTTGCTGCTTTTTGGGAGCAGCGTTTTGGTTCCTTCGCTTCTTTATAGGCGGGGTCGTGCTTCCGGGTGGTGTCACGAAGTCCTCGTCCCTTTCTCGGTTTCTGTTGGCCCTTGTCCTGACGTTCTGAGCTATCGAGGGATCATCCGCACGAGCCGGTGTGCAAACCACCTCTTTACTCTTCCAAGCTACATATTGCTTGTACTCCGAATCCACCGTCGCAACAGAATACGACTTCAGTAACTTGGAAATCATGTCGTCTGTATCAACCTTCTCACTCTCCTCAGCCTTGTCATCATCAGACTTCTCATCAGCCTCATCAGCCTTATCAACTCGCTTCTCATCAGCCACACCATCATCCTCATCACCCTTCTCACTCTCATCATCCCTAGCAATATCTTCCTTCTCATTCGCATCAACCACCTGTTCATCGACCTTCTCATCGAACGTCACCTGCTCATCGACCTTCTCCTCGACCTTCTCATCGAACGTCACCTGCTCATCGACCGAAAAATGGGCGAGAGATTCGACCCACATAATATTCGGCTAAAATATTTTCGGCCTAACTTAATATGCCCCGATAAATAACATGTACCAAACTAACCTTCGAGCCCAAATAAAAGTAGCTAAATAATAATAATAATAAAAGGCCCAATAAATTTTAAGAAAATGGAAAATACTTTAAAGCCCAATCGTTAGCCCAAAAAAGGAGTCAAAGATATTTTCCCCCATTTTAAGGAGGTACACGCATGGTTCCCCATGCCCATGCTTAATCTATGCAAATAAAATAAAATAATAATCATTTTGCATCCCAAAAGTGGAGAACCTTGTCCAAGGGTATGCAAGTCACGTGGGGATCATCACCCCTCAAAATACCATAGAAATTCCAACCCCCACAACACACACAAAGAAACGAAACATTCAAGGAAAAAGTAGAAAGAATTCAAGACCAAAAGTGAAGGAAAACAAAGAGACTAGCAAGCTCGGGAGGATTTCGGCGAAACTTAACATCGTCCAAACAAAGGTTAGGAAGTAAGGTAGGTGGATTCTTCACCTACAACACATAAATAAGTTTAAAAATTTCGAAATTGGGTGTTTGGCTATCCAAATTCGAAAATAATGAACTTTGGTTTATATGATCTTAATGTTTTTTTTGGAATAATTCCGGTGTGTATATATATAAATGAATGAATGTACAATAATGGATGAGAGTTAACCCCTCACAAGCAACCAGTAACAGGCTACTGGATAAAGAGACCAATAACGAAAACCAAAAGGAAAACCAAGCCCATCAAACTACCATGCTACACGCCAAAGGCGCCGTATGGCAGCCCTTTGGAGTTCGAACTTAGGCGATGTCCCACTAAGTCGTAAGCAAACCATATCAAGAACAACCCCACCAGCCTGTCAGGGTTCGTGATGATCCCTTCCTTCCAGCGCTTGTTACGTTCCTGCCAAATATGGTAAACCAGCGAGGCCAAAATATGCCGATACGCCGCTGATATAAGATGTTGGCTTCACCATTTCGTCGCCGCCCAATGCCCTGGCTCCAATCCATATATGGCCAAGACCAACGGATACGCCGCCTAAGCAACCTAAGACTCTGGCGTGAGAAGTCACAGTCAAAGAACAAATGCTGAACCGTCTCGTAACGTAGCACATTGCAAAGAACACAGGCCGGTGTGCCCGCCCATTGAGCCACCCAAGGCTTATCCCTTGTGGACAAGCGATCACGTATACTCAGCCAGAGGATGAACTCGTGCCTTGGAACCTTAAGAGGTCCTCCGAATAGGGCCGCCCAGGGGACAGGTAGCCGATGAATGCGAAGGGCCTCCCAAATCAGTCGAGCGGATGGTTGGCCATCGATCGCCCCCCTCCATAGAATAATATCGCGTGTTGTCGGGTCTGGTCACGGAAAATAGCGACTAAACTCTATGTACTCGGTGGTCATCCTTCCAGGCCAGTTCCATCCATGAGCATCTATTACAGCACTCAGTCCGGGTCCCTACTGGAAGTCCCATCGCTAGCGGGCCTCTTGGGTAGCGGTCCAGTAAAGGCGCTTCCTGTAGCCAAGGGTCCTCCCATAACCATAAAGTCGAGCCATCACCGATCTTGAAAGAGATAAGAGGGAGGACGACAGTTCTCAGCTGCATAAGCTTCCTCCAGCTCCATGAGGTGTTGGGCGAGACAGGTACTGCCCAAATCGATCGTGCCTGCAACCGTGTGCTATACAACCAATCAACCACACTGAATCTGAGAAGTAATTACCCTCCACAGAAGCTGCACACGTAATGCCCTGTTCCGTCGCAATCGAACGAAGTCCCAGTCCCCCTTCAGATGTAGGGAGACAGATATCATCCGACGCGACCTTGGCCGAGGCACCACCCCACAAGAACTGCCTAAAACGCGACTCCAGGGCTCGTACAACACCCTTTGTCAAAAGAAAGACTCCCGACCAATAAATATGCAGCGCCTGAAGGACGGACTTTATCAGCTGTACCCTTCCAGCGTAGGACAAGGACTGGTTCAGCCAAGACCCCAGGCGTGTGTCAAGTCGCTGTAGCAGAGGTGAGCAATCTCCAAGTGTAAGTCGTGAAGCAATGAGAGGAACCCCCAAGTAGCGGACAGGTAGATGGCCCTCTCGAAAACCCATAATGGGCTGAAGTTGAGGCTTCAGACTCTCCACCCGTCGTGAAAGGTACATCTCACTCTTATCAGGGTTTGGGTATAGCCCTGATAGAGTAGAGAATGACGTCAATGCATTTTTAAGAACCCCCACCGAATTTGATCAGCATGACAGAATAAGAGGAGATCATCTGCAAAAACGAGCATAGACAAAAAATTGGCTTCACATCTCCAGTGGTAGCGGAACTGCGGCTCCACCTGTATTCGCTCCTCGACTATGCCATGAAGGACTTCCATAACCCGAGTGAATGGGGGAAATAGGGTCCCCCTATCGTAGTCCTCGCTTACCGGCGAAGAACCCCACCGATCGACCATTAATATTAATGGAGAAAGTTGGAGTAGTCACACAAGCCCTAATCCACTCGATATAAGTTGGGTAGCCCATTTCCTGAAGCGTGGCTAGTAAGAAGCTCCACTCGACCTTAACATAGGCCTTGGCAGGTCCACCTTGAGCATAGCCCTAGGCGGGCGACCCTTGCTCGTATATCCAAGGCATAATTCCTGGGCCATTAGTATATTGTCGCTGATACGCCTCCCAGGGATAAACGCCGTTTGCGAATTATGAACCAGATCACCCAAGGATGTCTTCAGCCGGTTTGCCAAAACCTTCGAAATTACCTTGATATTTGCTTGATATCATGTGCTATGTTTCGAACCCAACA
Source organism: Craterostigma plantagineum (assembly GCA_027422505.1). Classification (NCBI taxonomy): domain Eukaryota; kingdom Viridiplantae; phylum Streptophyta; class Magnoliopsida; order Lamiales; family Linderniaceae; genus Craterostigma; species Craterostigma plantagineum. The sequence continues at coordinate 256,515 of JAPQWV010000319.1, read as the reverse complement.
TATGGGTTTTAGGTGGAAGATACATGTTTTGCATGATTTATATGCTTAGGGAGTGAATTCGAGTATTATGAGCAAGAATCGAGTAGATTGACTTAGTTTCGGGCGATTTAGGATTTATTGAATATTTGAAGGAACGTCTAGCACAATCGGGAGAGCCTTAGTGAAAATTTGGTGTTTACAATATTAGCATTATGTAGAATCAGGCGAAACTTTGTATCGGGCGAATCTGATTGAACACTTCGCAAATCGAGCGAAATGAGTAGAAGCGATCGAGCGAGGACACGTGTCGAATGGAACCAAAATCGGGCTTTTCCAATCGAATTTCTGAATCGGCAATTCCAATCGGATTTCCGAATCGGGCGATTCCAATCGAGTCCCAAATCGGGCGATTTCTGCCAAATCTTAGTTTCGGGCGAAAGTGATATTACTGTTTCCTTCCCAAAATCGGGCGACTCTAGCCAATTTAAGAAATCTGGCGATTCCTCAAATCACCGAACTTATTAAAAAATCGGGCGATTCCTCAAAATCATCGAGATGATCCCTGAATCGGGCGATACCGAAATTAAATTGATCGATCCTCTAAAACCTAAATTGATCGACCAACTTCGAGCGGTGACTATCCCTACACGTTGACCAATTGGGTTAGTTAGGGCTTTAGTTCAATATAGGCCCGTTCCTACACTTAGTCCATTTTGGGCGATAGAGCTAGATGACTTGGGGACGTTAGGACGATATGACCCGTAATTATAGTTATTATGTGAGTTAGTATTTTACGCATTGCATATCACGGCACGTCATGACATGTGGATGGGGAGATGATGACTGCGTTGGTGGTGACACATACCCTACGAGGGGTCGTGTGAGGGGGGTAAAATGAGATGATAGTGAGGATGAGGTTAGACTCGCAGGGCACCTGGTGGGAGACAGGCGTGATCGATCTGTCTACTCAGATGTGAGCAGCCTGAGGTGTAAACCACCTTACATTTTGCTCAGGGACGGCAGACAGGCGTGATCGATCTGTCTACCCGGGGAGAGCGTGGTAGCGCAACCCGGGGTGCAAAACCGTCGAGTGGAATTTCGGATTTTGGTGCGGAGCGACATGGTAGGAGGACATTGGCGTGATCGTTCAGTGCACTACCAGTGTAGGCTGTCACGAGACTTGGGAGTACCTACCCATTAGTCTTTTGCACGCGGGGTGTCGAGTCTAACCTAGGGCCCTGATATTGAGATAGAGTAGAGTGTGAAACGAGCGTGCATTGCATTATATCATGCGGTGAGGTGTCGGGACTGGGGTGAGTGCACACTGCATCTGCATGAATTCACCTACTGAGCACATCGCTCAGACCTTTATGTGTTGTAGGTCATGATGAGTCCGACGTCGGCGAACGTCAGGACTAGGTTAGCGGCTGGTGGCGGTGACTCCACGGGCTTTTGAGGGCGAGAGCGGTACATGGATGCGACCTGTGGAGCGGCTTTAGATATTTTGAATTTTTGGGCTTCGGCCCGTGTAAAGATACCTTTTGTAGAACAATATATTTATGATATGTATATGTTTTTATCTAAAAGTTTTTATTAAATGGGCTTTCCGCGGCTTTCGCAACGGAAATCCGCCAACTATTTCAGTTAGAAAAGTAGGGTCGTTACAATCATCCTTTCAAGAAGAGTGCTACTTGCTTTGCATACTATATATTTCATTTTCTTCAATTCCAACATAATCTCCACGAAAATCACAACCTAAACTAGTATATTTAATCTAAAACTTCGTAAATTCATATATTTTAGTGATGTAGCGTGTTTACAATATAAAATTTGAAAATCATTAAGTTAACTAATTAAATGTTAAATGGTTATTTTGACTATGTATTATGTTACTCGTGTTGTGTTTTCTTGTTACCTACTTATCAGTTTCTCTTTTTTCTCCTCTTCAATTGTTTCTGATCAGTGTTAAACTGTTACTGCAGGAAATCAGTAAACACCATAGGGTTTACGTTTAAGAATAATTGAAGATGTCATTAATTTTGTTGAATCATTTATATTAGGTCGACCATGTGGATTATAATAAACAACTAATAGTTTATATCCGCAACGTTTGAGTAAGTAGAATCGATTTCTTAAGAGCATGATCATCTTTTCAAGAAGAGTGCTACTTGTTTTCCATACTATATACTTCAACTTCTTCATTGCCAACATAATCTCCACGAAAATCACAACCTAAACTGGTATATTTAATCTAAAACTTCGTATTTTATATATTTTACTGAATGTAGCGTGTTTGCAATATAAACATTGAAAATCATAAAGTAAACTAAGTACATATTAAATTGTTATTTTGATTATGTATTCTGTTACTCGAGTTGTGTTCCCTTGTTACCTACATATCATTTTCTGTATTTTTCTCCTGTTTAATTGTTTCTAATCAGTGTTAAACTGTTACTGCAGGAAATTAGTAAATAACATAGGGCTTTACCAGAATCATGCATACATTTTCAGCAACAGAAGCGAAGTTTGTTCAAAAGAAACATCTTATACATAAGTATCATATACACATAACACCAAATTGAAACATCCTCGTCGTCGCTGCTCGTCTTCAATTTCTTCGATTAATTTGGGGGTTATCGATTTGGTATTAGCGAAAAGAACTTAAAGAATAAAAGTTAAGTTAGATATTCACAGGAATTTGAATCAAGGTCATTTGAATTCTAGATCGAAAGTTATACTACAAAAGGTCTAGGTTGCCATTTTTGGGCAATGCAGAATGCATAGTGTTACCCAGATGCATATACCCAGATTGCATGAACTGTTACCCAGAATGCATAAATTGTTACCCAGAATGCATAAAGTGTTACTCGGAATGCATAAATTGTTACCGTGAATGCATAAATTGTTACTTAGCGAGCGTTTTATTAGCAAAAGCTTCAATCGCGGGCCGCGTCAATTTTCTTCGCGATTAACATCAATATTTTCATTGATTATTAAGACCCACGATCAATTTCACCTTATTCAGTCATTAAAGTCCAGATTTTCCTTGTTTCAACGAGATTTTCGAATTACTTTTAATACATTATTCCATTCTAAACTTCAAAAAATTTCATTGATTACTGACACCCATGGGAAATTATCATCGATTTAACCTTATTCGGTCATTAACGTCGAGATTGAGCCGGCTTTTAGATCGTCAATTTTGGTCTTCGTTGAACGTGGGTTGTGCATTCATCGTTTGGAAGAGTCTTAGTTGTTACCCAGAATACATAAATTGTTACCCAGTATGCATGAACTGTTACCCAGAATGCATAAAGCATTACCCAAAATGCAACGTGGTTTGTGTATTCATCCTTTGGAAGAGTCTTAGTGTTACCCAGAATACATAAATTGATACCCAGTATGCATGAACTGTTACCAGAATGCATAAAGCATTACCCGAAATGCATAAAATGTTACCCAGAATGCATAAATTGTACCCATAATGCATAAATTGTTACTTAGCGAGCGTTTTATTAGAAAAAGCTTCAATCATGGGCCGCGTCAAATTTCTTCGCGATTAACATCAATATTTTAATTGAATATGAAGACCCACGACCAATTTCACCTTATCATGGGAAATTATCATCGATTTAACCTTATTCGGTCATTAACGTCGAGATTGAACCGGCTTTTAGATCGTAAATTTTGGTCTTCGTTGAACGTGGTTTGTGCATTCATCGTTTGGAAGAGACGATGGCATATGGGTGTAAATTCGGCAAATATGAAGGATAAAAAGGTCATTTACAATGTGATTGTTCCTTAAAACTAACATTTTCAGTAAATAGGTCCTTGAGCCTAAATGAAACTACAAAAGGGCCTGAAACATATTGAAAATATCATAATAGGGACTGAACCCTAATTTACCCTTCAACATATCCAATAAATGCCCGCGTCTACTCAGATTGGGGTTGTCATGTCAAAAATCTAGCCTAACATTTCAAGTAGATATAAAACCCCACGAAATAATCCATGTTTTATATATTATATATTCATGCTATCTCTAACACGTATAAATCATTTCCATAGACCTCACCGACTGAGAATTGTTGGAACTCTCCAAGTACTTTTATTGCACCACACGCATATTTGTCTTTTGTCTTCTCATACGTGACAGCCATTACATATCCCTATTCCCTGGACATATACCACTTGCGACCCAACTCAAATAAGCTCAAAACTTACAAAATCACAAGATGAATAATCTCAAGAACATTCCTCTCTTTACCAAACAAGAACTTTGTCTATTCGAACAATCCGATGATAACATGCTTAATCGATGGTCACTAGGTCAGCTTCTTAGTTCCTAGGATCACGATAACAATACTCAAACCGTAAGTAACAATATGATTACATGCTCTTCATCAGCACTTGGTCATGATTTGCCAGAAAAGCCTCCTATTCTTGAGGGAATAGCCGATGTTGTTGGCTTGAACGTTCTCTTCGGAGGCAAATACAAGGAGAGTAACAACTCTAGCAGTGATTGCGAAACAAAATCTACCATGGAATCTGCAAGTGAAGAGACCTTTGCTTATTACAATAGTGGCCATGATCAGCCCATAAAGAAGAAAGAGCAGCACTAGTTACAGGGGTGTCAGAAAGAGACCATGGGGAAGATGATCGGCGAAGATTCGCGACTGCATAGGGCGGTGCCTAACGAGTTTGTGATAAATGATTGAGAAAAGACACCGAAAATTAACGTGGTTCGGATCTGAATATCCTACATCCACGGGCAATCAACCAATTTTACTATTGATGAACAGATTTACAAGAAAGATGAAGAGCTAGACTAAGAACAGCTCTACTGATCGACTCGATTCTTAACAGAAGGAACAATGAATATCGCGCGTGCATTAGTACTGTGAAGGAGGCTAATTTAAATCCTAAAAATAAGATAAAACACTGAAATACCCCCACTTAACCGATTTAACCAACACTCGATTGAAAGAGGAAAATGCGTCTTTATAAGTGAAAGCGCTTCTCTCTTCAGCTCAAGTCGACCTTATGCAACAGTCTCAGTTCTTGCACAACATAGCTGCTGCTCCATGTTGCTTCCTCTACTGCAATCTTCTTCACTTGGTTCAGGGCTTTTATTCAACACCCCCCGCAAGATGGATGGTGTAAATTCCTCACAGACATCTTGACCAACAACCTTTGCAGAATAGGTGCAGTAAGGGGCTTTGTAAGGAGATCTGCAAGCTGCAATTCTGATTTTACAGGCAAGAGTTTAATGCTGCCATTCATCACATGATGCCTGATAAAATGGCAATCAATCTTTATATGCTTGGTTCTCTCATGAAACTTAGGATTAGAAGCTAGATATAACGCAAATAGGTTGTCACAATAGATCACAGGTGTGTGTAGAATGCTCAAATTCAACTCGGACAGCAAGCATCTTATCCAAAGCACTTCCGATACAACTGAGCCGAGTGCTCGGTATTCTGACTCAGTTGAGGACCTTGCCACCGTTGTTTGCTTCTTAGCTTTCCAAGTGATTAGAGAACTGGCCAAGAAGGTGCAAAAGCCTATGACTGACTTTCGAGAATCCTTGCATGCTGCCCAATCCGCATCAGAAAAAGCCTTGATGTCGAAATCATTCTCTGCTGCAAAGAACAGGCCTTGACCAGGAGTGCCCTTCAGGTACCTCAATAGGTGATGTGCAGCTGCAAGATGAGTAGTTCTTGGGGCTCCAATAAATTGGCTAAGTCTATGTACAGTGAAGGAAATGTCTGGTCTCGTGAGGGTGAGGTAAAGCAACCTACCAATTAGTATTCTATAGTGAAAAGGGTTCTGCAACAGCTCACCATCGTCTGCAGCTAGTTTATCACCCGGGCTCATGGGTGTATTAAGTGGCTTTGAATCCATATAACCAGTATCCCCAAGAAGCTGCAGAGCATACTGTCTCTGTGACATATAAATCCCATCTGTGTTCCTGACAATTTCAACCCCAAGGAAAAACTTTAACTCCCCCAAATCCTTTATCCTAAACTGAGACTTAAGGAACTCTCTCGTCTGATTTATTTCCTTTGGTGAAGGTCCTGCAAGGATGATATCATCCACGTAGACTAAAAGAACCACCATGTCTTGTCCCTTTCCTTTTCTAAACAATGTATGGTCTGACTCCAATTGTGTGAACCCGAACATTTTACAGCTTCTGTAAATCTTTGATTCCATTGTCGAGAGGACTGTTTCAGTCCATAGATAGATTTGTGGAGTTTGCAAACTGTCTTCTTCCTTGTGAATCCTTCATACTCATCATAAAATCCTTGAGAGAGCTCCATGTAGACTTCTTCCTTTAAGTCCCCGTTCAAGAACGCATTATTAACATCGATCTGAACTAATTCCCACTGCAGTTTGGCTGCCAACGAGAGAATAATCTTGATGGTATTGGGTTTAGCCACCGGAGCAAACGTGTCTATGTAATCCACACCTTCTCTCTGGTTATATCCCTTAGCCACTAAGCGGGCTTTGTACTTCTCGATCTTGACATTAGAATCATACTTTAGCTTATATACCCATCTGTTACCTATGGCTGTTTTCCCTTCTGGTAATGTAACCAGTGACCAAGTGTTGTTCTCTTCAAGGGCCCTCAGCTCCTCCTCCATGGCAAGCTGCCACTCATGAGATTGTGTTGCCTGGGCATAGCTCCTAGGCTCGGCTGTAGTAGATATGGTTTTGATGAACCCGAGATAATTGTCAGAGAACCTTCTTGACACATTTGAGATGGGTACAGAGGCTTCTTTTGCTTGAAGCCATTACAATGATATTCCGGAAGATATGCAGGTCTCTAGGACACTCTCCCTGATCTCGTGTGCAACTCAGCATCAGCTTGCTGAGCGCCTCCCTGATTGGCTTCTTGAGGATCTCCACCACTGTGGCACACATCATCAGGCTGAGCTTCAGGGACATCTTGCTCATAAGTTCCCAGGGCATCACCATGACTGACTTCATGGGTGTCAGGCATTCTTTCCCCTGAGTAAGGTCTGGGAAGAACCAAGGAGCTGAAAGGGTCCTCCCTCACTGATTTAGAATCTATCTTGAAAGGAAAGGTGTCCACCTTAAACACAACATCTCTAGAGACAAAAATCTGCCGAGTGCTCAAGTCCATGACTTTATGCCCTTTCATCCCACTTGGATAGCCAATAAAAACACATTCACGAGCCCTGGGGTCAAATTTTCTTCTACCTGCAGCTAAAGTAGAGCAAAAACAGAGGCAACCAAACACAAGCAAGTAGCTATAATCCATAGGTTTTTGGTATAACAGATCATATGGGCTCTTGTTATCTAGACCAGGTGAAGGAATCCTATTGATCAAGTAGGCTGCAGTTAAGGCACACTCGGACCAATATTCAATGGGAATGTTAGACTAGAAATAAAGGGCTCGAGCAACATTTAAAAGGTGTTGATGTTTTCTTTGAACTACGGAGTTTTGTTGAGGCGTTTGTAGGCACGAGAGATGGTGTATGATCCCTTTGTCCCTAAACAGATTTACTAAGTTAAACTCCCTAGCATTGTCACTCCTTACTACTTTAACATCGCAGCCAAACTGCACTCTCACCAGGTTCAAGAAATAACTCATAACAGCATGCACTTCTGACTTTTGCCTAATCATGAAAAGCCACGTAAACCTAGAATAATTATCTACTATAGTAACAAAGTATTGATGTTGAAGGTGTGATGGCACATGGAAGGGTCCCCATACATCACAGTGGACCAAATCAAAGATAGAGCAAACTATCTTATTTTCATTAGGGAAAAGGTTCCTTCTCTATTCAAAAAAAAAGGTTCCTTCTCTGTTTAGAAACTGGACAAATTTTACAGAATGGCTCATGAGAGTTATTAACTTAACTTCAATCTATGTTTCAGCACATCTAGGACTTTATTTGAAGGGTGCCCTAGTCTACCATGCCAAGGAACAGCCATCATTCTATTCACCACAACCGAGTTATCAGCTGATGCTCCTAAGGCATTATCTGTCCTTAACAAGTAGAGTCCATCCACCTCACTACCCTTGCCAATCACTTGGAATGTAGGGTCCTGTATCAGAAAACCATCAGCTTGAAAAATGAAACTACAGCTTATGTCCTTTACCAAAGAACTAACAGAGATGAGATTGAAATTAAACTGTGGTACATAAAGCACATTCATTAAGGTAGTGTACTGATTTACTGTGAAAGAACCTGCCGGGTTAACTCTAATGGCGGTGTTATTGGGTAGGATGCCCTAGACTAACTAATATCATGTAGATCATGCAAGAGTTCTTTATTTCCACACACGTGTTTAGTTGCTCCTCAATCAAGGAGCCAAACCAGATGGTTGTTCACATTTGGCAAGTTGAAGGATAAGACCATACATGCTCCTCCCTCTACCTCTTATTCTCAGCGCAATCAGAGGAGTTACCAGTTTGATTGATTAGAGTCTTCAAACTTTGCAGCTGGAAAGGTGTAAGTTGCAGTTGCACAAGTCCATCTCCCTGGCAGACAGAACTAGTCCTGAGCTGATGGACAGGCTGGTTTGCCTGAAGGCCATGCTGTGGCCCTTTGACACCTTCTGCTATGACTTGATTCACCTTGGCACCTCTGTACTTGGGATTTTGCTTAAAACCCGGGGGATACCCGTGAAGCTGGTAGCAAGACTCAACAATGTGGCCTTTCTTGCCACAGTGTGTGCAGACAGGTCTAGCAGAATGCTTCCTATTGATAAACCCTCTCTTTGCTCCATCTTGATCATTCTTGGCCGTCATCATGGCCATATTGTTTGTATGATCATCAGTGACCCTTGCATAGCCTGGTGCAATAGTTCTCTGTTTTTCCTCTTGCACAATGAGGGAGAAAACTTTGTTGATGGTAGTAGGTTTAGGGTCCATCAAGAGGATCTGTCCTCTCACCTGTGAATATGTATCATTAAGGCCCATGAGAAAAGTAAGGACATACTCCTCGTCCAAGAAAGTTCTGATGCCATTGATCCCCCACAAGAACATTGACAGGGAGGTCTGTAACTAGCGAGTTCATCCCACGGGCATGTGAATATGTATCATTTTCAGTCTAGTAAAGTATCATGTAACAGTACTCGAGCCTTGGGCAAGATTCATCAGGTCCGTCTTCAATTGGAAAATCCTCGGTTGTTAGATTGACCGAATCTCTCTTGCAAGTCAGTCCAGACTTCCCTCGCCGAGGAGCTGTAGAGGATACTTGCAGATATCTCTTTATTCACAGCGTTGAAGGGATTTTTGCGTTGACTTTCATTGACTTCTCTCTCTAGCGAACTCCCTCTCCAAACCTTAATACCTTTCACCTTCCTTCACCTTCCATCACCACCAGCCACCACCAGCCACTGCTCCGCCGTGCCCTGATCGCCGCCGGTCGCTCCCCCACCCTCCATCGCCGGGCCCAAACGGCGATGGGAGGGTTTTAACCTCATCTCTCATATCCCTTCTCCCTTGTGACCTTTCATATTCCCACACCATTTTTTGTTTTCGTTTCTCCATGGATGCTTCGGACTTTTTGGATTCTCTTGGACCTGTGCCGGATTATGGACATATTAGGAACAACGTGGCTGACTTTGATGCTCGATTCAACGTGGCGGCTTTTGAAGCGACGGTATGCCGTGTCATGGGAGCTTCGACCAAAAGTGGAACGGATGCAAGCCGCTCTGCCCCGTCGTTAACTACACCTGCTCATGTCTGGTCTGGACCTGCGCGACCTACACCCTCCAATAACCCACGGCCTTGGATACCGAGTCGATGGGAACGCCGACTAACAAGTATGACTATGCCACTTCGGGATGCCCGCCATGAGAGCCGATTTCCAATGCGGCAGGGCACGCCTCCTCCGCCATCTAATGGTGCTCCGATCATTGAGGACGATTCTGATGAAGAGCAGCCCCCTCAGACGACGGACCATGCTCTGGGCAGATCGCTGATAGGCCCTAATGGGCCTAGGGTTTCTACGGATGGGCCTCGGGTTCCCACCTTCGCCGGAGTGCCGCCATCACTGAGCGGGCCTAGGGTTTCAGTAAGCACCACACCACATGTTTCTTCCCATGCCGGGTATGAGTCGTCGGAAATGACTCCTAATATACCGGGGGCTTCCTTTGCGGCGGTGGTTCAAGGTGATAAAGGTGATCGACATCTTACTCGCCGAAAGCAGCCGATTCAGTTTGCTCTAATGTATACCGCACCAACGGTGATTGATGGTGTGGCTGGGCTCAACCTTCCTGGGAAGTTGCCCGCAAAGGCTTGGCGAGATGGGATCACACACTTGTCGGGTATTTCTTAGGAAAAAGGCCTTATTTCCCCCACATTGAACGCTTTGCTCGGTTTATTTGGTCTGGTCTCCTGGAAGTTCGTTCAACGATTAACGTTTTCTTCATGTTTCGGTTTGACACGGAGGCCGCTTCAACATCGGCTCTTGAGGGGGGGTCCTTGGCTCATGCAAGGCCAACCCCTTTTCCTCGAAGCATGGCGCCCGGGCATGTCTTTCGATAAAAAGCAACACCAATCGATCCCTTTATGGCTCAAACTTAAGAATGTGCCATCGGCGTTATGGACACGGGAAGGCCTTGGCATTGTGGCAAGTGTCCTTGGAAAGCCTCTCTTGACGTTACGACAGCCAAGATGGAACGACTGGAGTTTGCGAGAGTTTGTGTTGACATCTCCTTGAAGGCCCCCTACGTTGAGTCCTTCAATGTCAGAATTCCCACCAAGGATGGTGGCTTTGCGGGCGTCATTACAGTCCACGCTGATTATGAATGGCGGCCAAAGAAGTGTACCTCGTGTGACTCTTGGCTCCACGGTGTTGGAGGCTGCCCGAAAAACCAGCCCATGCAGCAACATAAGAGATCATCTACCGTACGCTTAACTGAACCTACCAAGAATGTTCGACCACCTAAAAATGCACGAGCTAGTCGTGTGGAAGATAAGGGCAAAACCAAGGTGACGGAAGAGACAACCTCTGTCGCGCTAATTGTGGCAGGCAGCTCCCATAGAGGTCCACGCCGAACTAACACAGAACAAGCTTCGACCAGTGTAGCCGTGCACCAATCCCCCACCTTCGTGGAACATAACCAGTTTGAGGCCCTAGCTGACCTTGACGAGAGCTTTGTTTTGACTAAGGGTCCTATAGCAGCCCTTTCCGATGTTTACCCATGATCCCAGTCGCCTCATGGAGTGTACGTGGTCTAAATAGGTTAGATCACAGATGGGCGGTGGGGGAGTTAATAACAAAGTACAAAATTTGGATTATTGGGCTGATTGAAACAAGGGTTGCCGAACAGAATGCTGAAGCGCTGGCTACCTCGATTCGTCAATGGAACTGGTTCTATGACTATGGCGATGGCCCGACGTCTCGTATCTGGGTAGGTTGGGACTCGAGGAGCCTTGGTGTCACTATTGAGGCTTACTCTAACCAGGTGGTCCATTGCAAGATCTATGTGTTAGAGGAACGAATGGAATTCTATGCCTCCTTCGTTTATGGCCACGACACGCGGGCGGAACGATGTGCACTATGGGCTGATCTTATGGTGAAGTCACGCGATCGGGCTAACCTACCGTGGATAGTACTTGGTGACTTTAATGCTATCATCGACAGCTCTGAGGCACGGGGAGGTGCCCCTACGGGGGGCTTCCGTGACTTGGCTGCTTGCTTTACGAACTCGGAGCTTGCTAATCTGCCACGAATCGGATCATTCTACACGTGGTATAATCAGCAAAGCGGTACCTCCGGTATTTGGCGCAGACTAGACAGAATTGTGGGCAACCCGGCATGGTTTGCTCGCTTTGGAGACCTGGCTTACCGTTGCACCACTCCGGCCACGTCGGACCATTCCCCACTTGTTTTGGAAGGCGTGAATCCGCAGCGTGCAAAGGGGGATAGTTTTCGGTTTGACAACTACTTGGCGCAAGACCCTCGATTCCTTCCCTAGTGGAGAATGCGTGGTCTCATTCCATTAGTGGGTACCCCATGTTCTCCGTTGTGCGAAGGCTAAAGAATATCAAAATGGCTCTTAGAAACTTAAGGCGGAATAAGGGCGATCTTAACCGTAATGTGCTCGAGGCGCGACGTTTTCTCGACATAGCTCAAGAACTTGTTGCTCAACATCCCTTCGAACCTCACCTCCTCATTCTAGAGAAACGGCGTCGCTTTGTCTATGCTAGGGCGGTTGAAACGGAACATTCAGCCATGGCTCAACGTGCGAAGGTTGCATGGTTAAAGGATGGAGACCAATGCACGGCGTACTTCTTCAAGAAAGTTGCTACTCGAAGGGCCATGAATCGTATCTTCTCCCTTGAGAACGAAGCTGGGGAAACATTTGATGGCGACGACCAAGTGTGGGCTGAACTGCTTCGTTACTACATGGACCTCCTCGGGCAATCTGGAAGGCAAACTCCACTCTCTCTACCTGATATTGCCCCGTTTATTGCGAGGAAACTTAGTACTAGCAATGCGGCCAAGCTAATCGAGCCAATTACGGGTAGAGAAATAAAGGCGGCGGTATTCTCCATTGGTGATAACAAATCACCGGGCCTGGATGGCTTCTCGGCTGCCTTCTACAAACACGCATGGGACATTATTGGTACGGATATTACGCATGCCGTTCAGGACTTTTTTCGTACAGGGTTCCTCTTGGGGCAGATCAATTCCACTCTCATCACCCTTATCCCCAAATGTGACAACCCGCGCATGGCAAAGGATTTCAGGCCGATATCGTGCTGCAACGTCCTGTACAAGATCATCTTGAAGGTCTTAGCTAATCGCATTCGTGGCTGCTTGGGATCCCTGGTGCATCCGACACAGACTGCTTTTATTCCAGGAAGACGTATTTCGGATAATATCCTCCTTGCACAGGAGATTTGCCATGGGTATAATAGCGCTGGGCTGCCCGAGCGGGTGGCTTTCAAAGTGGACTTAGCTAAGGCTTACGATAAAGTGGAGTGGGATTTCCTATTACTGACTCTTGAGGCGCTCCACTTCCCGACGACCTTTATCGGTTGGATCCGTGCTTGCCTCACTACGCCTTGCTTCTCCATTAATATTAATGGACGGCCTGAAGGTTTTTTCAGGGGAAGGCGTGGGCTACGGCAGGGCGATCCTATCTCCCCGTACTTGTTCACCTTGGTGATGGAGGTCCTTCACGGCATCATCAAAGAACAAATTCGTACGTGCGACTCTTTTCGCTTTCATTGGAGGTGTGAGCCGACCGAGCTATTTATGCTCACGTTTGCTGACGACTTGTTTATATTCTCGCATGCTGACGCCGCTTCGGTTGGAGTTTTTAAGACCAGCCTGGACCTATTTGTGTCACGACCCGTCGTCCCGCCCTCGTATTCCGTTCTAATTCTAAGTGTTAATGCTTTGTTATTGTGCGTATACGTAAAAATGCGAATAAAATTTTTCATTTTAAAACGTGCATGCGGAAGTCTTATATACATGTCAAAAGAATATTTGTAACTCGTTCTTCGAATCGTCTAAATCATGTCTACACAAAATACAAGTGTATGTGTGTGCAGCCAAAAGCTCCCTATGCGCCCGGCCTTCACAGGTCGTCATCCATACACACACTCCCACCTCAAAAGCAGCCGGATAGCTTCAAAAGATCGGCCTCGCGTAATGGTCGGATCACGTACCGTGATCGTCAGTACCTACAATACGTAACATAAAGAATGAGCCACTGAGGCTCAGTAAGCAGAAATTATGCATGTATGCACGTGTCCTAACGATCGACAATCCACGTCGTCGTTTTCTAATGCTCATACTCTCCTTCTCATTTTCTTGACCTTTCTCTGACTCATGCTTATTTTCTTCTACTCTTACTTCGTACGGGCCCTCGGCTTTCTATCCCACTATGCGCCATTTCATAGAGATCTCATATGTGGAGGTTCTCACACTAGAAGGTCACCCGAAGGAATCTTCCCTTACTCAATGTGGCCTCCACGCGGACGCTTCTCACTGGTAGCCAACACCGAGGCCACTAACCGCGGAGGTCACCCGAAGGAATCTTCCCTCCCGGTTAGTGCTTTACGCACTAGAAGGTCACCCGCAGGAATCTTCCCTTACTCAGTGCGTGCCCCGGGCCGCCTCCTCCAAGTTGCATCTCCCGCATACGGGGTATTCCCCCAGCCTCTTGTACAGGCCTTATGGCTTCTTTTGCCATGGCTGCATAGGGGAGCCGTGACTCTTCATTGAGTCGACACAAACGCCAATATCGGCGAGTATACATCGCACACAGGCGATCTTACACACGCTCTTACCTCACATCTTACGTACTACTAATGCGTGCAAGTGCTCATGTCATGCTCATGTAAATATGCAGATCATACTATCATGCGTATAACATAACTTTGTCGTAACATGCACGTTCTACGTAAAATACACGAGCACGTAAGTTCACATAATCAGACGCAGGCAAGTTACGTATCGTAGTTGGATTTCTACTTACTTGTCGTCCAAGCGAAATTAGTATTTTCCACGTTTGCTCCTAATGTACGACCTTTAAGCATAAAAGGGTTATGACGTTAGTACTTTCGCTTTCCTCGGCTAATTCGTCGAAATAATAATTTTCGTCATACTTAGTTATTTAGACTTCGTATAATTTCCCTAGACCTCACGTCTCTCGATTTGCCTTTTTGAATTTCCCAAGTCAGTCGATCTCTTCTTCATATTATATTTAAGTAAAGTTCTCGGGTCCCTACGAATTCAAAATCGTGCCATGTGCTTCGACATTTTAAATAAAATGTCGGTATACACTTTAACATGATCTTCGACATTTCTTATATTAAATGTCGATACGGGAAGCAAATCTTCGAACTTCATTTCGATATTTTCACAAAGATTTCGACAATTGAGTTATTTGAGGATCTCGACATATTTCCTAGCAAGGTTCGACGTTTCTCCTTAACCCTTCGTCATTTTGAGGGTTTCGATATTTATCGACGTTTCTCCTTAACCCTTCGTCATTTTGAGGGTTTCGATATTTATCATGGGCTCTCGACATTTTGTATCACTTTCTTTGAATTCGACGTTTTGAGCTATTTAAAGATATCGACACTTCCTGCTAAATCTCGACATTTTTGACTCGACATTTTTTCTAACATTTCGACATTTATACAACGGAAATGTCGACATGCATCTCAATCTAACCCTCGACATTTACCATCTGTTTCGACATTTATGATTAGAGATGTCGACATGAAACCCGCATGGATCTCGACATTTATAAAATGTCGAGATATATTACGTCGACATTTTTATCTTGGCATTCTTAGCTCGACTTTTAACTTGATCTATCGACATTGTATAAATCTCGATATCCTAGGCCTCGACATTTTTCTTTGGTTCTTCGACATTTTTTTTTGTGTATGAACTCGACATTTATTCCAATTAGAGGTCTCGACATCAAATGAAACTCGACATCTTATCTTCACATTTCGACATTTTACATTTCGACATTTGTACAATGGAAATCTCGATATATATATATTAAGTCGACATCTTATCTATTACTCGACATTATATTTCGACATTTGAATTAGAAAATGTCGTCATGCATTTCACATGAGCCTCGACATTTATCATTTGTTTCGACATTTTTAGCTTCAACATCTCGACATTTTATACTCAATTCCACTCGATATTGAGCTTGACTTTAATGTCGACATTTATCTCGACATTTCATCTATATCATTCGACATTTATCATCATCTTCATTTTTCGTCGTTCATCATCCCATTGAAACACGATTCTAGCTTATTCTACCCAACATTTAGCTAAGCTCAAGGGAGTCTCTAGCTTATGGATTTTCGTCCAAGGTTAGGGCTTTTTGCCGTCTTTGTAACATCCCATCTCCTAAATCTCCTAGCCCTAAACATGTTTTATACCATGAAATAAAAATCGAATTAGCTTGAGGTAGGAATTTCACTCACCAACTTCGATCTTCAACTTCTTGAAGTGCTTTGGTTTCGAAAAATCCGTCTAGCTTCCTCCTTCTCTTCTTCTTCCTTTCGTTGGCTTTCAAGTGTGGGTGTGGAGTTTTGAATAATTAACTTAGATATTTTCTTTAGCTTATGGTAGATAAAGCACAAGGTGGCGTGGGTTTTCCTTCATTTAAGGAATTATGTCTCCTATTTTTGACTTAATCCTACTTGGGCCTAATTGTAAGGTTTAGCCCAAAATGAATTCTAGCCAATATTTGGTTATCATTTTGTATTCTTATGGGCTTGGGCCTTTTTATTTATTTTCTAGTCCAATTCCCTTTCTTAGCCATGACCCAATAATAACTAAAATTCTAACCCAACATAAATTCTATCAATTTCCCTTTTTAACCATCATTAGTTGTTTCCTTTGATATTTCGAAAATTACCCTTCTCAAGTTAGGGTCATAACGGACATGAAATCGATAGCGCGTAATTGCATGAAATTTTCTCGTAATATTCCCATAAGCATATAAAATACACGCCATTATCATGAAATCAAGTAAAGCACACACTTAATTTATCGGCCGACCTAATTTCCGGGGACCGGGGTCCTACAATTTGCGATCCTTTCTGGATTACGGGCCAACGACACCAAAAGTGAGATGTTCATTTCCAAGAGGGTCAAACGATTGAAGGGGCAAATGCTTGACATCATGGGATTCCAACCGGGCTCACTGCCTGTGCGCTACGTAGGCATCCCGTTGATCACTTCGAGGCTTACCATCGCTGATTGTGATCCGCTCCTTCGTAATATTGATCGGTGCTTAGGCTCGTGGACTAATCTCTCTTTGTCTTACGCAGGAAGAGTCCAACTGATTAGGTCTGTTCTTCTGGGCATCCACACGTACTGGGCTGGAGTCTTCTTGCTCCCAAAGGGTGTTATACATGCGATTGAGAAGCGGCTTAGATCTTTCCTATGGAAGGGGTCGAGCGCTAAAGTTGCATGGAATGACATATGCGTGCCTTGGCAGGAGGGCGGCCTTGGCCTGCGATCGATTGAGACGGATAACAACGCGTTGCTGTTACGCCTCCTTTGGAGTTTGATGAGCGATGAGGATACGTCCATCTACGCTACTTGGATTTGACGGACTAGGCTGCATAATAAATTGCTCTGGTCAGTTACACCTACTGCGACGACCTCATGGACTTGGAGGAAGATACTAAAGCTTCGACATGACTTTCGACCGCTCATTGATTTTCGCATTGGAAATGGCGCTGACACGCGCCTCTGGACTGACCCGTGGCTGCTCGCTAGCCCTTTGGTGGAGCACGTTCCTCGTGGACCTATGGTTGTGGGACTACCTCTTGATTCTAGACTCAGCTCTGTCATCAACGAGCTTGGCTGGAATTGGCCGTCCCAATCCACGACTGAGTACATGGACATCGCTCCTCTTCTCCCACCTGTTCGGCCGGATGAGGAGGATAGGATACTTTGGAAGGCCTCTTCTAGCGGCAAATTCACCACTAGCTCTGCCAGGGAAAGCTTGCGGTTGCACCATCCTAAGGTCCCATGGTACACACTTTTTGGTGGTCCGATATCTGTACCTAGACACGAGGTTATCATGTGGCTAGCAATTAGAGATAGGCTGGCGACTAAGGATAAGGTGTGGGTTGCGGCGAAGGCGGGTAACAACACCTGTCTCCTTTGTGATGACCAGCTCGTGGAGACCACGCGCCACCTGTTTTTCGATTGCGTCTACTCTAGACGGTGCCTCTCGTTGACCCGCAACCTGCTTTGCTTTGGATGGCCGTATACGGATTGGGTTCCTGCTATTCGTTGGGCGGCCGTGAGATGGCGGAGCCGTCACCTTGCGTCATTGGGTCCGCGTCATGCTTTGGCTTCGTTGATTTACCACTTGTGGTTCGAGCGCAACCGGCGGTGGCATGATGGATGTAAGACCCGTAGAATTTAATTACGAGAACTACGGTATGATTAAGACTGAAAATAATTAATTATGGGGGTATGAGGTCTTATATGAATTTTATGCCCATGGAATATATATATGATCATGTGCTACATGATATAGGTGCTTTACATGCGCATATTACATGTCTTATGTGACTTACGTGCATTTCATGGGTCGATTATGTGACCGCACGATGTCATGAATTTTGCGTACATGATGATGTGCTTAAGTAATTAGCTGAAGGTCGTGCCCAGCCGATTATGTGAATTTCGTATATGATTTACTTAATTTTATGAAAATTTCGTACATGTCGAATGCTTATGTGATGTATGAATTTTTACGCTCGTAATTTTTATGAGATAAGTGATAAATTACGTGTCACGCTAACTCCATACTTAGGCAATGGGATTTTCGAAAATAGGCTACAATTTTTAGTGGACTAGATTTAAAAGATTAGGCCCAATATTGATTTAGGTCCAACTTGATAGACAAAGTTCCCTAGATGGTGGGATATTTTCGTCCTTATCAAGACCCATCGTCATGCCTTATACTTTAAAATATTAAATTAAAGAAGAACCATCCCTAAACCACAAATTCCACACCCACACTTGGAGACTAACGAAAGAAGAAGGAAAGAAGAGGAAGGAAGTGCCGAGAGGAAGCCAAATAAAAACAACTCCAACTAGCTTAGGATTCGAATTTGGTAAGTGCAACATCATCCCTAAGCTTGGTAAATTCGTAACCCTTGGTAGTAATGGACGTATTGATGTCATTAAGAGCAAGTTAGTTTAAGAAGGGTGCGAAAAACCCTAGGTGTGGATTATAGATTCGCATTAGGGGCGTTACTTAGGAAAATCATGATAGAATAACTTGAAATATGGCTAATGATTCATGATGATTAATTCTAAGGAAAAATTATACGATTTGAGGTAGAAGAAAGGATGGAATTTAAGGGTTTCGAGGAGTGAAGAACGCTGAAAAATCGAAGATGATGGTAAATGTCGAGCATAATGTCGGGTGAAATGTCGAGACATTTAAAATGTCGAGACATTCCAAGGCAAAATGTCGAATGTTATATAGAATGTCGAGTTAGCACATCGTGATTTATTTAAAGACACATATCGAGATTTATGTTTGAAATTTCTGTCGACATTTTCAACTGCAAATGTCGAGAGCGACGACAAATGTCGAGACATTTCCAAGGTAAAATGTCGACATTTCCATTGTACAAATGTCGAAGAATAAAGTCGGGATACTCAAGTAAATGTCGAATGATAGATAAAAAATGTCGAGAGACTAAGGTAAAATGTCGAGACCGCAAATTGAAAAAAATGTCGAATTCATAAACAAAGATGTCGAGGCATCCTAGGATAAAAATGTCGAAATGTTAGATAAGATGTCGAACGAAATATACACAAAATGTCGAGACCTTATAACCGAATAAACTGCCGAGATTTATCTATGATAAATGGCGAGATGTTAAGCATAATGTCGAGCCATGTTGAGTCACGTCGACATTTTCTTCAAAATGTCGAAATGAAATGTCTAGGTAAATTAGCTAAAATGTCGAGCTAAACATCAACAATAATGTCGAGATATCACAAGATAAAAATGTCGAGTCCTTCTAGTATAATGTCGAGATCTAATAAAATGTCGAAATCCTACTTTATAAAATTATACCGAGATCTTCACATACAATATTAGGCAAAATATTTCAACACTTTTCAAGAACATAGATAACCAATATTTCAGATAACGTACTGATATAATAATTTTATGATTAAGGTTAAAAATTAGGAATTTTGCCGAATTTCCTAGTCACGAATTTTATACTAACCTTACTTAGGAAATTTATGGGACAAGAGACTTAATCTAGACTTGAAATTAACGACTTATAATTTAGCGAATTTAATGAGGTGAGATGATTTAATTTGACTAAGGGATCTTATAAAGGCGCAATACTCATACGTCATTATTTATGCTTAAAGGTCGTACGTTAGGAGCAAACGGGGAAAATACTAATTTCGCTCGGACGACAAGTAAGTAGAAATTCAACTATGACACGTAACTTGCCTGCGTCCAAGTATGTGAATTACGTGCTCGTGTATTTTCTATGAAATGCGTACGTATGATATGAATTAATTCTATGCATGATAGTATGAATTGCATATGTATATGAGCATAACATGAGCACTTGCACGCATGAGTAGAACGTAAGGAGTGAGGCATGAGCGTGCATAAGATCGCCTGCGTGCGATGTGTATTCGCCGATATTGGCGTTTGAGTCGACTCAAATGAAGAGTCACGGCTTCCCTTATGCAGCCTTTAAGGCCTGAATAAGAGGCTGGGTAAATACCCCGTACGATAAGGCCTGAATAAGAGGCTGGGTACATACCCCGTACGATAAGGCCTGAATAAGAGGCTGGGTACATACCCCGTACGATAAGGCCTGAATAAGAGGCTGGGTACATACCCCGTACGATAAGGCCTGAATAAGAGGCTGGGTAAATACCCCGTACGATAAGGCGGAATAAGAGGCTGGGGAAATGAAAGCCGAGGGCCCGTATGAAATAAGAGTGTAAGAAAAAGAGTAAGAGCGTAAGGAAAGAGTACGAATATGAGGAAAGAATATGAGCGTTAGTAAACGACGGCGTGGATTGTCGATCGTTAGGACACGTGCATTCATGCATAACTTCTGCTTACTGAGCCTCGGTGGCTCATTGTTTATGTTACGTGTTGTAGGTACCGACGATCACGGTACGTGATCTGACTTCTACGCGAGGCCGATCTTTTGACGCAGTCCGACCGCTTTTGAGGTGGGAGTGTGTGTATGGATGACGACCTGTGAAGGCCGGGCGCATAGGGAGCTTTTGGCTGCACACACACACGTACACATGTATTTTGCAGACATGGGCATGATGAAGATGCCGAACGATGTAAAACATTCTTTTGACATGTATATAAGATTTCCGCTTGCATTTTTTGAAAAATTTTATTCGCATTTTTACGTATTCGCACAATACCAAAGCATTAACACTAGACTTAGAACGGAATACGAGGGCGGGACGTCGGGTCCTGACAATGGACGAAGGCGCTCCCCTGAGCAGATCGTTTCTGAGGTTGAGACTCTTCTTTGTATGCGCCTGTCCACCTTGCCGCCCAGGTATGAGCTCCAGCTCTGTGCCATGCGTCGGGTCTGGCGTATTGCTTGGTCATCCTAGGGCGGGTTGTTGTGGTACTTTGTGGTACTTTGTTCTTGATGGGTTGTGTACTGGTAGCATGTTACCAGTTTGTTCCTTTTTCCTATGCCATAGCATGGATGCTTTGTACGAACCTTTTTTTTCTTTTTCTAATGTTAATGACCGTTCCCCAAAAAAAAAAAGATCCAGGATACTTCCATGAGCTGACTTTATCCGTTTCTGTGGCAGGAGGTGCGGCGAGTTCCCTATTTACAAACCCCTCTTTGTTCCTTCCTATCAGGGCAATCTCATTGCCCTGCTCCAAGTCATGTAATTGTCCCCACTCAAGGGCTCATGAACAAGCAATTGGCCGGAATTATCATTGCTACCCAACACATACGGATCATTACCAGAGGTGACATTATTCTGCGGCTAGAAGACATTGCTCTGCGGCGGCGGCGGCGCTTCGGTAGACATCGCTGGGATTGCGTCGATTAATGAGCGAAATCAGATTGTTGCGCAGCTACTCTCTGATACCATAACGAGTTGCGATAAACGATTGAGAAAAGACACCGAAAATTAACATGATTCGGATCTGAATATCCTACATCCACGGACAATCAGCCAATTTTACTATTGATGAGCAGATTTACAAGAAAGATGAAGAGCTAGACTAAGAACAGCTCTACTGATTGACTCGATTCTTAACAGAAGGAAAAATGAATATCGTGCGCGCATTAGTACTGTGAAGGAAGCTAATTTAAATCCTAAAAATAAGATAAAAGACTGAAATACCCCCACCTAACCGATTTAACCAACACTCGATTGAAAGAGGAAAATGCGTCTTTATAAGTGAACAGTGCTTCTCTCTTCAGCTCAAGTCGACCTTATGCAACAGTCTCAGTTCTTTGCACAACACAGCTGCTGCTCCATGTTGCTTCCTCTGCTGCAATCTTCTTCACTTGGTTCAGGGCTTTTATTGAACAGTGCCGTCACTGGCTTGGGACTTTCGACACCGCGGAGGAGGCGGCGCGCGCGTACGACGCGGCGCGAGGAGGCTGAGAGGGGCCAAGGTGACAACCAATTTCCACGTGCCCTCCGTTCTTCCAGCGCTCTTAGGCGATAGCCCTAAAGTTGCTAATAAGCAGAAGCTCGATAAGACGAGCATGAAGATGAAGAGGAGCTTGGCTGTTAATGAACATCGAGTTAACAACGACCGTCGTGTGGTGACTTGTACGGAACATCTATTCGGACCAACTGTTTATGACGGCGAAGAAGGAAAGAAGGGGACGTGTGATAGCAGCTTGGAACTTGGGTTGTAATAAAAGACAAGCTAGGGCTCCTTTTGTTTAGTGTTGAACTTGGTACTTTTATTTTGGTTTTCTTCAACGGTAAGGCTGATTTGTTTTTAGTCAGTTACATGATCAGTTGTTTTATA
This sequence comes from Craterostigma plantagineum, assembly GCA_027422505.1. NCBI lineage: Eukaryota > Viridiplantae > Streptophyta > Magnoliopsida > Lamiales > Linderniaceae > Craterostigma > Craterostigma plantagineum. The sequence goes on along the minus strand of JAPQWV010000319.1, from coordinate 234,003 downwards.
CATAGTTTTTGGCTTCGTTCTTTACATTTCCATGTGTTAATTAATGTGGTGCATGCATATATCATGTTTTTCTAACATCTCTACTCTATCTTATTTTAGTCTCTGATCATGGAGACCTCAAAAGTCCTCACGACTAGGCTGGAACTTAGAGGAAATGATTAATCTAGAGAATACGATGATGAAAATAATTACGGAATGCTTAGTAATCTTGTTAATGTGGCTTAATCCTACTGCGAAACTGACTCGCAAGCTAAAGATGTGATTTTCACTCTCAAACTAGGCGTTAGCTATTTAATGTATACATGCGTGTAACAACTTCAGTGCATGTAGCCATGGCATAGATATTTCGCAGGTTATTACCCACTAAACTACACACTAGAATCTTAATAAACGAGTTACAAGTTACAAGACGGATGATTTGGACACAGTCAAACTTCTCATTCCTTCGTACAATTTTTGTTGTTTCCGCATAACGAGCGACTGATATAAACATCACATCCCCTTTGAAATTGAACTCTAGCGTTTCGCTGGGTTGTACAATGGTTTCTTGGGAATTTGACAATTAACAGTCTCATGCACAGCACAATAAGAATTGTTAGGATTGATATTTAACCACGACAAATCACTACCGTACCCAAAGTTCCAGAATGACTAACCTCCAAATTAGTGATTCATACGATTTTTGCCAATATTATCTCAAAAATTCTCACTTACAAGTAAACAATCCTAGTCTTCACCTCAATTAACCGTTCAACTAGAGCTGAAAATTGGGCCGCAGCCCATGGGCCAGCTCGTCAAGGCAAAAAAAAAAATCGGGTTTTGGCTTAATTTTGTTGACCCAAAATATGATCGGGCCTATTAGCCAGGCACATCTTGCCCGTCGGGCTGACAGGCAGCCCAATTGGGCCCGCTGTATTCATAATTTTTTCTTTTATTTTCTATATAAATATTTTCAATTTGATAAGTAAAAAATAATATTTTTTTGATGAATTTATGGGATATAAGAATTTTTATAACTATATATTTGTAATATTGTGTATAATAATAGTATAAAATATAATTTTTTTGGAAAAAAATAAAATATTTTTCGATAAGCAAATTACAAAAATATTACTTTCCCTGTCTCACTTATTTCTTCCCATCTTTCTATTTCGGGCGTCCCACATAATTCTTCTCGTTTCTATTTTAGTAAAACATTATTTCAATAATTAAACTAAATGAGTATTAAATGAGGAGAGAGATGAAGTTTAAAATTTGAATTGTGTTTAAACCTGAGTATTAAATGAAGTGGGAGATGAAGTTTTGGTGGGAATAATTAGTGAATTAATTGTCTCTCTCGACGCCTTAAGAGGTCTACTATAATATTAAAAAAAAAGCTTCTTAATTTGCGCGCCCACTAATTTTTGGGAAGTATTACGTGGGACAGAGGAAGTATAAAAATATAGGCCCGTAGCCCGACGATTGGACCGACCCATCATGCTATGGGTTTGGGCCTAAGATTCTTAGGCTCGTCGAATTTTGAGCCATCCTGACCGAGCCCGCTAAAAGTCGGGCAGCCCGCTCAATCTGGGCGGGGCGGGGCGGGTTGGCCTGCCCTAACTTTCAGCTCTAGTTCAACTACATCTAACGATTTTTAAACAATGTATATCACTTAAACGATAATCAATGTCATGTATCGGAGACTATATGCCAGCTTTTATCCCATATTTGTTACACAATAACAATTTATCTCCATATATGGAGTTATGGGTTTTGTACTTCAAATAATTATGCTACATTATACCACATACAAGTTGCAACCAATGACACAATCCGGGTCCAATCGAGGCCCGATAGTGGGGCTTGGGTGCTCGCCCGACCCGCGCACACAACACCGAAAAACCTCCTGTGCTAGATCGATCAACCTTCTCGTTTGGACACGATTTAATTATTCCAATACCATTTATTATTTTATGAAATGTACGGATAATTTCAATACATTTGGGATATGAAAGGTTGCAGAGTACATGAAAGGTTACAATGACCTCTTAAATATCCACTTTAATTCGTTAGTGACGGGACTAAATGACATTCAATTGATGAATCAAAATCTATGGAGTAAAATATGAGAGTAAATATCATTAAACTGTGGAATTCTTTGAAGGAATGAGTTCTCGAAACTGTATATATATACGGTCGAAGATGTCATACGAAAGCTAACAAGTCATTCATCATCACATTTGCCTTCTATTAGCTGTGTGGTTTTCGTTTTGATGCAACCCCAAATCACGAGTTTGTTGTATCATGAGAAATAGACGTTCAACATAAGCCGAAGAAATTCCTTAAAAGTTCTTACAAATTTTGTAATTATACTGAAGATAAAATGTGCCTAAAAGGAGATCGGGTGAATTAGGCTTTTTAATTTTGCTTCTTTATTCTAAGAATCCAACGATGTAATATCCTAGAGATGTCTACTTATGCGAATGATCAAGATATGCCTAATTAGTTGCGTCAGATGTGTATTGGTTCTGTCTCACAGTAAAAGGAAATAACTGAAAAGTAAGTGCGAGACAGGATTTTTATAGAGGTTATACCCCAACTGCGGTTTACTCATCTCCTTGAAGTTTGCTCCTCAAGAGTTTAATCAATCACTATAATGTCACCTTAGCTGGTAACAAAACTGATTGATTGGCCCTATACACAACCGAAACAAGTCGAACACTACACACTACTACCGCACGCCGAGTGTCGCTCCGGGGAATTATTCCTGACAGGAAACAGCTAGCTACCAAAGGGCCCCCGAAACTCGTCATTCCCTTCACGTGCTCATAAACGTCGACCTTGCCTCCTTGCGTATTACTCACGTCCGAAGACAAAATATATGGATGGAGGATGGTGATAATAAGGATGAATCACTCGTGCAGTGATTGAATCACAAGTTAAAGCTTAGGTCGGCAGAAGGTGATCACAATTGTACGCTCAAACGGTCACAGATATATCGCAAGTGTGAGATGACTCTAAGTAATAATCTTCTGCTCAAAAACTCTCGTGTTCGTATATTCTCAAGTTCTTAGTTCTCGACAATCTGAAGTGTTTCTCATACATACAGATCTTTTCAATCAACACTTACATGGAAACTCAATCACAAGATCATTTACCAATTTAAGCACATAATTCATGTAATTATCGAGTTAATTAATATGCCAGTAAATCATGCTGATCATAAATCTTCACAACGGTTATAAGCTCATAATAGCATGATCATTATCCATATAAAAACTCAGATTCGTATTCAAGGCATATTCAAATATTTCGGATGATATTTTTTCCATACAGCACTTTCCATATGTGATATTCAGCTATCATCTTATAGAATAAATCAATCAGGATTTATTTTCCATAGCATATAAGATATCAGCAGATCAATATATTTTCCATATTCAGCACAGATATCAGATAAAATCATATATTCCACAATTTTATTCACTATGGCATAACTTTCAATGTATAGGAGATCTCGTCTAGTTTAGCACATACCATATTAATCAGCATCTTATCCACATAAACTCAATCGATCGAATCTTTCCAAATAATAAATATCTTAATCAGATAAAGGAAAGATATATTCAATATTACAATATAATAAGCAAGATGCACGCGTAAGATCATCAACACCATCTTTGTCTCCGCATAGACATCTTTCAACGGATATAACATATTCCATATTTAGATAGCATATTTTTCATATATAGCCCAACACGATATCTCACACGTTATTACCATAATTAGCACAGTATATCCATAACCCGATATATCATAGCATGTGAGACTTCTATGATATGCGATCACATAGTTTCACCAGATAATCAAAGAATCACATGTGGGTCAAATATTCGACAATTTACCATTTCATAGCTCATAATTAATGCATAGTCAAATATTATCATTTACTTAGACATTACAAAGTGGAAATCGAATTGCCCAAATTATAGCCCTATTCTCATTCCAGGTTACATAGATCATCAAAACACTTTAATGCTCATGGACCAAAAAGGCCAACATTCTCCCCCTTTTTGATGATGACATGTAATTAATGCATCACGGAAGCATAAGCATATTCGATCATGCAAGTTCTAGCACACATGTCTAAGTGCTTCATAATCATAAACAGAGCATATGATATTTCATAATCACAGACAGTACATATATGCTCCTCTGCCTAAGTGAAGTTATCTATATGATAGGCTTAGATATATCATAAATGAATTTGCTCCCCCTGCCTAGTGCAGATATCTCATGTCATGTGCAAAGATATATCATGAGTGCAAAGTTTCGAGGTTACCAGTTAGTGTGCTCCATCTGCCTAAGTACGCATTTTCCAAACATGATTCAAGCGGCAGATATTCATCGCGGTAGGCACTTATCAAGCAATCTCATATACAAATAAGCACATGTAACTATATAGGAATATAATAGTCGCATAAAAGGAATATCGCACGCACATCATCACGAATATCAAAGACAGTTCTTAGACCCTTATATCATTAATTACTCAATTCTCCCCCCTTAGCATAAAAAGGGATATACTAAGGCTTTAAAGAGAAAACTTAGCGCAGAATAACTAAAAAGAATGAGAATGAAGGGAGGAATAACTTATTAGAAAACATTCTCAAGGCTGGAATCACTATCAGATACAGCAGATATAGCAAATTTGTTCAGCTCCCTTGTGGTCTTACAGAACTCTCAAAAGCTAGAGTATAACTTAGATGATTTTCACAAAGAGAAGCTGTGAAGTTCGAATTCTAAGGTAAGGAAGGAAGAAGTATCGAGTGATCTCGTTTAAAAATGGGCAATTATCCAAGAGATATAGTTTTCCAAAAATGAGATAGGATAAACTCGGCTTAAATAGAATTAAGAAGATTTGATTTCCAAACCGAATTTTGAATTTCAAAACAAAGTTAACCGTCAGTTAGAGATTTTAGACTGATATGATGTGATCACATTTAAATAAGGAAAATATTATGAAAGCTAAAAATAAGTAATGGAGAAGATCCTATTTTCCTAAAATCATCTAAGGGCTGAAGGAAGATCTCATAAGGGGTTAACTACAAATTTCTTCCTAAGTAGCATAATTACACTCTTAGAAAAGATCTAGAAGATCCGAAATTCCTAAAATAATCTAGAGGCTGAAAGAAGATCTCATAATGGGATAACTGCGAAATTTTTCGTAAAAAAAGCACACTCTTAGAATAAAGGACAGAATTTTGGCAAGTTAACTAACCTTATTTTGCTCGATGATTCCTAGTCGATCACGATGTCACATAATCTTGTCTCAATTAGGGGCTTCGTGAAGATATCAATGAGCTAATCATTTGTTCCTACGAATTCCACACTGATATCCCTTCTGAACACGATCTCGTATAAAATGATGTTTCTCCTCGATATGCTTAGTACGGGAATGACGCATGGAATTCTTAGTAATACTAATGCCACTAGTGCTATCACATAGAATAGGAATTTTGTCATAATCTAACCCAAACTAACTAAGGGTTTGCTTCATCCAAAGAACTTGTTGAACAATTTCCTAAGGCCATCTATTCAACTTCGGTTGTGGAGAGGGCGACAGCATTTTGCTTTCTACTAGACCATGTTACCAAAAATTTTCCAAGAAATTGGCAAGTTCCTTCCTATCTTCCCTATAGCCGGCATAGTCGGCATCGGAATATCCCATTAATGGGAATTCGTCCGTGTAAGAGTACCACAAACCAAAATTAACAGTACGTTGATTTGGCTGCTGTCAAGTGACCCTAGGGTCAGACTGATATTTCGAACACATAACAATAGCAAACATAATATCAGGTCGACTTCCAGTTAAGTAAAGAAGGCTTCCGATTATACCTCGATATTGTGTTTGATCAACTGGTATGCCTCATCATTGCTTATTCTGGTGGTCTGATGCATGGGGGTGGAAATCGCTATGGAATCACTCATCCCGAATTTTGTCACTAATGCATTGTTATATTTCGTCTGGGATACGAAGGTTCCAGTGTCAAGTTGCTTTATTTGAAACCCAAAGTAGTTCAGCTCAACCATTAAACTCATTTCAAATTCCTTCTGCATAGACTTAGAGAATTTCTCACAAAGAAGGATATTAGTATAGTCCTTAATATGCTAACGAAAAAATCGTGTCACACCTTCACTGTGTGCGATTTTCACACAGGTTTTTTGAATTGACTCGCGCGCGCGTCCTTCCCGTTCGGCCATCACCGTTTCCAGCATAAACCTGAGGGTGACGGTCGGCCGGTGGTCTCCATATAACGCGAGGTTGACGAGATTGTTGGGGATTTGTTGGGGTTTCACTGAAATTGAAGCCTAGGATTTTACTGATGACGTCTGAATCTGATGGGAGTCCACTGCCAATAGGCTGTGGCGACCCGACTTCTCTAACTAGGATTAGTGGCGGATTTCCGCAACGTAAGCCGCGGAAGACCCGTCTATTTAAAACTTTTCCTAAAACAACATATATTAATATAAACATCTGTCTACATCGTCATCTCTATACACGGGCCGAAGCCCCAAAAATATCAAAAGAACAAAAAGTCCTACAGCCGCTCCACAGGTCTTCATCCATGTACCGCACCGCCCTCAAAAGTCCGTGGAGCACCGCCACCAGCCGCCTCGGTCCTGACGCGTACCGGCGTCAGACTCAGTACCTACAAAACGTAAACACTGAGCAATTTGCCCAGTAGGTGAATAAAATGCATGTATGCAAGTGTGCACTCAATCCCGATCCCAATTCCTCACGACATGACATAATGCACACTCTTTCTTTTCCCACATTCCTATTTCACACAATACAGGGCCCTAGGTTAGGCTCGACACCCTCGCGCGCAAAGACTACTGGGAGGCCACCCCCAAGTCTCGCGGCAGCCTACCCTGGTAGTGCACTGGACGATCACGCCAATGGCCTCCTATCGGGTCGCTCCGCACCAAAAGTATACACTGATAGTGCACTGGACGATCACGCCAATGGCCTCCTATCAGGTCACATCAATATCTCATCCGGCGGTGTGCACCTCGGGACGGTCACGCCCGAGTAGACAGATCGATCACGCCTGTCTCCGCCAGGTGCCCAGTGAGCCCAACCTTGACTCCTCTAAGAGTCATCAATCACAAGCATCGCATTCTACCCCGTACGTCAATATCTCATATTACTACCGCCTCACTACGGTACAACACTCTCTTCCGGATGTGATATGCACGTGCCATGCATGTTCACAAAATCTCATGGAAGCATGATTTAAATAAAACGTACGTACAACAGGTAAATCATGTAAATCACATAAGTCACGACAATCTCAAATCACATGAAAGCACATAATTCACGTATGTGTTTACGTATTGTAGATGGATGATCCACCTACCTGTCCTCCAGCTATTGTCAACTAAGAAGTCCGATGGAGTCTCTATAGGTCGGGCCTCTGGACATAATAATATTATCAGTATGTGTGCTAATCTCGAACTATACGACATAAAATAATTATACTTAGATATTGAACTCGGCAGTCAACGGTCAACCCACTAAAACTAATTCACCGATTTTGGAACTGGATGGCCTGAAAGTCTAGTTCGATGAATTCCTTAATCGACCAAACGTGAGGATTATATTATTCTAATATCGAGGTGTACTAAGCGCCCGATATGTTGATCCTAAATCGCCCGCAGTTCAAAACAATAATTCTTTCAATAACCCTTAAATACCAAAATTAAGCTACCCTTATAGTAATCTTAAATAATCACACTAATTCTGGAAAACAGTATCTTAAAAACATTAAGTCCTTAGGAAATGTATCATATATCGAAAATAATCAAAGCTCACATCTCATCAGTCAGCACGTATGATTATAAGCTGAACTTCGAAAACTAAAACATAGCAAAATTTCGAACTCTTCTATAATTATCATGTAATCACGTAGAGACATGCATATTGAAGACATATATTAAGCAAAGCACTTTAAGTTCAAATAGCTTATTCATGTGCCGAAGACTTCACATGGTTAATCACTTAATCATGTAAGTTATGGAAAATATAAAATAATATATTCCTAACTTTGATCGAATTTCTAGGGTTTCAATCTATATTCTAACACCAAAAACCCACACCAGAAATCTTCAACGTGCCCTAACATGACAAATTCAGTAACAATCCGGACTTTAAAACTAACATATGCAGTCACATAAAATTCATATAAAATTCGCTTTCAACATATATAAAGTCACATAAGTACCTAAGCATGTTACTCTAGTAAGCATGGTAAGTTTCGAAACTTCCTAAGATTATCACAAAATCACATAAGAACATTTATACATAAATATTGAACACATCTTAAGCATACCAGGCACGAAAGCTTCTTTTAATATAAATACCGAAGTCTTTCTGAAAACTTCACACACACATATATATAAGCGCATGTATGTACTTAATTCAAAGACTTGCTCTTCAACACTTATATTAATCACGAAAACTACCAATAATTATTACACATAGCTATATTCAGCACACATATGAGCACCCTATTCACCCTATATGATTTATAGATGGGTTTCTATTTCATCCGAAAACTTTGAGCTTAACAAGACCTAAATAGATAATTAATTAGCTGAAATCTATCACATACTCTATCTACATCAAGTGTCAAAACTAGTAATAAATCATAATTCTACTATCGAAAATCACACATGATCACATACACATTATTCAGCTTACCTATTCCAAAACCCAGTTTTATACCTAGCACATGATTCACGTAATACAAAAATATATTAAATACAATTACAATTAGGCGTTGTAGGATGAAAGTTCACCTATCATATTCGGTGTTTGACTCTTAACCATCCCAAAGCTAGCCCAATTTTCGTTCTGTTCTTCATCCTTATTTATAAGAGTTTTTGCTTAGTCACAACATATTACGTCTATCTCTCTCTCTATATATAATAATATATATCTATCGTATTATATATAAACTTAGGTGCCTAACTTTATAGATGGTGATGTCGATTAGCCTTAGGTTAAGAAAACTTTTCCTTAGTCACTTTTAACAATAATTCCAAGGCTATTATATATATATATATATGTAGTTATATCTATTTTATTCTATGTATTGCATATAGATATATGACATGGTATGGGGCCACGAAGACATTCTAAGTGTAATGCATGTCACGAAAACTTCATGATGTGATAAGGGATGATTGGTAACGAAATTACTCGCTCAAGGTCAAGTCACCTAAATGTTAGAATAGTTAACACTTGGTCAAGACTCAGGGTCTGAATTACTTCTTAATTATTCCGAGCAATCCCACTTTTGGGTATTACAATATGAAGCATAAGATCTTATTAATTTTGTTTTATAGCTTTATATAATATGTATTTTCATTCCAATATTTTTAATTCTACCTTTTACTAAACTAACAGAATTTCTATTTTTTATTTATCACATACTAATTATATTCATAAATCCCGTATCAAATATTTACGGGTATTACATTCTCCCCCCTTAAAAGAATTTCGTCCCCGAAATTACACCGATTGGTATTACTCAGGTGACGATTCTTCCTATTCTCTTAGCGATTTATCTATATCCTATTAAGGTAGAATTTATTCCTACCTTCATCACGCAGTTAAGGTGACACCTTTAAATGTGTCACCCAATTTCTAAGATCATCTGATTCTTTATGTCCGGACTCGCCCATACAGTCCCTATGTCTTCTAGACATACTTAATTTCTATTCTCACCACGCTTCCACTGCGCACTCTAGGCATACTTGAATAAAATGCACAATACAACGAGCACTCCAACTTGATCCTATAATAATACGCAATAAATGGACACTCGGTTTTTTCTTCTTATCTCCTCATGCTTTATCGTATCTTAGCACCCGGAATAAATGATGTGTTGAAATGTGTTTTGACCAGAAAATACATAGTCAAAATCAATACTCAAAGCTATCAAGTTTGGAAATTTCTCTAGCCACCTAAAAATTGAGAGGCTCATATACTCGAAAGTTTTAGTTGTTTCACAACTTGTACTACCCTAGACAATGGTTAAATCAATACTTCTAACTTTGAAATCTATCAGGCCCGAATATTTATACTACGAAATTTAAAGATCAGCAAGAATCAAAAGTAATTTAGTCTCCCGTGTCCCTTATAAATAAATTTTCACCTAGTCCGAAAGTTCCTTACAAAACTTGGGAATAAAATTCGCCTTCCCTTCTACACGAATTTGGATTGGAAATACCCGAAATAAAACAAGGTCACATACAAACATTTAAGATACATGAATTTCATATCTAGCCTAGTCAATGCCCGAAAATTCAATTAATTTTAATACCTGCAAACTTCATAATCTTAACGAGAACAACCTACGCCGAACCTTGTTCATACTAGAAATCATGAGATTTCTACCCGGATTTATATTACTCAGCTACCCAAATTTTCTTCTATATATCCAACCTGGAATTCATCCTAAAGAGACTCGAAAATCTCTAACCTTAAAATATAAACCTACCTGAAATTTCCACTTCAATCCCAAAAATTATATTGTTTATTCAAACTTAATTCTCTTCTAGGAGGTTTCGTATTTCACATGGTAAAATATGAACAGACACCTTAGCACCCATATAAATTCAGACACCAGGATTTTCAAAATATAACTGCCCGAAAATTCCACATAAGTCACATAGCTACATCAAAGCATAGTAACACATAATACATAATCAATCTTTAAACTTACAGGCCGGGCTGGTTCTCCAGACTTTTGAGCGGCAGTACATGGACAGTCATCAGAACCTGAAGCCTAAGATCTGATACCACCTGTGGCGACCCGACTTCTCTAACTAGGATTAGTGGCGGATTTCCGCAACGTAAGCCGCGGAAGGCCCGTCTAATTAAAACTTTTTCCTAAAACAACATATATTACTATAAACATCTGTCTACATCGTCATCTCTATACACGGGCCGAAGCCCCAAAAATATCAAAAGAACAAAAAGTCCTACAGCCGCTCCACAGGTCTTCATCCATGTACCGCACCGCCCTCAAAGTCCGTGGAGCACCGCCACCAGCCGCCTCAGTCCTGACGCGTACCGGCGTCAGACTCAGTACCTACAAAACGTAAACACTGAGCAATTTGCCCAGTAGGTGAATAAAATGCATGTATGCAAGTGTGCACTCAATCCCGATCCCAATTCCTCACGACATGACATAATGCACACTCTTTCTTTTCCCACATTCCTATTTCACACAATACAGGGCCCTAGGTTAGGCTCGACACCCTCGCGCGCAAAGACTACTGGGAGGCCACCCCCAAGTCTCGCGGCAGCCTACCCTGGTAGTGCACTGGACGATCACGCCAATGGCCTCCTACCGGGTCGCTCCGCACCAAAAGTATACACTGATAGTGCACTCCGATCACGCTAATGGCCTCCTATCAGGTCACATCAATATCTCATCCGGCGGTGTGCACCTCGGGACGGTCACGCCCGAGTAGACAGATCGATCGCACATGTCTCCGCCAGGTGCCCAGTGAGCCCAACCTTGACTCCTCTAAGAATCACCAATCACAAGCATCTCATTCTACCGCGTACGTCAATATCTCATATTACTACCGCCTCACTACGGTACAACACTCTCTTCCTGACGTGATATGCACGTGCCATGCATGTTCACAAAATCTCATGGAAGCATGATTTAAATAAAACGTACGTACAACAGGTAAATCACGTAAATCACATAAGTCACGAAAATCTCGAATCACATGAAAGCACATAATTCACATATGTGTTTACGTATTGTAAATGGATGATCCACCTACCTGTCCTCCAACTATTGTCAACTAAGAAGTCCGATGGAGTCTCTATAGGTCGGGCCTCTGGACATAATAATATTATCAGTATGTGTGCTAATTCTCGAACTATACAACATAAAATAATTATACTTAGATATTGAACTCGGCAGTCAACGGTCAACCCACTAAAACTAATTCACCGATTTTGGAACTGGATGGCCCGAAAGTCTAGTTCGATGAATTCCTTAATCGACCAAACGTGAGGATTATATTATTCTAATATCGAGGTGTACTAAGCGCCCGATATGTTGATCCTAAATCGCCCGCAGTTCAAAACAATAATTCTTTCAATAACCCTTAAATACCAAAATTAAGCTACCCTCATAGTAATCTTAAATAATCACACTAATTCTGGAAAACAGTATCTTAAAAACATTAAGTCCTTAGGAAATGTATCATATATCGAAAATAATCAAAGCTCACATCTCATCAGTCAGCACGTATGATTATAAGCTGAACTTCGAAAACTAAGTTTTCTAAACATAACAAAATTTCGAACTCTTCTATAATTATCATGTAATCACGTAGAGACATGCATATTGAAGACATATATTAAGCAAAGCACTTTAAGTTCAAATAGCTTATTCATGTGCCGAAGACTTCACATGGTTAATCACTTAATCATGTAAGTTATGGAAAATATAAAATAATATATTCCTAACTTTGATCGAATTTCTAGGGTTTCAATCTATATTCTAACACCAAAAACCCACACCAGAAAACTTCAACGTGCCCTAACATGACAAATTAAGTAACAATCTGGACTTTAAAACTAACATATGCAGTCACATAAACGTCATATAAAATTCGCTTTCAACATATATAAAGTCACATAAGTACATAAGCATGTTACTCTAGTAAGCATGGTAAGTTTTGAAACTTCCTAAGATTATCACAAAATCACATAAGAACATTTATACATAAATATTGAACACATCTTAAGCATACCAGGCACGAAAGCTTTCTTTTAATATAAATACCGAAGTCTTTCTGAAAACTTCACACACATATATAAAAGCGCATGTATGTACTTAATTCAAAGACTTGCTCTTCAACACTTGTATTAATCACGAAAACTACCAATAATTCTTACACATAGCTATATTCAGCACACATATGAGCACCCTATTCACCCTATATGATTTATAGATGGGTTTCTATTTACATCCGAAAACTTTGAGCTTAACAAGACCTAAATAGATAATTAATTAGCTGAAAATCACATACTCTATCTACATCAAGTGTCAAAACTAGTAATAAAATCATAATTCTACTATCGAACATCACACATGATCACAAACACATATTCAGCTTACCTATTCCAAACCCAAGTTTTATACCTAGCACATGATTCACGTAATACAAAAATATATTAAATACAATTACAATTAGGCGTCGTAGGATGAAAGTTCACCTATCATATTCGGTGTTTGACTCTTAACCATCCCAAAGCTAGCCCAATTTTCGTTCTGTTCTTCATCCTTATTTATAAGAGTTTTTGCTTAGTCACAACATATTACGTCTATCTCTCTCTCTATATATAATATATATATCTATCGTATTATATATAAACTTAGGTGCCTAACTTTATAGATGGTGATGTCGATTACCCTTAGGTTAAGAAAACTTTTCCTTAGTCACTTTTAACAATAACTACGGGGAGTTTGGGGGGGGAGTGGGGCTGTGTCTGATCGCGTCCTAGGATCGCATCAGATCTATCTGAGTTCTGATAGGGACACGAACAGGCCGCCGGATGAATCTGATTTGATGGCGGCGAACCAAGGGTTTCCAGATCTGAAGGCACTTATGGAGGCTTATCCGGCGTTTGCGTCGTGCTTTGATGAAGCGAGGTTCCTTGATCTGATGAGCCGCGTGCATGGGCCACGCCACGCTAGGGTGACGACTGGGTTGGGTACGACGGTGACAGCGAGGGAGACTTCCTCTGTGGTGACGAAGCAGCGACGTTCACCGCCGCAGGTGGGGACCACTCAACTACCGCTGAAGGGCATCTTGAAGAATCCAATTCGGCCAAATCGGCGTGTTCCTTGGGGCGACCGGGTACGCCGCCGCCGCGGGTGCTGAAAGCTAGACGCCTCGTTGACATGGGAAACACTAGTACGACGAGGAAGTAGATGAAGAAATTACTGTTGATGCCGATGGGGAGACAACTCATCACAATGATCTACCTAGGGTTCAAACGACCCTGCCGACGCCTCCACAAACCATTATGACGACGGGATCGTCGGGGCAGACGAAAGTTAGGGTTTCAATGCCAGCGCTGACAATGGGCCCTAGTGGGCCTGATGCAAAGGATGGTGGGTGAAAGGGATTCTGCGAAGACGGGGTTCTCCCCACGTGTTGGGTCGGTCTTCAGCGGCTCGAGCCTGTAGAGAGAAGCCGCAGATGTCCCGAACATGCCGGCGATGTTCGCGGCTGCCGTGCAAGGGAATAGGGCTGGCCCGTCACGTACTATGACGTTATCGTATACACCGCCTTCTCTTGTTAATGGCATGGCCGTGGTTCGTGCGCCAAGGGAGGTGGTGAGACGAGGTCGGGATCGTTGGAAGAACACCCTCGTGGGCTATTTTCTTGGTCGTAAGCCCTATTTCCCATTCGTCGAGCGTCACTTCAGATCTGTGTGGAATGGGCTTGCAGAGGTGCGGACCACCACCACCCATGGGTTCTTTCGTTTAGATTTGAGTCGGATGAGGACCGCACCGAGGTCTTTGAAGGCGAGCCTTGGCTCATGCAAGGCCAACCATTATTCCTGGAGCCATGGCGGCCTCGTATGTCGTTGGCGCGAAGGGAGCTGGTGGAGGTGCCATTGTGGGTGAAGTTATGGGATGTGCCATGCGATCTATGGACGCAAGAGGGTCTGGGGCTTGGCGAGTGCGGTGGGACGACCACTATATGCTGATGAAATCACAGCAACGGGGGAACGACTTGATTTTGCTCGCATCTGTGTAATGAAGCAGCTATCTGAGCCTTTCTTAGAGACGATTAGTGTGGTGATCCAAGGTGACGAAGGGGAGGAGCCCGATAAGGGTGGAGTATGATTGGAAACCTTCGCAATGTGTTCACTGTCCATCATGGGCGCACGGGGCAGCCCACTGTCCGCGGACCTACATCTCAAATCCTAGGCGAGAAGCTGAGGGCCAACATCTCAATCTATCGCCGCGCCTACTAGGCCTAGAGACCATCGGGCAGCGACTAGGCAACGTATGGGTCATGTCCCTAATAGGCCAGGGCCACGATTTCCCAATGGCGGCCGCCATAGACAAGGAAACCGAGTGACCCGGCAGCCGGATAGGGACGATGGGCAACAGATTCTATCATGCCCTCAGGACGAATGGCAACAGGTGGGGGCAAGAGGAAAAGCCGTCTTGGTGAGGGCTGTTGCGGATAGCGAGGGCAGACAGCCTGTGCTGATGGGTCGGGGATAGGGAGCACGTCTCGTCCGCCAGACGACTCCGCCCTACTCTCTTGGGGGAGCAGACCGATTTGATATACTTCGGGATATGCCTGAAGAAACTGACCATACTTCTCATACGGGCCCTAAAGCAAGTGCAGCCCGAAATGGGGTGCCTTTATGTTAGCAGTGGGAGCTTGGAACATGCGTGGTCTTAATAAGCAAGACACAAGAGGGCGGTGAGGGAGTTGATTTCACGTGGGGGGCTGCGTATGATTGGACTTTTAGAGACACGGGTGGCGGTGTCTAATGCGGGGTTTATTTCAGGTGGACTTAGAGCTAATTGGCAGTGTTTTTTGACTATGATAATGGGCCTACGTCACGCATATGGGTAGGGTGGGATCCAACGGTCATGATGGTGGATGTCCTTGGGTTTTCAACCCAAGATGTACATTGTCGAGTGGAGCTGGCATTGACGGGGGAGGTCATTTTGTTGTCTTTTGCTTATGGAAGTCTAGGAGGGAGGAGAGGCTGCCCTTATGGGAGGAACTGACTACTCTATCAGCAACTTGTGTGGCGGATGCATGGCTGGACTTCAATGCTATTTTGCACACGGGTGAGGGATGTGGTGGTTCGCCCTCTAGGCTGGACATGGAGGAGTTTCAGTCGTGCTTGGTGGACGCTGATTTGATGACGATCCCTACACTTGGCCCGATTTTCACGTGGTATAATCAGCCGCGGGCAGATGCGGGGGTCTGGCGGCGACTGGATCGTATACTAGGCAACCCTCAGTGGTTCGCCCAGTTTACGGATACCATTTGCTGGTGTGGCCTGCCCACGACCTCAGACCACTCGCCTGTGTTTTTGGGGGCTACTATGACGCAGCAGTATAAGGCGACTTTTCGCTTTGATAACTTTCTGACGAAGGACCCAGCCTTCTTGGGCATTGTTCAGAAGGTATGGAATACTACTTTGTATGGCTATCCTATGTTTGTTTTGGTGCGGCGGCTGAAGATGTTGAAGCCTGCCTTGCTGGGGTTGCGACGAGCGAAGGAGATTTGACGGCGAATGTCACAGAGGAGAAGCACTTCTTGATATTGCACAGGAGTTTGCGTCACGGTTCCCTCTGGAGGACTCTTTCTACGAGCTGGATAGACTGTGTCGGGCGCTAGATGCCAAAGCGGTGGAGGTGGAGCAGTCGGCGTTATCGCAGCGGGCCAAGCTTGCATGGCTGAAGGATGGCGACCAGTGCACATCTTACTTCTTTCGTAGGGTGGCCATGCGGCGATCTGCTAACCGCATCTGCACCCTTGAGATGGCTACCAGCGATCTTCTCGAAGAACCGGATCAGGTAGAGGGCGAGCTGATTGGGTTCCACAAGGCCTTATTGGGCCAATCGGCCCACTCATCGCCGATCCTTCCTGCTGATGTTCGGAGAGCTGTGAAGCGTACGCTTCCCCAGCGGACGCAGCCTCTATGATCACTATGGCGACTGCCACGGATGTTCGTGATACGCTTTTCTCTATGGGGGACGAAAAAGCCCCAGGACCTGACGGCTATACGGTCGCATTTTTCGTGCTGCTTGGGGAATAGTGGGAGATGATGTGGTGAAGGCGGTCCGTCCGAGATTTCTTCGCAACAGGGAGACTGCTGAAGGACTGATCAACACCCTCATCACATTAATACCCAAGCGAGATACGCCTCGGCGTGCAACGGATTTTAGACCCATATCATGTTGCAACGTGGTCTACAAGGTGATATCTAAGATTTTGGCCAATCGCCTAAAGGGGCACCTCTCTATGTTGGTCCATGGCTCACAGACGGCTTTCATCCAGGGCGACGGATTAGCGATAACGTCTTACTAGCGCTGGAGCTGTGCCTTGGCTACAAGTCCAAGGGCCGTCCGCCTCGGGCTATGTTCAAGATTGACCTGGCCAAGGCGTACGACAAGGTTGAGCCGGGTCTTTTGTCCGTCCTTGAGGCCATGGGGTTTCATCCTACTTACATTGGCTGGATCCGAGCATGCCTGACAATGACGGCATTTTTGATTAACCTGAATGGCCAGGTGGTCGGGTTCTTCCCGGGCAAGAGGGGTATTCGACAGGGGGACCCCATTTCTCCCTATCTCTTTACCCTGGTAATGGAGGTACTCTATGGGCTGCTCAAGGCTTGTATTTTGGAGGAACCGCGATTCACATATCATTGGCGCTGTGAGACGATGGGCTTGGTGTCATTGGCATTTGCGGATGATCTTCTGCTCCTCAGCCATGCTGACACTGCTTCGGTTGGGGTGTTGAAGAAGGCTTTGGATGAGTTTGCATGCTTGTCAGGATTGCTCCCTAATCCGGACAAAAGTGAGATGTACCTCTCGAAGCGGGCTGAGGGATTGACGACACCAATTCAGGCGATCATTACTACTAGACTGACGATTGGCGACTGTGCACCACTTCTCCAGAGAGTGGATCAGCGGTTGGGTGCATGGCTCAATCGCTCGTTATCTTATGCAGGTCGACTACAGCTAGTTAAGTCGGTCTTGCAGGCACTTCACGCGTACTAGTCGGGTATTTTCTTGTTGCCTAAAGGCGTTGTCCGCTCTTTGGAAACGCGCTTTAGGAAGTTTCTGTGGGGAGGCACTTCAGCTAAGGTGGCATGGGAGGTTTTATAACTACCTGTAGCTGAGGGGGGGATTGGGACTGTGCTCTGTGGCGACCCTCACTTTCTAATACTGATTTGGGGCGGATTTTCGCAACGTAAGTCGCGGAAGACCCCTCTGACAAAAACTTTTTCTTAAATAAAATACATTATACCTAACGTCATCTACACCGTCATGAATTTACACGGGCCGTAGCCCCCAAAATATCATAACACTCAAAACCCTAATCGCTCCACAGGTCGCATCCATGTACAGCCCTGCCCTCAAAAGTCCGTGGAGCACTGCCGTCAGCCCACCTTAGCCGCGGCGCGCATCAGCGTCGGGCTCTGTACCTACAACACGTAAAACCCTGAGCTATTTGCTCAGTAGGTGCGTGAATGCAGCGTGCGCTCGATCCATCCCATATACCTCGCAAATGCACGCTCGACCCTGATCACGACTCCTCACATTCCATGACTCCCAGTGACTCTACACTACACCCTCGGGTATCCCACTCAGGTCGCTTTAGAATGGGAAGGCTTCTGAGGTCTCTTTAGAGTCGCTCATTTCCCCGAGTTGAGGTTCACGTTCGGTCTGCCCACTCAGGTCTCTTTAGAATGGTACGTACTAGACCTTCACCTCGCCTATCGCTCGCTCGGCCCACTCAGGTCGCTTTAGAGTGGTACGTACTAGAGCATTGGGCAGCCTACTCAGGTCTCTTTAGAGCGGCATACACCCAAACCACTAACGTCCCAACGCTCGGGCGGCCAACTCAGGTCTCTTTAGAGTGGCACGCACCCAAGCACCATCGTATCGCTCGGTCAGTCCACTCAGGTCACTTTAGAGTGGTACCTACTGGAGCACGAGCAGCCTACTCAGGTCTCTTTAGAACGGCGTTCACCCACCCTCTATCATCCGGCACAAGGACCAACACCACTCGTCGACTCCCCAAATGTTACGTTCCGCACGGTACTCAACCCCCTCACACTGACCTGGTATGCAAGTGCATGCAAGTGCAGTGCAATAGCATATGACGTGCAACATGGTTACATATGACGTGCGAAAATATTTAAAACATGTCAAACACCTAATCCATGATATTCACATAATCACGTAGTCATGTACGTATCATATAAATATCACATAAGTATCACATAATTCACATAATAATACACCCAAACGTTTACGTGTCGTAGGTGGATTTCATCTACGAATCACGTATACATATATTCACATAAACGGGACGTGTTGTAGATGAAAGTTTCACCTACCTGTCCTCCTGCTATTATCAATTATGAAACTCGGTAGAGTCCCTAACTGTCGATTCTCTGAATAAATAAATATTATCAGTACAGTGTTGAAATTAACTAATTATATGGAAGTAAATTTTGACTATACCAATTTATTAAATGTCCTACATCATTTGATTAGTTGTCTAGATTAAGTTAGGGTTAAGACTATCTAGATTTCACTCATTTGCTATGCTCAGACCCTAGTTTCGACTTTTATAATTTCGAAACCCCAAAATTTAGAACTTAACCTAAACTAAGAAATACAATTTTAAAAATAGATCTCGACAGGTGTTAAACATGGATCTCAATACAAGGCATGTATTGATTTCGAGATTTAACTAAACGTAATTTCATTATGGAATGAATGTCGAGATGTTATGTCACATAATACACACAAAGATCTCGAAACTGATACTAACGTGGACCTCGACATTTCAAATAACATTTCGACATGGCTAATAAATCTCGGTATGATTCCAAAATAAATCTCAATATAGTATAAAAGCATATAAGATGTCGAGGTGTGTTTCATGGTAAGATGTCGACATATAACTATGGAATGATCTCGATATGAAACTTGACTTAATTTATGGGATTTCGAGATGTGTTTCAATCATTACATACCAACAATCATGAATAAATCTCGATATACTTAGTTCTAGACTCTCGAAATAAATTAAACAATACACAAATATTTCGATACTAACATAGATCTCGACTATCCTCGTTTTTGATCCCGTAATCATTTAACGTGGTTTCAACATCTAATAAACTGGAAATTATATCATCCTATAGCATCTGACTTTCGATCAAACCCTAAATCCGTACTTAGACATCCATAGATCACAGTAACGAATTATACTTACTGAAATTCGAGCTCCTTAAATTGTGATGATAATAATTCTAAGTAAAAACCCTTGAAAGTTAAACCGAGCATCCTAACTATTTATAACTTTTTTACGCCTAATACTTTCGATAGCAAGCTTAGTCCTCTTACTAATGATAATGATAAATGAATCTCTTGTTACCCCAACTTGATATTTGCGTGTGTTATGATAGAAATGATGTCAACACCTTTTGATTAGTTCTTATCTTGTCTCAGGTAATACTTATTGTTTTATTTTTGATTTCCCTTATAGCTAAGTTATCAAAGTTTATCAATTCATTCGACATCCTCTACTGTTACTTGATTTCGAGTTTTATATTAATGTTTCGACATTTATTTCTACCAATTCATGTGTCCCCAAAATGTGGTATTAATACTTAATATACTAAATCAAATCTTCTAAGTTAACATGTCATGTACCAAAACCCTAAAATCAATAACTAACCTAAATTCAATTAATTCTTCTACTTGGTTACCCTAATAGCACCTAATTAAAATCATATTAACACATAAAATCG
This sequence comes from Craterostigma plantagineum, assembly GCA_027422505.1. Classification (NCBI taxonomy): domain Eukaryota; kingdom Viridiplantae; phylum Streptophyta; class Magnoliopsida; order Lamiales; family Linderniaceae; genus Craterostigma; species Craterostigma plantagineum. Next base: position 213,380 of record JAPQWV010000319.1, on the reverse strand, counting down.
TAAAACATATTTCATGCAGTCACGTAAGTCACATATTATGTATGCATATTTATTGGCGGCTTACTTACGGGACTCGGGTATTACACGCTCTATATCTGTTAACAACAAGGGCCTATTGCTTAAGCACTTATCGAGCATACTTACCTGGACACCAGACTCGATTTGGGTCGAATGGCTCTATAGGACGCGGCTTCACTCTCGCTCGCTATGGGACCTACGGGTCTCGGCGAATGATGCTTGGAGCTGGAGGAGCTAATGCAGTTGCGCCATCATCAGATCTATGATTACGTTTCGCATTGGGGATGGCTCCACATTTTGGCTGTGGAAGGATCCCTGGTTGTTGCCTACGTCGCTTTTGGAGAGATTCCGACGGGGACCTATTGCGATGGGGCTGCCTCTCGACTCACGGCTGACTGCGGTCCTAACCGCACAAGGGGCGGTGGAGTACCTTGAGATTAGGCAACTGCTGCCTTTTGTAGCTCGTGGGGATTAGGATGGCGTACGGTGGACGGGATCACCGGATGGATCTATGACGACGGCTTTGGCCCGGGATGCCATGCGCTACAGGAGGGCCCCTGTATGTTGGGCGACTTATTTGGCGGGCCATTGAAGGTACCACGGCATGAGTTTATTTTATACTTGGGATTGCAGGATCGTCTCTCGACTAGGGACAAGCCTTGGATAGCTCAGCGGGCAAGAACTCCAGCTTGTGTCCTCTGCGAGGAGTTGCACTACGAGACAGCACAGCACCTCTTCTTTAAATGCCCCTTCTCCAGGCACTGTCTGCGGCAACGGACTCGCTGGATCTGGCCGTATCGGGAGTGGAAGCTTGGTATTCGTTGGGCGGTTGCCCGTTGGCATGGGAAGCATCTGATTCATGCCGCTAATCGCCACATTCTTGCTTCCCTTGTCTACCACATTTGGCAGGCAAGGAATAGGCGTTGGAAGGAAGGGACGGTCATGACTCCACACAGGCTTGTGGGGGGTATCTTGCCTTGGTTATCATGCGTATTAGTGGTACACACCAAAATACGACCTGCATAGGGCGGCCATACGCAGGCTTTGTCGTGTGGCTTGGTATGATTAGTCTTGGATTGGTTGATGGTTATTGGTGGATTTATTAGTTGGTTTGTGCCCAGTAGTCTGTTACTGGTTGGTTGCGGAGTTCGTCTCCTGCTCATTTGTACATATTTTTCTGCTTTATATATAAAAGGGACATTACACCAAAAAAAAGAAGCATATTAGTACTTCCAAATATGATATCATCAACATAGATTTGGATCAGTAACATGTGATCACCTTCATACTTAATAAACAATGTGTTATCAATAGTTCTAGTTAAACCATCATAATCAAGAATTTACTTAACCTTTCATACCATACCCTAGGAGCCTGCTTTAAGCCATATAATCTTTTGTTTAATTTAAAAACATGATTTAGAAATTCTCTAACAAAAACCGAGAGGTTGTTCTACATAAACTTCCTCATTTATAAAACCTTTTAAAAATGCACTTTTTACGTCCATTTGAAAAAGCTTAAAACGTTTAAAGCATGCATGTAAGACACGTATGGACTCTAGTCTAGCTAACGGAGCAAAAGTTTCATCGAAATCAATACCTTCCTTCCTCCTGTGAATAACTTTTGCAACTAACATCGCTTTGTTTCTGGTGATATTACCATGTTCGTCGAGTTTGTTGCGGAAGTTGTTCCTATCGATTTTCGTGTGGTCTCTCCACGAGTGTCCATATTTGGCTCTTTTTGAACTGTAATAACTCGTCCTCCATGGCACGGATACATGATATATCATCAATGGCTTCATGGATGGTCGTTGGTTCTATCATTGAGAGCAGTACATCATGAGATTCCTCTTTATCCTGATTCGCACAGCTGCTCTAGTCTTGATTCCAGAGGAGAAATTCCCGATGATTTGATGTGTCAGATGACTGGAAGCATGCTTGAATTTTCTGCGTTGTTGTTCATCAGCTTCTGGTTCCAGTGTGTCAATGTTCTCGTCTTTTGGAATATCTTCTTCCTCACTGTTTTCAGTACCTTGTAATTCTGCATAAGGAAATTCTATACCTTCCTCATCAGTAGCATCTGTGGTAGGTATCTCATCGAATGTAACATGTATAGATTTCTGAACAGTCTGCTTCCTTTTATTATAAACACGATAGGCCTTATAATGAAGACTATAACCAAGGAATATCCCTTCATGAACGTTAGAGTCAAATTTTCCTCACCCCATCATTCAAAATAAAACACTTACAACCAAACACATGGAAATATCCTATATTGGAGTTCTACCATGCCAAATCAAGAGGTTTTCTTCAATATCGGTTTAAGGAAAATTGTTTTCTTCATATAACAGGCTGTATTAACAGCTTCCGCCCAAAATTGTTTAGGAATATCATAGTCATGTAGCATTGATCTAGTCATTTCCTGTAACACTCTGTTTTCCGTTCAACTACGCCGTTCTGCTGGCGTGTTATGGGAGCAGAGAAGTTATGACTATATCAATATCGATCACTGAAGGATGCAAATGACTTACTATGAAATTCTAATCTATTATCACTACGTATCCTGCATAAGTTCATTTCTTTCCGTTTTCAAGTCTCTTTACTAGCTATGCAAAGTTATCTAATGCCTCATTCTTATGTGCAAGGAATATCACCATGTGTACCTGCAATAGTCATCAACAATAACATGCATATCGCTTACCTCGCAGAGACATTGTCTGAATAGAACCAAAAAGGTCGAGATGAAGTAGTTCTAGAGGTCTGGATGTGGATATCACATGCTTTACCTTAAAGGACGTCTTGGTCTGTTTACCCATTGGCATACCCTGCACGTTATGTCGTTGATGAATATCAGGAACACCTCGTACCAGTCACTGGTAATGTGAGATAGTAGTTCCATATTAGCATGTCCCAAGCGTCTGTGCCATAACCAGGTAGTATCCTATGTAACTCCTAAATACTTGGCATTCTGGTCAGCTATATCATCAAGAGTAATGCAGTAGATATTTCTATCCTTAGATGCACTAGATATAACCTTATTATCACTAACAACACACTTATCATTTTCAAAGGTTATCGTATGACCTTTACGCATAATTGACTAATGCTAATTAGGTTATGTTCTAAATTCTTAACTAACCATACATCATCCATCTATAGTAGTATGTAATGTGTTACCGACAGTTCCAACTCCAATAATTTAGCATTTGTGTTGTCGGCGTATGAGACATATCCTCCATCATACGCTTTCACTAACACAAACTTACTTTTATCACATGTCATATACTGGGAACACAGCTGTCGAGATACCACTTGTTTTTCTTCCTGGATTTTCTCCTTTGTACCTGCATGAACAGTTCTTTCCTGAGGTGCCCAATGTTGGTTGGGTCCTAACAGGCTAGTAGCAAAGTAAATCCTGTTAACACGTGTATTATATGTCACAGACTGTGATCTCTCAAACTTAGGTTTATCAAGAGTTGGCATGACTTTGCCTTGTTCCGACCAGCCCTACGAATGCTTTATGCATGCCTACTTTTTCCGCTTGAAGCTTATCCACTGTGATATTGCCTTCCGTCTGTGCCTCTTTGTTGTCACTTAGCTGGGTAGCCTGCTGGTACTACATCTGGTGCCAGGAACCGGTTGATTGTGGTTTTTGACTCCTACGTTGCCTTTTGCTTGACTGTTGTACTTTATTTTGGGCTTGGTCTTGTTTCGGACCTTGTTGGTTGTCTGGGTTACCTGGTTTTTGGGTGCTGTCTGGTCGGTTGTACATTACCGCTTGGTGCGGCATGAGCGATATCATGCACGCTGCTCTGACCCCTGTTCTCCATTTATCTTAGTTACCGTTTCCAAAAAAAAGGTTTATCAGTATTAGAAACATGGTTATCGGGGAACTTCCTTGGCCTCCAACAGCTGTTAGAATAATGACCATGACGACCGCATGAAAAACATTTAGGCTTTCTAACAGTTGGTGCAACATGTTTCTGTATCGTGGAATATCCTATCCCTTATTTCCCAATATTCCTAGGAATGCTTAGTAACATATCAAGAATTTGTTTTTCTCAAGAAGTCTATCAAAAGTATGAGTTTTTCTTCTAAGGAATTTCTTAGAACAGAGATGTCTCTAGATATATCGCTATTTAACTCCCCTCTTCACAATTACACGAGGCTTTCTCTTCCTTAAAGGTTCCTAAACTCCGTTTGATGCTTCTCTATTACTATGTCATCTCGTGTCTAACCAATCTCTTAACTTGAGAATTAAGCGATTTAATCTTCCTCGCTGCATTTTGAATTATTTCAAACACTCTCTTCTTTTCTCTCATTACTTAAAAACTGGGGAATTGTTATCATGCGATTCATCCTTACTGGCATATAGTTCATTCAGAATACGTATTTGCTAATAGTAGATGAAGAAGATACCTGATCGTCATCGGCCATGTAGGCGAGATCTTCTTCCTCTTCACTCTCGGATCTTCCCAGTTTGGAATGGCCTTCTGTTTCTTTATCTTTTTGTCACCATTCTCCAATCGGCAGTTTGCGGCAAAGTGGCTTGGCTTTTTTACACTTGAAGCATTTTATAACATTATTCTCGTATAGTTCATTCAGAATATAGTTCATTCAGAATACGTATTTTGCTAATAGTAGATGAAGAGGATACCTGATCGTCATCGGCCATGTAGCGAGATCTTCTTCCTCTTCACTCTCGGTATCTTCCCAGTCTGGAATGGCCTTCTGTTTCTTTTTGTCACCATTCTCCAATCGGCAGTTTGAGGCAAAGTGGCTTGGCTTTTTACACTTAAAGCATTTTTTAACATTATTCTCGTATGAGGATATTTCCTTGCTTTTCTGTTGGAACTTGGAGTTTCCTTTGAATTTATTCTTAGCCGAGATTTTTCAAATCTTCTTGTCAGCATGGCTATCTGCTCCAATATGTTTTCCTCATTTTCTTCGTCGCTATCAGAGTCATTTTCTTGCTGAGTGTAGAAGGCAATATTGTGTTGATTTCTGACTTGTGGGTTTTCTTTCATGGAGAATTGAGTCTCAAATGAGGTCGGAGATCCTATCAGCTCTGAGATCCTTAGCCTCGAGGATGGCTGTTACTTTGGAATTCTATTATCTCGGAAGAGATCTCAGGATTTTTCGAACCTTCTCAACATCGGGATGTTATTCGCAAGAGAGAATATCCGATTGATGATGGTCATGAATCTTGCATACATATGACTTATTTTCTCGTCGTCTTCCATTTTGAACAGCTCGTATTGGTGGGTTAGAAGTGCAATTCTTTCTTACGACTCGAGTGGTTCCTTCATGTGTGACTTGTAGCATCTCCCACATATTTTTTGTGGATTTGCATGAGCTTACATGTTGTATTCTTCTCTTGTTAGTGCCAGTGTTTTAAAACGCGTATAGCGCAACGCATGGCGTTTTTGATCCAATAGTGCGTAGCACGAAAAGCGTAGCGCGCATTGAGAGAGTATTTTGAGCAATACACTTATAATACACAGAAATATAATATCTGACAACACAACTAAAAAAACCATTTTAGAAGCACATAAACATTTGTAAAAGTTAAATAACAGCGAAATCGAATCTATTTGTATATTTAACTTAACATTTAGAGTCGTTGACTAAATACCAATTTATTTTTCGACTATACTTTTAACTAATAAATTTATTTTTCAAATTATTAAATCTTTTTTATAGGAAATTTATTTGAAATTACTTTAAAAGATAAAATAACTATGTTGTAAGTGCAATATTAAATTTCACGATTCTTTTAAAAACTTTTTTTCCTGTGTAAGGTCCTTGTATATTTATATGTCGAAAAGTACATGATGAGTGAGAGTATAACCTCACAATCAACCAGTAACATGCTACTGGTAACACATGAAAAGAAAAAAAAAAATACCCTCAACCCGCCACTCCAAAGTCGACGTATAGCCAATCTCTGGAATGCATACTTAGTGGACGTACCACTAGTACGCATAGTGACCGAAGCAAGCACACATCCAACAAGTCGATCAGGTGTTGTATCCCCTCCTTCCAGCGCTTGTTCCGAGCCTGCCAAATGTGATAGACAAGCGATGTAGTACATGCTATAAAAGGCATGCAGAAGAAGATGTCTCCCATGCCATTTAGCTGCTGCCCATCTAATCTCCCCTCTCCACTCCCGATATGGCCATGCCCACCGAATACGTCTCTCAGCAGGCGCTGGCATTGTCGTGAATACGAAAAATCAAAGAATAGTGCTGGGCCGTCTCAAATACAGCTCGTCACAGAGGACGAATGCCGCGTTCCCGCCGTATGAGCTTAAAGGCTTATCTCTAATCGACAACCGATCCTGTATGCCTAGCCAGAGAATGAACGAACTCATTGCGTGGGATCTTCAACGGCCCTCCACAACAAGTGTAGCCCAACAGGTGGGTTCCCTCCTAGACCGAATCGCATCCCTCGCGATGTCCCGTCATGATCCCGTCGAAGAGCGGTCCAAATCACCCCATCCTGATCTCCTCGAATCACCGAGGAAGGAGGCGACTGATATCAATATACTCGACCGAACCCTGCCCTGGCCAGTTCCATCTGTGATCAGTAATAACCGTACTCAGGATGAGTCATAGCCGGTAAGCCCCATCGCAATAGGCCCTCGAGGAACCTCTCCAGTAACGTATATGCAACAGCCAAGGGTCCTTCCATAGCCATATAGTCGAGCCATCAGCTATCCTAAATATGCTAAATGAACGTAACACTGGTCTCAGCTGAAACAAGCGATTTTTCAGGTAGGCCGTCGTTACAACTGTAGGGGTTGTTGAAGTTGCTTCGGCTCCACTAGCATTAGCCGTTAACACCCTGGCAGAGCCAGTGGCCCTCGTCAACAGAAGTCCGTATGAATTCAGTTTCCTTGGGTCTTTCGACCTCTCCTTGTGACACATCTTTAGGAGATGGTACTCGGGTCATTACGGCCACGTCATGGAGACGGGCTTGTGTGGAGCTTTCACCGAGGCCACTTCCCATTAGCACACGTACCAGGACTATGTCCTCTACGGTGGCTCTCGGATGATGAGTTGCTGAAGTCATCATCCGTGAGACTTCCGTCCAATCCTTGAAGTGCCTCAATTATGGGCGCTTGTATGAACGTTGAGGCCTGTTTGTCAGGCTGAGGCTCGGTCTGTGTCGGGTGTAATACCCGCAATTTTTAAACGGGATTACCATAATGAATTACGGATAAATAGTAAAGAAAATATTAGGAAATATTTGTAAAATAAAATTCAGGTAAAATCCTAAGAAGAAAATTCGGGTCGGAACCGTGAGAATGTTCGGAAAATATTTGAATAGGCCCTCATTAAATATCCCTATTGATAAATAAATCAGCCATGATAAAATACTTAGGGCCCATGTTTAAATAACATATTAAAGCCCATTTAGATACTAAACCAAGGGTTCCTTAAGCATGAGGGAAATACACGTTTACCCCTTATCACCTCCATATCATAATATCGATAAGTACAAAGCAATCACTTGGAAGAATATCTTTAAAACAAACAGGGAGCATCACGTAAGAAGAAACTCATTTCCTTCAGCTGATATTGCTCAGTTCAGGTTCTAACCGAGTTGTAACAAGGGGAGGTATGTTCGAAACTCTCCATTTTTGCCACATGTACATACTGTTATCTGTTATAGGTAGTAGGAGTTCGTGCAGCCTATGTAATTCAGGTTTTAGACCTATATAATGTGTTCCAACCCTTTTGCGAATGGTTTCTTTTGAAAGCTAAGTTATTAAGCTATTCACAGGCTTTGGAATCGGTTCAATCGGACCATCCTTCGATTTTCTATGAATTTTTGAAGTTGACAAGCCAAAACAGGAATTCTTCTGTTTTAGACCAGAGCGCAACTGCTGTTTTCAGAACGTTTGACCTAGCTATTGTGCTCAGATTGTTTCAAAATTTATTTCCTTTGAAAGCTGATTTCTTCAGCTTTCCATAGCCTCTTGAATCGATTCGATCCGATGTCGCTACGATTTTATATGTATTTTTTAAGTTGGACTTTCGAACTGAAATCTGAGAATGGCTGGTTCTGGAAAAACTGTTCGCGCAGCTTTCGTTTTTGGTGATTTTGACCTAGCAATTGTATTCGGATTTTGTCGAAACTAAGTTCTCTTGAAAGTTAACTTCTTGGGCTTTCCAGATCAGTTTGAATCGATCCGATCGGGTCAGTTTTCTGTTTTCTATGAATTTTTGAAGTGGCCAGCACGAAGCTGGAATTTCTGCTGTTTCCAGATCAGTGGGCAGCTTTTGTGTTTAGGTAGTTAGACCTATCTAAAGTGCTCCGATCCTTATGGAATTTGATTCGCTTGAAAGCTAAGACTTTAAGCTTTCCATAGTCACTGAAAACGCCTCAATTGGACATTTCTTCGAATTGCTACAAATTTTTGAACTTCTGCTGCAAAGCTGATAACTAGCAGAAATATTTCTCTGCGCAGCTTCTGTAATTTGTTACGTTTACGTACTTATGCTGCTCCGAATTTCGTAAAATATGGTCTATTTGAAAGATAACTTCCTTAGCTTCTCAAAGCCGTAGAAATCAGATTGTTCCGATGTTTGTACGATTTATTACATATTTTCAAAATTTCAGCGACGAATCTGAGATGTTTATATCGCTTGTAGAGTAATTTCGCATTCTTCGTTTCCCGTTGTTCCGAGGGTTGTCGAGCAACATTCCGACAGTATTCTGGCAGTCCGCAGTAGTCGTGGCGAAAGAATATACATCAAGAGCGTAACTTCAGACGTGAGGTAGGTGAAAACCATCTACGACACGTAAACGGTTGTGTGTATTATTATATGATACTTATGTGATTACGTGATCATATGATTATGTGAATCCCATGGATTACGTGCTTTATGTATTAAACATTTTTGTATATTACATGCCTGTCATGTGCACTACACTTGCATATCATGACTATGTGAGGAAGTCGTGTACCGTACGGAACGGTAACAAGAGGGATATCGACGAGTCGGGTAGAAAGAGGTGATTGCGCGGAAACAGTGGTACTGGGTAGTGTATACGAGTGGTGTAGAAAAGTTTGTGACCAATACTGGTGGTCTGCCTGGCGTATGCGACCAGTATATGCTACCAGTGGTCTGGTAGGTCTGCCTGGCGTAGAGACCAGTATTTGCTACCAGTATAGGTGAGGGACCTGGTAGGTCTGCCTGGCGTAAGCGACCAGTATATGCTACCAGTGGTCTGGTAGGGCAGCCTGGCGTAAGCGACCAGTATTTGCTACCAGTGAGACCCTGATGTGGAGTGATGAGGACCCGGTAGGTCTCCCTGGCGTATGCGACCAGTATATGCTACCAGTGGTCTGGTAGGTCTGCCTGGCGTAGACGACCAGTATTTGCTACCAGTGTGAGTTACCCGAGTGTGGATCGGGTGTGATATGACGTGATGTGATGTTTGAGAGTTTGTGGTTACGGCTGGTAGGTCGGCCTGGCGTATGCGACCAGTATATGCTACCAGTGGTCTGGTAGGGCAGTCTGGCGTAGACGACCAGTATTTGCTACCAGCGTGAGTTATCTGAGCGTGGTTCGGATGTGATGTGAGGTGATGTGATATGAGGTTGTGAGATATGTTAGTGTTGAGATGAGTAGAGACGAGTCGAGCGTGCATTTGTGAGGTGTTTGGGAATTGGGTCGAGCGCACGTTGCATATCATGCATATTTTCACCTACTGAGCGAGGAGCTCAGGGTTTACGTGTTGTAGGTACCGAGCCCGACGCTGATACGCGTCGCGGCTGAGGCGGGCTGACGGCGGTGCTCCACGGACTTTTGAGAGCAGGACTGTACATGGATGCGACCTGTGGAGCGACGTTAGGTTTTAAGCTTATTGATATTTTGGGCTGCGGCCTGTGTAGTAATGACGATGTAGACGATGCTAGTTGTAATATATCTTATTTTGGAAAAAGTTTTTATTAGACGGGTCTTCTGCGACTTACGTTGCGAAAATCCGCCACGATTAGTATTAGAAAGTGTGGGTCGCCACAGGTGGTATCAGAGCTTAGGATATAGATTCTGTAGACTGTCCATGTACGGCCGCTCAAAAGCCTGGAGGATCAGCCTTGCCTGTAAGTTTTAAGTTTGACGTAATTATGTGATTATAATATTATGCTTGTCTATGTGACTGATTGTAGTAAGAAGATGCCAAGAGGACGTGGAGAATGTGGCGAATCTAGTCGCAGAGCTGAACCCCAGTCCCCTATAACTGAACGTGACTCAACAATCGTGCGACTAGTCGACCTGATCCAACGACAATCGGATCAGATCAATCGCCAGTCAGATCAAATCAATGAACTCATTCAGACTCGAAGTTCGTCTGAACTTCGTCAGTCTCCACAGCCAGTGCGCGTGGAAATTATAGGAGAGCGATTTAGGAAAATGAACCCCCCGACATTCTCTGACGCAACCGACCCTACTATGGCCGAGGACTGGTTGCGAACAATCGAGGACATGTTCCTCTATAGCCGAGTCCCAGAAAATGAGAAAGTATTGTGCGCCATTTCAATGCTTCGAGGGAACGCAAGGTTTTGGTGGGATACCATCAAAATCTTGGAAGACCCGATGACTATGCCGTGGGAGAGATTTACGAAACTATTCCACGACAAATACTTCACGGCCTATGATCGAACTCGGAAGATGAACGAGTTCGTCAACCTCAAACAAGGCGAGAAATCTATTGCGGAATATATTCGCAAATTTGAGGAGTTATCCCGTTTCGCCCCACATATGGTGGCGACCAACGCTCTGAAGATAGAACGATTTCAGGTAGGTCTCAACCCTGAAATCTACCGAGACGTTAGCTTGGCAGGAATACGAGACATGACGTTTGCTCAAGTGGCAGAACGGGCGCTTATTGCGGAACAGGCGGAGGCCCAAATTGTAAAAGCACGAACGGCGAAAAGGGAGGCGGAGAGCCAGCCAGATCGTGAAACTCACAAAAAGCGACAAGTCTTCGAAAGGGGCCCGAATAATAATCAAAACAATCCTTATGGGCGACAGGGTTGGAGGCCGAGGCCTGATCAGGGAAAGACCAATCTTCCAACTCAAACACCGAAAATCATCCCACGATGCCAACAATGCGGGCGCTACCATACGGGCTTTTGTTACGGCCCAGGGCCTATTCCCAATCCCCAATGCTTCCGATGTGGGAAGCGAGGGCATTTTGCCAAGTCATGTCCGACGAATCGACCCCAGAACCAAGTTCAAATACCTATACGACCCCCATCAGCTCCAGTCCAAGTATTCACACTGATAAACGAAAACATGGAAAGGAATCCATCGGACTTATCGGGTACGTTCTTAGTTTATGATACACCCCTAACCAATATAATTGGTCTTAGAAATTGAGCCACACATTTGGATGCTGGAGTTGTATGAAAAAGGTGGATATCTCCTACCTTTCCTAGGTAGTTACGTAGTATTCCTTCCACACAAAGAAACAACACAAACTAATCAAGTGTTGGAGAGATGCTTAGTTATTGTTGAGAATAGTATCCTGGATATCGATTTGAACCGTGATTCTAATGGATATGCTTTCAAAATATGAAGCCATATCCGAATTTTCAAGGGAGAAATCGTTTGGATTCAATTACCCAAGAGAGGAATATTCATCTTTCGGGTAAAGTAAGCTAAAATAGAATTCCCAGACTCCTGCCCAAAAGGCTTAACGACTTCTGAGGAGAGGCTATAAGTTTTTTCTTGTCTGTTGTGAAGACAGAGGAATTACCTCAATCGGAACTGAGAACTGTGCCAGTTGTTAACAAACGCGTTGATGTGTTTCCCGATGATTTCTCGAGATTCTCCCTTGATCCATTCACGATCAAAGACATATTATTCCCTCATTAAATGTCCTTTCTCTCTTTGGAGAATGATGATGAAGCCGCACTCCACTTTTTCAGCATAATAAATTTCTAAATCCTATAGTGCCGAAGTATGATCTTATGCCACCGTATTTCTGTTCATCTTATCAATCATGGATACTCAAGTGCTAATATCAGAGTGACGCAGCAGAAGCGTGGTGAATGCACATGTTTAGATCAAGAACATACCCTATGTTTGCCTTGTTAGGAGCTCGTGAAAGTCTTAGAGGGATTTTTATGTCAAAAAGTGACAAGGGTAGAAATCACGGCAGAGATTCTACTTCGCATAACTTAGCTCCTGCTGATCTTGCTTGATGCTTATGACCTTCTATACTTGCCATTCGACTTACGTACTAGAACAGTCGAGGTTTTACATTCATTAATTTCACAAACCCTAACTCGGCCTAGAATTTCTACGATGCTTTAGATGATGGAAAATAAGACAGTTTGGGTGATTGTCGACCACCTACTAAGCCAGCTCATTTCTCACAAATTGACCCCGAGTTACACCAGTCGGCGAATTTCGGGGACGAAATTCTTTTAAGGGGGGAAGTGTGTAATACCCGCAATTTTTAACGGGATTACCATAACGAATTACGGATAAATAGTAAAGAAAATATTAGGAAATATTTGTACAATAAATTCAGGTAAAATCCTAAGAAGAAAATTTGGGTCGGAACCGTGAGAATGTTCGGAAAATATTTGAATAGGCCGTCATTAAATATCCCTATTGATAAATAAATCAGCCATGATAAAATACTAAGGGCCCATGTTTAAATAACATATTAAAGCCCATTTAGATACTAAACCAAGGGTTCCTTAAGCATGAGGGAAATACACGTTTACCCCTTATCACCTCCATATCATAATATCGATAAGTACAAAGCAATCACTTGGAAGAATATCTTTAAAACAAACAGGGAGCATCACGTAAGAAGAAACTCATTTCCTTCAGCTGATATTGCTCAGTTCAGGTTCTAACCGAGTTGTAACAAGGGGAGGTATGTTCGAAACTCTCCATTTTTGCCACATGTACATACTGTTATCTGTTATAGGTAGTAGGAGTTCGTGCAGCCTATGTAATTCAGGTTTTAGACCTATATAATGTGTTCCAACCCTTTTGCGAATGGTTTCTTTTGAAAGCTAAGTTATTAAGCTATTCACAGGCTTTGGAATCGGTTCAATCGGACCATCCTTCGATTTTCTACGAATTTTTGAAGTTGACAAGCCAAAACAGGAATTCTTCTGTTTTAGACCAGAGCGCAACTGCTGTTTTCAGAACGTTTGACCTAGCTATTGTGCTCAGATTGTTTCAAAATTGATTTCCTTTGCTTCAGCTTTCCATAGCCTCTTGAATCGATTCGATCCGATGTCGCTACGATTTTATATGTATTTTTGAAGTTGGACTTTCGAACTGAAATCTGAGAATGGCTGGTTCTGGAAAAACTGTTCGCGCAGCTTTCGTTTTTGGTGATTTTGACCTAGCAATTGTATTCGGATTTTGTCGAAACTAAGTTCTCTTGAAAGTTAACTTCTTGGCTTTCCAGATCAGTTTGAATCGATCCGATCGGGTCAGTTTTCTGTTTTCTATGAATTTTTGAAGTGGCCAGCACGAAGCTGGAATTTCTGCTGTTTCCAGATCAGTGGGCAGCTTTTGTGTTTAGGTAGTTAGACCTATCTAAAGTGCTCCGATTCTTATGGAATTTGATTGGCTTGAAAGCTAAGACTTTAAGCTTTCCATAGTCACTGAAAACGCCTCAATTGGACATTTCTTCGAATTGCTACAAATTTTTGAACTTCTGCTGCAAAGCTGATAACTAGCAGAAATATTTCTCTGCGCAGCTTCTGTAATTTGTTACGTTTACGTACTTATGCTGCTCCGAATTTCGTAAAATATGGTCTATTTGAAAGATAACTTCCTTAGCTTCTCAAAGCCGTAGAAATCGGATTGTTCCGATGTTTGTACGATTTATTACATATTTTCAAAATTTCAGCGACGAATCTGAGATTTTTATATCGCTTGTAGAGTAATTTCGCATTCTTCGTTTCCCGTTGTTCCGAGGGTTGTCGAGCAACATTCCGACAGTATTCTGGCAGTCCGCAGTAGTCGTGGCGAAAGAATATACATCAAGAGCGTAACTTCAGACGTGAGTGTTAGGATATTTAATTGGTTGTGTCAATAGTTTAAGTCTTGGGATTAATTATGTAATTATCTTTAGCTTGGGCTTTGGACTAGATAGTAATTATTTTATTATTAGTGATTGGGCCTTAATATACCTAGGGTTAATGTGGTATATAAGGATTTACCAACTCACTTTGAAAGCTAATCAAAGATCAAAAGGCTTACTCTTATTTTCACACACTACACACACTCAAAGGTGAGAAACTCTCCCTTCTTCATTCCATTTAGCCTCTTTGATTCCTTGTTTGGTGCATTTCGGGACCAACAAGTGGTATCAGAGCAAACGTGGATCGATCTGCATTGATTTGAATCCAGTTTCGTTCGATTCCAAGCAAGATCAAAGGTGTTTTTGAGCAAAAAAATTGTTTTCGGGCATTTTGAGCTTGTTTTGGGGTTTTGATGCTTCGTTTTTATGTTTAAAACCTTCCCCCAGATCGAGTCTATGCCTCAAATGTTTTTAGAACACTTTTGGATCAGTTTTAACGAGTTTTGAGCGAGATTGAAGCAAAAACTTTTCAGAAAAAGGACATCTCGGCCATTTTCTGTTTTCGGTCGATTTGACCCATTTTTTGTTGTTTTTAGTTCACAAATCGGTCGATCATGTGTTTAGGGAAGAATTTCTGAAGTTTAGGATCAAGTTTGAGCGATTTTGGTTGAGACTTGGGTGAAAACAGACGGTTTTTCTGGAAAATGTCGCGACAAAGCAATGGAACAGTACTTGATGTTCTTGCCCGCGAAATTTTGCTGAATCGTTCAAATCCGCGAAAGTTTCATCTCTGCGAAGTTGAATCCGAGAATTTTTAAACCGCGAAACGTCTCTTTCACTGAATTTTTTTTCGCAACGGTCTATGCTCACAATCCGAGAATTTTTACACCGCGAAAATTTCGCTTTCACTGCAGTTTCTCGCAACAACCTATGCTCAAAATCCGAGAAAGTTTGAAACCGCGAAAATTTTTCTTAGGCCCAATTTTTCTCAACTTCGTACTCTTTAAAATCCGAGAATTTCCAAAACCGCGAAAAATTTCTCTAAGACCCAATTTTTCTCAAGTTCGTACTCTTTAAAATCCGAGAAACTTTATACACGAGAAAGTCAATTCCAAGGATCTTTCTAAGCCGCGAATTTTTTTTCTCAGCCGAGAACTTGTTGAAAATCTTTACATCCGAGAAAGTTTTCTAAGCCGAGAAAGTTTATCTCATCTGAGAAAGTTTTTCAAAACCACGTCTCTTCCGAATCCGAGAAAATTTCCTAAAAATCACACTTCACCACTCGATGCGATTTTCTTTAACTTGCGAAATTTTCTTGTGAAGATTTTAAAACTCTCAACTTAGAATCATTCCCACACGCGAAACTTTTAAATCCGAGAAAATTTTCACCTGTGAATTTTTTTTTTATTTCTCCTCAAAATTCACAAACACCGAAATTCCTCAACACTTAATTTCTCGGATAACATTTCACTAATCACGTCTCCTTGAGCTGCGAATTTTTATCTTTTTTTTCCTCTTTCGTGTTAAGTCTTTCTCGTGTTAAAATCTTCTTGGGTTAAATTTTTCTCAAACTTTTTAAGATTTGATCCTCACACTTTAGAACTATCTCCCTAGACCACTTTTGAGATAAAATTTGTTTTTGCTCCCCAAGTCTCAATTTAAATTTCTAGAACTACTCCTAATTTCAAGATATATTTCTCTTTCATACATTATCGACCATCTCACATGCTCACTTAGTTCTAAGAAATTCTTTAAACAATTTTATTCTCAAAACTCTACTCATCAAACTCGTATTTCTCATATCGTTCGTTACTAACTTTCTTATCTACGCAAGATCAATACCACGGACGATTCGACTGCACCAACCATGTCTACCACGAATGACATCTCCATAGTGGGCTCCGACACCAGGCCTCCGATGCTGCGACAAGGCGACTACAGCATATGGACAAACCGGTTCCTCACGTTCATCAGGAACAAAGGCGCACCACTCTCTCAATACCTTCTGGACTCCATCTTCAACGGCCCAGCACAGTTCTGGACAACCATCCCTGCACAGCCAAACGCAAACCCTCCCATGGATGAACGCCGCACTCCAAGAGGTCCCATCAATGAGGATGAACTGGCTCGTGTACAGGCCGACGAGACTGCCAAAGGATACCTCTTCCAGGCTTTGGGAAACGAGGTCTACGGTCACGTTGAGTGCTGCACAACTGCTAAGGAGATATGGGATGAACTTGCAGAAATTATGGCAGGCACAACTGAAAGTGCTCAGGGGAGGAAATCAGCATGTCTCTCGCAGTATGAACTCTTCCAGGCCTATGAAGGAGAGGAACTGCGTGACACATACCTCCGATACTTGAAGATCATCAATGAACTCAAGAAAGCCAGGATCTCGAGGGACAAATTCGATATCAACAATCGCTTCCTTGGTAGCCTCAAACCACATTGGGGCAATGCAATCGTTATGATGATTCAGAGTAAGGACCTCTCCAACACTTCCATCCATGCTCTTTATGACAGTTTGTCTGCCTATGCTCCTTACGTGCAACCTCAGTCCACCAACACTCGAGTCGACCCACTGGCACTCCTCTCGAACAAAACCAATGAACGATCTTCCACCACTAAGATCAAACAGAACAAAGGGAAGCTACCAGCTGTTGTATCTGACACCTCTTCAGGATCCGAAGCCGATACAGAATCAGATGAAGATGTTCGTGATATACGCAAGCAACTGGCAATGCTCACTAAGTTGGTCTCAAAGAAGATCGGGAAAAAATCTTCATCCTCCTCCAATCGCCAAAGAACCTATAGAGGCACCAAAACAACCACTCCCACAGAGGAAACTAAGCCGACAAAGAAAGCAGAGGACTCCGCACCTCAAAAGTCTGTGAAGTGCTTTCGGTGTGGAAAGACAGGCCACTTTGCCAAAGAATGCCACGCCCCACGCGTGAAGGACTCCGGGTACTACGACCGAAAGGCCAGAATGACCCGCAAGATGGAAAGTGGGAAAGCCCTACTCACCGAAGAAGCTGAATGGGTGAATGACACTTCAGAAGACGAGGAGCCTAAGGATGAAGATTGCTACATGGCAAGGCTGGTCAAACATGACGAGGACGAGGAGATGGGTCACACCGGTGAAAACACAGCTAAGACTCCTACCAACGCTGAGTCTGAGGTACGAATCTCGCAACTCGATGATGTGTTTAATCACCGACACGCCATTAAGAAACCCACCGTAGACGCTAGGGATTATGATGAACTTAGGCTAAAATTTGAAAATAACTATGCCTTACTTAGTCTAAAAGTAGAAGAACTTGCCTGCGCAAACGAACGTCTAATGGCCTCTGAAGCGTTAGTCAAACGTCTGCAAAGTAAGAACAAACAAAGTGAGACTAAGGTTAAGGAAACTACACTAGCCATTAGTTCATGTGAAACTTCTCGCCTCCTGACGGCCGCCCAATATGAACTGCTTACGAAGGAAAGAATTAGGCTATACCGCAAGGTGAAAGAACTTGAGGAGCAACTTCACCTTAGGAAAAAGGCAGCAAACATCTTATGTCTATTAAACCAACCAGTTGAAACAGAATTCTACGACGCCCGGATGGGAATCGGACTGGCCAGCAACTGCGATCCAACGCCGCTAATTGTCAAAAGGTATAACATGTACAGTACAGCATTCCTAAAAACGAGGAAAGGGACTCCCTCACAACTCATGCCATTTGTAAGATCCTCCTCCACTGTGCTGTCAGAAGAAAAGAGGAAACAGAACATACTTTGGGCAGAAATCGCATACGACTACACAGAATTGAATGCTAGTGATAAGACTAGAAAGCCCTCACTCTCTGAAGACATCAAATCTCAATTCCCAACCGAAGAACAGGAAATCGCTCTCCGAGAAGCACTTTCTCGCATCTATGTCCCAGAGAAACTTCTAGTCATAGCAGAACTAGAACGAACCATAGAAGTAGAGCGAAAAGCCTTTGCAAAAGAGCGAGAAGATCTACTTTACAAAATCTTTACCCTAGAACAATCTCATAATACGAACAAACCTTCTACGTCAAGTCAAGTACCCGACTCTCAAACATGTAAATGTAAGAGGACGGCGAAGATGACTCATGAAGCCGACACATGTTCTAACACTAACTCTAGTATTCTTATGGATACAGGGAATGTGAGCTCGACGTCTCTGGAAGGGAGTTCGTACCAAATAAAGGAGAATCCGCTCTTCGATGACAAGAAGAAAAGACCATCCTATATTCATTCTACCTCTCTATGTACTGAATCCCAATGTCCTAAGGTCGTAGACAATTATGTTGCCAAAACTCATCTTTCTTTTACCAAGCTTATGTCTATGTGCTGCTGCAATGAATTTGTCCTCCCACGCTTCCATGAATATGAAACACATGAACACGCAACACTCCGACCACGCAAGCGAACTTCATCTAAGGTCAAGCGAAAACGCCTCTCGTCGTCAAACGCAAACTCACCTACTACTCGCAAGCCAAAGGCGACCAAAACCGAAGCACAAAAACGGCAACCACATTCCACACGCCAATTCATGTATAAGGCACCACACATGCAAGCACATGTTAGGAAAATATGGGTTAGAAAAACCATAATCCCGCCTAATCAAACAAACGACAAAGGGAAAGCTAAATTAGAAACACACAACCTGATTTAGAAACCACATTTCCCATAAAGCGCATAAAAACTTTACATATATCACAAGAATGTCCCGTTCGAAAACGGGGACCCAACGTTTGCTAAATGTTTGCAGGTCTGTCATGTGTGGTATCTAGACTCAGGTTGCTCCACACACATGACAGGGAATAAGGAGCTATTGAGGAACTTCTCCGAGCGCTATCTTGGAAGGGTCTCCTTCGGAAACAGTCAAATGGCGCCGATTCTAGGAACTGGCGATCTCGTGCACGATAAACTGACAATCAAGGGCATCTCCTATGTCGAGGGTTTGAGCTACAATCTCTTCAGCATTGGTCGATTCTGCGACAAAGGATACAAGGTTCTCTTCGAATCTGACATCTGCAGCATTATAGATGCCTCAGGACAATCTCTTCTTTCTGGAACGCGCACGTCCCACCTTTATGTACTCAACCTTACGACCTCTCGACCAATATGCCTTCTCTCTCGAGCCGCACCCAAGTTGAACGATTTATGGCACCGACGTCTTTCACATCTCAATTTCAAGACCATCAACAAACTGCGTCAGAATAAACTCGTCAACGGTCTACCCCAACTGACATATCATAAGGAACAGCTCTGCTCTGCCTGTGAATTGGGGAAGATGAAGCGATCGTCTCATGTCTCTAAGGAAACACCGTCCTCTAAGCTCATCCTCGAGCTCTTACATATGGATCTATGTGGCCCAATGCCTACGGCCACACTCGGAGGAAGACGGTATATTCTGGTGATAGTCGACGATTTTTCACGCTACACGTGGACGAAACTCATTCGCACAAAGGATGAAGTTCCTGATATAATCATCGAGTTTGTTGTTACGTCCCAAACTCTTCATCGACAGAAGGTTCGGATTATCAAAACTGACAACGGAACTGAGTTTAAGAACAAGAAGCTCAGTGATTTCTATGCCACTCAGGGCATCACTCAACAGTTCTCAGCTGTGAAGACACCGGAACAGAATGGTGTTGTTGAGCGCAAGAACAGGACACTAGTTGAAGCAGCTAGGACTCTTCTCATACAATCTAGACTTCCTCATTCTCTTTGGGGCGAAGCTATTCAAACGGCCTGCTACACACAGAACCGGGCTTCCATCCACAAGAGATTCAACCGCACCCCATACGAGATGCTGAATAACCGTCGTATCCCCGATATATCTTATCTAAGGGCCTTCGGTTGCCGATGTTTTGTGGCCAATGATCGTCAACATCTTGGGAAGCTTGATCCAAAAGCTCTTGAAGGCATCTTTGTTGGATACTCACTAAACTCAAAGGCATACAGAGTCTATCTGAAGGAGAAACGGTCAGTAATAGAAAGCACGAATGTCACTTTTGACGAAAGCGAAGGCGATCTCACAGCTTCTGGCCATCAGTCCAGAACCAGGTCTTCTACAGACGTTGACAAAAGGTCAACCTTCAACGGCGGGAACTTCCTCATCTGAGGGCAATTGTGGTGAACTAGATCTTGATCTGCTCTTCGAGTACTTCTACCCAGTTCCCAAGACTCCCGTCGCCACCACTCAACCTACTGCTGCACCCACTCCACCTACACCACCAGCTACCGGCAATAACGTCGTCCCTCCAAACTTGGATGCACTCAATCTCAACGAAGACGACATACTACCCAACCCTGGGAATATTGCTGATTCTGACGCAGAACCCTCTCAATTTAATACGATTGAGATCTCTTCTTCGGACACCGGGCCCCAACCTAATGAGTTTCAAATAGACACAAATGCGGCCAGCTCCTCACAAACCAACGTACCACTTTGGGCTCGCTCTCACCCTACCGATCAGATTATTGGGGATCCCACATCCGGTGTTTCGACACGTTCGGCTACGATGAATGAAAGTTTGTTTGCTTGCTATCTCAGTCAAGTCGAACCATCACGAGTAGCAGAAGCTCTCAACGATCCTGATTGGCTGATTGCAATGCAGGAGGAAATAAATCAGTTTGAACGCTTACAAGTTTGGGAACTCGTACCACGACCTCACAATAGATCCATTATCGGCACAAAATGGATCTTTAAGAACAAAAAGGATGAAGATGGTGTTGTTATTCGCAATAAAGCAAGACTTGTGGCTAAGGGGTACAACCAACAAGAAGGCATCGACTACGATGAAACTTTCGCCCCAGTTGCCAGGATCGAAGCCATACGAATGTTCCTTGCCTTTGCTGCTCACAAGAACTTCAAAGTCTACCAAATGGACGTAAAGACTGCATTTCTGAATGGATTTCTCAAAGAAGAAGTGTACGTTGATCAACCTGAAGGGTTCTTGAGCGAAGAGTTTCCTCATCACGTTTATCGACTCTACAAGGCCCTCTACGGACTAAAACAGGCTCCCCGAGCTTGGTATGACGTCCTTTCAGATTTCCTTGTTCAGTCTGGATTCAAGAAAGGATCTCTGGATACAACTCTCTTCACAAAGCGAGTGGCCCGGACATCATGATTGTACAGATTTATGTCGATGACATCATTTTTGGATCGACTAAACCTCAACTGTGGGAAGAGTTCGCAGAATTGATGAAAGAGAAATTCGAAATGAGTATGATGGGTGAACTGAATTTCTTTCTTGGTCTTCAAGTAAAGCAACTCCCCAACGGAATCTTCATCAATCAGTCCAAATACATCCATGACATCCTCGAGAAGTATGGAATGAAGGATGCTAAGACTGCTGCTACACCTATGTCACCCTCTGGCCGACCCGACGCGGACCCATCTGGTGTTCCCGTTGACCAAACCGTTTATCGAGGGATAATAGGATCTCTTCTGTACCTTACTGCTAGTCGACCGGATATCGTCCTCTCGACAGGAATCTGCGCTCGTTTTCAGGCCACACCAAAGGAATCCCATCTCACTGCTGTCAAAAGGATTCTCCGCTATCTCAAGGGAACACCCAATCTGGGTTTGTGGTACCCCACTCTATCGGACTTCAAATTGGTTGGATTCTCTGACTCGGATTATGCAGGATGCAAGATGGACCGAAAAAGCACCTCTGGAGCTGCACACTTCTTGGGCGGTAAACTCGTAAGTTGGTCATCTCGAAAACAAAACTGTGTCTCAACTTCGTCGACGGAGGCAGAATATGTCGCCGCCGCTAGTTGCTGTTCACAGCTTTTGTGGATGAGAACCCAACTACGAGATTTTAATTTTCATGTTGATAAAATTCCCATCTATTGTGACTCAAAAAGTGCCATCGCGATGACGAGTAATCCTGTACATCACTCAAGAACAAAACACATAGATATTCGTCATCACTTCATCAAAGAACATGTCGAGCAAGGCACGATTGAATTGCACTACATCACAACTGAAGATCAACTGGCCGACATTTTCACAAAACCGTTGGATGTCAAACGATTCCAACACCTAGTGACTATGTTGGGTATGTTGAATATTCAGTTGTGATCAATCGACCCTACATGAACTTTGATAAAGTGTACATATTTCATTTTCAACTTCACTTCATTTTCTATGTGTCTTCTGGATTATGTCTGTTGAGGGGGAGTTTTTCGATTAAGGGGGAGCATCTGATATTTCATTATTTAAAACGGGAATTTTTCGATTAAGGGGGAGCATCTGATATTTCATTATTTAAAACGGGAAGTTTTACGATTAAGGGGGACTTTTTTTTCTCTCTTATTTTTCATTATTAAAAAAAAAAATATTTTGGGTTGAAATTTTAAAGTCTGGTCAAACTGAGTCAAAATCGGACAGATCAAAACATTTTGGGCTGAATTTCAAATTTTCTGGTCAAAATAAGTCAAAATTGGGTCCAAGTCCGCGAAATTCAGCTACGTTGAATTTTTAACCAAGCCCGTGAAATTTCGGCCCATTTACTCAAAAATTTCGCATGTACAGTGTCTACAATCGTAAAACCCCAAAACCCTTAACATTTTTCACTATCCTAAAAATCCCGAGAAAATTCAAAAATTCGCAACTCTTTCAAAATTCGCAACTCCCCGCATCGTCGTCATCGTCAAAATCTGCATTCAAACTTCGTTTCCTGCTAACTCCATCATCGCAAATCAGCTTTTCGGTATGAATACATCTTAAATAACCTAATTTCTGTTCGATTTTACCCTGTTTTGCCCGTTTTGATTAAATCTGCTTGGTTAGGGTTAAAACTTTCTCGGCTCTGAATCGAACGAATGTTAGGCTTTTAATGTTTAAATCCAACAAATATGTATGTTGAATATTCCCATCCTATCACGAGTCGATTGAGTCCAAATTATTGCATTTTGGTTAAGATTTGAGTAGGTCTAAGGCAAAAATTGATTGCGCTGTCTCGCACTTTTTTCAACTGTGTTCTTCACCGCGAAAAATTCTCAGAAAATTGCTTTAATCGTTAAATTTCGCTGCTACAGTGAGTAACGCCCCGCGAAATTTTAAGTTACCCGAGAAAATTCCTGCGCTACAGTGAGTATAGCCCCGCGAAATTTTTATTTCACCGAGGAAAACATTCTCAGATAAATTACTTTAATTATTAAAATTCGCTGCTACAGTTAGATAGGCCCCGTGAAACTTTTATTTTACCCGAGAAAATTCTTGGACTACAGTGAGTGAGGTCTTGCGAAATTTTATCTGAGAAAGTTTCATACGAGAATTTACATATGTTAAAATTTCGCTGCTACAGCAAGTGAAGTCCCGCGAAAATTTCATATACTTCACTTCATAATCCAGATTTTCGCATCTTCACTTTTCTCGCATCTACAGTGAACCAAAAATTTTCTCAATTCACAAAGATTTTTCAACCCGCGAAAATATCATATACTTCACTTCATAATCCAGATTTTCGCATATTCACTTTTCTCGCATCTACAGTGAACCAAAAATTTTCTCAATTCACAAAGATTTTTCAACCCGCGAAAATTTCATATACTTCACTTCATAATCCAGATTTTCGCATATTCACTTTTCTCGCATCTACAGTGAACAAAAATTTTTCAATCCGCGAAACTTCCATTTAACCTGCGAAGTTTTTCCTTATATGCTAGATCTCTTATATGCTAAGTGAGAAAATTCATTATATGCTGAGTGCGAAAATTTCATTACAGCTAGATGCATGCGAAAATTCACTCTGAATGAGAAAACACATCAACGTGCGAAATTTTCATTATATGCTAAGTGCGAATTTTCTTGAAACATGAGAAAATTCCTTGAAACAAAGATAAGTTGCGAATTTTTCTCATTACATACGAAAATTTTGACAACGTGCGAGATTTCTTAACTTACGAAAATTTTCCATACTTGCTAAATTTTACACAAAATGCGAAAATTTTCTTATATATAATCTTGGGCGATTCTATGTCTATTTTTATCATTTTCGTGACTTAGTCAGTACTAATCTTATTACGATTACTGTAAAGCACAGATATGACTGACAAAGATCAAAATACACTTGAAGCACTTGAGGCGGCTGCCAACCAAAGAGAGGTCGCTCGCATCGAACTCCACGCGCGCACTTATGTCCCACCACCCGAGGAGATCTTCCCACTAAGTCAATGGGCGGCCCTGATTCCCAACAACTATATGGTGGACTTGAACAGTTTTCGGTGCGATGCCCCCGTTATTATAGAATTCTCAAAGGGCACCCACTTCGCCACGCCCTCACTCATGGCGAACCAGAAGCACAGGTGTACCTTCAACTCTGGCATACGCTGCAGATAGCTGGACCACTACGCCTTGCCAAGACCTTATCCGCCCATATCGATCAAGAAACGGTGGTCCTCACACCCAAAATACTCCAAGATGTTCTTCAACTCCCGGTCTACTCACCCTACGATCCACCACCAACACACGACCAACTCATTGAAGACATCGACAGACTGGGCTATCAACCAGATACCAAGAAGAAGAAAGGCCCACTTGTCCTCAGTGAAGTCACCACCCGCAATCTACCACAACCCTGGCGGACACTGTACCTGCTGGTGAACAAGTGTATGTCAGGAAAGCATGCTGGTCAGGACCGCGGAAACATTCAAATCCTCACAATCATGACCGGCATCGCTCACAACCGCAAGTACAACTACGCCGACATCATCTGGGTGGACCTAGTCTCGATGATCCAGCGACGCGACCGGGAAGTCGCCAAGGGAGTCCCGAACCGCTTCGTCCCATACGTGCGATGGCTCCCAGCTCTGATCAAGCACTTCCGCCTGCACTCAACCAACATCCGCATCCGTCCGGCAGCAGAGCACTTCCAAATCCCAACTGTCGAGAAGTTCGCCAAGAAGAACACACCGGCGAAGGATCGACACGCAATGGTGATTCCGGACGACGTGCTCGCCTACGCCGACCAGACCAACCCGCACGTCCAAGAATACCGTGCCTCAACCGCATCCTTCCGTGAAACCCCGGCACCCTCTATCCGCTGTCCCTACGGAGCAGATCAACCCCCCTGCTCCTAACCTCGGGACTAGCCAACCCCCCACCACCACCTCCAAAAAGTCATCGAGTCACGCCGCATCCTCTTCCACCCGCGTTCCGAAAAAACGGGCGCGTAAGGATGACGTAAGCCGTCCCACGGAGCGTCGATCGAAACAAAAACACGATCGACCTCCTCAGCCACAAATAAGCCGAGCCGAACCATTAGGTACAGGAGGTGATGTGTTCACCTCCCGAGTAGAAGTCGTGGCATCTGGCTCAACCACGCAAACGTCCCCACCAATCCACTTATCTTCCTCTCTACAGGAAGATATTTCATTCCATGAGGAGCCACTCATACCATCGACATCCCACTTGGAGGTGATCGATGTTGAAACAAGCAGTCCCTCGCCTCAGACTGCATCCTCTTCATGCACATCGAGTCTAGTGCCCTCACTCCCCATAATTTCTCCCGTTTCTAGGACACATACACCTCTTACCGCACCACAGAGTCTTCGTGACTCTGTCAGAACGCTCGCTGATGTCTCTGTGACTGAGAGCGGAAGACCTAGCACGGCCAACATCACAACAACCGTGAGCCTAGGCCATCATTCGATTGAGTCTGTCTCATCGACGATGCTAACGGGAAGTCTGAGTGACCCCGTCTTTTCCAGACCTGTGCAAACGGGCGGCCGATCGGCGATATTCACCGAGTCGGTGTCAGTTGGATTTCTCCGTGATTCCAACCTGTTTACTTTACCCCAATTCGTCACCGAGACCGCGCTACAGATACATCTTCAAGAGTTTGCAAATACTCTTGAGGCGTCGATTTTAGATAAAGTCTATGCGCGTCTCGAAGCGTCCACGGTCGATAAAGGCAAAGGTGTGGCCCCGGAGACGCCACCACCAAAGCAAAATGAGGACGCAGAAGCTGTTCTCTCCTCCATTTCCGCCAGGGAGCTCTTCTACATCCTCAGAGCTCGCTTCGAGTCAATGACGGAACTTGACGAGGAGGAACAGCAGATGAAGAAAATAATGACGCAACCATTGTCTTGCCGCGCTCAAGGCGAGACTAGCGGGATCAGGCGCGACGATCAAGACGATGATCAAGATCGCCGCGAGGGGGAGATAAATAGGCAGCTAGGCGCACAATCTCAAGGATTCGTACAATCGACGCCGATCTCCTCCTCTGGACCTGAAACGACACCCGCAACAGAAACCTCACACCCCACTAGCCAAAAATCCCATCCCATTAACCCCGAGTCATTAACCAAATCACCCTCACCACTACCCATCACCGTCTCCGAAACTCTAATCGTCACATCGGCGTTAGAGACCATCTCCACACCGTCTCCACCCACCAACACAGAACCTCTAACTGTCACATCGACATTAGAGGCCACCACCACATCTATACCACCCGTTACCCAAATCATCCTCGCCAAAACCATCACATCAACTGAACCACCTGAATCTCCACCACAACCATCCCCACAATCCACAAACTCCTCCGAAACAACACCCTCGCCACCACACAGCGACACTCCTCTCAACACCGACCCCAACGTAGCTCCCGAGGACGTCTACTGCGCACAGAACGAGATCGAAGCCTACATCTTCAACGATGAATGGCTGTACACACCCGTCGATGCAGTAGCAGCCAGGAAGCTGGTGGAAAACGCTCGACGTCTGCTGATGGAAGCCTCACTAACGCTGATCAACACAGCAGACAACGAGGACGGAGAGGAGTACGACGCTGAACCGGCCGAGCTTGAGGACATCCTGCAATTCCAAGCGCAGCAAACTGAGGCCCCTGCTGCTCAAACGGATGCACCCACGGTGGATATACCGGAAGCACCGTGGGAAAACAAAAAGATCACCGCACCGTTTCAAGAAGAGATCAGGAAGAGGATCTGGCGACGCAAGGAGCAGATCATCACCACCTTCGACGAGTATGAGCTGATGAACATCCAAAGTTGGAGCGAGAGAAAGAAGCAACTCTATCGATGGAGCCTTCTGTGCCACAAATGCACAAATAGGACGCTATCCGATGAGGAAAACATCGCTCAGGAAATGAGTCGGGCCCCCATCTGCAAAGTCACTGACCTCCGCCAAGAATCCAAAGGACCTGTCCATTACCCAGTATTCACGGTAATGAGGCAGGATGAGAGCTACTGTGAAGTCAGTGAGGCGGACTTCAAGTTTCTGCGCCTGGGCGACCTGTACAGCATGCTGGAATCCATGAAGCAGTTCAGACTCGTCCTCAGAAGTTCTGGACATCTCATACGTGCTGAACCGGTCACCATGGGATATGTGGCTATCAAACGCCACATGCTCCGACAGGTCAGATTTTTCGCCACCCATGATCTGCAGATGGCGGTGGAGCACAACCTAAAGAAGGTGAATCTGACTCGCCCATCTTTCAAGAACGCGGACGACTACCGAGAGGGCGATGTGATCGACGGAGACGATCCGGCGGTCGCCTACTCGAACTATAAGGGAAAGATGAGGATGCTGCGCTGCTCTGAAGTGGCAAAGTTCTCGGATGGAACGCTCACCATCATCCAAGACAAACTAATGAAGATCTGCCGCATACTTTCAGAAGAAGATCCCCTCTGCCGATCCAAGTTCGCGAAGCTCATTGACGCTATAGCTGATAGAATGGTTCTTCGAAGGAATCTCCGCGCCTTCGAGTTCAAGCTAGGGCTTCGCGAAACACTCACACGGTAATCCACCATCCCAACGCCCAAGATTCAAGACTCCCAACAATTGACACAAAGGGGGAGATTGTTAGGATATTTAATTGGTTGTGTCAATAGTTTAAGTCTTGGGATTAATTATGTAATTATCTTTAGCTTGGGCTTTGGACTAGATAGTAATTATTTTATTATTAGTGATTGGGCCTTAATATACCTAGGGTTAATGTGGTATATAAGGATTTACCAACTCACTTTGAAAGCTAATCAAAGATCAAAAGGCTTACTCTTATTTTCACACACTACACACACTCAAAGGTGAGAAACTCTCCCTTCTTCATTCCATTTAGCCTCTTTGATTCCTTGTTTGGTGCATTTCGGGACCAACAGTGAGGTAGGTGAACACCACCTACGACACGTAAACGGTTGTGTGTATTATTATATGATACTTATGTGATTACGTGATCATATGATTATGTGAATCCCATGGATTACGTGCTTTATGTATTAAACATTTTTGTATATTACATGCCTGTCATGTGCACTACACTTGCATATCATGACTATGTGAGGAAGTCGTGTACCGTACGGAACGATAACAAGAGGGATATCGACGAGTCGGGTAGAAAGAGGTGATTGCGCGGAAACAGTGGTACTGGGTAGTGTATACGAGTGGTGTAGAAAGAGTTTGTGACCAATACTGGTGGGTCTGCCTGGCGTATGCGACCAGTATATGCTACCAGTGGTCTGGTAGGTCTGCCTGGCGTAGACGACTAGTATTTGCTACCAGTATAGGTGAGGGACCTGGTAGGTCTGCCTGGCGTAAGCGACCAGTATATGCTACCAGTGGTCTGGTAGGGCAGCCTGGCGTAAGCGACCAGTATTTGCTACCAGTGAGACCCTGATGTGGAGTGATGAGGACCCGGTAGGTCTCCCTGGCGTATGCGACCAGTATATGCTACAGTGGTCTGGTAGGTCTGCCTGGCGTAGACGACCAGTATTTGCTACCAGTGTGAGTTACCCGAGTGTGGATCGGGTGTGATATGACGTGATGTGATGTTTGAGAGTTTGTGGTTACGGCTGGTAGGTCGGCCTGGCGTATGCGACCAGTATATGCTACCAGTGGTCTGGTAGGGCAGTCTGGCGTAGACGACCAGTATTTGCTACAAGCGTGAGTTATCTGAGCGTGGTTCGGATGTGATGTGAGGTGATGTGATATGAGGTTGTGAGATATGTTAGTGTTGAGATGAGTAGAGACGAGTCGAGCGTGCATTTCTGAGGTGTTTGGGAATTGGGTCGAGCGCACGTTGCATATCATGCATATTTTCACCTACTGAGCGAGGAGCTCAGGGTTTACGTGTTGTAGGTACCGAGCCCGACGCTGATACGCGTCGCGGCTGAGGCGGGCTGACGGCGGTGCTCCACGGACTTTTGAGAGCAGGACTGTACATGGATGCGACCTGTGGAGCGACGTTAGGTTTTAAGCTTTTTGATATTTTGGGCTGCGGCCTGTGTAGTAATGACGATGTAGACGATGCTAGTTGTAATATATTTTATTTTGGAAAAAGTTTTTATTAGACGGGTCTTCTGCGACTTACGTTGCGAAAATCCGCCACGATTAGTATTAGAAAGTGTGGGTCGCCAATCGGGGCTGTAGATATATCTTGGGCTGGTTCAGAAACAGGAGCCGAACTGCTTGTGGCTTGGGGGTTCTACAGATTTTGGGACACTTGTCTGTTGGGAGACAAGTGAATAGTCGGTTTCGGGTGGTGCTTGCACCGTTGGGTCAGGTTCGGCATCTTCGATCCTAGGTTTGACCCGGCTATTTCTGGCTCAGAGGCTTCGGTAGTTATTGCCTCAGGGACAGTTATTAGTGGTTGTTCGGTGACGGTTTCTTGAGGGGTTAGTTGGGGTTGTGGAGGGTCTGTTGATATTTCGGTGCTCTCTCTGAGAACTTCTCTCTCTCTCTCACTAATCCATGGGTTAGACTCAGGTGGGTTTTCCTGAGTCATGGGGTTGAGGACGTTGTATTTCTGGCAGTAGCAATCGACTTCATCAGGGCTAAGAAGTGTCAATAAGTCACGCGGAATGGGCATGGCTGAGCGCGAGTAATTCTCATCCGTCTTCCCCTTCCGAAGGTATCGCAGTTAGGTGGGGTGTGGTTTTTTTCGACTGGTCATGGTGGTATCCCCGGTGTTGTAGTCATAAAGTGGTGGATCATCAGTGAGAACCACCGGGGATAAGGTAAGTTCTGAGCCTTTGGCTTCTTCGATCGCTGGTGAAGTTGATCGTCCAGGTCCAATGTGACTAGCTTTGCATAGTCGTAATTTTTCCCGAACGCGATCCCGTGGAAGATGCGAAGGATTGTAACGTTGCATCTGTCCCAGCCTGAGTGCTTCGATGAGAAGCACTTGTTGACAAATGCAAAGAGCGTCCGCCAGGGATGAATCATTGATTGTTGAAAACGGGAGACAAACTCGTGTGACGAGTAGTAACCCATTTTTTTCCTATCCTCGATGAGCTCTTCCTCAGATGCCTTAGCTTCTTATTGAGGTTGAAGTGGCAGCCTGAGGATGCTTCGAATGAGTTCTCTGGTGATTGATATCGTCTCATTTGCAATATGGGCCTCGTAAAAGATGTTGTTGTCCTGAGCGGTTTTGGTCTTCATTGTGCCTTAGAATTGTTGAAGCTACATAGACAGTAGGGATATGGACGGAAGCTGAGAAAGCATATCAAGATGATGGTTCTTCAAAATGGACAGAAGGATCTCGTCCTGACACTTGAAGGTATTCAGGTCAAGTTGGAAGTTGTTGTCCTTTGTCGGTATCCATTTTGAGGTTGCGTAAACTAGATCCGATAGTGTCGTCATTTTTTTTTACATTTTTTTGTTTTTTTGACACCGGGAATTCCTGTTGAAACTGCAACACGAAAGAAAAACGTGATTAGAATATAGCATAGCGAATTCCTGGAATAGTGTGGGCTTTAACTAAAACTTGTTTTGTGAAGATAAGTCTCAGCCAAGTACTGTTTGGCCCATTTAAAGTTCAAGTCGGTTTTCAGAAAATTTTTAAAGTGTGGATTGCGGGTTGGTTTAAAAGGACTTTGCGAATTGATAAAATCAAAAAGTCTACTTGAGACACAAAACAGTTCGCGAATTGCAAATTGCGAACTCTGAGGTTCGCGGGTCAAGGATTCGTGGATTGACTTAAGTAAACGAAAAGCCCATTACTGTTTGGCCCAAGAAGTTGTCGAAATTTTATTAAGTGTAGTTCACAGGTTAGTTTTTTAAAAGAATTTCACGAATTGTATATCACGATCTCGGAGGTTTGCGGGTCTGTGAGAGTGAGAGTGAGAGTTCGCGAATTAAGTTCGCGAGTGCAACTGGCGAATGCTGAGGTTTGCGAAGCAGGAAAGTCAAAAAGTCAAACTCGCGAAGTAAAAGAGATTTGAACAAAACACAGAGTTCGCGAAACGTATGATTTTGCGGATTTGACGAAGACAAAATCAAACTAGACTCGCGAAAATATTTTCGGACCCGAGTTGCGTTTTGAAAAATCAAAAAGTATACTTTTCTTTCAATATGTTACGAACCTATTCACCTTTAAACAGAAATAATCGATTTTAAAGTCCAGATTTGAAGAAAATACTCCTTTTCAGTAAAATCCTCAAAGTAGAACACTCATTCTGACACTTAGACTAATTTCTTCAGGAATCAAACACGAAATCCCTGTTCTTCGAAGAATCGGCCCTGCAAATAAAATTAAAAACAGTAAAAGAGTAAAACGAGTTGTTCCGTACCACAGAGAGGTTCGTGTGTGTGTGTAAGGATGATTTTGAGACGAAGATAGTATGGTTTGGGAAGATTGAAGAGATTCTTGATGAGAGAGCAACGATTTGAGAGAGCTTGGCGAGTTCAGAGTTCGTGAGATGAGAAAGGGGAAGTTCGCGAATTAGGATTAGGTTAAGTAAATCTTCGAGGGCCGAAGGCTTGAAATTGAGGTTGAAATTTGGGCCGCGAAATTTTGAGATAAAGGCCCACAGAGGATTCGCGAATCCAACGAAAATAGATTTGGAAGTGTAGTTCGCGAATTGGAGACTGTTATCGCGAACTAGGTATTTAAGATTTGACTGGTCAACATTTGAGAGGATTCGCGAACTGATATAAGAGTGACTTCGCAAAGTGGAGTTCGCGAATTAGGGATTTTAACGGAAGTGTATTTCGCGAAATATGTCTTAGTTCGCGAATTGAAGCTGAAAGGGCAAAGTGAACTTCGCGGGCCTGTGAATTTGGGACGCAAACTTGATTTGAAAGGCAAGTAATTGCAGTAGGTTAGCGAACTGAACAGGATAATTTGACGAGTTCGCGAACTCGGTTAATAAACAGAGTTTGTGAAGTGAAATTAGCGAATAAAACGCTTTGAAAAGTTGAAATTAAGGGTTCACGAATTAAGTGTCGATCAGATAAATTCAGGTTCACGAATCTCCCTTAAACTGATTAACTACGAAATTTTTTAACTGATCAAAGACAAAGAATTTAATAATTAGCCTATAACAATCAATTTGATTCGATCAAACAACTTAATAAATACCAAATCGACGAGTTTCTCAAGGTCGATTTTGCGTGAAGCAAAATCAGAATATCGATGAATAAATATAGCTTTCTTTCACGGCGCTGATCTTTCAGGTCAAAAATTCGTCTGTATCATTGACTATTTTTGTCGGGACAATAATGATGTTATTGTTCAATTCGTGCCTAAAAAGACATGACTCTACCCTCACCATAACACCATAGATCAACAAATTACTCATCTTGTGTTTTCTTGTTTTCGCATTATTGTCACACCGATGAATTGGCAGAAGCAAGACGAAGAATTAAGGCCAAGGAACAGGCAGAGTTGAGGCGTATTTTGAGCACAATTTGAATATGCTTGCATTTGAATTTTTTCTTCTTTTCTTCGTATTAGTCGCTTTACTCGGTATTCTGTTTTGGGTCCTTATAGGACGTACTAGCCTTTGAGAGTAATTTGCATATTATGAGTGTTTTATGTATTCTGAGAGTCTTACGTATTAATTTTGAGAGTGTTGTATGAATTTTGAGTCTTGCGTATTTGAGAGTATTCTTCGCATTTCGAAAAATTTATGAATCGTAAAAACTTACTCCCCCTCAATATTTGGATTTTTGAATAAAACTCCCCCTAAATAAAATGCCTCTTGAGTATCTTAAAAGATTAATAAATCACTTATTCCCCCTCGATGCATGGATATATCATGTCCCCCTAAATAAAATGCCTATCGAGATCTTAAAAGATTAATAAATCACTTACTCCCCCCTCGATGCATGGATATATCATTTCTCCCCCTCGATGTAGTGCCATCAGCATTGGCTCCAAATCGACTTATTTAAAATGAAAGAAATTTTTTTTTTTAAATAAACTAAAATCTAGAGCAAAGAAAAAAAATAACCAATCAAAGAACTACGCACAGAATTGAGAAATTACAAATGCAGAGCAGATAGACACGTAACGAACCGTAGCGAGGCATAATCGAAATTAGAGATTGAGATTCGGAAGCATGGTCGTATCGTCGATTTCATCCAATCTTCTCTTAATGTTCGTCCTGATCAGCTTGAGCGTCCCGTCACAGAACTTGTTGACCTC
Organism: Craterostigma plantagineum; assembly: GCA_027422505.1. NCBI lineage: Eukaryota > Viridiplantae > Streptophyta > Magnoliopsida > Lamiales > Linderniaceae > Craterostigma > Craterostigma plantagineum. The sequence goes on along the minus strand of JAPQWV010000319.1, from coordinate 179,869 downwards.
AGTCTTCATAATCACACGGGTATTCTTAGCAACTGGTTTGTAGTAGGTGATGGCCAAGACTGGTGTAATACCCGTAAAATCTAATACGAGATTTACAATATAATTAGCGGCATAACATCTTAATAAGAGATTTTCGCCGGCCGATTTGATTTCGCAAATGTGAGACAGCTCTCGTGCCGAAACTGATTTTCACAGGCCAACTAATATTACGGGACTGATTTTGTGAGAGAGGGATCGGGTTTCCCGCTAATTTTGAAATGAATTGATTTTAAATGGGAAGATTTTCGCAACTCAATAGTTTTCGAAATTAGTAGAAGAGGAAAACTAAAGTAATATATTAACTTTTTTGTCCAGCTCGACCACTATGGAGTTCGTCAGTAATTGCTTAAACTCCGCAAAACCTCGCGGTGTACCTAACCTAGGTGGCTTACTCCTCGTCATGATACTGTCGATGTTGTGCTAATAATAATAACAAAATTAATGTGTTAAACCAATCACTTGATACGTGCATATTATAAAGAAGAATGATGTATAAAACGTACCGCAACATGCGTCGCAATGAAGAGTGTCTCTGCTTTAGGGGCAAAGCGTCCTTTATAAAGTGTCGAAGATAGGTATTGGAACCACGTGTCGATTACATCGGACCTAGTAGGACTTCCTTTTATCATCGAGGCCAAATGAACACCCTTCTGCTCTACATTCCCCTCGTACCAAATGACCTTGCTGCATTTACAACAACCATTAGTTACTTGTCGATCATATTTCAACAACCGAAAAGAACTTACCAGAAATTGCCTAGGTCGATGTATCGGTGAACAAGTTCTCTTTCAGCAACAAATAGCGAACCCTTCCCGGCAAACTCTTTGCTAATTGTCAGGGAACTATCGATCATCGGAATCGTCTGGAACGCCTGATCGACTGCCTGACGGATATGACTCGTCTACTTCAACCGTTGCTGCTTTTTGGGAGCAGCGTTTTGGTTCCTTCGCTTCTTTATAGGCGGGGTCGTGCTTCCGGGTGGTGTGACGAAGTCCTCGTCCCTTTCTCGGTTTTTGTTGGCCCTTGTCCTGACGTTCTGAGCTATCGAGGGATCATCCGCACGAGCCGGTGTGCAAACCACCTCTTTACTCTTCCAAGCTACATATTGCTTGTACTCCGAATCCACCGTCGCAACAGAATACGACTTCAGTAACTTGGAAATCATGTCGTCTGTATCAACCTTCTCACTCTCCTCAGCCTTGTCATCATCAGACTTCTCATCAGCCTCATCAGCCTTATCAACTCGCTTCTCATCAGCCACACCATCATCCTCATCACCCTTCTCACTCTCATCATCCCTAGCAATATCTTCCTTCTCATTCGCATCAACCACCTGCTCATCGACCTTCTCATCGAACGTCACCTGCTCATCGACCTTCTCCTCGACCTTCTCATCGAACGTCACCTGCTCATCGACCGAAAAATGGGCGAGAGATTCGACCCACATAATATTCGGCTAAAATATTTTCGGCCTAACTTAATATGCCCCGATAAATAACATGTACCAAACTAACCTTCGAGCCCAAATAAAAGTAGCTAAATAATAATAATAATAAAAGGCCCAATAAATTTTAAGAAAATGGAAAATACTTTAAAGCCCAATCGTTAGCCCAAAAAAGGAGTCAAAGATATTTTCCCCCATTTTAAGGAGGTACACGCATGGTTCCCCATGCCCATGCTTAATCTGTGCAAATAAAATAAAATAATAATCATTTTGCATCCCAAAAGTGGAGAACCTTGTCCAAGGGTATGCAAGTCACGTGGGGATCATCACCCCTCAAAATACCATAGAAATTCCAACCCCCACAACACACACAAAGAAACGAAACATTCAAGGAAAAAGAAGAAAGAATTCAAGACCAAAAGTGAAGGAAAACAAAGAGACTAGCAAGCTCGGGAGGATTTCGGCGAAACTTAACATCGTCCAAACAAAGGTTAGGAAGTAAGGTAGGTGGATTCTTCACCTACAACACATAAATAAGTTTAAAAATTTCGAAATTGGGTGTTTGGCTATCCAAATTCGAAAATAATGAACTTTGGTTTATATGATCTTAATGTTTTTTTTGGAATAATTCCGGTGTGTATATATATAAATGAATGAATGTACAATAATGGATGAGAGTTAACCCCTCACAAGCAACCAGTAACAGGCTACTGGATAAAGAGACCAATAACGAAAACCAAAAGGAAAACCAAGCCCATCAAACTACCATGCTACACGCCAAAGGCGCCGTATGGCAGCCCTTTGGAGTTCGAACTTAGGCGATGTCCCACTAAGTCGTAAGCAAACCATATCAAGAACAACCCCCACCAGCCTGTCAGGGTTCGTGATGATCCCTTCCTTCCAGCGCTTGTTACGTTCCTGCCAAATATGGTAAACCAGCGAGGCCAAAATATGCCGATACGCCGCTGATATAAGATGTTGGCTTCACCATTTCGTCGCCGCCCAATGCCCTGGCTCCAATCCATATATGGCCAAGACCAACGGATACGCCGCCTAAGCAACCTAAGACTCTGGCGTGAGAAGTCACAGTCAAAGAACAAATGCTGAACCGTCTCGTAACGTAGCACATTGCAAAGAACACAGGCCGGTGTGCCCGCCCATTGAGCCACCCAAGGCTTATCCCTTGTGGACAAGCGATCACGTATACTCAGCCAGAGGATGAACTCGTGCCTTGGAACCTTAAGAGGTCCTCCGAATAGGGCCGCCCAGGGGACAGGTAGCCGATGAATGCGAAGGGCCTCCCAAATCAGTCGAGCGGATGGTTGGCCATCGATCGCCCCCCTCCATAGAATAATATCGCGTGTTGTCGGGTCTGGTCACGGAAAATAGCGACTAAACTCTATGTACTCGGTGGTCATCCTTCCAGGCCAGTTCCATCCATGAGCATCTATTACAGCACTCAGTCCGGGTCCCTACTGGAAGTCCCATCGCTAGCGGGCCTCTTGGGTAGCGGTCCAGTAAAGGCGCTTCCTGTAGCCAAGGGTCCTCCCATAACCATAAAGTCGAGCCATCACCGATCTTGAAAGAGATAAGAGGGAGGACGACAGTTCTCAGCTGCATAAGCTTCCTCCAGCTCCATGAGGTGTTGGGCGAGACAGGTACTGCCCAAATCGATCGTGCCTGCAACCGTGTGCTATACAACCAATCAACCCACACTGAATCTGAGAAGTAATTACCCTCCACAGAAGCTGCACACGTAATGCCCTGTTCCGTCGCAATCGAACGAAGTCCCAGTCCCCCTTCAGATGTAGGGAGACAGATATCATCCGACGCGACCTTGGCCGAGGCACCACCCCACAAGAACTGCCTAAAACGCGACTCCAGGGCTCGTACAACACCCTTTGTCAAAAGAAAGACTCCCGACCAATAAATATGCAGCGCCTGAAGGACGGACTTTATCAGCTGTACCCTTCTAGCGTAGGACAAGGACTGGTTCAGCCAAGACCCCAGGCATGTGTCAAGTCGCTGTAGCAGAGGTGAGCAATCTCCAAGTGTAAGTCGTGAAGCAATGAGAGGAACCCCCAAGTAGCGGACAGGAAGATGGCCCTCTCGAAAACCCATAATGGGCTGAAGTTGAGGCTTCAGACTCTCCGCCCGTCGTGAAAGGTACATCTCACTCTTATCAGGGTTTGGGTATAGCCCTGATAGAGTAGAGAATGACGTCAATGCATTTTTAAGAACCCCCACCGAATTTGATCAGCATGACAGAATAAGAGGAGATCATCTGCAAAAACGAGCATAGACAAAAAATTGGCTTCACATCTCCAGTGGTAGCGGAACTGCGGCTCCACCTGTATTCGCTCCTCGACTATGCCATGAAGGACTTCCATAACCCGAGTGAATGGGGGAAATAGGGTCCCCCTATCGTAGTCCTCGCTTACCGGCGAAGAACCCCACCGATCGACCATTAATATTAATGGAGAAAGTTGGAGTAGTCACACAAGCCCTAATCCACTCGATATAAGTTGGGTAGCCCATTGCCTGAAGCGTGGCTAGTAAGAAGCTCCACTCGACCTTAACATAGGCCTTGGCAGGTCCACCTTGAGCATAGCCCTAGGCGGGCGACCCTTGCTCGTATATCCAAGGCATAATTCCTGGGCCATTAGTATATTGTCGCTGATACGCCTCCCAGGGATAAACGCCGTTTGCGAATTATGAACCAGATCACCCAAGGATGTCTTCAGCCGGTTTGCCAAAACCTTCGAAATTACCTTGATATTTGCTTGATATCATGTGCTATGTTTCGAACCCAACATATGGGTTTTAGGTGGAAGATACATGTTTTGCATGATTTATATGCTTAGGGAGTGAATTCGAGTATTATGAGCAAGAATCGAGTAGATTGACTTAGTTTCGGGCGATTTAGGATTTATTGAATATTTGAAGGAACGTCTAGCACAATGGAGAGCCTTAGTGAAAATTTGGTGTTTACAATATTAGCATTATGTAGAATCAGGCGAAACTTTGTATCGGGCGAATCTGATTGAACACTTCGCAAATCGAGCGAAATGAGTAGAAGCGATCGAGCGAGGACACGTGTCGAATGGAACCAAAATCGGGCTTTTCCAATCGAATTTCTGAATCGGCAATTCCAATCGGATTCCGAATCGGGCGATTCCAATCGAGTCCCAAATCGGGCGATTTCTGCCAAATCTTAGTTTCGGGCGAAAGTGATATTACTGTTTCCTTCCCAAAATCGGGCGACTCTAGCCAATTTAAGAAATCTGGCGATTCCTCAAATCACCGAACTTATTAAAAAATCGGGTGATTCCTCAAAATCACCGAGATGATCCCTGAATCGGGCGATACCGAAATTAAATTGATCGATCTCTAAAACCTAAATTGATCGACCAACTTCGAGCGGTGACTATCCCTACACGTTGACCAATTGGGTTAGTTAGGGCTTTAGTTCAATATAGGCCCGTTCCTACACTTAGTCCATTTTGGGCGATAGAGCTAGATGACTTGGGGACGTTAGGACGATATGACCCGTAATTATAGTTATTATGTGAGTTAGTATTTTACGCATTGCATATCACGGCACGTCATGACATGTGGATGGGGAGATGATGACTGCGTTGGTGGTGACACATACCCTACGAGGGGTCGTGTGAGGGGGGTAAAATGAGATGATAGTGAGGATGAGGTTAGACTCGCAGGGCACCTGGTGGGAGACAGGCGTGATCGATCTGTCTACTCAGATGTGAGCAGCCTGAGGTGTAAACCACCTTACATTTTTGCTCAGGGACGGCAGACAGGCGTGATCGATCTGTCTACCCGGGGAGAGCGTGGTAGCGCAACCCAGGGTGCAAAACCGTCGAGTGGAATTTCGGATTTTGGTGCGGAGCGACATGGTAGGAGGACATTGGCGTGATCGTTCAGTGCACTACCAGTGTAGGCTGTCACGAGACTTGGGAGTACCTACCCATTAGTCTTTTGCACGCGGGGTGTCGAGTCTAACATAGGGCCCTGATATTGAGATAGAGTAGAGTGTGAAACGAGCGTGCATTGCATTATATCATGCGGTGAGGTGTCGGGACTGGGGTGAGTGCACACTGCATCTGCATGAATTCACCTACTGAGCACATCGCTCAGACCTTTATGTGTTGTAGGTCATGATGAGTCCGACGTCGGCGAACGTCAGGACTAGGTTAGCGGCTGGTGGCGGTGACTCCACGGGCTTTTGAGGGCGAGAGCGGTACATGGATGCGACCTGTGGAGCGGCTTTAGATATTTTGAATTTTTGGGCTTCGGCCCGTGTAAAGATACCTTTTGTAGAACAATATATTTATGATATGTATATGTTTTTATCTAAAAGTTTTTATTAAATGGGCTTTCCGCGGCTTTCGCAACGGAAATCCGCCAACTATTTCAATTAGAAAAGTAGGGTCGTTACAATCATCCTTTCAAGAAGAGTGCTACTTGCTTTGCATACTATATATTTCATTTTCTTCAATTCCAACATAATCTCCACGAAAATCACAACCTAAACTAGTATATTTAATCTAAAACTTCGTAAATTCATATATTTTAGTGATGTAGCGTGTTTACAATATAAAATTTGAAAATCATTAAGTTAACTAATTAAATGTTAAATGGTTATTTTGACTATGTATTATGTTACTCGTGTTGTGTTTTCTTGTTACCTACTTATCAGTTTCTCTTTTTTCTCCTCTTCAATTGTTTCTGATCAGTGTTAAACTTTACTGCAGGAAATCAGTAAACAACATAGGGTTTACGTTTAAGAATAATTGAAGATGTCATTAATTTTGTTGAATCATTTATATTAGGTCGACCATGTGGATTATAATAAACAACTAATAGTTTATATCCGCAACGTTTGAGTAAGTAGAATCGATTTCTTAAGAGCATGATCATCTTTTCAAGAAGAGTGCTACTTGTTTTCCATACTATATACTTCAACTTCTTCAATGCCAACATAATCTCCACGAAAATCACAACCTAAACTGGTATATTTAATCTAAAACTTCGTATTTTATATATTTTACTGAATGTAGCGTGTTTGCAATATAAACATTGAAAATCATAAAGTAAACTAAGTACATATTAAATTGTTATTTTGATTATGTATTCTGTTACTCGAGTTGTGTTCCCTTGTTACCTACATATCATTTTCTGTATTTTTCTCCTGTTTAATTGTTTCTAATCAGTGTTGAACTGTTACTGCAGGAAATTAGTAAATAACATAGGGCTTTACCAGAATCATGCATACATTTTCAGCAACAGAAGCGAAGTTTGTTCAAAAGAAACATCTTATACATAAGTATCAGATACACATAACACCAAATTGAAACATCCTCGTCGTCGCTGCTCGTCTTCAATTTCTTCGATTAATTTGGGGGTTATCGATTTGGTATTAGCGAAAAGAACTTAAAGAATAAAAGTTAAGTTAGATATTCACAGGAATTTGAATCAAGGTCATTTGAATTCTAGATCGAAAGTTATACTACAAAAGGTCTAGGTTGCCATTTTTGGGCAATGCAGAATGCATAGTGTTACCCAGATGCATATACCCAGATTGCATGAACTGTTACCCAGAATGCATAAATTGTTACCCAGAATGCATAAAGTGTTACTCGGAATGCATAAATTGTTACCCAGAATGCATAAATTGTTACTTAGCGAGCGTTTTATTAGCAAAAGCTTCAATCGCGGGCCGCGTCAATTTCCTTCGCGATTAACATCAATATTTTCATTGATTAATAAGACCCACGATCAATTTCACCTTATTCAGTCATTAAAGTCCAGATTTTCCTTGTTTCAACGAAATTTTCGAATTACTTTTAAAACATTATTCCATTCTAAACTTCAAAAAATTTCATTGATTACTGACACCCATGGGAAATTATCATCGATTTAACCTTATTCGGTCATTAACGTCGAGATTGAGCCGGCTTTTAGATCATAAATTTTGGTCTTCGTTGAACGTGGGTTGTGCATTCATCGTTTGGAAGAGTCTTAGTTGTTACCCAGAATACATAAATTGTTACCCAGTATGCATGAACTGTTACCCAGAATGCATAAAGCATTACCCAAAATGCAACGTGGTTTGTGTATTCATCTTTTGGAAGAGTCTTAGTGTTACCCAGAATACATAAATTGATACCCAGTATGCATGAACTGTTACCTAGAATGCATAAAGCATTACCCGAAATGCATAAAATGTTACCCAGAATGCATAAATTGTACCCATAATGCATAAATTGTTACTTAGCGAGCGTTTTATTAGAAAAAGCTTCAATCATGGGCCGCGTCAAATTTCTTCGCGATTAACATCAATATTTTAATTGAATATGAAGACCCACGACCAATTTCACCTTATTCGGCCACTAAAGTCCAGATTTTCCCCTGTTTCAACGAGATTTTCGAATTACTGTTAATACATTATTCAATTATAAACTTCAAAAATTCATTGATTATTGACATCCATGGGAAATTATCATCGATTTAACCTTATTCGGTCATTAACGTCGAGATTGAACCGGCTTTTAGATCGTAAATTTTGGTCTTCGTTGAACGTGGTTTGTGCATTCATCGTTTGGAAGAGACGATGGCATATGGGTGTAAATTCGGCAAATATGAAGGATAAAAAGGTCATTTACAATGTGATTGTTCCTTAAAACTAACATTTTCCGTAAATAGGTCCTTGAGCCTAAATGAAACTACAAAAGGGCCTGAAACATATTGAAAATATCATAATAGGGACTGAACCCTAATTTACCCTTCAACATATCCAATAAATGCCCGGCGTCTACTCAGATTGGGGTTGTCATGTCAAAAATCTAGCCTAACATTTCAAGTAGATATAAAACCCCACGAAATAATCCATGTTTTATATATTATATATTCATGCTATCTCTAACACGTATAAATCATTTCCATAGACCTCACCGACTGAGAATTGTTGGAACTCTCCAAGTACTTTTATTGCACCACACGCATATTTGTCTTTTGTCTTCTCATACGTGACAGCCATTACATATCCCTATTCCCTGGACATATACCACTTGCGACCCAACTCAAATAAGCTCAAAACTTACAAAATCACAAGATGAATAATCTCAAGAACATTCCTCTCTTTACCAAACAAGAACTTTGTCTATTCGAACAATCCGATGATAACATGCTTAATCGATGGTCACTAGGTCAGCTTCTTAGTTCCTAGGATCACGATAACAATACTCAAACCGTAAGTAACAATATGATTACATGCTCTTCATCAGCACTTGGTCATGATTTGCCAGAAAAGCCTCCTATTCTTGAGGGAATAGCCGATGTTGTTGGCTTGAACGTTCTCTTCGGAGGCAAATACAAGGAGAGTAACAACTCTAGCAGTGATTGCGAAACAAAATCTACCATGGAATCTGCAAGTGAAGAGACCTTTGCTTATTACAATAGTGGCCATGATCAGCCCATAAAGAAGAAAGAGCAGCACTAGTTACAGGGGTGTCAGAAAGAGACCATGGGGAAGATGATCGGCGAAGATTCGCGACTGCATAGGGCGGTGCCTAACGAGTTTGTGATAAATGATTGAGAAAAGACACCGAAAATTAACGTGGTTCGGATCTGAATATCCTACATCCACGGGCAATCAACCAATTTTACTATTGATGAACAGATTTACAAGAAAGATGAAGAGCTAGACTAAGAACAGCTCTACTGATCGACTCGATTCTTAACAGAAGGAACAATGAATATCGCGCGCGCATTAGTACTGTGAAGGAGGCTAATTTAAATCCTAAAAATAAGATAAAACACTGAAATACCCCCACTTAACCGATTTAACCAACACTCGATTGAAAGAGGAAAACACGTCTTTATAAGTGAAAGCGCTTCTCTCTTCAGCTCAAGTCGACCTTATGCAACAGTCTCAGTTCTTGCACAACATAGCTGCTGCTCCATGTTGCTTCCTCTACTGCAATCTTCTTCACTTGGTTCAGGGCTTTTATTCAACACCCCCCGCAAGATGGATGGTGTAAATTCCTCACAGACATCTTGACCAACAACCTTTGCAGAATAGGTGCAGTAAGGGGCTTTGTAAGGAGATCTGCAAGCTGCAATTCTGATTTTACAGGCAAGAGTTTAATGCTGCCATTCATCACATGATGCCTGATAAAATGGCAATCAATCTTTATATGCTTGGTTCTCTCATGAAACTTAGGATTAGAAGCTAGATATAACGCAAATAGGTTGTCACAATAGATCACAGGTGTGTGTAGAATGCTCAAATTCAACTCGGACAGCAAGCATCTTATCCAAAGCACTTCCGATACAACTGAGCCGAGTGCTCGGTATTCTGACTCAGTTGAGGACCTTGCCACCGTTGTTTGCTTCTTAGCTTTCCAAGTGATTAGAGAACTGGCCAAGAAGGTGCAAAGCCTATGACTGACCTTCGAGAATCCTTGCATGCTGCCCAATCCGCATCAGAAAAAGCCTTGATGTCGAAATCATTCTCTGCTGCAAAGAACAGGCCTTGACCAGGAGTGCCCTTCAGGTACCTCAATAGGTGATGTGCAGCTGCAAGATGAGTAGTTCTTGGGGCTCCAATAAATTGGCTAAGTCTATGTACAGTGAAGGAAATGTCTGGTCTCGTGAGGGTGAGGTAAAGCAACCTACCAATTAGTATTCTATAGTGAAAAGGGTTCTGCAACAGCTCACCATCGTCTGCAGCTAGTTTATCACTCGGGCTCATGGGTGTATTAAGTGGCTTTGAATCCATATAACCAGTATCCCCAAGAAGCTGCAGAGCATACTGTCTCTGTGACATATAAATCCCATCTGTGTTCCTGACAATTTCAACCCCAAGGAAAAACTTTAACTCCCCCAAATCCTTTATCCTAAACTGAGACTTAAGGAACTCTCTCGTCTGATTTATTTCCTTTGGTGAAGGTCCTGCAAGGATGATATCATCCACGTAGACTAAAAGAACCACCATGTCTTGTCCCTTTCCTTTTCTAAACAATGTATGGTCTGACTCCAATTGTGTGAACCCGGACATTTTACAGCTTCTGTAAATCTTTGATTCCATTGTCGAGAGGACTGTTTCAGTCCATAGATAGATTTGTGGAGTTTGCAAACTGTCTTCTTCCTTGTGAATCCTTCATACTCATCATAAAATCCTTGAGGGAGCTCCATGTAGACTTCTTCCTTTAAGTCCCCGTTCAAGAACGCATTATTAACATCGATCTGAAATAATTCCCACTGCAGTTTGGCTGCCAACGAGAGAATAATCTTGATGGTATTGGGTTTAGCCACCGGAGCAAACGTGTCTATGTAATCCACACCTTCTCTCTGGTTATATCCCTTAGCCACTAAGCGGGCTTTGTACTTCTCGATATTGCCATTAGAATCATACTTTAGCTTATATACCCATCTGTTACCTATGGCTGTTTTCCCTTCTGGTAATGTAACCAGTGACCAAGTGTTGTTCTCTTCAAGGGCCCTCAGCTCCTCCTCCATGGCAAGCTGCCACTCATGAGATTGTGTTGCCTGGGCATAGCTCCTAGGCTCGGCTGTAGTAGATATGGTTTTGATGAACCCGAGATAATTGTCAGAGAACCTTCTTGACACATTTGAGATGGGTACAGAGGCTTCTTTTGCTTGAAGCCATTACAATGATATTCCGGAAGATATGCAGGTCTCTAGGACACTCTCCCTGATCTCGTGTGCAACTCAGCATCAGCTTGCTGAGCGCCTCCCTGATTGGCTTCTTGAGGATCTCCACCACTGTGGCACACATCATCAGGCTGAGCTTCAGGGACATCTTGCTCATAAGTTCCCAGGGCATCACCATGACTGACTTCATGGGTGTCAGGCATTCTTTCCCCTGAGTAAGGTCTGGGAAGAACCAAGGAGCTGAAAGGGTCCTCCCTCACTGATTTAGAATCTATCTTGAAAGGAAAGGTGTCCTCCTTAAACACAACATCTCTAGAGACAAAAATCTGCCGAGTGCTCAAGTCCATGACTTTATGCCCTTTCATCCCACTTGGATAGCCAATAAAAACACATTCACGAGCCCTGGGGTCAAATTTTCTTCTACCTGCAGCTAAAGTAGAGCAAAAACAGAGGCAACCAAACACACGCAAGTAGCTATAATCCATAGGTTTTTGGTATAACAGATCATATGGGCTCTTGTTATCTAGACCAGGTGAAGGAATCCTATTGATCAAGTAGGCTGCAGTTAAGGCACACTCGGACCAATATTCAATGGGAATGTTAGACTAGAAATAAAGGGCTCGAGCAACATTTAAAAGGTGTTGATGTTTTCTTTGAACTACGGAGTTTTGTTGAGGCGTTTGTAGGCACGAGAGATGGTGTATGATCCCTTTGTCCCTAAACAGATTTACTAAGTTAAACTCCCTAGCATTGTCACTCCTTACTACTTTAACATCGCAGCCAAACTGCACTCTCACCAGGTTCAAGAAATAACTCATAACAGCATGCACTTCTGACTTTTGCCTAATCATGAAAAGCCACGTAAACCTAGAATAATTATCTACTATAGTAACAAAGTATTGATGTTGAAGGTGTGATGGCACATGGAAGGGTCCCCATACATCACAGTGGACCAAATCAAAGATAGAGCAAACTCTCTTATTTTTATTAGGGAAAAGGTTCCTTCTCTATTCAAAAAAAAAGGTTCCTTCTCTGTTTAGAAACTGGACAAATTTTACAGAATGGCTCATGAGAGTTATTAACTTAACTTCAATCTATGTTTCAGCACATCTAGGACTTTATTTGAAGGGTGCCCTAGTCTACCATGCCAAGGAAAAGCCATCATTCTATTCACCACAGCCGAGTTATCAGCTGATGCTCCTAAGGCATTATCTGTCCTTAACAGGTAGAGTCCATCCACCTCACTACCCTTGCCAATCACTTGGAATGTAGGGTCCTGTATCAGAAAACCATCAGCTTGAAAAATGAAACTACAGCTTATGTCCTGTACCAAAGAACTAACAGAGATGAGATTGAAATTAAACTGTGGTACATAAAGCACATTCATTAAGGTAGTGTACTGATTTACTGTGAAAGAACCTGCCTGGTTAACTCTAATGGCAGTGTTATTGGGTAGGATGCCCTAGACTAACTAATATCATGTAGATCATGCAAGAGTTCTTTATTTCCACACACGTGTTTAGTTGCTCCTCAATCAAGGAGCCAAACCAGATGGTTGTTCACATTTGGCAAGTTGAAGGATAAGACCATACATGCTCCTCCCTCTACCTCTTATTCTCAGCGCAATCAGAGGAGTTACCAGTTTGATTGATTAGAGTCTTCAAACTTTGCAGCTGGAAAGGTGTAAGTTGCAGTTGCACAAGTCCATCTCCCTGGCAGACAGAACTAGTCCTGAGCTGATGGACAGGCTGGTTTGCCTGAAGGCCATGCTGTGGCCCTTTGACACCTTCTGCTATGACTTGATTCACCTTGGCACCTCTGTACTTGGGATTTTGCTTAAAACCCGGGGGATACCCGTGAAGCTGGTAGCAAGACTCAACAATGTGGCCTTTCTTGCCACAGTGTGTGCAGACAGGTCTAGCAGAATGCTTCCTATTGATAAACCCTCTCTTTGCTCCATCTTGATCATTCTTGGCCGTCATCATGGCCATATTGTTTGTATGATCATCAGTGACCCTTGCATAGCCTGGTGCAATAGTTCTCTGTTTTTCCTCTTGCACAATGAGGGAGAAAACTTTGTTGATGGTAGTAGGTATAGGGTCCATCAAGAGGATCTGTCCTCTCACCTGTGAATATGTATCATTAAGGCCCATGAGAAAAGTAAGGACATACTCCTCGTCCAAGAAAGTTCTGATGCCATTTATCCCCCACAAGAACATTGACAGGGAGGTCTGTAACTAGCGAGTTCATCCCACGGGCATGTGAATATGTATCATTTTCAGTCTAGTAAAGTATCATGTAACAGTACTCGAGCCTTGGGCAAGATTCATCAGGTCCATCTTCAATTGGAAAATCCTCGGTTGTTAGATTGACCGAATCTCTCTTGCAAGTCAGTCCAGACTTCCCTCGCCGAGGAGCTGTAGAGGATACTTGCAGATATCTCTTTATTCACAGCGTTGAAGGGATTTTTGCGTTGACTTTCATTGACTTCTCTCTCTAGCGAACTCCCTCTCCAAACCTTAATACCTTTCACCTTCCTTCACCTTCCATCACCACCAGCCACCACCAGCCACTGCTCCGCCGTGCCCTGATCGCCGCCGGTCGCTCCCCCACCCTCCATCGCCGGGCCCAAACGGCGATGGGAGGGTTTTAACCTCATCTCTCATATCCCTTCTCCCTTGTGACCTTTCATATTCCCACACCATTTTTTGTTTTCGTTTCTCCATGGATGCTTCGGACTTTTTGGATTCTCTTGGACCTGTGCCGGATTATGGACGTATTAGGAACAACGTGGCTGACTTTGATGCTCGATTCAACGTGGCGGCTTTTGAAGCGACGGTATGCCGTGTCATGGGAGCTTCGACCAAAAGTGGAACGGATGCAAGCCGCTCTGCCCCGTCGCTAACTACACCTGCTCATGTCTGGTCTGGACCTGCGCGACCTACACCCTCCAATAACCCACGGCCTTGGATACCGAGTCGATGAGAACGCCGACTAACAAGTATGACTATGCCACTTCGGGATGCCCGCCATGAGAGCCGATTTCCAATGCGGCAGGGCACGCCTCCTCCGCCATCTAATGGTGCTCCGATCATTGAGGACGATTCTGATGAAGAGCAGCCCCCTCAGACGACGGACCATGCTCTGGGCAGATCGCTGATAGGCCCTAATGGGCCTAGGGTTTCTACGGATGGGCCTCGGGTTCCCACCTTCGCCGGAGTGCCGCCATCACTGAGCGGGCCTAGGGTTTCAGTAAGCACCACACCACATGTTTCTTCCCATGCCGGGTCTGAGTCGTCGGAAATGACTCCTAATATACCGGGGGCTTCCTTTGCGGCGGTGGTTCAAGGTGATAAAGGTGATCGACATCTTACTCGCCGAAAGCAGCCGATTCAGTTTGCTCTGATGTATACCGCACCAACGGTGATTGATGGTGTGGCTGAGGCTCAACTTTCCTGGGAAGTTGCCCGCAAAGGCTTGGCGAGATGGGATCACACACTTGTCGGGTATTTCTTAGGAAAAAGGCCTTATTTCCCCCACATTGAACGCTTTGCTCGGTTTATTTGGTCTGGTCTCCTGGAAGTTCGTTCAACGATTAACGTTTTCTTCATGTTTCGGTTTGACACGGAGGCCGCTTCAACATCGGCTCTTGAGGGGGGGTCCTTGGCTCATGCAAGGCCAACCCCTTTTCCTCGAAGCATGGCGCCCGGGCATGTCTTTCGATAAAAAGCAACACCAATCGGTCCCTTTATGGCTCAAACTTAGGAATGTGCCATCGGCGTTATGGACACGGGAAGGCCTTGGCATTGTGGCAAGTGTCCTTGGAAAGCCTCTCTTGACGTTACGACAGCCAAGATGGAACGACTGGAGTTTGCGAGAGTTTGTGTTGACATCTCCTTGGAGGCCCCCTACGTTGAGTCCTTCAATGTCAGAATTCCCACCAAGGATGGTGGCTTTGCGGGCGTCATTACAGTCCACGCTGATTATGAATGGCGGCCAAAGAAGTGTACCTCGTGTGACTCTTGGCTCCACGGTGTTGGAGGCTGCCCGAAAAATCAGCCCATGCAGCAACATAAGAGATCATCTACCGTACGCTTAACTGAACCTACCAAGAATGTTCGACCACCTAAGAATGCACGAGCTAGTCGTGTGGAAGATAAGGGCAAAACCAAGGTGACGGAAGAGACAACCTCTGTCGCGCTAATTGTGGCAGGCAGCTCCCATAGAGGTCCACGCCGAACTAACACAGAACAAGCTTCGACCAGTGTAGCCGTGCACCAATCCCCCACCTTCGTGGAACATAACCAGTTTGAGGCCCTAGCTGACCTTGACGAGAGCTTTGTTTTGACTAAGGGTCCTATAGCAGCCCTTTCCGATGTTTACCCATGATCCCGGTCGCCTCATGGAGTGTACGTGGTCTAAATAGGTTAGATCACAGATGGGCGGTGGGGGAGTTAATAACAAAGTACAAAATTTGGATTATTGGGCTGATTGAAACAAGGGTTGCCGAACAGAATGCTGAAGCGCTGGCTACCTCGATTCGTCAATGGAACTGGTTCTATGCCTATGGCGATGGCCCGACGTCTCGTATCTGGGTAGGTTGGGACTCGAGGAGCCTTGGTGTCACTATTGAGGCTTACTCTAACCAGGTGGTCCATTGCAAGATCTATGTGTTAGAGGAACGAATGGAATTCTATGCCTCCGTTTATGGCCACGACACGCGGGCGGAACGATGTGCACTATGGGCTGATCTTATGGTGAAGTCACGCGATCGGGCTAACCTACCGTGGATAGTACTTGGTGACTTTAATGCTATCGTCGACAGCTCTGAGGCACGGGGAGGTGCCCCTACGGGGGGCTTCCGTGACTTGGCTGCTTGCTTTACGAACTCGGAGCTTGCTAATCTGCCACGAATCGGATCATTCTACACGTGGTATAATCAGCAAAGCGGTACCTCCGGTATTTGGCGCAGACTAGACAGAATTGTGGGCAACCCGGCATGGTTTGCTCGCTTTGGAGACCTGGCTTACCGTTGCACCACTCCGGCCACGTCGGACCATTCCCCACTTGTTTTGGAAGGCGTGAATCCGCAGCGTGCAAAGGGGGATAGTTTTCGGTTTGACAACTACTTGGCGCAAGACCCTCGATTCCTTCCCTAGTGGAGAATGCGTGGTCTCATTCCATTAGTGGGTACCCCATGTTCTCCGTTGTGCGAAGGCTAAAGAATATCAAAATGGCTCTTAGAAACTTAAGGCGGAATAAGGGCGATCTTAACCGTAATGTGCTCGAGGCGCGACGTTTTCTCGACATAGGTCAAGAACTTGTTGCTCAACATCCCTTCGAACCTCACCTCCTCATTCTAGAGAAACGGCGTCGCTTTGTCTATGCTAGGGCGGTTGAAACGGAACATTCAGCCATGGCTCAACGTGCGAAGGTTGCATGGTTAAAGGATGGAGACCAATGCACGGTGTACTTCTTCAAGAAAGTTGCTACTCGAAGGGCCATGAATCGTATCTTCTCCCTTGAGAACGAAGCTGGGGAAACATTTGATGGCGACGACCAAGTGTGGGCTGAACTGCTTCGTTACTACATGGACCTCCTCGGGCAATCTGGAAGGCAAACTCCACTCTCTCTACCTGATATTGCCCCGTTTATTGCGAGGAAACTTAGTACTAGCAATGCGGCCAAGCTAATCGAGCCAATTACGGGTAGAGAAATAAAGGCGGCGGTATTCTCCATTGGTGATAACAAATCACCGGGCCTGGATGGCTTCTCGGCTGCCTTCTACAAACACGCATGGGACATTATTGGTACGGATATTACGCATGCCGTTCAGGACTTTTTTCGTACAGGGTTCCTCTTGGGGCAGATCAATTCCACT
Source organism: Craterostigma plantagineum (assembly GCA_027422505.1). Classification (NCBI taxonomy): domain Eukaryota; kingdom Viridiplantae; phylum Streptophyta; class Magnoliopsida; order Lamiales; family Linderniaceae; genus Craterostigma; species Craterostigma plantagineum. Next base: position 162,809 of record JAPQWV010000319.1, on the reverse strand, counting down.
CTCATCACCCTTATCCCCAAATGTGACAACCCGCGCATGGCAAAGGATTTCAGGCCGATATCGTGCTGCAACGTCCTGTACAAGATCATCTCGAAGGTCTTAGCTAATCGCATTCGTGGCTGCTTGGGATCCCTGGTGCATCCGACACAGACTGCTTTTATTCCAGGAAGACGTATTTCGGATAATATCCTCCTTGCACAGGAGATTTGCCATGGGTATAATAGCGCTGGGCTGCCCGAGCGGGTGGCTTTCAAAGTGGCTTTCCCGACGACCTTTATCGGTTGGATCCGTGCTTGCCTCACTACGCCTTGCTTCTCCATTAATATTAATGGACGGCCTGAAGGTTTTTTCAGGGGAAGGCGTGGGCTACGGCAGGGCGATCCTATCTCCCCGTACTTGTTCACCGTGGTGATGGAGGTCCTTCACGGCATCATCAAAGAACAAATTCGTACGTGCGACTCTTTTCGCCTTCATTGGAGGTGTGAGCCGACCGAGCTATTTATGCTCACGTTTGCTGACGACTTGCTTATATTCTCGCATGCTGACGCCGCTTCGGTTGGAGTTTTTAAGACCAGCCTGGACCTATTTGCGATCCTTTCTGGATTACGGGCCAACGACACCAAAAGTGAGATGTTCATTTCCAAGAGGGTCGAACGATTGAAGGGGCAAATGCTTGACATCATGGGATTCCAACCGGGCTCACTGCCTGTGCGCTACCTAGGCATCCCGTTGATCACTTCGAGGCTTACCATCGCTGATTGTGATCCGCTCCTTCGTAATATTGATCGGTGCTTAGGCTCGTGGACTAATCTCTCTTTGTCTTACGCAGGAAGAGTCCAACTGATTAGGTCTGTTCTTCTGGGCATCCACACGTACTGGGCTGGAGTCTTCTTGCTCCCAAAGGGTGTTATACATGCGATTGAGAAGCGGCTTAGATCGTTCCTATGGAAGGGGTCGAGCGCTAAAGTTGCATGGAATGACATATGCGTGCCTAGGGAGGAGGGCGGCCTTGGCCTGCGATCGATTGAGACGGATAACAACGCGTTGCTGTTACGCCTCCTTTGGAGTTTGATGAGCGATGAGGATACGTCCATCTACGCTACTTGGATTTGACGGACTAGGCTGCATAATAAATTGCTCTGGTCAGTTACACCTACTGCGACGACCTCATGGACTTGGAGGAAGATACTAAAGCTTCGACATGACTTTCGACCGCTCATTGATTTTCGCATTGGAAATGGCGCTGACACGCGCCTCTGGACTGACCCGTGGCTGCTCGCTAGCCCTTTGGTGGAGCACGTTCCTCGTGGACCTATGGTTGTGGGACTACCTCTTGATTCTAGACTCAGCTCTGTCATCAACGAGCTTGGCTGGAATTGGCCGTCCCAATCCACGACTGAGTACATGGACATCGCTCCTCTTCTCCCACCTGTTCGGCCGGATGAGGAGGATAGGATACTTTGGAAGGCCTCTTCTAGCGGCAAATTCACCACTAGCTCTGCCAGGGAAAGCTTGCGGTTGCACCATCCTAAGGTCCCATGGTACACACTTTTTGGTGGTCCGATATCTGTACCTAGACACGAGGTTATCATGTGGCTAGCAATTAGAGATAGGCTGGCGACTAAGGATAAGGTGTGGGTTGCGGCGAAGGCGGGTAACAACACCTGTCTCCTTTGTGATGACCAGCTCGTGGAGACCACGCGCCACCTGTTTTTCGATTGCGTCTACTCTAGACGGTGCCTCTCGTTGACCCGCAACCTGCTTTGCTTTGGATGGCCGTATACGGATTGGGTTCCTGCTATTCGTTGGGCGGCCGTGAGATGGCGGAGCCGTCACCTTGCGTCATTGGGTCCGCGTCATGCTTTGGCTTCGTTGATTTACCACTTGTGGTTCGAGCGCAACCGGCGGTGGCATGATGGACGAAGGCGCTCCCCTGAGCAGATCGTTTCTGAGGTTGAGACTCCTCTTTGTATGTGCCTGTCCACCTTGCCGCCCAGGTATGAGCTCCAGCTCTGTGCCATGCGTCGGGTCTGGCGTATTGCTTGGTCATCCTAGGGCGGGTTGTTGTGGTACTTTGTGGTACTTTGTTCTTGATGGGTTGTGTACTGGTAGCATGTTACCAGTTTGTTCCTTTTTCCTATGCCATAGCATGGATGCTTTGTACGAACCTTTTTTTTCTTTTTTCTAATGTTAATGACCGTTCCCCAAAAAAAAAAGATCCAGGATACTTCCATGAGCTGACTTTATCCGTTTCTGTGGCAGGAGGTGCGGCGAGTTCCCTATTTACAAACCCCTCTTTGTTCCTTCCTATCAGGGCAATCTCATTGCCCTGCTCCAAGTCATGTAATTGTCCCCACTCAAGGGCTCATGAACTAGCAATTGGCCGGAATTATCATTGCTACCCAACACATACGGATCATTACCAGAGGTGACATTATTCTGCGGCTAGAAGACATTGCTCTGCGGCGGCGGCGGCGCTTCGGTAGACATCGCTGGGATTGCGTCGATTAATGAGCGAAATCAGATTGTTGCGCAGCTACTCTCTGATACCATAACGAGTTGCGATAAACGATTGAGAAAAGACACCGAAAATTAACATGATTCGGATCTGAATATCCTACATCCACGGACAATCAGCCAATTTTACTATTGATGAGCAGATTTACAAGAAAGATGAAGAGCTAGACTAAGAACAGCTCTACTGATTGACTCGATTCTTAACAGAAGGAAAAATGAATATCGTGCGCGCATTAGTACTGTGAAGGAAGCTAATTTAAATCCTAAAAATAAGATAAAAGACTGAAATACCCCCACCTAACCGATTTAACCAACACTCGATTGAAAGAGGAAAATGCGTCTTTATAAGTGAACAGTGCTTCTCTCTTCAGCTCAAGTCGACCTTATGCAACAGTCTTAGTTCTTTGCACAACACAGCTGCTGCTCCATGTTGCTTCCTCTGCTGCAATCTTCTTCACTTGGTTCAGGGCTTTTATTGAACAGTGCCGTCACTGGCTTGGGACTTTCGACACCGCGGAGGAGGCGGCGCGTGCGTACGACGCGGCGCGAGGAGGCTGAGAGGGGCCAAGGTGACAACCAATTTCCACGTGCCCTCCGTTCTTCCAGCGCTCTTAGGCGATAGCCCTAAAGTTGCTAATAAGCAGAAGCTCGATAAGACGAGCATGAAGATGAAGAGGAGCTTGGCTGTTAATGAACATCGAGTTAACAACGACCGTCGTGTGGTGACATGTACGGAACATCTATTCGGACCAACTGTTTATGACGGCGAAGAAGGAAAGAAGGGGACGTGTGATAGCAGCTTGGAACTTGGGTTGTAATAAAAGACAAGCTAGGGCTCCTTTTGTTTAGTGTTGAACTTGGTACTTTTATTTTGGTTTTCTTCAACGGTAAGGCTGATTTGTTTTTAGTCAGTTACATGATCAGTTGTTTTATACATAGTTTTTGGCTTCGTTCTTTACATTTCCATATGTTAATTAATGTGGTGCATGCATATATCATGTTTTTCTAACATCTCTACTCTATCTTATTTTAGTCTCTGATCATGGAGACCTCAAAAGTCCTCACGACTAGGATGGAACTTAGAGGAAATGATTAATCTAGAGAATACGATGATGAAAATAATTACGGAATGCTTAGTAATCTTGTTAATGTGGCTTAATCCTACTGCGAAACTGACTCGCAAGCTAAAGATGTGATTTTCACTCTCAAACTAGGCGTTAGCTATTTAATGTATACATGCGTGTAACAACTTCAGTGCATGTAGCCATGGCATAGATATTTCGCAGGTTATTACCCACTAAACTACACACTAGAATCTTAATAAACGAGTTACAAGTTACAAGACGGATGATTTGGACACAGTCAAACTTCTCATTCCTTCGTACAATTTTTGTTGTTTCCGCATAACGAGCGACTGATATAAACATCTCATCCCCTTTGAAATTGAACTCTAGCGTTTCACTGGGTTGTACAATGGTTTCTTGGGAATTTGACAATTAACAGTCTCATGCACAGCACAATAAGAATTGTTAGGATTGATATTTAACCACGACAAATCACTACCGTACCAAAAGTTCCAGAATGACTAACCTCCAAATTAGTGATTCATACGATTTTTGCCAATATTATCTCAAAAATTCTCACTTACAAGTAAACAATCCTAGTCTTCACCTCAATTAACCGTTCAACTAGAGCTGAAAATTGGGCCGCAGCCCATGGGCCAGCTCGTCAAGGCAAAAAAAAAAAATCGGGTTTTGGCTTAATTTTGTTGACCCAAAATATGATCGGGCCTATTAGCCAGGCACATCTTGCCCGTCGGGCTGACAGGCAGCCCAATTGGGCCCGCTGTATTCATAATTTTTTCTTTTATTTTCTATATAAATATTTTCAATTTGATAAGTAAAAAATAATATTTTTTTGATGAATTTATGGGATATCAGAATTTTTATAACTATATATTTGTAATATTGTGTATAATAATAGTATAAAATATAATTTTTTTGGAAAAAAATAAAATATTTTTCGATAAGCAAATTACAAAAATATTACTTTCCCTGTCTCACTTATTTCTTCCCATCTTTCTATTTCGGGCGTCCCACATAATTCTTCTCGTTTCTATTTTTAGTAAAACATTATTCCAATAATTAAACTAAATGAGTATTAAATGAGGAGAGAGATGAAGTTTAAAATTTGAATTGTGTTTAAACCTGAGTATTAAATGAAGTGGGAGATGAAGTTTTGGTGGGAATAATTAGTGAATTAATTGTCTCTCTCGACGCCTTAAGAGGTCTACTATAATATTAAAAAAAAAGCTTCTTAATTTGCGCGCCCACTAATTTTTGGGAAGTATTACGTGGGACAGAGGAAGTATAAAAATATAGGCCCGTAGCCCGACGATTGGACCGACCCATCATGCTATGGGTTTGGGCCTAAGATTCTTAGGCTCGTCGAATTTTGAGCCATCCTGACCGAGCCCGCTAAAAGTCGGGTAGCCCGCTCAATCTGGGCGGGGCGGGGCGGGTTGGCCTGCCCTAACTTTCAGCTCTAGTTCAACTACATCTAACGATTTTTAAACAATGTATATCACTTAAACGATAATCAATGTCATGTATCGGAGACTATATGCCAGCTTTTATCCCATATTTGTTACACAATAACAATTTATCTCCATATATGGAGTTATGGGTTTTGTACTTCAAATAATTATGCTACATTATACCACATACAAGTTGCAACCAATGACACAATCCGGGTCCAATCGAGGCCCGATAGTGGGGCTTGGGTGCTCGCCCGACCCGCGCACACAACACCGAAAAACCTCCTGTGCTAGATCGATCAACCTTCTCGTTTGGACACGATTTAATTATTCCAATACCATTTATTATTTTATGAAATGTACGGATAATTTCAATACATTTGGGATATGAAAGGTTGCAGAGTACATGAAAGGTTACAATGACCTCTTAAATATCCACTTTAATTCGTTAGTGACGGGACTAAATGACATTCAATTGATGAATCAAAATCTATGGAGTAAAATATGAGAGTAAATATCATTAAACTGTGGAATTCTTTGAAGGAATGAGTTCTCGAAACTGTATATATATACGGTCGAAGATGTCATACGAAAGCTAACAAGTCATTCATCATCACATTTGCCTTCTATTAGCTGTGTGGTTTTCGTTTTGATGCAACCCCAAATCACGATTTTGTTGTATCATGAGAAATAGACGTTCAACATAAGCCGAAGAAATTCCTTAAAAGTTCTTACAAATTTTGTAATTATACTGAAGATAAAATGTGCCTAAAAGGAGATCGGGTGAATTAGGCTTTTTAATTTTGCTTCTTTATTTTAAGAATCCAACGATGTAATATCCTAGAGATGTCTACTTATGCGAATGATCAAGATATGCCTAATTAGTTGCGTCAGATGTGTATTGGTTCTGTCTCACAGTAAAAAGGAAATAACTGAAAAGTAAGTGCGAGACAGGATTTTTATAGAGGTTATACCCCAACTGCGGTTTACTCATCTCCTTGAAGTTTGCTCCTCAAGAGTTTAATCAATCACTATAATGTCACCTTAGCTGGTAACAAAACTGATTGATTGGCCCTATACACAACCGAACAAGTCGAACACTACACACTACTACCGCACGCCGAGTGTCGCTCCGGGGAATTATTCCTGACAGGAAACAGCTAGCTACCAAAGGGCCCCCGAAACTCGTCATTCCCTTCACGTGCTCATAAACGTCGACCTTGCCTCCTTGCGTATTACTCACGTCCGAAGACAAAATATATGGATGGAGGATGGTGATAATAAGGATGAATCACTCGTGCAGTGATTGAATCACAAGTTAAAGCTTAGGTCGGCAGAAGGTGATCACAATTGTACGCTCAAACGGTCACAGATATATCGCAAGTGTGAGATGACTCTAAGTAATAATCTTCTGCTCAAAAACTCTCGTGTTCGTATATTCTCAAGTTCTTAGTTCTCGACAATCTGAAGTGTTTCTCATACATACAGATCTTTTCAATCAACACTTACATGGAAACTCAATCACAAGATCATTTACCAATTTAAGCACATAATTCATGTAATTATCGAGTTAATTAATATGCCAGTAAATCATGCTGATCATAAATCTTCACAACGGTTATAAGCTCATAATAGCATGATCATTATCCATATAAAAACTCAGATTCGTATTCAAGGCATATTCAAATATTTCGGATGATATTTTTTCCATACAGCACTTTCCATATGTGATATTCAGCTATCATCTTATAGAATAAATCAATCAGGATTTATTTTCCATAGCATATAAGATATCAGCAGATCAATATATTTTCCATATTCAGCACAGATATCAGATAAAATCATATATTCCACAATTTTATTCACTATGGCATAACTTTCAATGTATAGGAGATCTCGTCTAGTTTAGCACATACCATATTAATCAGCATCTTATCCACATAAACTCAATCGATCGAATCTTTCCAAATAATAAATATCTTAATCAGATAAAGGAAAGATATATTCAATATTACAATATAATAAGCAAGATGCACGCGTAAGATCATCAACACCATCTTTGTCTCCGCATAGACATCTTTCAACGGATATAACATATTCCATATTTAGATAGCATATTTTCCATATATAGCCCAACACGATATCTCACACGTTATTACCATAATTAGCACAGTATATCCATAACCCGATATATCATAGCATGTGAGACTTCTATGATATGCGATCACATAGTTTCACCAGATAATCAAAGAATCACATGTGGGTCAAATATTCGACAATTTACCATTTCATAGCTCATAATTAATGCATAGTCAAATATTATCATTTACTTAGACATTACAAAGTGGAAATCGAATTGCTCAAATTATAGCCCTATTCTCATTCCAGGTTACATAGATCATCAAAACACTTTAATGCTCATGGACCAAAAAGGCCAACATTCTCCCCCTTTTTGATGATGACATGTAATTAATGCATCACGGAAGCATAAGCATATTCGATCATGCAAGTTCTAGCACACATGTCTAAGTGCTTCATAATCATAAACAGAGCATATGATATTTCATAATCACAGACAGTACATATATGCTCCTCTGCCTAAGTGAAGTTATCTATATGATAGGCTTAGATATATCATAAATGAATTTGCTCCCCCTGCCTAGTGCAGATATCTCATGTCATGTGCAAAGATATATCATGAGTGCAAAGTTTCGAGGTTACCAGTTAGTGTGCTCCATCTGCCTAAGTACGCATTTTCCAAACATGATTCAAGCGGCAGATATTCATCGCGGTAGGCACTTATCAAGCAATCTCATATACAAATAAGCACATGTAACTATATAGGAATATAATAGTCGCATAAAAGGAATATCGCACGCACATCATCACGAATATCAAAGACAGTTCTTAGACCCTTATATCATTAATTACTCAATTCTCCCCCTTAGCATAAAAAGGGATATACTAAGGCTTTAAAGAGAAAACTTAGCGCAGAATAACTAAAAAGAATGAGAATGAAGGGAGGAATAACTTATTAGAAAACATTCTCAAGGCTGGAATCACTATCAGATACAGCAGATATAGCAAATTTGTTCAGCTCCCTTGTGGTCTTACAGAACTCTCAAAAGCTAGAGTATAACTTAGATGATTTTTCACAAAGAGAAGCTGTGAAGTTCGAATTCTAAGGTAAGGAAGGAAGAAGTATCGAGTGATCTCGTTTAAAAATGGGCAATTATCCAAGAGATATAGTTTTCCAAAAATGAGATAGGATAAACTCGGCTTAAATAGAATTAAGAAGATTTGATTTCCAAACCGAATTTTGAATTTCAAAACAAAGTTAACCGTCAGTTAGAGATTTTAGACTGATCTGATGTGATCACATTTAAATAAGGAAAATATTATGAAAGCTAAAAATAAGTAATGGAGAAGATCCTATTTTCCTAAAATCATCTAAGGGCTGAAGGAAGATCTCATAAGGGGTTAACTACAAATTTCTTCCTAAGTAGCATAATTACACTCTTAGAAAAGATCTAGAAGATCCGAAATTCCTAAAATAATCTAGAGGCTGAAAGAAGATCTCATAATGGGATAACTGCGAAATTTTTCGTAAAAAAAGCACACTCTTAGAATAAAGGACAGAATTTTGGCAAGTTAACTAACCTTATTTTGCTCGATGATTCCTAGTCGATCACGATGTCACATAATCTTGTCTCATTAGGGGCTTCGTGAAGATATCAATGAGCTAATCATTTGTTCCTACGAATTCCACACTGATATCCCTTCTGAACACGATCTCGTATAAAATGATGTTTCTCCTCGATATGCTTAGTACGGGAATGACGCATGGAATTCTTAGTAATACTAATGCCACTAGTGCTATCACATAGAATAGGAATTTTGTCATAATCTAACCCAAACTAACTAAGGGTTTGCTTCATCCAAAGAACTTGTTGAACAATTTCCTAAGGCCATCTATTCAACTTCGGTTGTGGAGAGGGCGACAGCATTTTGCTTTCTACTAGACCATGTTACCAAAAAATTTCCAAGAAATTGGCAAGTTCCTTCCTATCTTCCCTATAGCCGGCATAGTCGGCATCGGAATATCCCATTAATGGGAATTCGTCCGTGTAAGAGTACCACAAACCAAAATTAACAGTACGTTGATTTGGCTGCTGTCAAGTGACCCTAGGGTCAGACTGATATTTCGAACACATAACAATAGCAAACATAATATCAGGTCGACTTCCAGTTAAGTAAAGAAGGCTTCCGATTATACCTCGATATTGTGTTTGATCAACTGGTATGCCTCATCATTGCTTATTTTGGTGGTCTGATGCATGGGGGTGGAAATCGCTATGGAATCACTCATCCCGAATTTTGTCACTAATGCATTGTTATATTTCGTCTGGGATACGAAGGTTCCAGTGTCAAGTTGCTTTATTTGAAACCCAAAGTAGTTCAGCTCAACCATTAAACTCATTTCAAATTCCTTCTGCATAGACTTAGAGAATTTCTCACAAAGAAGGATATTAGTATAGTCCTGAATATGCTAACGAAAAAATCGTGTCACACCTTCACTGTGTGCGATTTTCACACAGGTTTTTTGAATTGACTCGCGCGCGCGTCCTTCCCGTTCGGCCATCACCGTTTCCAGCATAAACCTGAGGGTGACGGTCGGCCGGTGGTCTCCATATAACGCGAGGTTGACGAGATTGTTGGGGATTTGTTGGGGTTTCACTGAAATTGAAGCCTAGGATTTTACTGATGACGTCTGAATCTGATGGGAGTCCACTGCCAATAGGCTGTGGCGACCCGACTTCTCTAACTAGGATTAGTGGCGGATTTCCGCAACGTAAGCCGCGGAAGACCCGTCTAATTAAAACTTTTCCTAAAACAACATATATTACTATAAACATCTGTCTACATCGTCATCTCTATACACGGGCCGAAGCCCCAAAAATATCAAAAGAACAAAAAGTCCTACAGCCGCTCCACAGGTCTTCATCCATGTACCGCACCGCCCTCAAAAGTCCGTGGAGCACCGCCACCAGCCGCCTCGGTCCTGACGCGTACCGGCGTCAGACTCAGTACCTACAAAACGTAAACACTGAGCAATTTGCCCAGTAGGTGAATAAAATGCATGTATGCAAGTGTGCACTCAATCCCGATCCCAATTCCTCACGACATGACATAATGCACACTCTTTCTTTTCCCACATTCCTATTTCACACAATACAGGGCCCTAGGTTAGGCTCGACACCCTCGCGCGCAAAGACTACTGGGAGGCCACCCCCAAGTCTCGCGGCAGCCTACCCTGGTAGTGCACTGGACGATCACGCCAATGGCCTCCTATCGGGTCGCTCCGCACCAAAAGTATACACTGATAGTGCACTGGACGATCACGCCAATGGCCTCCTATCAGGTCACATCAATATCTCATCCGGCGGTGTGCACCTCGGGACGGTCACGCCCGAGTAGACAGATCGATCACGCCTGTCTCCGCCAGGTGCCCAGTGAGCCCAACCTTGACTCCTCTAAGAGTCATCAATCACAAGCATCGCATTCTACCCCGTACGTCAATATCTCATATTACTACCGCCTCACTACGGTACAACACTCTCTTCCGGATGTGATATGCACGTGCCATGCATGTTCACAAAATCTCATGGAAGCATGATTTAAATAAAACGTACGTACAACAGGTAAATCATGTAAATCACATAAGTCACGACAATCTCAAATCACATGAAAGCACATAATTCACGTATGTGTTTACGTATTGTAGATGGATGATCCACCTACCTGTCCTCCAGCTATTGTCAACTAAGAAGTCCGATGGAGTCTCTATAGGTCGGGCCTCTGGACATAATAATATTATCAGTATGTGTGCTGATCTCGAACTATACGACATAAAATAATTATACTTAGATATTGAACTCGGCAGTCAACGGTCAACCCACTAAAACTAATTCACCGATTTTGGAACTGGATGGCCCGAAAGTCTAGTTCGATGAATTCCTTAATCGACCAAACGTGAGGATTATATTATTCTAATATCGAGGTGTACTAAGCGCCCGATATGTTGATCCTAAATCGCCCGCAGTTCAAAACAATAATTCTTTCAATAACCCTTAAATACCAAAATTAAGCTACCCTTATAGTAATCTTAAATAATCACACTAATTCTGGAAAACAGTATCTTAAAAACATTAAGTCCTTAGGAAATGTATCATATATCGAAAATAATCAAAGCTCACATCTCATCAGTCAGCACGTATGATTATAAGCTGAACTTCGAAAACTAAAACATAGCAAAATTTCGAACTCTTCTATAATTATCATGTAATCACGTAGAGACATGCATATTGAAGACATATATTAAGCAAAGCACTTTAAGTTCAAATAGCTTATTCATGTGCCGAAGACTTCACATGGTTAATCACTTAATCATGTAAGTTATGGAAAATATAAAATAATATATTCCTAACTTTGATCGAATTTCTAGGGTTTCAATCTATATTCTAACACCAAAAACCCACACCAGAAATCTTCAACGTGCCCTAACATGACAAATTCAGTAACAATCCGGACTTTAAAACTAACATATGCAGTCACATAAAATTCATATAAAATTCGCTTTCAACATATATAAAGTCACATAAGTACCTAAGCATGTTACTCTAGTAAGCATGGTAAGTTTCGAAACTTCCTAAGATTATCACAAAATCACATAAGAACATTTATACATAAATATTGAACACATCTTAAGCATACCAGGCACGAAAGCTTCTTTTAATATAAATACCGAAGTGTTTCTGAAAACTTCACACACACATATATATAAGCGCATGTATGTACTTAATTCAAAGACTTGCTCTTCAACACTTATATTAATCACGAAAACTACCAATAATTATTACACATAGCTATATTCAGCACACATATGAGCACCCTATTCACCCTATATGATTTATAGATGGGTTTCTATTTCATCCGAAAACTTTGAGCTTAACAAGACCTAAATAGATAATTAATTAGCTGAAATCTATCACATACTCTATCTACATCAAGTGTCAAAACTAGTAATAAATCATAATTCTACTATCGAAAATCACACATGATCACATACACATTATTCAGCTTACCTATTCCAAAACCCAGTTTTATACCTAGCACATGATTCACGTAATACAAAAATATATTAAATACAATTACAATTAGGCGTTGTAGGATGAAAGTTCACCTATCATATTCGGTGTTTGACTCTTAACCATCCCAAAGCTAGCCCAATTTTCGTTCTGTTCTTCATCCTTATTTATAAGAGTTTTTGCTTAGTCACAACATATTACGTCTATCTCTCTCTATATATATAATAATATATATCTATCGTATTATATATAAACTTAGGTGCCTAACTTTATAGATGGTGATGTCGATTAGCCTTAGGTTAAGAAAACTTTTCCTTAGTCACTTTTAACAATAATTCCAAGGCTATTTATATATATATATATATATGTAGTTATATCTATTTTATTCTATGTATTGCATATAGATATATGACATGGTATGGGGCCACGAAGACATTCTATCTAAGTGTAATGCATGTCACGAAAACTTCATGATGTGATAAGGGATGATTGGTAACGAAATTACTCGCTCAAGGTCAAGTCACCTAAATGTTAGAATAGTTAACACTTGGTCAAGACTCAGGGTCTGAATTACTTCTTAATTATTCCGAGCAATCCCACTTTTGGGTATTACAATATGAAGCATAAGATCTTATTAATTTTATTTTATAGCTTTATATAATATGTATTTTCATTCCAATATTTTTAATTCTACCTTTTACTAAACTAACAGAATTTCTATTTTTATTTATCACATACTAATTATATTCATAAATCCCGTATCAAATATTTACGGGTATTACATTCTCCCCCCTTAAAAGAATTTCGTCCCCGAAATTACACCGATTGGTATAACTCAGGTGACGATTCTTCCTATTCTCTTAGCGATTTATCTATATCCTATTAAGGTAGAATTTATTCCTACCTTCATCACGCAGTTAAGGTGACACCTTTAAATGTGTCACCCAATTTCTAAGATCATCTGATTCTTTATGTCCGGACTCGCCCATACATTCCCTATGTCTTCTAGACATACTTAATTTCTATTCTCACCACGCTTCCACTGCGCACTCTAGGCATACTTGAATAAAATGCACAATACAACGAGCACTCCAACTTGATCCTATAATAATACGCAATAAATGGACACTCGGTTTTTTCTTCTTATCTCCTCATGCTTTATCGTATCTTAGCACCCGGAATAAATGATGTGTTGAAATGTGTTTTGACCAGAAAATACATAGTCAAAATCAATACTCAAAGCTATCAAGTTTGGAAATTTCTCTAGCCACCTAAAAATTGAGAGGCTCATATACTCGAAAGTTTTAGTTGTTTCACAACTTGTACTACCCTAGACAATGGTTAAATCAATACTTCTAACTTTGAAATCTATCAGGCCCGAATATTTATACTACGAAATTTAAAGATCAGCAAGAATCAAAAGTAATTTAGTCTCCCGTGTCCCTTATAAATAAATTTTCACCTAGTCCGAAAGTTCCTTACAAAACTTGGGAATAAAATTCGCCTTCCCTTCTACACGAATTTGGATTGGAAATACCCGAAATAAAACAAGGTCACATACAAACATTTAAGATACATGAATTTCATATCTAGCCTAGTCAATGCCCGAAAATTCAATTAATTTTAATACCTGCAAACTTCATAATCTTAACGAGAACAACCTACGCCGAACCTTGTTCATACTAGAAATCATGAGATTTCTACCCGGATTTATATTACTCAGCTACCCAAATTTTCTTCTATATATCCAACCTGGAATTCATCCTAAAGAGACTCGAAAATCTCTAACCTTAAAATATAAACCTACCTGAAATTTCCACTTCAATCCCAAAAATTATATTGTTTATTCAAACTTAATTCTCTTCTAGGAGGTTTCGTATCTTCACATGGTAAAATATGAACAGACACCTTAGCACCCATATAAATTCAGACACCAGGATTTTCAAAATATAACTGCCCGAAAATTCCACATAAGTCACATAGCTACATCAAAGCATAGTAACACATAATAACATAATCAATCTTTAAACTTACAGGCCGGGCTGGTTCTCCAGACTTTTGAGCGGCAGTACATGGACAGTCATCAGAACCTGAAGCCTAAGATCTGATACCACCTGTGGCGACCCGACTTCTCTAACTAGGATTAGTGGCGGATTTCCGCAACGTAAGCCGCGGAAGGCCCGTCTAATTAAAACTTTTTCCTAAAACAACATATATTACTATAAACATCTGTCTACATCGTCATCTCTATACACGGGCCGAAGCCCCAAAAATATCAAAAGAACAAAAAGTCCTACAGCCGCTCCACAGGTCTTCATCCATGTACCGCACCGCCCTCAAAGTCCGTGGAGCACCGCCACCAGCCGCCTCAGTCCTGACGCGTACCGGCGTCAGACTCAGTACCTACAAAACGTAAACACTGAGCAATTTGCCCAGTAGGTGAATAAAATGCATGTATGCAAGTGTGCACTCAATCCCGATCCCAATTCCTCACGACATGACATAATGCACACTCTTTCTTTTCCCACATTCCTATTTCACACAATACAGGGCCCTAGGTTAGGCTCGACACCCTCGCGCGCAAAGACTACTGGGAGGCCACCCCCAAGTCTCGCGGCAGCCTACCCTGGTAGTGCACTGGACGATCACGCCAATGGCCTCCTACCGGGTCGCTCCGCACCAAAAGTATACACTGATAGTGCACTCCGATCACGCCAATGGCCTCCTATCAGGTCACATCAATATCTCATCCGGCGGTGTGCACCTCGGGACGGTCACGCCCGAGTAGACAGATCGATCACACATGTCTCCGCCAGGTGCCCAGTGAGCCCAACCTTGACTCCTCTAAGAGTCACCAATCACAAGCATCTCATTCTACCGCGTACGTCAATATCTCATATTACTACCGCCTCACTACGGTACAACACTCTCTTCCTGACGTGATATGCACGTGCCATGCATGTTCACAAAATCTCATGGAAGCATGATTTAAATAAAACGTACGTACAACAGGTAAATCACGTAAATCACATAAGTCACGAAAATCTCGAATCACATGAAAGCACATAATTCACATATGTGTTTACGTATTGTAAATGGATGATCCACCTACCTGTCCTCCAACTATTGTCAACTAAGAAGTCCGATGGAGTCTCTATAGGTCGGGCCTCTGGACATAATAATATTATCAGTATGTGTGCTAATTCTCGAACTATACAACATAAAATAATTATACTTAGATATTGAACTCGGCAGTCAACGGTCAACCCACTAAAACTAATTCACCGATTTTGGAACTGGATGGCCCGAAAGTCTAGTTCGATGAATTCCTTAATCGACCAAACGTGAGGATTATATTATTCTAATATCGAGGTGTACTAAGCGCCCGATATGTTGATCCTAAATCGCCCGCAGTTCAAAACAATAATTCTTTCAATAACCCTTAAATACCAAAATTAAGCTACCCTCATAGTAATCTTAAATAATCACACTAATTCTGGAAAACAGTATCTTAAAAACATTAAGTCCTTAGGAAATGTATCATATATCGAAAATAATCAAAGCTCACATCTCATCAGTCAGCACGTATGATTATAAGCTGAACTTCGAAACTAACTTTTCTAAACATAGCAAAATTTCGAACTCTTCTATAATTATCATGTAATCACGTAGAGACATGCATATTGAAGACATATATTAAGCAAAGCACTTTAAGTTCAAATAGCTTATTCATGTGCCGAAGACTTCACATGGTTAATCACTTAATCATGTAAGTTATGGAAAATATAAAATAATATATTCCTAACTTTGATCGAATTTCTAGGGTTTCAATCTATATTCTAACACCAAAAACCCACACCAGAAAACTTCAACGTGCCCTAACATGACAAATTAAGTAACAATCTGGACTTTAAAACTAACATATGCAGTCACATAAACGTCATATAAAATTCGCTTTCAACATATATAAAGTCACATAAGTACATAAGCATGTTACTCTAGTAAGCATGGTAAGTTTTGAAACTTCCTAAGATTATCACAAAATCACATAAGAACATTTATACATAAATATTGAACACATCTTAAGCATACCAGGCACGAAAGCTTTCTTTTAATATAAATACCGAAGTCTTTCTGAAAACTTCACACACATATATATAAGCGCATGTATGTACTTAATTCAAAGACTTGCTCTTCAACACTTATATTAATCACGAAAACTACCAATAATTCTTACACATAGCTATATTCAGCACACATATGAGCACCCTATTCACCCTATATGATTTATAGATGGGTTTCTATTTACATCCGAAAACTTTGAGCTTAACAAGACCTAAATAGATAATTAATTAGCTGAAAATCACATACTCTATCTACATCAAGTGTCAAAACTAGTAATAAATCATAATTCTACTATCGAACATCACACATGATCACAAACACATATTCAGCTTACCTATTCCAAAACCCAAGTTTTATACCTAGCACATGATTCACGTAATACAAAAATATATTAAATACAATTACAATTAGGCGTCGTAGGATGAAAGTTCACCTATCATATTCGGTGTTTGACTCTTAACCATCCCAAAGCTAGCCCAATTTTCGTTCTGTTCTTCATCCTTATTTATAAGAGTTTTTGCTTAGTCACAACATATTACGTCTATCTCTCTCTCTATATATAATATATATATCTATCGTATTATATATAAACTTAGGTGCCTAACTTTATAGATGGTGATGTCGATTACCCTTAGGTTAAGAAAACTTTTCCTTAGTCACTTTTAACAATAACTACGGGGAGTTTGGGGGGGAGTGGGGCTGTGTCTGATCGCGTCCTAGGATCGCATCAGATCTATCTGAGTTCTGATCGGGACACGAACAGGCCGCCGGATGAATCTGATTTGATGGCGGCGAACCAAGGGTTTCCAGATCTGAAGGCACTTATGGAGGCTTATCCGGCGTTTGCGTCGTGCTTTGATGAAGCGAGGTTCCTTGATCTGATGAGCCGCGTGCATGGGCCACGCCACGCTAGGGTGACGGCTGGGTTGGGTACGACGGTGACAGCGAGGGAGACTTCCTCTGTGGTGACGAAGCAGCGACGTTCACCGCCGCAGGTGGGGACCACTCAACTACCGCTGAAGGGCATCTTGAAGAATCCAATTCGGCCAAATCGGCGTGTTCCTTGGGGGCGACCGGGTACGCCGCCGCCGCGGGTGCTGAAAGCTAGACGCCTCGTTGACATGGGAAACACTAGTACGACGAGGAAGTAGATGAAGAAATTACTGTTGATGCCGATGGGGAGACAACTCATCACAATGATCTACCTAGGGTTCAAACGACCCTGCCGACGCCTCCACAAACCATTATGACGACGGGATCGTCGGGGCAGACGAAAGTTAGGGTTTCAATGCCAGCGCTGACAATGGGCCCTAGTGGGCCTGATGCAAAGGTGGTGGGTGAAAGGGATTCTGCGAAGACGGGGTTCTCCCCACGTGTTGGGTCGGTCTTCAGCGGCTCGAGCCTGTAGAGAAGGCCGCAGATGTCCCGAACATGCCGGCGATGTTCGCGGCTGCCGTGCAAGGGAATAGGGCTGGCCCGTCACGTACTATGACGTTATCGTATACACCGCCTTCTCTTGTTAATGGCATGGCCGTGGTTCGTGCGCCAAGGGAGGTGGTGAGACGAGGTCGGGATCGTTGGAAGAACACCCTCGTGGGCTATTTTCTTGGTCGTAAGCCCTATTTCCCATTCGTCGAGCGTCACTTCAGATCTGTGTGGAATGGGCTTGCAGAGGTGCGGACCACCACCACCAATGGGTTCTTTTTGTTTAGATTTGAGTCGGATGAGGACCGCACCGAGGTCTTTGAAGGCGAGCCTTGGCTCATGCAAGGCCAACCATTATTCCTGGAGCCATGGCGGCCTCGTATGTCGTTGGCGCGAAGGGAGCTGGTGGAGGTGCCATTGTGGGTGAAGTTATGGGATGTGCCATGCGATCTATGGACGCAAGAGGGTCTGGGGCTTGGCGAGTGCGGTGGGACGACCACTATATGCTGATGAAATCACAGCAACGGGGGAACGACTTGATTTTGCTCGCATCTGTGTAATGAAGCAGCTATCTGAGCCTTTCTTAGAGACGATTAGTGTGGTGATCCAAGGTGACGAAGGGGAGGAGCCCGATAAGGGTGGAGTATGATTGGAAACCTTCGCAATGTGTTCACTGTCCATCATGGGCGCACGGGGCAGCCCACTGTCCGCGGACCTACATCTCAATCTCCTAGGCGAGAAGCTGAGGGCCAACATCTCAATCTATCGCGCGACCTACTAGGCCTAGAGACCATCGGGCAGCGACTAGGCAACGTATGGGTCATGTCCCTAATAGGCCAGGGCCACGATTTCCCAATGGCGGCCGCCATAGACAAGGAAACCGAGTGACCCGGCAGCCGGATAGGGACGATGGGCAACAGATTCTATCATGCCCTCAGGACGAATGGCAACAGGTGGGGGCAAGAGGAAAAGCCGTCTTGGTGAGGGCTGTTGCGGATAGCGAGGGCAGACAGCCTGTGGCTGATGGGTCGGGGATAGGGAGCACGTCTCGTCCGCCAGACGACTCCGCCCTACTCTCTTTGGGGGAGCAGAACCGATTTGATATACTTCGGGATATGCCTGAAGAAACTGACCATACTTCTCATACGGGCCCTAAAGCAAGTGCAGCCCGAAATGGGGTGCCTTTATGTTAGCAGTGGGAGCTTGGAACATGCGTGGTCTTAATAAGCAAGACCACAGGAGGGCGGTGAGGGAGTTGATTTCACGTGGGGGGCTGCGTATGATTGGACTTTTAGAGACACGGGTGGCGGTGTCTAATGCGGGGTTTATTTCAGGTGGACTTAGAGCTAATTGGCAGTGTTTTTTTGACTATGATAATGGGCCTACGTCACGCATATGGGTAGGGTGGGATCCAACGGTCATGATGGTGGATGTCCTTGGGTTTTCAACCCAAGATGTACATTGTCGAGTGGAGCTGGCATTGACGGGGGAGGTCATTTTTGTGTCTTTTGCTTATGGGAAGTCTAGGAGGGAGGAGAGGCTGCCCTTATGGGAGGAACTGACTACTCTATCAGCAACTTGTGTGGCGGATGCATGGCTGGACTTCAATGCTATTTTGCACACGGGTGAGGGATGTGGTGGTTCGCCCTCTAGGCTGGACATGGAGGAGTTTCAGTCGTGCTTGGTGGACGCTGATTTGATGACGATCCCTACACTTGGCCCGATTTTCACGTGGTATAATCAGCCGCGGGCAGATGCGGGGGTCTGGCGGCGACTGGATCGTATACTAGGCAACCCTCAGTGGTTCGCCCAGTTTACGGATACCATTTGCTGGTGTGGCCTGCCCACGACCTCAGACCACTCGCCTGTGTTTTTGGGGGCTACTATGACGCAGCAGTATAAGGCGACTTTTCGCTTTGATAACTTTCTGACGAAGGACCCAGCCTTCTTGGGCATTGTTCAGAAGGTATGGAATACTACTTTGTATGGCTATCCTATGTTTGTTTTGGTGCGGCGGCTGAAGATGTTGAAGCCTGCCTTGCTGGGGTTGCGACGAGCGAAGGAGATTTGACGGCGAATGTCACAGAGGAGAAGCACTTCCTTGATATTGCACAGGAGTTTGCGTCACGGTTCCCTCTGGAGGACTCTTTCTACGAGCTGGATAGACTGTGTCGGGCGCTAGATGCCAAAGCGGTGGAGGTGGAGCAGTCGGCGTTATCGCAGCGGGCCAAGCTTGCATGGCTGAAGGATGGCGACCAGTGCACATCTTACTTCTTTCGTAGGGTGGCCATGCGGCGATCTGCTAACCGCATCTGCACCCTTGAGATGGCTACCAGCGATCTTCTCGAAGAACCGGATCAGGTAGAGGGCGAGCTGATTGGGTTCCACAAGGCCTTATTGGGCCAATCGGCCCACTCATCGCCGATCCTTCCTGCTGATGTTCGGAGAGCTGTGAAGCGTACGCTTTCCCCAGCGGACGCAGCCTCTATGATCACTATGGCGACTGCCACGGATGTTCGTGATACGCTTTTCTCTATGGGGGACGAAAAAGCCCCAGGACCTGACGGCTATACGGTCGCATTTTTTCGTGCTGCTTGGGGAATAGTGGGAGATGATGTGGTGAAGGCGGTCCGAGATTTCTTCGCAACAGGGAGACTGCTGAAGGACTGATCAACACCCTCATCACATTAATACCCAAGCGAGATACGCCTCGGCGTGCAACGGATTTTAGACCCATATCATGTTGCAACGTGGTCTACAAGGTGATATCTAAGATTTTGGCCAATCGCCTAAAGGGGCACCTCTCTATGTTGGTCCATGGCTCACAGACGGCTTTCATCCAGGGCGACGGATTAGCGATAACGTCTTACTAGCGCTGGAGCTGTGCCTTGGCTACAAGTCCAAGGGCCGTCCGCCTCGGGCTATGTTCAAGATTGACCTGGCCAAGGCGTACGACAAGGTTGAGCCGGGTTTTCTGTTGTCCGTCCTTGAGGCCATGGGGTTTCATCCTACTTACATTGGCTGGATCCGAGCATGCCTGACAATGACGGCATTTTTGATTAACCTGAATGGCCAGGTGGTCGGGTTCTTCCCGGGCAAGAGGGGTATTCGACAGGGGGACCCCATTTCTCCCTATCTCTTTACCCTGGTAATGGAGGTACTCTATGGGCTGCTCAAGGCTTGTATTTTGGAGGAACCGCGATTCACATATCATTGGCGCTGTGAGACGATGGGCTTGGTGTCATTGGCATTTGCGGATGATCTTCTGCTCCTCAGCCATGCTGACACTGCTTCGGTTGGGGTGTTGAAGAAGGCTTTGGATGAGTTTGCATGCTTGTCAGGATTGCTCCCTAATCCGGACAAAAGTGAGATGTACCTCTCGAAGCGGGCTGAGGGATTGACGACACCAATTCAGGCGATCATTACTACTAGACTGACGATTGGCGACTGTGCACCACTTCTCCAGAGAGTGGATCAGCGGTTGGGTGCATGGCTCAATCGCTCGTTATCTTATGCAGGTCGACTACAGCTAGTTAAGTCGGTCTTGCAGGCACTTCACGCGTACTAGTCGGGTATTTTCTTGTTGCCTAAAGGCGTTGTCCGCTCTTTGGAAACGCGCTTTAGGAAGTTTCTGTGGGGAGGCACTTCAGCTAAGGTGGCATGGGAGGTTTTATAACTACCTGTAGCTGAGGGGGGATTGGGACTGTGCTCTGTGGCGACCCTCACTTTCTAATACTGATTTGGGGCGGATTTTCGCAACGTAAGTCGCGGAAGACCCCTATGACAAAAACTTTTTCTTAAATAAAATACATTATACCTAACGTCATCTACACCGTCATGAATTTACACGGGCCGTAGCCCCCAAAATATCAAAACACTCAAAACCCTAATCGCTCCACAGGTCGCATCCATGTACAGCCCTGCCCTCAAAAGTCCGTGGAGCACTGCCGTCAGCCCACCTTAGCCGCGGCGCGCATCAGCGTCGGGCTCTGTACCTACAACACGTAAAACCCTGAGCTATTTGCTCAGTAGGTGCGTGAATGCAGCGTGCGCTCGATCCCATCCCATATACCTCGCAAATGCACGCTCGACCCTGATCACGACTCCTCACATTCCATGACTCCCAGTGACTCTACACTACACCCTCGGGTATCCCACTCAGGTCGCTTTAGAATGGGAAGGCTTCTGAGGTCTCTTTAGAGTCGCTCATTTCCCCGAGTTGAGGTTCACGTTCGGTCTGCCCACTCAGGTCTCTTTAGAATGGTACGTACTAGAACCTTCACCTCGCCTATCGCTCGCTCGGCCCACTCAGGTCGCTTTAGAGTGGTACGTACTAGAGCATTGGGCAGCCTACTCAGGTCTCTTTAGAGCGGCATACACCCAAACCACTAACGTCCCAACGCTCGGGCGGCCAACTCAGGTCTCTTTAGAGTGGCACGCACCCAAGCACCATCGTATCGCTCGGTCAGTCCACTCAGGTCACTTTAGAGTGGTACCTACTGGAGCACGAGCAGCCTACTCAGGTCTCTTTAGAACGGCGTTCACCCACCCTCTATCATCCGGCACAAGGACCAACACCACTCGTCGACTCCCCAAATGTTACCGTTCCGCACGGTACTCAACCCCCTCACACTGACCTGGTATGCAAGTGCATGCAAGTGCAGTGCAATAGCATATGACGTGCAACATGGTTACATATGACGTGCGAAAATATTTAAAACATGTCAAACACCTAATCCATGATATTCACATAATCACGTAGTCATGTACGTATCATATAAATATCACATAAGTATCACATAATTCACATAATAATACACCCAAACGTTTACGTGTCGTAGGTGGATTTCATCTACGAATCACGTATACATATATTCACATAAACGGGTTACGTGTTGTAGATGAAAGTTTCACCTACCTGTCCTCCTGCTATTATCAATTATGAAACTCGGTAGAGTCCCTAACTGTCGATTCTCTGAATAAATAAATATTATCAGTACAGTGTTGAAATTAACTAATTATATGGAAGTAAATTTTGACTATACCAATTTATTAAATGTCCTACATCATTTGATTAGTTGTCTAGATTAAGTTAGGGTTAAGACTATCTAGATTTCACTCATTTGCTATGCTCAGACCCTAGTTTCGACTTTTATAATTTCGAAACCCCAAAATTTAGAACTTAACCTAAACTAAGAAATACAATTTTAAAAATAGATCTCGACAGGTGTTAAACATGGATCTCAATACAAGGCATGTATTGATTTCGAGATTTAACTAAACGTAATTTCATTATGGAATGAATGTCGAGATGTTATGTCACATAATACACACAAAGATCTCGAAACTGATACTAACGTGGACCTCGACATTTCAAATAACATTTCGACATGGCTAATAAATCTCGGTATGATTCCAAAATAAATCTCAATATAGTATAAAAGCATATAAGATGTCGAGGTGTGTTTTCATGGTAAGATGTCGACATATAACTATGGAATGATCTCGATATGAAACTTGACTTAATTTATGGGATTTCGAGATGTGTTTCAATCATTACATACCAACAATCATGAATAAATCTCGATATACTTAGTTCTAGACTCTCGAAATAAATTAAACAATACACAAATATTTCGATACTAACATAGATCTCGACTATCCTCGTTTTTGATCCCGTAATCATTTAACGTGGTTTCAACATCTAATAAACTGGAAATTATATCATCCCTATAGCATCTGACTTTCGATCAAACCCTAAATCCGTACTTAGACATCCATAGATCACAGTAACGAATTATACTTACTGAAATTCGAGCTCCTTAAATTGTGATGATAATAATTCTAAGTAAAAACCCTTGAAAGTTAAACCGAGCATCCTAACTATTTATAACTTTTTTACGCCTAATACTTTCGATAGCAAGCTTAGTCCTCTTACTAATGATAATGATAAATGAATCTCTTGTTACCCCAACTTGATATTTGCGTGTGTTATGATAGAAATGATGTCAACACCTTTTTGATTAGTTCTTATCTTGTCTCAGGTAATACTTATTGTTTTATTTTTGATTTCCCTTATAACTAAGTTATCAAAGTTTATCAATTCATTCGACATCCTCTACTGTTACTTGATTTCGAGTTTTATATTAATGTTTCGACATTTATTTCTACCAATTCATGTGTCCCCAAAATGTGGTATTAATACTTAATATACTAAATCAAATCTTCTAAGTTAACATGTCATGTACCAAAAACCCTAAAATCAATAACTAACCTAAATTCAATTAATTCTTCTACTTGGTTACCCTAATAGCACCTAATTTAAAATCATATTAACACATAAAATCGTAAAACATATTTCATGCAGTCACGTAAGTCACATATTATGTATGCATATTTATTGGCCGGCTTACTTACGGGACTCGGGTATTACACGCTCTATATCGGTTAACAACAAGGGCCTATTGCTTAAGCACTTATCGAGCATACTTACCTGGACACCAGACTCGATTTGGGTCGAATGGCTCTATAGGACGCGGCTTCACTCTCGCTCGCTATGGGACCTACGGGTCTCGGCGAATGATGCTTGGAGCTGGAGGAGCTAATGCAGTTGCGCCCATCATCAGATCTATGATTACGTTTCGCATTGGGGATGGCTCCACATTTTGGCTGTGGAAGGATCCCTGGTTGTTGCCTACGTCGCTTTTGGAGAGATTCCGACGGGGCCCTATTGCGATGGGGCTGCCTCTCGACTCACGGCTGACTGCGGTCCTAACCGCACAAGGGGCGGTGGAGTACCTTGAGATTAGGCAACTGCTGCCTTTTGTAGCTCGTGGGGATTAGGATGGCGTACGGTGGACGGGATCACCGGATGGATCTATGACGACGGCTTTGGCCCGGGATGCCATGCGCTACAGGAGGGCCCCTGTATGTTGGGCGACCTTATTTGGCGGGCCATTGAAGGTACCACGGCATGAGTTTATTTTATACTTGGGATTGCAGGATCGTCTCTCGACTAGGGACAAGCCTTGGATAGCTCAGCGGGCAAGAACTCCAGCTTGTGTCCTCTGCGAGGAGTTGCACTACGAGACAGCACAGCACCTCTTCTTTAAATGCCCCTTCTCCAGGCACTGTCTGCGGCAACGGACTCGCTGGATCTGGCCGTATCGGGAGTGGAAGCTTGGTATTCGTTGGGCGGTTGCCCGTTGGCATGGGAAGCATCTGATTCATGCCGCTAATCGCCACATTCTTGCTTCCCTTGTCTACCACATTTGGCAGGCAAGGAATAGGCGTTGGAAGGAAGGGACGGTCATGACTCCACACAGGCTTGTGGGGGGTATTCTTGCCTTGGTTATCATGCGTATTAGTGGTACATCCACCAAATACGACCTGCATAGGGCGGCCATACGCAGGCTTTGTCGTGTGGCTTGGTATGATTAGTCTTGGATTGGTTGATTGGTTATTGGTGGATTTATTAGTTGGTTTGTGCCCAGTAGTCTGTTACTGGTTGGTTGCGGAGTTCGTCTCCTGCTCATTTGTACATATTTTTCTGCTTTATATATAAAAGGGACATTACACCAAAAAAAAGAAGCATATTAGTACTTCCAAATATGATATCATCAACATAGATTTGGATCAGTAACATGTGATCACCTTCATACTTAATAAACAATGTGTTATCAATAGTTCTAGTTAAAAATCCCATCAATCAAGAATTTACTTAACCTTTCATACCATACCCTAGGAGCCTGCTTTAAGCCATATAATCTTTTGTTTAATTTAAAAACATGATTTAGAAATCTTCTCTAACAAAACCGAGAGGTTGTTCTACATAAACTTCCTCATTTATAAAACCTTTTAAAAATGCACTTTTTACGTCCATTTGAAAAAGCTTAAAACGTTTAAAGCATGCATGTAAGACACGTATGGACTCTAGTCTAGCTAACGGAGCAAAAGTTTCATCGAAATCAATACCTTCCTTCCTCCTGTGAATAACTTTTGCAACTAACATCGCTTTGTTTCTGGTGATATTACCATGTTCGTCGAGTTTGTTGCGGAAGTTGTTCCTATCGATTTTTCGTGTGGTCTCTCCACGAGTGTCCATATTTGGCTCTTTTTGAACTGTAATAACTCGTCCTCCATGGCACGGATACATGATATATCATCAATGGCTTCATGGATGGTCGTTGGTTCTATCATTGAGAGCAGTACATCATGAGATTCCTCTTTATCCTGATTCGCACAGCTGCTCTAGTCTTGATTCCAGAGGAGAAATTCCCGATGATTTGATGTGTCAGATGACTGGAAGCATGCTTGAATTTTCTGCGTTGTTGTTCATCAGCTTCTGGTTCCAGTGTGTCAATGTTCTCGTCTTTTGGAATATCTTCTTCCTCACTGTTTTCAGTACCTTGTAATTCTGCATAAGGAAATTCTATACCTTCCTCATCAGTAGCATCTGTGGTAGGTATCTCATCGAATGTAACATGTATAGATTTCTGAACAGTCTGCTTCCTTTTATTATAAACACGATAGGCCTTATAATGAAGACTATAACCAAGGAATATCCCTTCATGAACGTTAGAGTCAAATTTTCCTCACCCCATCATTCAAAATAAAACACTTACAACCAAACACATGGAAATATCCTATATTTGGAGTTCTACCATGCCAAATCAAGAGGTTTTCTTCAATATCGGTTTAAGGAAAATTGTTTTCTTCATATAACAGGCTGTATTAACAGCTTCCGCCCAAAATTGTTTAGGAATATCATAGTCATGTAGCATTGATCTAGTCATTTCCTGTAACACTCTGTTTTCCGTTCAACTACGCCGTTCTGCTGGCGTGTTATGGGAGCAGAGAAGTTATGACTATATCAATATCGATCACTGAAGGATGCAAATGACTTACTATGAAATTCTAATCTATTATCACTACGTATCCTGCATAAGTTCATTTCTTTTCCGTTTTCAAGTCTCTTTACTAGCTATGCAAAGTTATCTAATGCCTCATTCTTATGTGCAAGGAATATCACCATGTGTACCTGCAATAGTCATCAACAATAACATGCATATCGCTTACCTCGCAGAGACATTGTCTGAATAGAACCAAAAAGGTCGAGATGAAGTAGTTCTAGAGGTCTGGATGTGGATATCACATGCTTTACCTTAAAGGACGTCTTGGTCTGTTTACCCATTTGGCATACCCTGCACGTTATGTCGTTGATGAATATCAGGAACACCTCGTACCAGTCACTGGTAATGTGAGATAGTAGTTCCATATTAGCATGTCCCAAGCGTCTGTGCCATAACCAGGTAGTATCCTATGTAACTCCTAAATACTTGGCATTCTGGTCAGCTATATCATCAAGAGTAATGCAGTAGATATTTCTATCCTTAGATGCACTAGATATAACCTTATTATCACTAACAACACACTTATCATTTTCAAAGGTTATCGTATGACCTTTACGCATAATTGACTAATGCTAATTAGGTTATGTTCTAAATTCTTAACTAACCATACATCATCCATCTATAGTAGTATGTAATGTGTTACCGACAGTTCCAACTCCAATAATTTTAGCTTTTGTGTTGTCGGCGTATGAGACATATCCTCCATCATACGCTTTCACTAACACAAACTTACTTTTATCACATGTCATATACTGGGAACACCAGCTGTCGAGATACCACTTGTTTTTCTTCCTGGATTTTCTCCTTTGTACCTGCATGAACAGTTCTTTCCTGAGGTGCCCAATGTTGGTTGGGTCCTAACAGGCTAGTAGCAAAGTAAATCCTGTTAACACGTGTATTATATGTCACAGACTGTGATCTCTCAAACTTAGGTTTATCAAGAGTTGGCATGACTTTGCCTTGTTCCGACCAGCCCTACGAATGCTTTATGCATGCCTACTTTTTCCGCTTGAAGCTTATCCACTGTGATATTGCCTTCCGTCTGTGCCTCTTTGTTGTCACTTAGCTGGGTAGCCCTGCTGGTACTACATCTGGTGCCAGGAACCGGTTGATTGTTGTGGTTTTTGACTCCTACGTTGCCTTTTGCTTGACTGTTGTACTTTATTTTGGGCTTGGTCTTGTTTCGGACCTTGTTGGTTGTCTGGGTTACCTGGTTTTTGGTGCTGTCTGGTCGGTTGTACATTACCGCTTGGTGCGGCATGAGCGATATCATGCACGCTGCTCTGTACCCCTGTTCTCCATTTATCTTAGTTACCGTTTCCAAAAAAAGGTTTATCAGTATTAGAAACATGGTTATCGGGGAACTTCCTTGGCCTCCAACAGCTGTTAGAATAATGACCATGACGACCGCATGAAAAACATTTAGGCTTTCTAACAGTTGGTGCAACATGTTTCTGTATCGTGGAATATCCTATCCCTTATTTCCCAATATTCCTAGGAATGCTTAGTAACATATCAAGAATTTGTTTTTCCTCAAGAAGTCTATCAAAAGTATGAGTTTTTTCTTCTAAGGAATTTCTTAGAACAGAGATGTCTCTAGATATATCGCTATTTAACTCCCCTCTTCACAATTACACGAGGCTTTCTCTTCCTTAAAGGTTCCTAAACTCCGTTTGATGCTTCTCTATTACTATGTCATCTCGTGTCTAACCAATCTCTTAACTTGAGAATTAAGCGATTTAATCTTCCTCGCTGCATTTTGAATTATTTCAAACATCTCTTCTTTACTCTCATCTACTTCAAAAACTGGGGAATTGTTATCATGCGATTCATCCTTACTGGCATATAGTTCATTCAGAATACGTATTTTGCTAATAGTAGATGAAGAAGATACCTGATCGTCATCGGCCATGTAGGCGAGATCTTCTTCCTCTTCACTCTCGGTATCTTCCCAGTTTGGAATGGCCTTCTGTTTCTTTATCTTTTTGTCACCATTCTCCAATCGGCAGTTTGCGGCAAAGTGGCTTGGCTTTTTACACTTGAAGCATTTTTTAACATTATTCTCGTATAGTTCATTCAGAATATAGTTCATTCAGAATACGTATTTTGCTAATAGTAGATGAAGAAGATACCTGATCGTCATCGGCCATGTAGGCGAGATCTTCTTCCTCTTCACTCTCGGTATCTTCCCAGTTTGGAATGGCCTTCTGTTTCTTTATCTTTTTGTCACCATTCTCCAATCGGCAGTTTGAGGCAAAGTGGCTTGGCTTTTTACACTTAAAGCATTTTTTAACATTATTCTCGTATGAGGATATTTCCTTGCTTTTCTGTTGGAACTTGGAGTTTCCTTTGAATTTTATTCTTAGCCGAGATTTTTCAAATCTTCTTGTCAGCATGGCTATCTGCTCCAATATGTTTTCCTCATTTTCTTCGTCGCTATCAGAGTCATTTTCTTGCTGAGTGTAGAAGGCAATATTGTGTTGATTTCTGACTTGTGGGTTTTCTTTCATGGAGATTTGAGTCATCTCAAATGAGGTCGGAGATCCTATCAGCTCTGAGATCCTTAGCCTCGAGGATGGCTGTTACTTTGGAATTCTATTATCTCGGAAGAGATCTCAGGATTTTTCGAACCTTCTCAACATCGGGATGTTATTCGCAAGAGAGAATATCCGATTGATGATGGTCATGAATCTTGCATACATATGACTTATTTTCTCGTCGTCTTCCATTTTGAACAGCTCGTATTGGTGGGTTAGAAGTGCAATTCTTTCTTGTACGACTCGAGTGGTTCCTTCATGTGTGACTTGTAGCATCTCCCACATATTTTTTGTGGATTTGCATGAGCTTACATGTTGTATTCTTCTCTTGTTAGTGCCAGTGTTTTAAAACGCGTATAGCGCAACGCATGGCGTTTTGATTCCAATAGTGCGTAGCACGAAAAGCGTAGCGCATTGCGAGAGTATTTTGAGCAATACACTTATAATACACAGAAATATAATATCTGACAACACAACTAAAACAAACCATTTTAGAAGCACATAAACATTTGTAAAAGTTAAATAACAGCGAAATCGAATCTATTTGTATATTTAACTTCAACATTTAGAGTCGTTGACTAAATACCAATTTATTTTTCGACTATACTTTTAACTAATAAATTTATTTTTCAAATTATTAAATCTTTTTTATAGGAAAATTTATTTGAAATTACTTTAAAAGATAAAATAACTAATGTTGTAAGTGCAATATTAAATTTCACGATTCTTTTAAAAAACTTTTTTTCCTGTGTAAGGTCCCTTGTATATTTATATGTCGAAAAGTACATGATGAGTGAGAGTATAACTCCTCACAATCAACCAGTAACATGCTACTGGTAACACATGAAAAGAAAAAAAAGAAATAAGCCTCAACCAACTACCATGCCACCCTCCAAAGTCGACGTATAGCCAATCTCTGGAATGCATACTTAGTGGACGTACCACTAGTACGCATAGTGACCGAAGCAAGCACACATCCAACAAGTCGATCAGGTGTTGTAACGATCCCCTCCTTCCAGCGCTTGTTCCGAGCCTGCCAAATGTGATAGACAAGCGAT
The DNA here is from genome assembly GCA_027422505.1 of Craterostigma plantagineum. Lineage (NCBI taxonomy): Eukaryota > Viridiplantae > Streptophyta > Magnoliopsida > Lamiales > Linderniaceae > Craterostigma > Craterostigma plantagineum. Next base: position 132,551 of record JAPQWV010000319.1, on the reverse strand, counting down.
GCTAGTACATGCCTATAAGCTGCATGAAGAAGATGTCTCCCATGCCATTTAGCTGCTGCCCATCTAATCTCCCCTCTCCACTCCCGATATGGCCATGCCCACCGAATACGTCTCCTCAGCAGGCGCTGGCATTGTCGTGAATACGAACAATCAAAGAATAGGTGTTGGGCCGTCTCAAAATACAGCTCGTCACAGAGGACGAATGCCGGCGTTCCCGCCGTATGAGCTACCCAAGGCTTATCTCTAATCGACAACCGATCCTGTATGCCTAGCCAGAGAATGAACGAACTCATTGCGTGGGATCTTCAACGGCCCTCCAAAAAGTGTAGCCCAACAGGTGGGTTCCCTCCTAGACCGAATCGCATCCCTCGCCGATGTCGCCGTCATGATCCCCGTCGAAGAGCGTGTCCAAATCACCCCATCCTGATCTCCTCGAATCACCTGAGGAAGGAGGCGACTGATATCAATATACTCGACCGACCCCTGCCCTGGCCAGTTCCATCTGTGATCAGTAATAACCGTACTCAGGCATGAGTCAGCCGGTAGCCCCATCGCAATAGGCCCTCGAGGGAACCTCTCCAGTAACGGTATATGCAACAGCCAAGGGTCCTTCCATAGCCATATAGTCGAGCCATCAGCTATCCTAAATATGCTAAATGAACGTAACACTGGTCTCAGCTGCATGAGCTTCCGCCAACTCCATGCATCATTCGGTGAAATCGAGAGATCCCACACCGATCGAGAATATAGTTGCGAAGCCACTCCACCAAATCGAGTTAGGAGATCTTGTGAGTACGCTCCTCAATTGCTTCATGAGAGGTGCCTTGTTGTCCACCACTATGGATCGAAGGCCCATTCCTCCCTCAGACACTGGGAGACATAGTATATCCCATGCCACCTTTGCCGCCGTCCCTCCAACAGGAACTTCCTAACTCGCGTCTCCAAAGCTCGTACAATACCTTTAGGAAGCAAGAAAACCCCCGACCAGTATGCATGTAGGGCCTGAATGTAGGACCCGAGTCCCCTCAAACTAGGTAGGCCAATAAATTATGTTCATGACCTAAGTGATTACGTGTTAATTTGCGTACATGCTATATGTGCTGCGTTATAACATCCATATCCTGAACCAAAGTCCCATTAATACGCAAGGATGTCAAACACGTGACTCTATGAATTTCGTGCGATTATGTGAAACTAATTATGTGCGTAGGATGACTTCTAAACTATTTGGGAATCTCGAAAAATAGGATGAATAAGGGAAAAGAAGTAATAATAAGTAGAGGGGAAGTTGGACCATAAGTTGATAATGAACTAGAAATGAATAATAAGCCCAACCCATAATAGAGCAAGTTGGAGACAAAATTTCCTTAAAACAAGGAAATGCACGTTAACCCTAGCTTTCCATTTCCATGCCTAGAATAAAATATCTAGCTAATCATATAAACTCCACAATCACATTCAAGAACCAACGAAAATTAAAGAAAGAAGAGAGAAGGAAATCGAAGGAAGCTTCAAACGATACCCTCAAGCTAGCTTAGGATTCGAGTGAGTGAAAATTATTATTTTGAGCTACTATGATTTCCGTCACTAAGGGTTTCTTAGTTAAAATCTTTAATGAAGACTAAGGAAATTTAAGGAAGCTAAGTGTATCACAGACGGTAAAAACCCTAGGATTGGGTGTAGAAGCATAATCGAGGGTTTCTTTGAGATATTGCTAGATTTTAGTTAGCCAAGCATGTCTTAGAATTTACAACCTTAACATGAGTTGATCTTAACCTAGTATTGGACGATTTTGGGTAGGAGAAAGTCTCGAAACTTAGGAAATTCTAGAAAGATTGAGTTGCAAATGTGGTTACGGGTAGGTGATTGAAGGTTCGATCGAAATGGGGAAAATTAGATAGTTTCGGATGAATTAAGTTGAGAGACAAATCGGGCGATTTAAAATAAATCACACATAGTATAAGTCCCGACGATTTCAATTTAGAGACATTGCAAATCGGGCGATTAAAAAGAAATAAGAAATAGCATGAAAACTAAGTAAGTGAGTTAGTAAAATCGCACGAATGAGAACCCTAGAAATCGCGCGAATTGTTCCATGTGAGGAATCGATCAAAATGGATATGAGAGGCACTTAAATCATGCTATTAAGGACTAGAAGAACTCGGCGATTTGAGGTGCTCCAAACCATGAAATCGGGCGATTTCAAGCTGAATAAATCGTGCAATTTCAAGACCAGCGAAACCCTCATGGCACGAATGGAATCGGGCGAAACGATGGTGACGTCAGGATGAAAAAAACGCACGGCGATTTACAAATCGGCCTATGGAAATGCCATGCAATCGAATCGGGCACCTTGCATGCAAGGGAAATCGGGCGAAACCACGTCATGAACACATAAATCGATCGAAAGTAGACCCTATGATTGCTAAAATCGGGCGATTAGAAGATGACGTACGAATGCGGCGATTTGAAGGAGTTTTGCGCGATGGAATCAGGCGATTCAAGGTGTCCAAGAAGTCGGGCGATTTCATGCACATGCAAATCGATCGGAGTCTAGTCCATGTGAAATCGAAACGGGTGGAACCTAGTATGAACCTTATCAAATCGACGAAGTAAGGTCTCGTGGAATCGGGCGATTCCAAGCTTCACAAATCGGGTGATTCCAAATCGAATAAATCGAACAACACTTAGATATTTCGCCGAGCTCCTTGTGTTCTAATTTAATACTAACTCAGCTTAGACAAGATCAAATAACTTAGAATTTCTAGCAAATTAATGTACTTGGAATTATTTAGTTTGACGTAAGCATTTAAAGAAGACATAACACTGATATGATATTATTTTATCTAAAGGTTGTTAAGGAACCTCACGAGGGAGCACGTTAGTTTAACTTGGATGACAGGTAAGTAGAATTTCAACTATGACACGTAACTTACCTGCGCATGATTATGTGATGCGTGCTTATGTGACTCTATGTGAACCTTGTACGATGCGATACGCATTTTGCATGAAGACATGACATGACATGAGCATTTGCACACATAAGTAGTACGAAAGACATGAGGTACGATGCATAAGATCACCTGTGTGCGATGGATATTCGCCGATATTGGCGTCTGTTGTCGACTCTGTGAAGAATCACGGCTTTTCTATGCGGCCATGGTGATACGATGCCATTTTGCCTGTTATGATAGGCATGGGGGATACCTCGAATACGGGAGATGCAACCTGGAGGATGCGACCCGAGGCATGCACTACACAGAGGGAACCTCTGGGGTTAGTGTCCTCGGTGTTGGCTACCAGTGAGAAGCGTCTGCGTGGAGGCCACACTGAGTAAGGAAAGATTCCTTCCTGTGACCTTCTAGTGTGTGAACCTCCACATATATAAGAATCCCTTGTGGATTAGCTCTATGAAATGGCGCATAGTAAGATGGAAAGCCGAGTGCCCATATGACGTATGAGTCTAAAAGAGTATGAGTGTTAGTAAGCGACGGCGTGGATTGCCGATCGTTAGGACACGTGCGGCTCATTCCTTACGTTACGTGTTGTAGGTACTAGCGATCACGGTACGTGATCTGATCATGGTGCAAGGCCTATCTTTTGGAGCTTCCAACTGCTTTTGAGGTGGAAGTGTGTGTATGGATAACGACCTGTGAATGCTGGGCGTATAGGAGTTTTTGCTGTGCATGTACACACATTTCTTGTAAATAGGACATGATGGATTGCAGAAAGACTTAAGGAAATTCTTTTGATATGAGTATGACTTCCATTGTATAAACGGAAAAATTTTATGCGCATTTCCACGTATCTTCCCAAATAAATGCACGACAAACACTTAGGACTAATAGAAAGTACGAATCGGGGTTAGCGGGTCCCGACAGAGTGGTATCAGAGCTTCGGTCACAGGTCCTGCAGACTGTCCATACACACACACTCAAAAGCACAGAAGCGGCCTTGCTAGTAAGTACTGTGCTATGCGAATTCTTTGTATGGTTTGATTTATTGGCCTTAGGAATTGTTAGGACAGGTCGAACCATGGTAAGACTTAGGGGTGAGGGCAGTAGAGAAACAGATCAAAGTAGGGATACTACTAACCCTACCGATAGTCGGGATGCTACCATCCTATAACTCACGGAGTTGGTCCGACAGCAGTCGGCCCAAATCCAGCAGCTCATCCAACAGCAGAATGCTGGAGGACAAGCAGCTAGCGGACCTCCCCCGCCTGAACGAATTGAGATGATCGGGGAGAGATTTCGAAAGCTTAACCCCCCATTATTCGAGGATGCAGTAGACCCTACTTCGGCAGAGGACTGGCTAAGGACGCTGGATAACATGTTCCAGCACAGTCGTACCCCAGAAGCCGAAAAAGTCATGTGCGCTGCCTCGTGTTTAGGGGGAGCGCGGGCATTGGTGGGACACCATCTCAGCCATCGAAAATCCAATTACGATGAGCTGGGATCGGTTTAAGGAGCTTTTTCGAGGAATGTACTACACCGCCCCCGTCCGCGCCCAGGGGATGAACGAATTCATCAACCTCCGCAAAGGGGTAATGACGGTGGCAGAGTACATCAAGAAATTTGAACAACTCTCAAGGTTCGCCGCTCATATAGTGAGCACGGATGCGCTCAAGATCGAGCGATTCATGGAGGGATTAAAGCCGGAGTTGTATAGAGACGTAAGTATGGCTGGAATTCAAGGAGCCACGTACACGCAAGTGGCGGAAAGGGCATTAGTGGCGGAGCAAGCCGAGGCTAGAATTGCTCGCACATAAAAAGCAAAATGCAAATTCATACAAGGGGGCAAGGAGCGGAGGCAACCAGTAGTGACAGTTTGTCGCCAAGGGTGGGAAGCAGTATTTTCAGAATCGACCAGGACCACCCCAACAACCCAACCCAAATCAAGGTAGACCTCAACTGAACCTACCCGTATGCCCAAAGTGCGCGCGAAGGCACACCGGGGTCTGCTACTCCCAGAACGCGACCTGCTTCAAATGTGGCAAAACGGGCCACTATCTCAAGGCGTGCCCGGAGAATGGATCCGGAAGTCAAGCTGGGAACCAGGCAAAACCCCAATGGTACCGGCCTGAGTTCATACGTTTACGTCCGAAGAAGCAGAAAACAATCCGGCTGTAGTGACAGGTACCATCCTCCTTCATCAAACTCCCACGTGCATTCTAGTCGACTCGGGAGCGACGCACTCATTCGCATCCACTGAGTACATTGCGAGAGTAGGAGTCACGCCTCACCGAGCTGAGTGCGAGTATAGTGTAACCATTCCAAACGGGAATCCCACCCAAACTAACCACATACTGCGGGATTGCCCAGTGTTAGTCGGGGACAAGGAACTACCTATAGACCTCATAATAATTCCCATGAATGACTATGAGGTGATCATCGGGATGGACTGGCTAACGAAGTATGGAGCTGTTATCGACTGCCACCGTAAGATAGTCACGTTCAACATGGATGGCACTGAACCATTTAGGTTCGTAGGAACGAGTAAAGGGGCGAATATCTCTAGAGTGCCAGCGTTAAAAGCCCAACGACTGATCAAAGCAGGGAGCGATGCATATCTGGTATTCGCCATCAAATCGAAAGAAAACTCCTCCCCGAAATTCGAGGAAGTGCCAGTAGTTAAGGACTTCCACGACGTATTCCCGAAGGAATTACCGGGGCTACCGCCCGATAGAGAAAAAGAATTCACCATAGATCTGGGCCTGGAGCGGCACCAATATCTAAAACCCCTTATCGGCTAGCACCGACAGAGATGAAAGAGTTAAAAGATCAGCTTGACGAACTCATGCAGAGGGGTTTATTCAGCCGAGCTTCTCCCCCTGGGGAACGCCGGTGTTGTTTGTAAGAAAGAAGGACGGATCTATGCGATTGTGCATTGATTACCGAGAACTGAACAAGCTAACAATCAAGAATAAGTACCCACTCTCCAGAATAGATGACTTATTCGACAAGCTGCAAGGCGCGACCGTTTCTCTAAGATCGACTTTTTTTGGAACAGGTCCCGGTTTTTATATATATAATGGTAGAAGTATAAAGAGTGGGTGCGGGTAAACCTCGACACAGGCAACCAGTAACAGGCTACTGGTGAACAAAAACAGCGATTAAGAGAAAATCAACTACCAAGCTACCAAGCTACTCTCCAAAGTCGCCGAATAGCACCTGCTGTAAGGCATGCTTATCTCCAATCATCCCAAGCCGAGCGCCAAGGATGCCGAGGACCGTGGCCACGGCATGAGCAGGGGTAGAACGTATGTTCTCCCTCCAACGCCTGTTCCGCTCCTGCCAAATGCGATAAACAATCGACGCAAGGACATGCCGATAAGCAACATGAAATAAGTGTTGGCTTCTCCACTTCAGAGCAGCCCAGTGATAGCTCCTGTCCCAATCAATATACGGTATCCGCCACCAAATCATGTCCCTAAGTATCTGTCGGCACCTCAAAGAAAAAGGACACGAAAAGAAAAGATGAGAGATCGTCTCCCGACTCCCTGTATCGCATAGGAGGCATGCATCCGTTCCCGCGCGCTGAGCCACCCATGGTAAGCTGCGAACGGAGAGACGTCCTCGAATAGCAAGCCATAGAATGAACTCATGGCGAGGTATGCGTAAACAGCCCCCGAAGAGAGACGCCCAAGTGACTCTGTCCCGCCGTGGTCGAGTGGCCTCCCGAACCGCCCTCGCAGAGAAACGTCCATCAGGTGTCCCAATCCATCGAATACGATCAGACCGCGATGGCTCCGCCGGGGGAAGAAGAGGGCCGATCTCCAGAAACTCGGAGGACGTCAAGGCAGGCCAAGACCAGCCCTCCGACGTAATGACCGCGCTGAGGCGTGAGTCATGAGGCAGTCCCATCACCATCGGCCCCCTGGGGTGGCGCTCCATCAGCGGGGTCATCAGCAGCCAAGGGTCCTTCCATAGCCATATGGATCGCCCGTCCCCCACCTGATAAGAGATAAATGTGCGGATGGTATTCCGAAGCTTGAGCAGCTTCTTCCAACTCCAAGAAGCATTGCTCCCCGGTGACAGTTCCCAAAGAGACCTGTTATGCAGTCTAGTGCTATACAGCCAGTCAACCCAAACCGAATCCGTAGCATGCGAGACCACACTCCACAAATGACGAAGAAGCAGCGCACGATTATCGGTCTCAATGGAACGGATCCCAAGTCCTCCCTCGGCGGTCGGGAGGCAAATATCAGCCCATGCAACTCGTGCAGGCGAACCAGCCCATAAGAAAGTCCGCAAACGCGTCTCAATAGGCCGAATAACACCCTTCGGGAGTAAGAAAATACCCGCCATATAGATATGAAGAGACGAAAGAACTGACTTGATAAGTTGCACTCTCCCAGCGTAAGAGAGCGACTTATTCAGCCAGGATCCCAACCTCCTATCGACCTTCTGAAGTAAAGGCGCACAATCCGAAATCGAAAGTCTTCCTGGAATCAGAGGAACCCCCAGGTAGCGCACAGGCAGTTGCCCCTGTGGAATGCCGAGAATCGTCTGAAATCGCATCGATAAGCTCTCAGCGCGCTTGCTCACAAATATCTCGCTCTTGCCGAGGCTCGGCTGTAATCCCGAAGCCTCCTCAAAGTCATCAAGCGCAGCCTTAAGGACCCCAATCGAAACCTCATCAGCATGACAAAAAAGTAACAAATCGTCCGCAAACGCAAGCATGGCCAGCTTCGACGCCTCACAACGCCAATGATAAAGAAAACGCGGTTCCTGGCATATGCGATATGTAACCATCCCCCGTAAAATCTCCATCACCAACGTGAAAGGTACGGGGACAGCGGGTCCCCCTGTCGAAGGCCTCTCTTCCCATGGAAGTACCCCGCCTGCGTTCCATGAAGATTAATGGAAAAGGTAGTGGTAGTAACACAACAACGAATCCAAGCAACAAAAGTCGAATGGAAGCCCATTGCTTCCATAGCAGCTAGCAAGAAACTCCACTCGACCTTATCATAGGCCTTAGCCAAATCCACCTTGAGCGCAACCCGAGGGGGGCGGCTCATGCTGTTGTACCCCAAACAGATCTCCTGGACTAAAAGAATGTTATCGCTGATCTTCCATCCCGGAATAAAGGCCGTCTGAGTTGGATGAACGAGCTCCCCAAGAACAGGCCTCAACCTGTTAGCAATAACCTTAGAGATTACCTTAAAGAGAACATTGCAGCACGAGATGGGTCGATAATCAGCTGCTCGCCTCGGCGAATCCCCCTTCGGAATGAGCGTGATGGACGTGCTATTGAGGCCCTTGAGCAGCCGGCCCGTCAAGAAGAAGTCCTGAACCGAGATAATGACATCCTCCCCAATGATACTCCAAGCCGCTTTAAAGAAAGCGGACGTAAATCCGTCCGGCCCCGGAGCCTTCTCATCCCCCATAGAGAAGAGAGCCTCCTTGATCTCAGCAGGCTCAATGGGTCCGTCCGCGCCGAACTCCCAACAAATCATGATAGTAACGTATCAACTCGTCACGAACAGCCCCCTCTCCATGGATCAGCTCTCCACTCTCAGTCTCCAAGGCAAGAATCCGATTCCTAGTGCGTCGTATAGCTACTCGCCTGAAGAAGAATGACGTGCACTGATCACCCTCCTTAAGCCAAGAGAGCTTGGCTCGTTGTGACAGCGCAGAATGTTCCATGTCCACAGCCCTCGTGTATAAGTCGCGACAAACACGCTCCAAGTCATGGAAGAACGCCTCATCCGGGAGTCTACTCGCAAAATCCTGACAGATGTCAAGGAAGCGCTTCGCTTCAACCACATTCACCGCTAGATCTCCCTTCGCCCTACGCAACTGTCGGAAAATAGGCTTGAGGTCCTTAAGTTGCCGTGTGAGGACATACATTGGGAATCCCGTTCGCGCCAAGTCCCAAACTCGCTGAACCTGCGCTAAAAAGGATGCCTGGATCAAAAAGTTATCGAAACGAAACGTCGATAACCTCGGGGTGCCTCGGCAGTCACCCAAGAGTAAAGGGCTATGGTCAGAAGTCCCTGGCAAGTCGGCCCGGTAAGAGCAGTCGGGGTACTTGGCGAACCACACCGGATTGCCAAGCACGCGGTCAAGTCTTCGCCAGATTCCAGCCTCGGCCCGCTGCTGGTTATACCACGTGAAAAATTGCCCGGTATGCGGCAACGTCATGAAGTCCGCACGAAGAAGGCAATCTCGTAGGTCGTGAGTGTCACGATCAGTAATAACTCCTCCTCGTCCTTCCGCAACATCAAGGACTGCGTTAAAGTCCCCCAAAACGATCCACGAGTCATTTCTGCGCAGAGCAGACGTAGCGATCCTCCCATAGCTCACATCTCTCTTCCCGACGATTCCTCCCAGGAGATGAAAGTGGTCTCGTTCGCAGCTATAGAGAACACCTTACAGTGCACTGATTGCGCAGTAAAGGCCTCGACAGAAACCCGACTCCAAGAAGGATCCCAACCAACCCAAATGCGCGATCCCGGGCCACTACCATAATCAAAGAACCAAGTCCACGAAGAGTTAATGCGGCCCGAAATGGAAGCCGCATTAACTATCGACACTCTAGTCTCCAATAACGCCACTAAATACAACCCGTAACGGGACACCAACTCCTCCACCCCTCTACCGTGGTCTCGCTTATTGAGACCACGCACATTCCATGCTCCGACACTGATCATGGATCACCCCCTGAGCGGGCTGCACTATTAGGACCCGAGAAAGAAGTGGAAGGATGATTACCCGATCGGAGAGACCCCAAAGGACCGAGAATGAGTTATGATCAGCCCCCAATGACTCGGTCAGCTTTGCAATTCCATGATTCAGCCGTTGTGGACTATACGGAGGCCGGCTCGATCTTGTCGGGCTGTGCCGCGGCGAGTTACGCCAGGATTCATCCACAGCAGAAGAATGCCGACCGGAATGATCATCGGAGTCACGAGCAGGCTCTTTCCCCTTCGTCTTCGAGCCCACATTCCTCCAATCACGATCGGGCTGAGAACCAGTCGAAGAATTATGACGGCGCACCTGACTTGTACGCGTAGCTCTCCGAGTAGGAGTTTGCGAGGAATCCGTCTTCGTTCGCCGCGGACACATGGCCGATGAACGCAGCCATGACTCGCACTCACCACATTTAGTGGGCTTCCATTCATACTCGACCCGAACTTGCACGCTACCCGCCCAGCCACCATCGGCAGTCGGTATACGGATATGAAACTTGTCAATGAACGACTCATTAAGATCCTTCATAACACACACACGCGCATAATCGATTCGCTCTATATTTGTCGTACCACCATCCGTGAATAAGGGGCGTCCAACCGCGCTCGCAACCACCCCAAGGCCTTCGGCAGTCCAGAACTCATCGGGGACGTGCCATAATCTGATCCACAACGGAATCTCCGATTGAACTTGCTTATCGAGAGACATCCCCGGGCGCCACAACTCGAGAAAGATGGGCTGTCCATGCATGAGCCACGGCCCCCCTCCAACACCCGGTTCATGGCCTCGGCGCGCAAAACGAAACTTGAAGAATCCGTTTTGTGTCGCCTTGACTTCAGCAACACCTTCCCAAGCATTACGGAAAAATCGTTCAACAAACGGAAAATACGGCTTCCTCCCCAGAAAGTACCCAACAAGTGTATTATCCCATCGAGCCATACCCTTCTTCGCAATATCCCATGTGGGTCTAACCTCAAGTAATCCTTCAACAAGTATAGGTGGCGTATAATCCAATTTAATGCGCGCGGAGCTCTCCCTACCAATCTTGGAAATACCCTTAAGTCTCGACGGATACGAATCAGGTCTCGTCTTGTCCCCGAGTGGTCCAAGCCTATCGAATATCGATCCATTCCCCTTCGTAGTAGCACCTTGATCCGTCGTAACAATAGGCCCGTTATCATTGATATGCTCGGGTGCAGAAACCCTAGGCCCGGTCGTAGAAACCCTAAACCCGGTAGGCCGAGAAAACCCTAACGGCTGTTTCGGCACAGCTTCTACCGTTTGATCGCGCCTTCAACCTGATCAACACCTCGCCGGGAGCGCGACATCTCCTTCCCAGAACTCACGTCATCCAAACCAGATTCAGGAGAAAAAGATCCCTTCGGCGGTGGTGGGGTACCCTTCCGATCAGCCATGCGTTTCAATATTGAAAGAGCATGCCGCCGATGTGGATCCCACCGGTGAAGCCTCCGAGAATCTCCAGCCCCAGCCTTGTATTGAACCAACTCCATAGTATCCGCCCTTCGCGTCTCCAAGGGTCGCGGGTCCATCAATTCTTCGACAGTATTCGCACTCATCGAGGTCGGGACGTTGTTCATCATCGCTCCAAGAGATCCCGTCGAATCAGATCCCGCCGTCGCGATGGGAACAAGTACGCTAGGATTAGGGTTTTTCGCCACCTTTTCGCTACCCAAACTGCCGCGAATTCTCCTCATCAACGGAAAGAAAGATTCCACATCAAACGCCGCCCCAAACTCAGGATATTTAGCAACAATATCCGCAAGATCCCGTCGTAGCCCTGAGTCAATCGTCAGATCGTTTAGATCAGCACCATGGCAAATCATCGACTCCACCCGTTCCGAACCCTCCAGATTATCCTTGGGAAAATCGGACAGCATAGATCGATCACCATCGCCACGTCTCTTCGTCACCATAAGATCGAACGCAGCCCCATCAGTCCGTATGCCCGATCCCGAAAAAATCTCCATCTCCGGCGATAATAGCATCTGAACCCGATCAGGCGTAGGCGAGGACGACATCATCGAACCAATCATCGTCGAACAAGAAGCCATAATCCACAGGGCGACTCGCCGAAATTTGAACCAATTCGAAACCAATAGCAAACAAAAGAAATCGATAGAAGGATATTAGAATCCTTCCATTGCCGTTTGATCCCGGCGATGGAGGAGGGGAATCGCACTCCGGCGGACTGCAAGGAAGAGAGTCGCTGGCGTCGAAAAAACGGTGATGAATGGTGATGAAAGGTGGCGGGATTCAAAAATTCAAAAAAGTAGTCTAGGGTTTAGTGTGTGCAATTCGCACACAGTGAAGGTGTATTCGAGTACACTTCGTACCTAGGGCTTTTGCATCGCAGAATTTTTGACTCAGTTGCTCCTCCAAGATCGACTTACGCTCGGGCTACCATCAGTTGAGAATCCAGAAGAAGGATGTTCCGAAGACGAACTTTAGTACCCGTTATGGCCATTATGAGTTCTTGGTGATGCCATTCAGGCTGACTAACGCGCCAGCAGCCTTTATGAACTTAATGAACCGGGTGTTCAAGCCGTACCTAGATAGGTTTGTCATCGTCTTCATTGATGACATCCTAATCTACTCAAGGACAAAGGAAGAACACGAAGAGCACCTAAGGACAGTTCTGAGTACACTACAGGAAAAGCAACTGTACGCCAAGTTCCTGGATTGGCGGATTATTATAGGAAATTCATCAAAGACTTCTCAAAGATTGCATCGACGCTGACGAGACTGACTCGAAAGAATAGTCCTTTTCACTGGGACGAGGAATGCGAACGGAGCTTTCACGAACTGAAAAAGCGGCTTACGACTGCTCCAGTCCTCACAATACCATCGGGTATAGGAGGATTTACCGTGTATAGCGACGCATCGAAGAACGGGTTAGGGTTTGTACTAATGCAAAATAGAAACGTAGTGGCATATGCTTCTCGACAATTGAAGGAATACGAGAAGAACTATCCCACACATGACCTAGAGCTCGCGGCAGTGGTCTTTGCTCTCAAGATTTGGAGGCATTACCTCTATGGAGAGCGGTGTGAGATATACACGGACCACAAGAGCTTAAAGTACTTCTTTACGCAAAAGGAGCTAAACATGAGGCAGAGACGGTGGTTGGAATTAGTCAAGGACTATGACTGCGTAATTAGCTACCACCCAGGCAAGGGAAACGTGGTAGCCGATGCATTAAGTCAAAAGGCAGTTAGCGCTGAACTACAAATGTTGGAAGTAGAGGTAGTAGAATTAGGCGAAGTCGAAACGCAATTAGCGGCTTTAACCTTGCAACCGACATTGTTGGAACGAATCAAAACGGCGCAAGTAGAAGATGAATTCTATACGAAGATCAAGGAAACACAGCCGGAACAACCGACAGTGGGCTCCACGATACGGGAAGACGGAAGATTGTATTTCAAGGATCGACTGTACGTGCCAGACGACGCAGAAATCCGAAGGACGATAATGGTGGAAGCACATGCCACGGCATATTCAGTTCATCCAGGAGCCACCAAGATGTACAGAGACCTACGAGAAAACTACTGGTGGTCAGGCATGAAGAAGGATATAGCGACCTTCGTAAGTCAATGCCTCACGTGCCAGCAAATAAAAGCCGAGCATCAAAGGCCGGTGGGGACGCTGCAACCGCTACCTATCCCCGAGTGGAAGACAACATCACCATGGATTTCGTGGTCGGACTGCCGAAGAACATAAAAGGGCACGACGCAATCTGGGTGATCATCGACAGACTAACCAAATCCGTCCACTTCCTACCAATTAGCACGACATTCTCCATGGAGCGCTACGCAGAGCTTTACATCCAGGAAATAGAGCGACTTCACGGGATCCCATCATCTATAGTCTCGGATCGTGACTCCAGATTTCTGTCGACTTTTTGGATGAGTTTGCAAAAAGCGATGGGAACGAAGCTCTCCTTTAGCACCGCTTACCATCCGTAGACGGACGGCCAATCTGAGCGAACGATCCAGACGTTGGAGGGCATGCTACGAGCGTGTGTACTCGACTTCAAAGGAAATTGGAGTAGGTACCTCCCACTAGTCGAGTTCTCGTACAATAACAGTCATCATGTCACCATTGGGATGGCACCATACGAAGCACTATACGGGCGTAGGTGCAGATCCCCAGTGCATTGGGACGAGATTGGAGAACGGGCAATGTTAGGCCCAGACTTAGTACGAGAAATGACAGAGGCCATTACTACAATACGAGAAAGGATGCGAACTGCACAGAGTCGGCAGAAAAGCTATGCAGATCAAAGGCGCCGACCACTAGAATTTTTTTTGAGTGACGACCACTAGAATTCGAAGTTGATGATTTAGTATTTGTGAAAGTATTGCTGATGAAGGGCGTAAAGAGATTTTGGAAGAAAGGGAAACTAAGCCCTGGTACATTGGTCCATTTAGAATAGTAAAGAGGGTCGGCGAGGTAGTATACCAATTGGAGTTGCCAGCATCACTGTCGCAAGCACATGACGTCTTCCACGTCTCGACACTACGAAATTACATAGCTGACCCGAATCATGTGCTAGGAAACGAATCCCTACATCAACAATTGAAACCGGATCTATGTCATGAAGAGACTCCGGTGGAGATATTGATGTACGAAACTAAAAGACTTAGGAATAAAGAATTCCTTTAGTGAAAGTGTTGTGGGGAAACCAGTCTACGGAAGAAGCCACATGGGAGCGGGAGGACGAAATGAGGACTCGTTATCCTGAGATGTTCCAAACGGGTTGATTTCGGGGGCGAAATCCTCCCTAAGGGGGGGAGGATGTAGGACCCGAGTCCCCTCAAACTAGGTAGGCCAATAAATTATGTTCATGATCTAAGTGATTACGTGTTAATTTGCGTACATGCTATATGCTTACGTGACTCTATGAATTACGTGCGATTATGTGAAACTAGTTATGTACGTAGGATGACTTCTAAACTATATGGAATTCTCAAAAAATAGGATGAATAAGGGAAAAGAAGTAATAATAAGTAGAGGGGAAGATGGACCACAAGTTGATAATAAACTAGAGATGAATAATAAGCCCAACCCATAATAGAGCAAGTTGGAGACAAAATTTCCTTAAAACAAGGAAATGCACGTTAACCCTAGCATTCCATTTCCATGCCTAGAATAAAATACCTAGCTAATCATTTAAACTCCACAATCACATTCAAGAACCAACGAAAATTAAAGGAAGAAGAAAGAAGAAAATCGAAGAAAGCTTCAAACGATACCCTCAAGCTAGCTTAGGATTCGAGTAAGTGAAAATTATTATTTTGAGCTACTATGATTTCCGTCACTAGGGATTTCTTAGTTAAAATCTTTAATGAAGACTAAGGAAATTTAAGGAATCTAAGTGTATCACAGACGGTAAAAACCCTAGGATTGGGTGTAGAAGCATAATCGAGGGTTTCTTTGAGATATTGCTAGATTTTAGTTAGCCAAGCATGTCTTAGAATTTACAACCTTAACATGAGTTGATCTTAACCTAGTATTGGACGATTTTGGGTAGAGGAAAGTCTCGAAACTTAGGAAATTCTGGGAAGATTGAGTTGCAAATGTGGTTTCGGGTAGGTGATTGAAGGTTCGATCGAATCGGGGAAAATTAGATAGTTTCGGATGAATTAAGTTGAGAGACAAATCGGGCGATTTAAAATAAATCACACATAGTATAAGTCCAGGCGATTTCAATTTAGAGACATTGCAAATCGGGCGATTAAAAAGAAATAAGAAATAGGATGAAAACTAAGTAAGTGAGTTAGTAAAATCGCGCGAATGAGAACACTAGAAATCGCGTGAATTGTTGCATGTGAGGAATCGATCGAAATGGATGTGAGAGGCACTTAAATCATGCGAATTAAGGACTAGAAGAACTCGGCGATTTGAGGTGTCCAAACCATGAAATCGGGCGATTTCAAGCCGAATAAATCGTGCGATTTCAAGATCGGCGAAACCCTCATGGCACGAATGGAATCGGGCGAAACGATGGTGACGTCAGGATGACAAAAACGCAGGGCAATTTACAAATCGGCATGTGGAAATTCCATGCAATCGAATCGGGCACCTTGCATGCAAGGGAAATCGGGCGAAACCACGTCATGAACATAAATCGATCGAAAGTAGACCCTATGCATAGCTAAAATCGGGCGATTAGAAGATGACGTACGAATGCGGCGATTTGAAGGAGTTTTGCACGATGGAATCAGGCGATTCAAGGTGTCCAAGAAATCGGGCGATTTCATGCACATGCAAATCGATCGGGATCTAGTCCATGTGAAATCGAATCGGGTGCAACCTAGTATGAACCTTATCAAATCGACGAAGTAAGGTCTCGTGGAATCGGGCGATTCAAGCTTCACAAATCGGGTGATTCCAAATCGAATAAATCGAACAGCACTTAGATATTTCGCCGAGCTCCTTGTGTTATAATTTAATACTAACTCAGCTTAAACTAAGATCAAATAACTTAGAATTTCTAGCAAATTAACGAACTAGGACTTATTTAGTTTGACGATGATATTATTTTATCTAAAGGTTGTTAAGGAACCTCACGAGGGAGCACGCTAGTTTAACTTGGACGACAGGTAAGTAGAAATTCAACTACGACACGTAACTTACCTGCGCATGATTATGTGATGCGTGCTTATGTGACTCTATGTGAACCTTGTACGATGCGATACGCATTTTGCATGAAGACATGATATGCATATTTATATGAACATGACATGAGCATTTGCACACATAAGTAGTACGAAAGATATGAGGTACGAGCGTGCATAAGATCGCCTGTGTGCGATGGATATTCGCCGATATTCGCGTCTGTTGTCGACTCTATGAAGAGTCACGGCTCTTCTATGCAGCCATGGCGATACGATGCCAATTTACCTGTTATGATAGGCTGGGGGGTACCCCGAATGCGGGAGATGCAACCTGGAGTATGCGACCCGAGGCATGCACTACAAAGAGGGAACCTCTGGGGTTAGTGACCTCGGTGTTGGCTACCAGTGAGAAGCGTCCGCATGGAGGCCACCCTGAGTAAGGAAAGATCCTTCGGGTGACCTTCTAGTGTGTGAACCTCCACATATGTAAGAATTCCTTGTGGATTAGACCTCTATGAAATGGCGCATAGTAAGATGGAAAGCCGAGGGCCCATATGACGTTCTAAAAGAGTATGAGTGTTAGTAAGCGACGGCGTGGATTGCCGATCGTTAGGACACGTGCATACATGCATCATTTCTGCTTACTGAGCCACGGCGGCTCATTCCTTACGTTACGTGTTGTAGGTACTAGCGATCACGGTACGTGATCTGATCATGATGCAAGGCCTATCTTTTGGAGCTTCCAACTGCTTTTGAGGTGGAAGTGTGTGTATGGATAACGACCTGTGAAGTCTGGGCGTATAGGAGTTTTTGCTGTGCATGTACACACATTTCTTGTAAATAGGACATGATAGATTGCAGAAAGACTTAAGGAAATTCTTTTGATATGAGTATGACTTCCATTGTATAAACGGAAAAATTTTATGCGCATTTCCACGTATCTTCCCAAATAAATGCACGACAAACACTTAGGACTAATAGAAAGTACGAATCGGGGTTAGCGGGTCCCGACAGAGTGGTATCAGAGCTTCGGTCACAGGTCCTGCAGACTGTCCATACACACACACTCAAAAGCACAGAAGCGGCCTTGCTAGTAAGTACTGTGCTATGCGAATTCTTTGTATGGTTTGATTTATTGGCCTTAGGAATTGTTAGGACAGGTCGAACCATGGTAAGACTTAGGGGTGAGGGCAGTAGAGAAACAGATCAAAGTAGGGATACTACTAACCCTACCGATAGTCGGGATGCTACCATCCTACAACTCACGGAGTTGGTCCGACAGCAGTCGGCCCAAATCCAGCAGCTCATCCAACAGCAGAATGCTGGAGGACAAGCAGCTAGCGGACCTCCCCCGCCTGAACGAATTGAGATGATCGGGGAGAGATTTCGAAAGCTTAACCCCCCATTATTCGAGGATGCAGTAGACCCTACTTCGGCAGAGGACTGGCTAAGGACGCTGGATAACATGTTCCAGCACAGTCGTACCCCAGAAGCCGAAAAAGTCATGTGCGCTGCCTACCTGTTTAGGGGGAGCGCGGGGCATTGGTGGGACACCATCTCAGCCATCGAAAATCCGATTACGATGAGCTGCCATCGGTTTAAGGAGCTTTTTCGAGGAATGTACTACATCGCCCCCGTCCGCGCCCAGAGGATGAACGAATTCATCAACCTCCGCCAAGGGGCAATGACGGTGGCAGAGTACATCATGAAATTTGAACAACTCTCAAGGTTCGCCGCTCACATGGTGAGCACGGATGCGCTCAAGATCGAGCGATTCATGGAGGGATTAAAGCCGAAGTTGTATAGAGACGTAAGTATGGCTGGAATTCAAGGAGCCACGTACGCACAAGTGGCGGAAAGGGCATAAGTGGCGGAGCAAGCCGAGGCTAGAATTGCTCGCGCCCAAGAAGCAAAACGCAAATTCATACAAGGGCCGCAAGGGAGCGGAGGCAACCATCAGCGACAGTTCGTCGCCAAGGGTGGGAAGCAGTATTTTCAGAATCGACCAGGACCACCCCAACAACCCAACCCAAATCAGGGTCGACCTCAACTGAACCTACTCGTATGCCCAAAGTGCGCGCGAAGGCACACCGGGTTCTGCTACTCCCAGACGCGACCTGCTTCAAATGTGGCAAGACGGGTCACTATCTCAAGGCGTGCCCGGAGAATGGATCCGGAAGTCAAGCTGGGAACCAGGCAAAACGCCCAATGGTACCGGCCCGGGTTTATACGATTACGTCCGAAGAAGCAGAAAACAATCCGGCTATAGTGACAGGTACCATCCTCATTCATCAAACTCTCACGTGCATTCTAGTCGACTCGGGAGTGACGCACTCATTCACATCCACTGAGTACGTTGCGAGAGTAGGAGTCACGCCTCACCGAGCTGAGTGCGAGTATAGTGTAACCGTTCCAAACGGGAATCCCACCCAAACTAACCACATACTGCGGGATTGCCAAGTGTTGGTCGGGGACAAGGAACTACCCATAGACCTCGTAATAATTCCCATGAATGACTATTAGGTGATCCTCGGAATGGACTGGCTATCGAAGTACAGAGCCGTTATCGACTGCCACCGTAAGATAGTCACGTTCAACATGGATGGCACTGAACCATTTAGGTTCGTAGGAACGAGTAAAGGGACGAATATCTCTAGAGTATCAGTGTTAAAAGCCCAATGACTGATCAAAGCAGGGTGCGATGCATATCTGGTATTCGCCATCAAATCGGAAGAAAACTCCTCCCCGAAATTCGAGGAAGTGCCAGTAGTTAAGGACTTCCTTAACGTATTCTCGGAGGAATTACCGGGGCTACCGCCCGATAGAGAAATAGAATTCATCATATTTCTGGTGCCTAAGCGGCACCAGTATCTAAAACCCCTTATCGGCTAACACCGACGGAGATGAAAGAGTTAAAAGATCAGCTTGACGAACTCATGCAGAAAGGGTTTATTCAGCGAGTTTCTCCCCCTGGGGAACGCCGGTGTTGTTCGTAAGAAAGAAGGACAGATCTATGCGATTGTGCATTGATTACCGAGAACTAAACAAGCTAACAATCAAGAATAAGTACCCACTCCCCAGAATAGATGACTTATTCGACCAGCTGCAAGGCGCGACCATTTTCTCTAAGATCGACTTACGCTCGGGCTACCATCAGTTGAGAATCCGGAAGGAGGATGTTTCGAAGATGGCCTTTAGTACCCGTTATGGCCATTATGATTCCTTGGTGATGCCATTCGGGCTGACTAACGCGCCAGCAGCCTTTATGGACTATATGAACCGGATGTTCAAGCCGTACCTAGATAAGTTTGTCATCATCTTCATTGGTGACATCCTAATTTACTCAAGGACAATGGAAGAACACGAAGAGCACCTAAGGACAGTTCTGAGTACACTACGGGAAAAGCAACTGTACGCCAAGTTCAAGAAGTGCAAATTTTGGCTAGACCAAGTCGCCTTCTTGGGTCACATAGTCTCAGGAGCAGGAATTTCGGTGGACCCGAATAAATATGAAGCCATCAGCAATTGGCCCCGACCGACAAATGAAACCGAAGTACGGAGTTTCCTGGGATTGGCGGGGTATTATAGGAAATTCATCAAGTCAAATATTGCATCAACGCTGACGAGACTGACTCGAAAGAATACTCCTTTTCACTGGGACGAGGAATGCGAATGGAGCTTTCATGAACTGAAAAAGCGGCTTACGACCGCTCCAGTCTCACATTACCATCGGGTACAGGAGGATTTACCGTGTATAGCGACGCATCGAAGAACGGGTTAGGGTGCGTACTAATGCAAAATGGAACGTAGTGGCATATGCTTCTCGACAACTGAATGAATACGAGAAGAACTATCCCACACATGACCTAGAGCTCGCGGCAGTGGTCTTTGCTCTCAAGATTTGGAGGCATTACCTCTATGGAGAGCGGTGTGAGATATACACGGACCACAAGAGCTTAAAGTACTTCTTTACGCGAAAGGAGCTGAACATGAGGCAAGACGGTGGTTGGAATTAGTCAAGGACTATGACTGCATAATTAGCTACCACCCAGGCAAGGCAAACGTGGTAGCCGATGCATTAAGTCGAAAGGCAGTTAGCGCTGAACTACAAATGTTGGAAGTAGAGGTGGTAGAATTAGGCGAAGTCGAAACGCAATTAGCGGCTTTAACCTTGCAACCGACATTGTTGGAACCAATCAAAACGATGCAAGTAGAAGATGAATTCTATACGAAGATCAAGGAAATACAACCGGAACAACCGACAGGAGACTTCACGATACGGAAAGACGGAAGATTGTACTTCCAGGATCGACTGTACGTGCCAGACAATGCAGAACTGCGAAGGACGATAATGGTGGAAGCACATGCCACGGCATATTCAGTTCATCCAGGAGCCACCAAGATGTACAGAGACCTACGAGAAAACTACTGGTGGCTAGGCATGAAGAAGGATATAGCGACCTTCGTAAGTCAATGCCTCACGTGCCAGCAAATAAAAGCCGAGCATCAAAGGCCGGTGTGGACGCTGAACCGCTACCTATCCCCGAGTGGAAGTGGGACAACATCACCATGGATTTCGTGGTCGGACTGCCGAAGAACATAAAAGGGCACGACGCAATCTGGGTGATCGTCGAAAGACTAACCAAATCCGTCCACTTCCTACCAATTAGCACGACATTCTCCATGGAGCGCTACGCAGAGCTTTACATCCAGGAAATAGAGCGACTTCACGGGATCCCATCATCTATAGTCTCGGATCGTCACTCCAGATTTCTGTCGAGTTTTTGAATGAGTTTGGAAAAAGCGATGGGAACGAAGCTGTCCTTTAGCACCGCTTACCATCCATAGACGGACGGCCAATCTGAGCGAACGATCCAGACGTTGGAGGACATGCTACGAGCGTGTATACTCGACTTCAAAGGAAATTGGAGTAGGTACCTCCCACTAGTTGAGTTCTCGTACAATAACACTCATCATGTCACCAATGGGATGGCACCGTATGAAGCACTATACGGGCGTAGGTGCAGATCCCCAGTGCATTGGGATGAGGTTGGAGAACGGGCAATGTTAGGCCCAGACTTAGTACGAGAAATGACAGAGGCCATTACTACAATACGAGAAAGGATGCGAACTGCACAGAGTCGGCAGAAAAGCTATGCAGATCAAAGGCGCCGACCACTAGAATTCGAAGTTGATGATTTAGTATTTGTGGAAGTATCGCCGATGAAGGGCGTAAAGAGATTTGGGAATAAAGGGAAACTAAGCCCTAGGTACATTGGTCGAATAGTAAAGAGAGTTGGGGAGGTAGCATACCAATTGGAGTTGCCAGCATCACTGTCGCAAGTACATGACGTCTTCCATGTCTCGACACTACGAAAGTACATAGCCGACCCCAATCATGTGCTAGGAAACGAATCCCTACATCAACAATTGAAACCGGATCTAAGTTATGAAGAGACTCCGGTGGAGATATTGATGTACGAAACTAAAAGACTTAGGAATAAAGATATTCCTTTAGTGAAAGTGTTGTGGCAGAACTAGTCTACGGAAGAAGCCACATGGGAGTGGGAGGACGAAATGAGGACACGTTATCCTGAGATGTTCCAAACGGGTTGATTTTGGGGGCGAAATCCTCCTTAAGGGGGGAGGATGTAGGACCCGAGTCCCCTCAAACTAGGTTGGCCAAAACTATGTTCATGACCTAAGTGATTACGTGTTAATTTGCGTACATGCTATATGCTTACGTGACTATGAATTTCGTGCGATTATGTGAAACTAGTTATGTGCGTAGGATGACTTCTAAACTATATGGGAATTCACGAAAAATAGGATGAATAAGGGAAAAGAAGTAATAATAAGTAGAGGGGAAGTTGGACCATAAGTTGATGATGGACTAGAAATGAATAATAAGCCCAACCCATAATAGAGCAAGTTGGAGATAAAATTTCCTTGAAACAAGGAAATGCACGTTAACACTAGCTTTCCATTTCCATGCCTAGAATAAAATATCTAGCTAATCATCTAAACTCCACAATCACATTCAAGAACCAACGAAAATTAAAGGAAGAAGAAAGAAGGAAATCGAAGGAATCTTCAAACGATACCCTCAAGCTAGCTTAGGATTCGAGTAAGTGAAAATTATTATTTTGAGCTACTATGATTTCCGTCACTAAGGATTTCTTAGTTAAAATCTTTAATGAAGACTAAGGAAATTTAAGGAATCTAAGTGTATCACAGACGATAAAAACCCTAGGATTGGGTGTAGAAGCATAATCGAGTGTTTCTTTGAGATATTGCTAGATTTTAGTTAGCCAAGCATGTCTTAGAATTTACAACCTTAACATGAATTGTTGATCTTAACCTAGTATTGGACGATTTTGGGTAGGAGAAAGTCTCGAAACTTAGGAAATTCTGGGAAGATTGAGTTGCAAATGTGGTTTCGGGTAGGTGATTGAAGGTTCGATCGAATCGGGGAAAATTAGATAGTTTCGGACGAATTAAGTTGAGAGACAAATCGTGCGATTTAAAATAGATCACAGATAGTATAAGTCCCGGCGATTTCAATTTAGAGACATTGCAAATCGGGCGATTAAAAAGAAATAAGAAATAGCATGAAAACCAAGTAAGTGAGTTAGTAAAATCGCGCGAATGAGAACCCTAGAAATCGGGCGAATTGTTGCATGTGAGGAATTGATCGAAATGGATGTGAGAGGCACTTATATCATGCGAATTAAGGACTAGAAGAAGTCGGCGATTTGAGGTGCTCCAAACCATGAAATCGTGCGATTTCAAGACCGGCGAAACCCTCATGGCATGAATGGAATCGGGCGAAACAATGGTGACGTCAGGATGACAAAAACGCACGGCGATTTACAAATCGGCCTATGGAAATTCCATGCAATCGAATCGGGCACCTTGCATGCAAGGGAAATCGGGCGAAACCGCGTCATACACATAAATCGATCGAAAGTATACCCTATGCATAGCTAAAATCGGGCGATTAGAAGATGACATGCAAATGCGGCGATTTGAATGAGTTTTGCATGATGGATTCGGGCGATTCAAAGGAAGTCAATCCTCCCTCCTTGATTTCCCATAAACAAAGGAGATCAACATTGTCTCGCTAGTCCCCAAAGTGACCGCACGACAATGAACCGCCTGAGTCGAAAACTAAAGAATATCCACTGTCAACATCGAAGGATCCTACCCTACCCAAATCTGCGTAGCTGGGCCCGTCATAATCAAAGAACCAGGTCCACCTGGATCTAATGACACTCGAAATAAACCCCGCGTTAGACTCAGCCACGCGCGTTTCCAGAAGCCCAATCATACTCAACTGCTCATGCGCTATCAAATCTCCCACCGCCCTCCCGTGGTCTTGTTTATTAAGACCACGTACATTTCATGCACCCAACGCTATGAATGCAACCGATCATGGGCTACGTTATCCTTAGGGCCCATTGTCGATAGTAGATTGTCACTCACATCATTCAAATCATATAGGACTTGAAAACGATTACTCCCCTCATCCGTAGGCGATCGAGTGGTGCCCATCAGTCGCGGAACCCCTGGTCTGCGCCTCGATGCGCTCGGCTCCCCCTGTAGCGTTCCCCCCAGGGAGGCTCAATTTGAGAATCAGTAGCATGTGTGTTCATCAAGACCGCCTTGCCTTTCCCCCCACCTGTAGCCACTCCTCATGGACTCGACTAGCCATGTTCGCATGTCCCTGCCCCGCGCCAGGCCTGCTATCCATGCGTGTATGCCGACCCATAGGATGCTTCCAATTTCGTTGCCTATTTGACCTTGATCGTGCCTCCACCGTCGATGATCCATTACCACCCTCTGTTGGGGCTGTTTCCTTTGTGCCCCCGGATCATCATTCTTCCCCACATTCTTTCGACATTACGCCTCCCTATGTCCCCAAGACGCACATGTAGGGCATTTTGAAGGCCTCCAATCGTACTCAACGCGAATAGGGATAAGTTCGTCATCCTCACCGTCATCCGATGGCAAACGGACATTGAACACTTCTAGAAACGGGTCGACCAACTTTTTCATGATACAAATGCGGGCATAATCAATTCTCTCCCCCCTCGTCGTAACGCCATCCGCAAACAACGGTCAACCCACCACGCTCGCCACTACTCCAAGGCCGTCCTGTGTCCAAAGCTCTCCTAGGACATTCCATAGTGTCACCCATAATGGAATCTCAACAACCTCCTTCCGTTCGAAAGCATCCTTGTTCCACGGTTCCAAGACTAAAGGCTGACCTTGCATCAACCAAGGGCCCCTTTCCATCACCTCAACGAATTCCTCCTCTGACTCAAACCTGAACTTAAAGAGGCCATTAATGGTTGATCGAACCTCCACCAGCCCCCTCCATATCAAACGTAGATAGCGCTCGAAGAAGGGGAAGTACGGCTTCTTTCGCAGAAAATAACCCACCTGCGTGTGCTTCCAACGATTTACTCCACTTATCGCCACCTCTCGTGATGGCCTAGCCTCGCCAACCCCATCAACGATAGAAGGAGGCGTGTATGCTAACTTCATTCCCCAACTTTCAGGCAAAGACCCGTTCGGCCGCTTCGGTCCCTTTACCGCTGCCCCATAAGACATGCCATTGGGCGCAACATTGTTGGTTGGTTGCATCGGCCCTAGGCAAGAGAAAACCGGCCGACGTTGGTTCGATCCATTAAGGAGCCCATCGCAGCCCAAACCTTCTCCAATTGGCCCAGAAGCGGGATAGGCCGTAGTGTTTGCTGACCCATCAGGGCCCAACGACCCCCTTGCTGACGTCATCAGACGCGCAACAGCTCCGACGTAGGAGACATCTGATCCGTATTTGCTGTGACAGATGGCAGGCGCAATTGATCTGAGATCCTCTCCGAAACATCAAAAACCCCACGTAGACGCTTCGCAGTCAGCACCACATTCGCGACGAACATATCGTCTATGATGATCTCCTCGTCGACTCGTTCGTCGTTTGCAGCGAATCCCATGTCAACACAGCTCCTCACTGTCCCCCTTGTCGGCGGTGGCGTGTCAGGCCTCCCCCATTGTCGAGGCCCTGGGTTATGGCGGAGGATGCCTCTTATCGGCACATCTCCTCTATCCTGGCGTGTAGGTGATCCGCGGGGAAACCCTAGGTGCGGCCCGTCCCCCACCACGATCACATTGAACCGAATTCAGGGGTGCACTCGGCAGCCCAGCCCGTCGAACAGCCCCCTCACCGTGCGCCGCTTCAGGTCCGTGAATTTGCTCCATCAATTCACGGAATCGGTCCCTGTCAAAACACTCGAGAAACGTCGGGTACGCCGCACAAATCCCCGCCAAATTTGGGACGGCTGGATGCATCGTGGAATTCCCCAACGTTAATTGAGCAGCCGCCACATTTGAATCAGCGTTGTGACGTCCGTCAGCCTCAGCCCCGAATTCCGATCCGCCCAGCCCGACGGTGGTTGGCGTCCCTGGTAGATCCATACTCCCCACAATCGTCGCCGCCCTCAATCCATCCGATGAAGCTTCCATCAGATCACTTCAGCAAAACCCTAGCCCTTACACGTATAAGAACCACACGAAATCACCCCGAAAATCCCCACTCGTCCTCACAATGAAATCATCGGCTGGCCAAGATTGACTAGAGACGACGGCAATCAAACGGCAACCGCGCGAGGGAAAAAGAAATTTGAAAAAACCCTACTGTGTGAAAATCGCACCTAGTGACGGTGTTTTTGAAAATCTTTTTTCGCATTGTCTTCGAGTCATTTTTCTGGTGCGTACTTCGATTCTTTTAAAAAAACTAACCATAGAATTTTAAATATAATTAACAATTGAAAAAAGGTAACTACTAAAATTTTAGGGAAAGACTTAAAAATGTAGTATCTAGAAAATGATTCTTATGGATATCAAAAAATATATGATATGCATGTCATTTGATTGCTGGTAAACAAAGAATAAATTAGATAAATTTATTTATTTTTATCACTTGGATTACATTAAATAATTGTTTTTTTTTTATGATTTGGTTGAAGTAATTAAAAAGTTAGAAAACCAAAATGAAAATATGTTAGTCAAACACGTCTTATTAGAATGGGATTGTCCTTCTGCAAAAACATCAAAACTCGAAGAAGCCATTAGATCTTTAACTCCGGCTTAGGCCCGTCATTTGAGTAACCCGCTCTGATACCAAATGAAGATAAAAATGTGCCTAAAGAGGGGGTGAATTAGGCTTTACAAAATTTTGCTTCTTCTTTCTAAGAATCCTAGATGTAATATCCTAGAAATGTCTACTTACGCAAATGATCAAGATATGCCTAATATATCCTAGTTGAGTCAGATGTGTATTGGTTCTGTCTCACAGTAAAAAGGAAATAACTGAAAAGTAAATGCGAGACATTATTTTTATAGAGGTTATATCCCCAATTGTGGTTTACTCCTCTTCTTGAGGTTTGTGTTGAGATCCGTAGCCGTATGGATCCGAAAAATTTTAACCTTGATTGGATTAATTAAGGAGATAAACTAAGTACAGCGGAAATAGAAAAAGTACCTGAGAATTCCATAGAGTAGTGAGAACCGGGTATGTGGATCTTCCAAGTACACGTACGTGAAACCTTTAAGTCGGGGAAGATGGGTACCCCGAAGATCCTTAGAGCAGTCGCTAGGGTTTTACGAGAGCGACGGCTGTATGTTTCGTTGTATAGCACTTAGGGACCACACCCATATATATAGATGTCATAATGGGCTGGCCCGTTAATAAGCCCATCAGATATTTACGTTCCAGCCCCAGGAATTCTATATATATATTAATTAACCCACACACCTTATCTAATTGCGACAGACCCCCTTAAATTTAATTGATCACCGAATGGGTCCTTTTAACTTAATTACAATATTTGGCATACGAATAATACCACAATACATGTACGTCTAAATGTCTGAACGTTAATCGTGCTAGAAATACACAGTGGAATAGTCCCAACCTAACAGTTTGCTCCTCAAGAGTTCAATCAATCACTATAATGTTACCTTAGCTGGTTACAAAACTGATTGATTGACCCAATGCAAAACCAAAACAAGTCAAACACTAGAATTCAGAGATAAACTAATGGATATCTGAAAAACCCAAATGTCATGACATAAACATGTATTGAAGAAACTTTATTAAATAATCATTAAACACACATTTACAGAATCCACAATAAGACATAAAACTTAATTCGTCACACCCATACGAGCAACATGCTCATGAAATATAGCAGGCGCTAACGCTTTAGTAAGTGGATCTGCATTCATAAAATCTGTTCCTATATGCTCAATGATTATATATCCACTCTGAACTCATTCTTTCACAACTAGGAACTTAATGTCTATGTGCTGAGACCTGGAAGAGCTCCTGTTGTTATTGGAATACAGGACCGCCGAATTGTTGTCACAGAATAGCTTTATTGTCGTTCAACAGAATTGACAACTTTAAGTCCTGTCACTAAATTGCGCAGCCAAACAGCTTGGTTGGAGGCCTCGTAGCAGGCTACAAATTCTGCCTCCATCGTAGATGAAGCGATAAGTGTCTGTTTGACACTTTTCCAAGAAATCGCTCCCCCAGCCAGCATAAAAATGTAACCAGATGTCGATTTGCGGCTGTCCAGGCATCCCGCAAAATCAGAGTCACAATACCCAATGATCTCCAAATACTCGGACTTTCTGTATGTGAGCATATAATCCTTCGTCTTTTGAAGATATCGAAAGACCCTTTTGGCTGCTACCCAATGTTCTCTACCCGGATTACTTTGGTATCGACCAAGCATTCCTACGATGAACGACAAATCAGGTCTGGTGCATACCTGTGCGCACATTAAACTTCCCACTGTGGAGGCATATGGTATATCCTTTATGTGCTTGGATTCCAAAATGTTATCCTGACACTGTTTGAGGCTGAACTTATCACCTTTTGAAACTGGAGTGTCATGTGGACGACAATTTTCCATGCTGAACCTTTGCAGTGCCTTTTCGATGTAGCTCTTTTGTGATAACCCAAGAGTTCCCCGTGAGCGATCATGATGAATCTGAATCCCTAATACAAAAGAAGCTTCCCCAAGATCTTTCATGTCAAAATGACCCGAAAGAAATGTCTTGGTGTCTCGAAGTAAATTAACATTGCTGCTAGCTAAAAATGTCGTCTACGTACAAGACCAAAAAGATAAACCTGCTCCCACTGAATTTGTGATACACACAGTCCTCAACAGAGTTAGCCTTAAAATCGAAAGAGGTTATAGTCTGGTGAAACTTTTGGTACCACTGACGAGAAGCCTGCTTGAGTCCGTAGATGGATTTCTTTAGCTTACAGACCAGTGGGCTAGATTTGTCCGAAGCTAAGCCCTCTGGCTGCAACATATATATAGTTTCCTCGAGATCTCCATTGAGGAAAGCTGTCTTTACGTCCATTTGATGCAAATCAAGGTCAAAATGTGCCACAAGCGCCATGATAATTCTAAAAGAGTCTTCCGATGAAACTGGAGAGAAAGTCTCTTTATAATCTATGCCTTCCCTCTGAGTAAATCCTTTCGCGACAAGACGAGCTTTATATCTCTCAATGTTCCCCAGTGAATCCCGTTTGGTTTTAAATATCCATTTGCAACCAATCGATTTCACGTCTTCAGGTAACGAGATGAGATCCCAAACGTCGTTGTCCTTCATGGATTGGATTTCCTCCTTTATGGCATTGGTCCATTCGCGAGCCTTAGAGCTTTCCATTGCCTCTTGGTAAGTAAAGGGATCATCTCCCACTAAATCAATTGTATCCTCATGCTCGTGAAGAAATACAACGTAATCATTCGGAATTGCATTTCTCCTTTCTCGCGTTGACCTCCGTAGAGGCGCTGGTTCAAGCTGAGGTTCATGAGTTTGTACTTGATGATCAGCTTCAACTTCACCTTCATAAGGCTGATCGCGATGAACAGCTACAGGTAAAGTATGCTGATCCATTGGAGGAACGATTTCATCTTCGTCTATATCTCGAGGTCGGATAACCATAGGACAAAAATTTCGTCCTGACCGACCTGAGCTGTATGAAGAGGAATTCCTGAACCCTCTTCTTCGAATAGAAAATCGTTTCGATTATCCTTATCCTCCCCAAACTCAAGATCCTCAAAGAACCTAGAATTTCCTGTCTCGAAAAATGTTCTTGATGTGAGATCATAAAATTTATAGCCTCGTGATTTTTCCGGATAACCTACGAAGTAGCTACTAACAGTCCTTGAGTCCAATTTCTTCTCGCCCGGCCTGTAAGGCCGTGCCTCAGTAGGACATCCCCAAACTCGTAAATGCCTAAGAACGGGCCTTTTACCCCTCCATAACTCGTAAGGGGTACTGTTCGTAGCTTTAGTAGGGACTCTGTTAAGAATGTAGGCTGCAGTTCTTAATGCGTCGCCCCAGAGAGAGTGAGGTAAAGTCGTACGAGTAATCATACTTATCACCATATCCTGAAGAGTTTTGTTTCGTCTCTCAGCAACACCCGTTCATATTTGGACTTCCTGGCATGGTGTACTGAGGGACGATCCCACACTCCTCTAGAAACTTAGCAAACTGTCCTGGACGTTTGATCCGTCATTGTGGCGACCCTACTTTTCTAATTAGGATTATTGGCGGATTTCCGCAGAAGCCGCGGAAGGCCCGTCTAATTAAAACTTTTCCTAGAATAATATACATTACTACAAAATGTAGTCTACATAATCAGTCTATACAAAGGCCGTAGCCCCAAAATAATAAAATAGCAAAAACCCTAACGCCGCTCCACAGGTCGCATCCATGTACCGCCCCGCCCTCAAAAGTCCGTGGAGCACCGCCACCAGCCGCCTCAGCCTTGACGCATAGCAGCGTCAGACTCAGTACCTACAACACGTAAACACTAAGCAATTTTGCCCAGTAGGTGAATAAAATGCATGTATGCAAGTGTGCGCTCAATCTCAATCCCAATATCTCACATGCCATGCACACTTTCTTTTCCCACATTCCTATCTCACATTACAATATGGGGCCCATGGTTAGGCTCACGCGCGCAATAATGTCATGGGTGGTCACGTGAATCCACCCGTAATCAGCGGTAAGCTACGCCGGTAGTGCACTGATCGATCACGTCAATGGCCACCTACCAGGTCGTCTCTTCCACAATAAATCATGGGCGATCAAGCCCGTATCTATATATATATATATAATCATCTGGCGTTTTGCACCTCGAACCGACCACATCCGAGTAGACAGATCGATCACGTCTGTCTCGGCCAGGTAATCTGTGAGCCTAACAAGTCGTCACAATAATCTCAATCTACCCCACTTAACAATACCTCGAATCATCACCGTCTCAATACGGTGGAAACCATCTCTCGCCCTCACATGATATGCACATGTCATGCCATGCATATATAGAAATCTCATAAAAGCATGATTTATATAAAACGTACGTAACAGGTAAAACACGTAAATCACGTAAGTAATCACCAAAATCATCGAATCATATGAAGACACATAAATCACATATGTGTTTACGCATTGTAGATGGATGATCCACCTACCTGTCCTCCCGATATCGCTAAATGAGGGGTCTGATGGAATCCCTATAAGTTGATTCTCTGAATAAATAAATATTATTATATCAGTATATTTGCTAAACTGTATAAGTTTTTAAGTTCCCAAACTCTAATTATAGAAAACCCTAAAATTTATGAAAACCTAAAAATATTCCTAAAATAAATAAACCCTAAAATATTGAAAACCCTAGATATAGCAAAATTCTAAAATACCAAAAAATTTATTAACTAAAGCAAAATGTCGAAATATTTATACAATTATCGAGGTCTTTAATATAAATGTCGAGATCTATATATATACATATATAACTAATGTTGAAAACATCAACCATATCGACATTCTATAAATGTCGATAGAAATGTCGAGTATATTGAAAATGTCGAGACATATAAAGATGTCGAATTATACAAATGTCGAGACCATCATTTGAAAAAGTCGACCCCTGAAAAATGTCGATATGTTAATCTTAAAAATGTTGTGATCTATACCTAATAAATGTCGAGCTATTACAGTCATGCTTAAAGAAAATGTCGAGCTCATCAATTCGACTTTTATTATGATATCGAGATCCTATTGATAATATCGAGACCTTTATTTTATTATCCAACATCTCGAACTTGCCGTCAAATCACTAACCCATTTGTGATAATATCGAACCATGACATAGCTAAGTCATGAAGACTTGTCATTATACCTATCGAAAGCCTTCCTAGTTATTAAACTCGAAGTCTTTCTATTACATATCTCGACTTTCTATACATTTCGACATCTAATAGATATATTTCGAAACTATTCCTATCCTATATATATTTCGTAGTTATCATTAAGGTCACTGAAATACATCTCCCTATCTCTTCAAAGAAACCCCAAAAATCTTACACTTTCAAGTATCAATCCTCAAGAACACAACCGTCTTTGACAACCATTAAGTTTCCTATATCAGCCCCTAAGAACTCGTGGAACCTTCGAATTACTCCAAGTATTAAATACAGCAACCATAGAGAATTTTTAGGCATAATTCTTGTGAACATTAAGCATATTAAACAAATATATACCTTACTTCGAATCTTCAGTCTTTCAATTTACTAATTCTTCAAAGTTGTTGAGTTCTTATCTTTATATTGACAACTTCTGCTCTTGCTTGACGTCTTCTCTTCTTGCTAAGTGTTTTCTTACTAAATGAATGGTTCTAGATATAAGTTGGATGAGTATTATATCATCGAAAATATCATTTGATGGGACATGTTAATGACGTAAGTTTCCCTAATGCCTAAGTAAAAATTGTTAAAGTTTGGTTTTGAGCCTGGGCCTTAATTCTAAAGACCAAATATAACTTAATTAAAGTTAGCCCAACTTAGTAAATTCTAATATTATAAATTTTTAATTTAGGCTTTTGATAAATTTTGAAACCAAGTTGAAATTAGGAATTTATATTTTTATTTTACAACTTTAATTTCTTTGCCAACTTCCTAATTCGTAAAATTACATAATTAATTACTACAAAATCCCGTATTAAATTTTACGGGTATTACATCCTTCCCCCCTTAAAAGAATTTCGTCCCCGAAATTCAGTTGTGGAGGACTCACGTTCGGTTCTACAACTAACCATTTTCGTTCTCCACACCCTCTAGGCGCACTTATTTCTATTCCCATCACGCTTCCGCTGCGCACTCTAGGCGATAAGGAAATTTTTTTAAAAATAGGGGCAAACCCTAGAATCAGATCTATTCTGAATCGTGTTCCTCGATTAAGGGGAGATTTCGGGAGATTGTTTGGGAATTACATCCGCATAATAATTACTATTAGTATGTCTTTCAGTTCCGGCTGAGGTAATTCCTCCACCTTCACCGTATATACAGGAAAAAAAAGGCTCGCAACCTGATCTCAATAGTCGTTGAGCCTTCAAAACGGATATTCGCGGAACACTATTTTTATTCGCCTTACCCGAAAAAGTAAATACCTCTTTTTCGGGCACGTGAGATTTTACGACCTTCTTGTTACAATATATAATGGCTTTATATCTCGAAAGCCGATTCATCCCAAAGATGACATCACAGTCATTCATTGGGATCACAATTAGGTCGACGCTCAAATTTCTATCCTCAACGTTGGAGCATCCTTTTAGCACTTGGTTAGTGCGCGTTGGATCACCGTGTGGCAAGGTAACCTCGTAAGTGTATTTAGATAAGGTGGGAGAGACTCCCACCCTTTCCACATACTTGGCCGACACGAATGAATGTGCGGCCCCAGAGTCACTTAACATAGAAGTAGGCACGCTATAGATGGTTAACGTAAACCGTTACTAAGGATGGATTCGCTTCAGCCTCCTCGTTTGTTAATGTAAAAACTCGCGCTGGCACTAGAGGAGGTCGGGTTAGGGGTTGATTCGGAACTTGAGGCACATTCACGTGACACGTTCTAGCAAAATGCCCAACCTTTCCGCATCGAAAACAATGTGGAGTCAGATTTGGTCCTGTTCTCTGACATACGCCGTAGTGGTGACGTCCGCACTGCTTACACTGCGGTACGATATTCGGGGGTCGGTTTGGAACGTTAACCGGTCCTTGGTTCGGCCTCGGTCGCCAATTCTGTTGACCCTGCTGATCTCCGTGATAGTTTGGTGCCTTGCCAAAGGACTGGCGTTTCTGGTTTCCTTCTCCTTGTTGTCCTTCTGCTTTCCGCTTTACATTCTGCGCTATTGCAATTCTGCTCTCCGCCTGCTCGGCTAGGATTGCTCGCTCCGCGATGCGTGCGTATGTCTTCCCCTCGGTGTCGTACATACTTACGTTTCGGAAGATCTCGGGTTTGAGACCTTCCAGAAAATGCTCGATCTTCAGCTCGTCGGTAGCTACTATATGTGGCGCAAACCTCGAGAGTTGCTCGAACTTACGGATATAATCCGCCACCAACATTCCTCCTTGTTTGAGGTTGATAAATTCGTTCAGCTTCCGCGTTCTATCTGGTGCCGTAAAATACTTTCCTCGGAAGAGTGTTTTGAACCTCTCCCAGGTCATCGTAGTGGGATCCTTGAGTACCTGAATAGTATCCCACCAGTAGCCCGCGTTCCCACGCAACATGAAGGTGGCACATGTCACCTTTTCAGTATCAGGAAGATGACTGACACGGAACATATTTTCACTAGTTCTGAGCCAATCCTCAGCTTCAGTAGGATCGGTAGCATCCTCGAAGGTAGGGGGATTTAGCCTGCGGAACCTCTCCCCGGCCGCTTCTATACGTTCTAGTCCCGGGGATGCATGATGTTCAGAAGAATTCTGACGGTGAATGAGATCATTGATCTGATCTGACTGTCGCCGTATCAGATCGGTCAACTGATGGATGGTAGAATTAGGTGGGGATTCAGCTCCCGCCCTACGACTAGAACTGCCTACCTCTCTACGTCCCTTCGGCATTTTTAACTAATTCTACAGTCAGTCATAGAAAGCACACATATCAAATAACACGTAATCACATAATCAATCATTGAACTTACAGGCCAGACTGGTTCTCCAGACTTTTGAGCGGCAGTACATGGACAGTCTTCAGAATCTAAAACCGAAGCTCTGATACCACCTGTGGCGACCCTACTTTTCTAATTAGGATTATTGGCGGATTTCCGCAGCGTAAGCCGCGGAAGGCCCGTCTAATTAAAACTTTTCCTAGAACGACAAAATGTCGTCAACATAGTCAGTCTATACAAAGGCCGTAGCCCCAAAATAATAAAATAGCAAAAACCCTAACGCCGCTCCACAGGTCGCATCCATGTACCGCCCCGCCCTCAAAAGTCCGTGGAGCACTGCCACCAGCCGCCTCAGCCTTGACGCATAGCAGCGTCAGACTCAGTACCTACAACACGTAAACACTGAGCAATTTTGCCCAGTAGGTGAATAAAATGCATGTATTCAAGTGTGCGCTCAATCCCAATCCCAATATCTCACATGCCATGGACACTCTTTCTTTTCCCACATTCCTATCTCACATTACAATATGGGGCCCATGGTTAGGCTCACGCGCGCAATAATGTCATGGGTGGTCACGTGAATCCACCCGTAATCAGCGGTAAGCTACGCCGGTAGTGCACTGATCGATCACGTCAATGGCCACCTACCAGGTCGTCTCTTCCACAATAAATCATGGGCGATCAAGCCCGTATCTATATATATATATATAATCATCTGGCGTTTTGCACCTCGAACCGACCACATCCGAGTAGACAGATCGATCACGTCTGTCTCGGCCAGGTAATCTGTGAGCCTAACAAGTCGTCACAATAATCTCAATCTACCCCACTTAACAATACCTCGAATCATCACCGTCTCAATACGGTGGAAACCATCTCTCGCCCTCACGTGATATGCACATGTCATGCCATGCATATATAGAAATCTCATAAAAGCATGATTTATATAAAACGTACGTAACAGGTAAAACACGTAAATCACGTAAGTCACGTAAATCACCAAAATCATCGAATCATATGAAGACACATAAATCACATATGTGTTTACGCGTTGTAGATGGATGATCCACCTACCTGTCCTCCCGATATCGCTAAATGAGGGGTCTGATGGAATCCCTATAAGTTGATTCTCTGAATAAATAAATATTATTATATCAGTATATTTGCTAAACTGTATAAGTTTTTAAGTTCCCAAACTCTAATTATAGAAAACCCTAAAATTTATGAAAACCTAAAAATAATGATATTCCTAAAATAAATAAACCCTAAAATATTGAAAACCCTAGATATAGCAAAATTCTAAAATACCAAAAAATTTATTAACTAAAGCACAATGTCGAAATATTTATACAATTATCGAGGTCTTTAATATAAATGTCGAGATCTATATATATACATATATAACTAATGTCGAAAACATCAACCATATCGACATTCTATAAATGTCGATAGAAATGTCGAGTATATTGAAAATGTCGAGACATATAAAGATGTCGAATTATACAAATGTCGAGACCATCATTTGAAAAAGTCGACCCCTGAAAAATGTCGAGATGTTAATCTTAAAAATGTTGTGATCTATACCTAATAAATGTCGAGCTATTACAGTCATGCTTAAAGAAAATGTCGAGCTCATCAATTCGACTTTTATTATGATATCGAGATCCTATTGATAATATCGAGACCTTCATTTTATTATCCAACATCTCGAACTTCCCGTCAAATCACTAACCCATTTGTGATAATATCGAACCATGACATAGCTAAGTCATGAAGACTTCTCATTATACCTATCGAAAGCCTTCCTAGTTATTAAACTCGAAGTCTTTCTATCACATATCTCGACTTTCTATACATTTCGACATCTAATAGATATATTTCGAAACTTTTCCTATCCTATATATATTTCGTAGTTATCATTAAGGTCACTGAAATACATCTCCCTATCTCTTCAAAGAAACCCTAAAAATCTTACACCTTCAAGTATCAATCCTCAAGAACACAACCGTCTTTGACAACCATTAAGTTTCCTATATCAGCCCCTAAGAACTCGTGGAACCTTCGAATTACTCCAAGTATTAAATACAGCAAGCATAGAGAATTTTTAGGCATAATTCTTGTGAACATTAAGCATATTAAACAAATATATACCTTACTTCGAATCTTCAGTCTTTCAATTTACTAATTCTTCAAAGTTGTTGAGTTCTTATCTTTATATTGACAACTTCTGCTCTTGCTTGACGTCTTCTCTTCTTGCTAAGTGTTTTCTTACTAAATGAATGGTTCTAGATATAAGTTGGATGAGTATTATATCATCGAAAATATCATTTGATGGGACATGTTAATGACGTAAGTTTCCCTAATGCCTAAGTAAAAATTGTTAAAGTTTGGTTTTGAGCTTGGGCCTTAATTCTAAAGACCAAATATAACTTAATTAAAGTTAGCCCAACTTAGTAAATTCTAATATTATAAAATTTTTAATTTAGTCTTTTGATAATTTTGAAACCAAGTTGAAATTAGGAATTTATATTTTTATTTTACAACTTTAATTTCTTTGCCAACTTCCTAATTCGTAAAATTACATAATTAATTACTACAAAATCCCGTATTAAATTTTACGGGTATTACATTCATACCTCCCGTAGTATTCTCCACCACGGTCGGATCTGACGGCCTTAATTGTTTTGCCGTGTCGATTTTCGACTTCGGCTTTAAACGCCTTAAAAAACGTCAATTGCTTCAGACTTTTCATGAATTATGTACAAATACCCGTAACGAGAGTATCATCGATGAACGTGATAAAATAGCATTGTCCATTCCAAGAAGCCGTAGGGAATGGACCACACACATCCGTATGAATCATTTCTAAGACTTCCTTAGCTCCCTCAGCATTTAATTTTCTTTTGTTTGTTGTTTTACCCTTTATACACTTGATACATAAATGATCTCCGGATTTATCAAGTGTTTCCAGAATTCCATCAGACACAAGCTTATCAATTCTTCTTTCGGATATATGACCCAAACGCTTATGCCATAACCAAATGAATTCTCGAATGGTAACTTACGCTTAATTCCTCTAGTTTCCACGTTGTGGGACTCTTTGTAGTATACTGTATCAAGTAGATATAGATTATCATGCTCAGATAAGTTACTGGTTCCAATAGCCGAAGATTTAGAATAAATAACACACTTTCTGTTACCGAATGAACAAATATAACCTTCTTTGTCCAAAACTGAAACTGAAATCAAATTCCGTCTAAATGACGGCACAAAGAAAGTGTTATTCAAATCCAAAAAGAAACCAGAACGTAGTAATAATCTAAATGTCCCCACGCCTTGAACTTCAACTGCTTCTCCAGCCCCCATATAGATGAATCTTTCAGCATCACTGGGCTTCGGCAGCTCAGGCAACCCTGCATAGACACACTTATGTGAGTTGTAGCACCAGAATCAACCCACCACGTATATGCAGGTACAGAAACCAAATTAATTTCAGCGCTTACAAAAGCCAAATTTGTACCTTTCTTTAGTCGCCAAGCATGATACTTGGCACAGTCCTTCATCAAGTGAGAAGCTTTCTTACAGAAGAAGCATTCAATTGGTTTTTCTTTACGCTCTTTTTCAGAGCCCTTAGGCTTCTTCTGATTGACCGCATTTTCCTTAGCATTTCTCTTTTTGCCAACAGAGTGAGTCGAGGCCAAATGAGCACTCTCGACTTTATGCTGCCTAAGTCTCTCCTCTTCTTGCACCAAATGAGAAATGTGCTCATTAATTGTCCATTTTCCTTCTGACAATTATAGCTCACCTCGAATTGACTGTAGTGTGCAGGGAGAGAGACAAGCACCAAATGAACAACCAAATCCTCGGAAAGTTCGAGCTTGATGCTCTCAGCTTAGTGGCTAAATCCGCCATTTCGAGTATGTACTCACGAATGTTTCCGTTGCCCTTATACCTCATGGAAACAAGTTTGCGTAAAGCAGCACTTGTCTCCGCCTTATCGTTTTTACAAAACGCTCCTGCAGGGCATCGAGAAACCCTTTTGCAGTCGCCTCCGATGACACAGTACTCAAGAAGGTCTCTGGGATTGCATCTTCATGACCATAAGACTTACGCGGGTAGTCCGCTCCCACTTTTCGTGAACTCTCTGTTCTTGACGAGAGCTCTCGTCGGTGAGTTCAGCTGGACACGGATTAATAGCGTAATCTAGGTCCAGGCAACCCAGAACCATAAGCAATTTATTTTTCCAAGCAGCAAAGTTCATTCCACTTAGTTTAGGAACGTTGTTCATGGCAGAGTTCGTAGTCGCAACACCGACCATCTCAGCTGAAAAGAGAACGATGATTGAATTAACTCACAATTTTTAGCTTTAATAATGATTAAAAAATTTAAATAATAACAACCCATCTTCAGCTTACTCGTTGTGTAAAAGAGCCTAACGAAGGTTAGGTAGTCAATCCACGAGTGATCAAATTGGTGAAACGATCAAGCGTCTGTACCCTATTCCAGCCAAATAGTCGCCTTTCGAAGGGCCGATCAACTACTCGCAATGGAAAGACCTTCGGGTACTTCAGCTTACCGTCACACAAGCCACTGCCAGCTAATCGCCTTTCGAAGGGCCGTCGAAATATCCACATGTGTCATGTTACGCCACCGTCCCGACTATTAGATTTATGAAATCTCCACAGCAGAGGTCACCAAGGTGACTATACTGCTTCAATAAAATATCTCTAATAATCGATATGCTAAAATAAGCATCTTTATGCCGTTATTAAATTTAATAATCACTGTCTGTTAAAAGTCGCAATTTTTTCGAATACTTCTGACTTTAAAAGCACCCCAAATAGTCACGAAAATTAGCCAACCAATAACGCATTTATTGGACCTAATTTAATTAAATTAGTCCAATTCTGAGGTGGGCCCAAAATTATTCTAGAATTAATATGGCCCTTTTACTAAACCTAAGCAGCCCAACAGAAAAAATTAAATGGCCCAGTTATTTATTTATTTTTTTTATTAACCTGATGTGGGCCAAAATAAAACTAAGCCCATTAACAAGTCCCTAAAGCAGCCCTAATGATTTTAATATTCCAGCAATACGCCTAGAAGCATAACTTAACATGCATAGAAATTCTAGGAACATAAACTATCAATAATGGGCTTAAATTGGCCCACCTAAAGAAACCCTAAAGTGCTCCTTGCATTACAGAACAGAACAGCCGCACAGCAGCCTTAGGCAACCATGTAGC
This sequence comes from Craterostigma plantagineum, assembly GCA_027422505.1. Taxonomy (NCBI): domain Eukaryota; kingdom Viridiplantae; phylum Streptophyta; class Magnoliopsida; order Lamiales; family Linderniaceae; genus Craterostigma; species Craterostigma plantagineum. Next base: position 92,929 of record JAPQWV010000319.1, on the reverse strand, counting down.
CCTGATCAGCCATAAAGGCCGCCACACAGCACAGAGCCCAACGGTCCCCTTTGTATGGCAGCCACCTAATCGCTACTGTGGAGACGCACACCCACAAGCCGGACAGCTGTCTGCGCCTCAGCCCATCGGCCACTTAGTCGCACGGCAGCCAGCGCAGCCCGGCGACGCCCAACGCCGTACGGCCGTGCAAAGGCAGGCTTACGCAGCGCCCAACGGCGCTGAACCGCGTGGGACACGACTCTAAATGGCGCTGTAAATGCAGCCGCACAGCCACCAGCATAGCCCAACGGCGCTGCCCTCCGGCGGCTAGCAATAATTAGCACTCGACGACCACGATCTGCAACTACCGAAACCGACTCCCAACAGTACTGCAGCGCAGATCGGATAGCAGACGAGCAATTCTGTCCAACTGAGCCCACATCGCTGCCGTTTGTATCATAGACCCCTAATTAATCCAAAGCAAGGTGGCTCTGATACCACTTGTTGAGATCGGTAGCCGTATGGATCCGAAAAACTTTAACGTTAATCCAAAGCAAGGTGGAGCCGTGTTGATATCGGTAGCCCATCAGATATTTACGTTCCAGCCCCAGGAATTCTACACATATATTAATTAACCCCACACATCTTATTTAATTGCGACAGACCCCCTTAAATTTAATTGATCACCGAATGAGTCCTTTTAGCTTAATTACAATATTTGGCATACGACTAATACCACAATACATGTACGTCTACATGTCCGAACGTTAATCGTGCTAGAAATACACAGTTGAATAGTCCCAGCCTAACAGTTTGCTTCTCAAGAGTTCAATCAATCACTATAATGTTACCTTAGCTGGTTACAAAACTGATTGATTGACCCAATGCAAAACCAAAACAAGTCAAACACTAGACACTACTAGGTTACCGCACAACGAGTTTTGCTCTTCGAAATCTCCTGATCTCGACAGACACAACTTGCTGGCGAAAGGCCTCCCGAACTTGTCCTTCCCTTCACGTATGCGTAAGCATCGACCTTGCCTCCTTGGTATTGCTCACGTCCGAAGACAGAATATACGGTGGAAGGTTGGAATATCTTAGTACGTTCAGTACTTCGCAAGTGATCGCTCAGTTTGGCAGAAAGCTATCGCAAATGAACGATCAAGAATCTCTCAATAATATTTTATGCTCAAGATGCTAATAATCGTATATTCGCGAAATGCTAATTTTTTTTGAAACTATGAAGTGCCTCTCATATATATAGTTCCTTCCATTCGACACTTTACATGGAAACTCAGATCACGAGATTAATCACCAAATCAAGCATATAATCCATGTAATTTTCGAGAGTCAACATGCTATGTAAATCATGCTTCTAGAAAATCACCACAACTGTCACAAGCACATTAAAGCATGATTTTATACCATATGAAGGCTCAGATTCGTTCTCACGGCATGTTTAATTAGTTTGAAATATATTTATCATAACAGAACTTTCCATATGTGATTCCCTGCTAATAGAACAAGTCAATCCAGATTTACTTTCCATGTTTAGAACAAAAATCAAATCAGATCATATATATTCAAATTGCTTAACCTTCTAAAGATCATACTGTTTTCAGCACATACAATATGTTTGCATCTTATCCACAAAGTCAATCAAACAATATTTCCTATAATGTCCTAATCAGTTTACGGAAAGATATCAAATCGATTTTGCACAATTTTCAACTGAAAGCATTCAGAAATCGAAGATGTAAGTCTCACTCAGGAATAAACGAATTTCAACGGATATATCACTTTCCATGTTTAGACAGCATATCATCCATATATGACTCAATAGGATATCAAATGATGCGTCTATAACATGTGATCACATAGTTTCACCAATAAAAATCACAGAATCATATGCGGATCAAAATAACACTTTAACAAATTTATAGCTCATCATGCATTAACATGTATTTAGACATTTTATTGATCATTTATCGAATTGTTTAATTTGTAGAGTTCATCAAAACTCTCTAATGCTCATGGACCAAAAAGGTCAACAACTTACAATGTTTTCGACTAGATCCCTCGTGGCGCAACCACCGATGACATAACCTCCATCATCCCTTTTCTTTGTGCGGGGTCGGATTAATTTTTTCGTTCTTTCATTTCCCGTGGACAACAGATGTAATACCCGCAAATTTTAAGCGGGATTACTACAGATAAATAATAAAGAAAATACTAAGAATAAAGTTCTCGGAAAAGAATCTTTAGAAATTCTGGCAGTTTTGTAGTGACTTTTGAAGAAACATATTTCCGAATTAACTTTAACACGGATTTGATTATGATTAGTCCTGTACATGTCTGTATTAATGAAGTTAATTTTCGAACAAAGCCGAATTTCGGGAATTAAGTCGACTATAATGAATAGGGGAGTTAAATAAACTAAGATGGGCCGAAAGGTTTACGAAGCCCAAGAAATAATAAGAATCATAAAGAAGTAAGCCCAAAGTGTAAGGAGGCCAAAAATAGTAAATGGCCCAACTTAATGGAAATGTAATATATTGGCCCAAATGGTTATAACGGGTGAGAAGTATAAAAAGACCCATGATAATAGTTTGTTTAAGTAGCTTGGCCAAATTGGAATCCTTTTAATTGGACTTAGTAATTCCTTCACAACAAGGAAAAACACGTTGAAGTGTCGTCGCCACTTTGTCCTTAATACGTGGAAATACTCATTTTCAATTTCATAAAACCAACTAAACGCAAATGAATTAAGAAAGGGCCAAGGAAATAAATAAAGCAACTAACTTAGGATAAGCATGGGATTTCTTAATGGGGGGGGGGGGGGGGGGGTAATAACGTTGAGGCTTGCCATCACACTATAACCCTATAACGAAGAACCAGATGGGAATTTTCTTGGCAAGCTTGATCGAGTTTTTCAACTTAGGAAATTATCAAACTAAGCTAAGGAAGTAGAATCCTACCTAACGTGCAAATCTCCTACTAGCTTAGGTATTTAACATTTCTACATGGTTTGGTGATTAGTTGAAGTTTGAGCATAGAAGGTGACGAGAGAAGCAGATTTTTGGTGAGCTCAAGTCGATCTTCCAGCTAGGAAATTAATCTAAGTTTAGCTTGCAGTGAGGTAGGTAATTTTTAACCCCTACAAACCCTTTTAAAACGTATTGCAGTCCTAAACATGTTTAGAATTCGGATGAAAGGTCATCCGAGTTAAAAATAGTTTATTTCACGATTTTTGGAAATTCTATGATGTTGTTGATGTGTTATGACGTGAATTCGAACTCAATATATGAGTTCTATTATTGTTTATGTGAATCGGGAATCGTTTGAAGTGAAGGAAGTTTGTAAAGGTCGGAGTTTTTTTTTAATATAAAGGTTAAAAGGAGTTTCACAGGCCGTGATATAGTTCGTGAATTCTAACATAGTATCCGAATATAATATACTCGAAAAGATTCGAATAAGATACTCGAAAAGGAATACTCGAATAAGATGGTTCGTGATATAGAAGTTTCGCGGGTCCTCATGGTTTCGCGAAGTTGTACTCAAAAAGATCCGGATAAGATACTCGAAAAGGAGTTTCGCGGGCCGTTTCTTATTTCGCGAATTGAGTGAAATGATTTTAAAATGAATAGGGAGTCGGCCGAATTGGTTTCGGGTCTCGAAAGTTTGTCGCGGGCCCAAAGGTTTTCGATGTGTGTGGGTGAAACAAGTTTTCAAGGACCGGAGTTCGGGCTGCAGCCGTTCGCGATTTGTAAGATATAGCCTGGCCGACTTTAGGTTCTCGCGGGCCAACCTAATCACAGGGTGGTTACTGTGAGTGCCGTTGGGGTACGCGCGGGCTTAAACCAGGTTTCGCGGGCCTGATCAAGCGATTCGCAAATTCGGCGAAAGCTTCACGAATTCGAATGTTGACCCTAGAGTTCACGGGAGTTGACCAATTTAAATCGGGCGATTCGCGAAACTCGGCGAGTGATTTCGCGAAGGCAGGCCCAAATATTTTAACTAAAATTATTTTAAGTCCAACATTTTTAAAGTAAAATATTTTCGTATGATTTATATTTTAGGGTCGACCCATATTTTAAAATATAAATATTATTTTTGGAGTTTTAAAACATTCGGCCTAGTTCGATTGTCTTACGAGTTAGGTGATTTCAGTACTTGGGAGACGTTAAGTGTTGTATGTGATTGACTTATGTGTGCATTGCACTACATGTCACTTGAGAGGTTGAGGTACCGTATTTGTACGGTGACGCCTTATGGTGTCAGATGAGTTGGGTAGAGTTGCCGATTTTGGCAGTCGGGGTTAGACTCGATTGGGCACCTGGTGGGAGATAGGGTTTGCGACACCTGTCTACTCGGGATTGAGCCACCCGAGGTGTATACCACCGAATATATATTTGGCTCAGTGACGGCAGCCAGATGTGAGATAGCTGTCTACCCGGGTTAGTGGTACACTACTCGGGGTGTAAAACCGTCGGGTGGAGATGGTGTGCGGAAGAGCAACCTGGCGCGGCCAGGAGTAGGCTACCGCATGGTATATGGCGTACTTTTAAATTGTGCGCGTGGGTGCCGAGTCTAGCCCAGGGCCCTGTTATGTGTTGAGAAGTGATGTAGGTTCGAGCGTGCATTAGATCATGTTGTGAGGACTTGGGATTGGGTTGAGTGCACGCACGCCATTGCATGTTCTTACCACCACCTACTGGGCAATTTTGGTCAGGGTTTTATTTTTGTAGGTGAGACTCAGCCCGACATCGATGGGTGTCAGGGTTAGTTGTAGGCTGGCTGGCGGCGGTGACTCCACAGGCTTTTGAGGGCGGCGCAATACATGGGACGACCTGTGGAGCTGCGTAGTGTAGTTAGTCGGGGTAGATTTTTGGGGCTTCGGCCCGATGTATTGACATAACGCTTTTTGTAAAACCCGACTTTTGTTATATATGTATATTAGTTTTCCTTAGAAAGTATTTTGATAAATCGGGTCCTCCGCGACTTTCCTTGCGGAAATCCGCCAAAGTATTTAGTTAGGAAGTAGGGTCATTACAACAGAGGAACCAAGTGATCAGGAAAGTCAATATGGTCTAGTGGATCTTCTATTGCACACTTAGCCATCAGCCATCTATAACCCGTCGTGCCGAGATGGTGTGGATAAATATTGTGTGACTGACTGTGTCTCGCTTTTTCACTAATCTCCTGAAATATTAAAAGTCTAGATTATATATTATTTATAGATATAGTTAAATGGATAAATATTTTACCTGAAACTGGGAGGTCGCCTTATATTCCCTCCATGCAACCAACCCCGCATGATCTATGTGATCGTACTCGTCATCAAAACTTGGCCCTTTCACACTTTCTTTTGATTAAATTTATTCTTCTAATTTTTTTTTGCAACTCTCCTGCTTTTTTGAGAACCTTTGCCTTGATGGAAGGATCATTGGGCAAGTTCCACGTTCGCTGCAAAATAAAGTTAGAGATATCACTAAAGCTCGTTCTTAAATCTTAATGTACAATAATATAAACCTTTTACCTTAATGTCCTCCCAAAGCGCGTCACCCGTTCTTGGAATAACACGTAAGTTGCGTCGCGACAATCCTACGAAATCCGAGTTATGGCTCATAAAGGAGCATAACCAATCGTTTTTAGGTTGATTCAGACAAAGGGCAGTGTATGCTGAAAATGGGTCGAGTGGAAGTGAAATGATTAAGTGGCTGCGACATCTGAGGGCTTCAACATTAATGGTTATACATTTTTCACCAAGAAGCGAGACGATAAGAGCGCCTCACAGAATTGCGGGGTCACATTAATTGCATTGTCTGGGGAGGTTTCTCGTGGAAAAGATGTCAAAGTTACGAGTAATGAGAAATCATATTATGGATTTATTGAAGATCATTGAACTTGCTTACAAAAATGACGTCAACTTTGTTTTACTGCGATGTCAATGGGTGGATAACAAACGAGGCGTTTGAATTGATCCTGAGTTAGGACTCACAATGGTTGACTTACTTAAGGTGGAGTATGTTAATGATCCATTTATTCTTGCAACACAAGCTAGACAAGTGTTCTACGTTCGAGATCCTGCTAATATTTCGTCACGAATTGGTGCCATATAGACGTGGGATTTAAGGATGAACTTCATCCAGATGACGCAACACATAAAACTGGGTTGTCTCCCATAGTTCGCTCAATAAATTCTTATACTGTGGCTTTGTCAACGGTTTGCCTCCATACCGTCCGTTGTGTCGAGACGTAGGAACCCCTATCTCTTGCACATTTCCTAAATATGAAGTGGCAAATTCAACACATTCCCCTATGGTGTATCATTCGATAATGCTACCTTCTGGTCGATATCAATTTCTAAAATATCCCTTCAGGACTTTCACATATCTTGCGAACTGATACATGTATCTCATGTACAATGGACCACAACACTTGATTTCATGCACCGATTGAACAATGAGATGTACCATGATGTCGAAGAATGATGGTGGAAAAAACATTTCGAAAGGACACAAAGTAATCACAACATCAACTTGCAGGTCGTCTAGCAGCTCGGGATCAAGTACTTTACTGCAGATAGCATTGACGAAGAAACAAAGTTTTGAAATACACTGACGAACATGCTTCGACAATATCCCACGAAGTGCGATTGGCAATAGATGTTGCACCAATGCACAACAATCATGAGATTTGTATCCCACTAACTTCAGATCTTTTAAGGATACAAATTTCTTTATGTTACTAGCATATCCAGATGGCACTTTAATACCTGTAAGACATTCGCAAAAGCTTTAACTTCTCAGCTCTGCTAAGTGTGAAACAAGCTGGTGGAAGGAACGTCTTTTTTCCTTTCTCAACTGGTGGTAGCTCGGCCGCAATCCAAGTTCGACTATGTCTTGTCTCGCTTTAAGATCATCTTTTGTCTTACCAAGTATATTTAAAAGAGTTCCAACGATGTTAATAACGCAACATGATGTATTTTCTTCTCATTGAAAGCCATGGAGGAAGGTTGTGGATACAGAGCAATACGGCCACGTACTATGACGGCTGCTCATGTCACCGTACGGATTTATCCCATCAGTGCAAAGCCCAAGCCTAAGATTTTGTACTTCAACTCCAAATTCAGGAAACAAAGTATCAATGTTTCTCCATTGAGGGGAATCTGCTGGATGTCTCAGCTTTCCATCTTTTATTTGGTCTTCGTCGTGCCATCTAAACATTTTAGCACTACCGGCATTGAAAAACATAAGTTTTAGTCTAGGATCTATCGGTACGAACGCCAGAACCTTAGCAGTAGGACCATTGACTTCATCTTTTTGTTTATAACGCCAAGTGTCACAAACTGGGCACTTATTAGCCAATTTATACTTGTCCTTATAAAGTACGCAATCATTGGGACAAGCATGTATTCGTTCATACTGCAAATTTAAAGGGCATATAACTTTTTTGCATTGTACGTGACGTGGGAAGCTCATTACCGGCAGGAAGCTTTGTCTGAAAATTCCAGATTTTGCCTTGACATACAACAGTTTGAACACAACAAATAGCTTTGTGTATTTTGAACAACCATTGTACAAAGGGATATTGGTGTCCCTAACTAAACTATCAAATATTGGAGGACGTTCTTCGAAATCCTTTTGAACATCGCGAAGCATGCCCTCAATACGATCATTTTCGTCAGACGAACTGTCAACTACAACACCATCCACTGCATTTGGTGGCACTAATTTACTACTTGATTCCCCACACAACTAGCTTCAATGACGGTCTCACCGTGCCATATCCAACTAGTATACACAGGTTTAAAACCGATATTATCAGATGTTCCCTAATAGTCGCACTATTCCACCACCGTAAGTTATTACAGTTACGACACGGACATCAAATCTTCGATTGCCTCCTTTTTCTCCTATTCTGTTCAGCATATTTCATAAATTCCTCTACGCCATTCAAAAGTTCAGCCGATGTTCGATTACTACATATCCAACTCCGATCCATTTACAAGAACCTAAAGCATAGCAAAGAAATTTTACAAATAATTCGGACAAGCAAACATAGGTCACATATAATCGACAAACGGGCTTTCAGTGTCCTTATCACTCCAACCTAACCCATCTAAAACATTCACTATCACTAGTAAATGCATGTCCGAGCTTCCATATTTAAGAAAAATTCGGCAGCATTTCCCCATAGTTCTCCAAGTAGACGAAAAATATGGAAAGGATATATATCCAATTTCATAAGTCTACCTAAAGAACATTTTTGGGAGATGAACCCATATTCTTCATCAATATCGAAGCTCAACCACACATTTACAGCCTAAAGCGATAGTAAACTTCTAAGAACGGTCCCAAAATGGGGACCATTTAAGGTTTCTTCCTAATGAGCAAATCTTGAACGGGTAATCTAAGCTTATACAAGCCAAAAGCACATATATTGCAACAATTAAACACATATTCATATGAAGAAACACAATTAAAACATATAGCGGAGCACAAAAAATTACCGTAGATGCCCCAATAAATCGAGGAAGCACCAACCGCAGCTGCCAACGCTAGAAGAACCCTAACGAAGCCTCAACCAATTTTGGATTCGCCCAAATCCTAATTTCGAATTAAAAATTCCCCAAATCAACCCAAATAAATCGATTAGTTACATATTTATAACATTAACCACATATAAAAATCCAAATGCACGAAAGATTGGACAAAATCGTTCAAATTCGACAAAATATATTTCGAAATTGGGGCAAAATAATCAGAAAATGTCTAAAGACGCACCTAAAGCCTCCGAGTGAAGCCGAATCGCCGTTTCGAATTGCAGTGAAATCGAAGGACTTTTTTGCAGAACTTGGTGGGGAAGATGTTTGTTTGCGGAAAAATAAAAATAAAGTCTGAAGGGCGGTGGTCGAGTTAAAAAACTAATACGCGTCGGTTGTTGCTCGTAATCGATGCTTATTCGTCTATTGACATAAGCGGCGGTTATTTCAGAAAACCGACGCACATTGTTGCCCATTACGTGTCGGTGTTCGTAACAACCATCGCTTATGTCAGCGAAAACATTCTGCGTCGGTTGTTTTATAGAAACCGACATTGTATGTTTTGAAAACTTGTATTTTATTACTAAAATGCCACAGCGACATAAAAGCGTCGCTTTCCCAGCAACCCTCGCCTATAGTGGTGACGCCTATTAAGATTTCTGTACTAGTGACAGTAACCATATAAAATAGTGACCATCCATGTATAATAGTTCCTACATAGGCACTTGGCTCTATGAAGTTCGCCGAGGTTAGACTAGACGCTTTAGGTTCGAAGACCGAAGAGCACGATAAACCACACAATTAGTGTCAAGTTTTCCCCTAGTCAGCTTTGTTTCGTGGTTTCCTACGCTTCGTTCTAACGATCTACTATTCTCATGGAGTGACAAATCAATCAAATATCAATGATGTAACGATCGAAGAATTTATCACAAATGATAACAAAAACTCATGTGACTCAATAACATACTATTATAAAAATACAAAGTCAATCAGCCTAACACGACTGTAACAATATAGAAACTTAGCTAGCATAGTAGAGGAAAAAAATAAATATCAAGAGTCGACATCCCCCGTCAATGTATAAAATGATGTAATAAAATTATTTATCACGATAAAGGAGTCATAACGTCTCGGGTTTTTCCGTCGTGTTACCAAGGGGATAGTCCGCCTAGGAGACCCTCAAGATTGCTTGATAAACGTATATCGATATGTTTATTGTACCACTTATTAGGGTATAATAGAGTATTCTTCATAGTTTCCTGAAGGACCTCAGGACGGCTCTCGGGCGAAAAAGAGCGAAAACGAGGCGAAACGGAGCAAGTACGACAAAAACAGGGAAGAATCGGCCGTGACACATTGTGCACAAGCCCGTGACAATAGGCAGAAGACAACACTGGAGCAAGTCACAGCCGATCATATTACACTAGGCCATGACAAGGGGCAATGAGTGACGAAATCCAAGCAGAAGATGTTCACGGCCGTGAATGAAAGTGCACCAGGCCGTGAACCACGGCAGAGAGCCAAAGCAAAAGATGTTCAAGGCCGTGAGTGAAAGTGCACGAGGCCGTGAACCATGCCAACGAGCGACGCAAAGCGAAGCGATGATAGTCACGGCCGTGAGGCCCAATGCCCAGGCCTGAAGCTTGCGAAAGACAGTATAAGAGCCCAATTTCGACTCAAAAAGAGGGGAGACCTTTCACAACTTAACCCTAATGCATAGAGAGACGAAAAAGAGATGCCAAGAACAGAGAATTGCACTCAAAAAGCGCAAGACATGGAATCAACGCTTAACTCGAGCCGAATTGAACGAGGGACGGACACTCTTCTACGATATCATCCCAGATCCATCAGTACTCAAGATCACGAGTCTTCCTTCCTTGTTTTCTATTTCCTTCATCGTTTTTCCGCAAATTATGAGTAGCTAAATTCCCTATATGATTAGGATTAGATGAACGCTAGGTTAATTCGTATTTAAGTGTTAAAGTGAATGTGTAGAAAATCGTTTAGGGCGACAGCTAAACAACGATTAGGCAGTTCGTAGATGATAGAATTTGAGTATAGGGCGAAAGCAAATACTCGATCCTCGCCGTTAGTAACTATTGAATCTTGGATCCCCGCGAGCGTCTATGGCGATAGCAAATTCGTGAGTGGGTAGGAAATTACTGCAATTTACTCAAGAATCACGTAGGAACGATATCTTATTGTCTTAGTCGATAGTACCTAGGGGATTCGAATCCCGAGCACATCTTTATCATCTGAAAGCACTCCCACCAGTTTTAGTCATTTCTGTTAATCTCTCGTTGCCTCAGGGTTGGTTGTTAGGTTAGTTCGCAAAACAATCTGTGTGCTTTATTTAGGCTAGATATCGAGTCGATAGGTTATTACTAGTAATCAAGTTTATTCCTCGTGTTTGATACTCGTTTACTCACCTTATTACACTCAAACGATAGGTCCACAGCCTATCGCACGTCGGTGATAGTAATTACGTATTCGCTTTATTTATCACTTGTCGCACCTGCACTTTACATTAGTACACCGCGTGTCGCTCAAGTTTTTGGCACCATTGCCGGGGAATAGATTGATATTAGGAACACCGTCGTTCGGTACTTTAGCCACTTTTATTTCACGTTTTCTTAGTTTTCCCTATTTGCATTATTTGTGTTTCTACAATATTTTTACGTTGTTTCTTCGACGTGTTTATTTACTTCTTTGCTAATCTTTATTTTCGCTTATTGAAGGTACGACTCAACAGGGAATGACCCGAAGTCTAGACCCCCAGGATTTCAGCCTAGACCGTCCGGTTTCCAAAACGGGGCACCACAACCGTACCAGAATGCGCCCGCGGGCTCAGAAACTGATGATATGAAGGGATGAAGGACATGATGAAGACGCTCCTCAAAAATTTCAGCAACACCACCGTGGCCCACGAGAGTCGAATGACGAAGATGGAGGAGTATGTGGAAGCGAACAACGTCCTTGCCCAGAACACAGACCCTCGCTCAAGAAGCTGGAGCAACAAGTGGGCTAGATGGCGAAACAATTGGCGTGGCGTACTCAAGGTTCACTTCCTAGCTATACCGAGCCAAACCCAATGGAGTATTGCAAGGCGGTGACCTTGAGGAACGGGAGAGAATTACAGGAAGTGCCCGCCAAGAAGAAAGTGAAGGAGAATGCCAACTTCGAGAGCCATGACGAGCCAGAAGTGGAGGAAATCAAAGGCGTCGATGTCGAGAAGGCCGAAGCTGAGAATGAAAAGGTCGAATCTGACAAAGAGAAGGCGAAGGAGATCCAGCGGCCACCAGTGAAGCCATACCAGCCGAAGTTCCCTACTCAGCTCGGTTGAAGAAGGACAAGGATGAGGCGTAGTTCGGTAAATTTATGAGTATGTGTAAAGAATTACATATTAACTTATGGTTTGTCGAAGCTATTACGTAGATGCCCAGTTTTGCAAAGTTCTTGAAGGACCTGCTGACGAACAGAAGGAAGCTCGAGCATGTCTCCACAGCATGTCTTCGAGGAGAGTGCTCGGCGATACTCCAAAGCAAGCTACCAAAGAAGCTTAAGGACCCAGAGAGTTTTACTATTCCCTGTCTTATAGGAGATTTAGTAGTTGAGCGTGCTTTAGTTGATCTAGTGCAAGCGATTAGGATGAGGTGAACCACGACCCATTAGAATGAGCTTGCAGTTAGCTGATAGATAGTTAAAGTACCCTCGAGGTGTTATCGAGGATGTTTTAGTTAAAGTGGATAAGTTCGTGATTCCTGCTGATTTCATTATATTAGACATGTAGGAAGATGATAATGTCCCATTGATTCTAGATAGACCGTTCTTAGCTAGAGGAGAGACCATGATAGATGTTAGGAATGAGACGATAACTTTGACGGTAGATGGTGAAAAGGTTACGTTCAATATGGCTGATACGATGAAAAAGACTAACGAGATGATGATAAGTGTTATTATTTAGATGCTTTTGAGCACGATTTTTTCTTTTCTATGCAAAGGCTATCACAAGTTTTGAGCGAGGAGGACACAAGAATGATTATGGCGATCGACGAGCGTGAGGAGGAGGTCGACGAGCCCATAATAGCCGTTGACAAAAGCAGCGAAGAGGACAAGGACAAGAGCTCAGTCGAAGAGCCACCAGTCCTGGAATTAAAGCCGTTGCCTGACCACCTTGAGTACGAGTTTCTCAGCAGCAATGGAGGCTTACCGATCATCATCTCATAAAGCCTCGACGATGGACAGAAGGTCCAGCACTTGGACGTGTTGAGAACGCACAAGAAGGCCTTGGCGTGGAAGATATCCGACATCAGGGGTATCAGCCCGAGCTATTGTGCGCACAAGATCCTCATGGAGGATGATTTCAAGCCGGTAGCTCAACGCCAAAGGCGACTCAACCCCCATATGAAAGACGTTGTCAAGAATGAGGTGATCAAGCTACTAGATGCAGGGATGATCTATCCCATTTCAGATAGTGCATGGGTCAGTCCGGTACAAGTGGTCCCAAAGAAGGGAGGTGTAGACCTTTTTGGTCCAAATGATTATGAGAGTTTTGATTATTCTAAGTAATTATGAATTACGGGAGAGTGCGTTTTAGAAAACTCGATATGTATGATTTATGATGTTTAAGTATGTGAAAATATTTGATTAAGTGCTTCAATGTGATTTGAATAGTTAAGATAATCGAATTTGTGTGATCTTGTGCTTAAATGGAATATTGATGTGATCACCTGGTTATGAACGTTTTCGTATGAATGGAATTGTGTGATATATATGAAAGATATATTATATTGAGTGATATGTGAACCGTATGTGAGATTGAGTTATTTTAGGAAAGAATATCGCTGTGATTTCCCGGATATGAATGACTGTATGTTATATATGGAAAAGATATTCTGATTGAGCTGAAAACGTGATTGAGTTATTTTAGGAAAGAATATCGCTGTGATCACCCGGATATGAATGATTGTGTGTTCTATATGGAAAGAATATTCTGTTTGAGCTGTACATGTGGCTGAGTTATTCTAGGAATGAATAGTATGAGGTATCCGTTGAGTGCAATCTTAATTGACTTTAAAAGTAGTGAATCAATGATCATGCTTCCCTTGTGCGACTTAGGAATTGTATTTTGGGATGTTACTAATTGAAGGGCAATAATTTTTCTCTCTCTAATTTCTCTCTCTAAGATAGCTGTCTAACAAACCCTAAGTAACCCATCACCTTCCACCACCGTCCAAGACCCCAACCCACAGCCGACAACCTCACTGTCGCCTTGACAGTGGTCGGAGAATCCCCGACCACCCTCCCTCGCCGGGTTCAGACGGCGATGGAAGGGCATTAAGCTTTCGCGAGTTTTTCGTCCCACAACCTTTCGTTGTCTTCAACCTCCCATATCCCCTTTGATGTCGCCTCCCATGGCTTCGGCTAGCTCGATGGGTTTTGGCCGGATTATGCTGCACTGAAGAGGACAATACCGGACTTTTTGGATAGGTTTGACATGGCGGCCTTTGAGGCCCTCGTTTCGCGCGTTCGACCCAAAGTCGCCACTACGTCGTCGTTGCACGGGTCTGCCGATATGGTCGCCTGGCCTACCACACCGACCGCGCCTTTACCGCGTTAGAAAATGCACCGTCGCAAGCGCTACAGGACCAAAAACGAGCCGCTGCGCAACTCTCAGGAGGATCACCGCCCGCTCCTCCACCGGGGAATGGCGCCGCCTTTTGCCAAAGGTTCTCATGGGAATGTTCAACCCGGCGACTCCGACCTGCCCGACTCCGACCAGCCGTCGTCAGATGAGGCGGCGCATCACTATCCCGGCTCCCCTAGGGCTTCAAAATCCACAACAAATGGGCCTAGGGTTCCCATGGCTGAGGCCCAATCTACATCTGGGGCCAATATCACTGGGCCGGCCCAGAAGATCCCTGCTAGCTCTTTTGGGCCCTGTGGGATTTCTTCATTTGGGGCGACCCATTCTCCACCTGGGCCCACTATTACTGGGACGGCCAAGAAACTAGCCCATCAAGGGCCTCCTCTATTGGGCCATCTAGGGCCTCCTCTAATCGTGACATGGGCCTGACGATGACGGCTTTGGGCACAGGGCCGACGTTGAAAACGGGTGCCGATGCTGCGGTGGAGGTGAATGCCACTGGGCCGGAGGGCTTCCCCAACGGGCAGAGGCCTGTGGCTTCTACCAGGGTGGCCCTTCACTCTTCCACCCCCGATCCACTCGCGGAGAATGCGTCTGTCGGCCATGACGTTTCAGCTCCGTCCCTTTCTACTGTTACAGCGCATGGGCCTACATCCACACCTAGACCTTTGCCGGTGACTGACGACACACCAGAACAGCACCACAGCCCGTTCAGGGCGGCGCACCAACTAGGACTCCCATACCCCGGTCCGTCATTCTCCGATGTTGTTCTTGGCACTAACAGCAACCGGCTACTCACTAGCCGTGGAGGGTCACCTAGCTCGGTTCGACTTCCTCTATCTTACACGGCGCCCACTGTCGTTGATGGTATTGCGGCGGCTCGGCCCTCTTGGGAAGTTGCTCAACAAGGCGTCACTCGGTGAGAACACACGCTTGTCGGGTATTTCCTTGGGAAGCGACCGTCCTTCCCACATGTGGAACGCTATGTCATGTCTATTTGGAAGAACCTTGTCGAGGTTAGATCGATGATTAATGGATTTTTCATGTTCCGATTTAGCTCGGAGGAGGCGGCTGTCGTGGCTTTGGAAGGCGGTCTGTGGCTCTTACAGGGATAGCCACTCTTTCTCGAGAAGTGGCGTACAGTGTTCTCCTTTGAAAAGAAACCGCACTCGGCTGTTCCGCTTTGGGTTAGACTCCGGAATGTCCCAACAGAATTTTGGACACAAGCCGGTTTAGGAATCGTTGCAAGTGTGCTTGGAAAGCCTCTCTTTGCGGACGCTGTGACGGCTCGTGAGAAACGCCTTGAGTATGCTAGGATGTGCATTGAAATTGGCCTGGCGGACCCTTTGGTTGAGCTGTTCAATGTCCACATCCCAACTAAGGATGGTGGCTCCTCGGGTGTCATGCCCGTTAGTGTTGAATATGAGTGGCGGCCTCATAAGTGCTCGTCATGTGACTCAGGGGCCCATAGTACCGCGGCTTGCCCTACCAACCGGCTGAAACCACCACCTAAGAGCTCGGCCAAGAAACACACTCACATACAGGCGCCACGGCCGCCAAGGCCGACTACGGTGGCGCCACCTAGTCGAGAAGGCAGTCGCTTGGTTGACAAAGGAAAAGCCATTGTTACTAAGGCGGCCAACGTGGATGGCCTTGATGGGGACGGCAGGAAACGCACCTCTACTCGTAATTTTGAACATGATAAGCGTTCGAGTAGACCTAGCATAGACGAAGCCTGCATTAGCAAGGTTGTTGGGACACCCTACCCTTACGCCCATCGCAACATGTTTGAGGTTCTAGCTAATCTCGAGACGACGAACAATGCCGCAGATATTCCTTTGCTGGTCCTCACGTTGACGTTGGATGATACGGCATGCAAATGTACAGTTGTCTTGGTTTGTTGTTGCCGTTTGGGGTTGTGTTTGCTCTGTCGTAGGGACCTGTTTCTTTTTTCCTTGGATGTGAGCTGGTAGCCTGTTACCGGTGGGTTATGTGCTCTCTGAGCGGATCCTGTGTACTTTTTATTTAGTGACCATTTCCAAAAAAAAAGAAAGTTATTAATTGATTAGGCTTATATGTGGTAAGATTCTGATTGACTCTATTTATGGGACGTGCTGAAATCAGATGAGATCACCATACATGGAAAGTCTGTCTTTACCTTATACAAAGTAGATCAAATCTTTCCTTGTGCGAATTGGCTATCATATTTTGGGAAAGAAATCAGTTGATTGAGCTTACTATTGATAATATGCTGAGTGGAACTATATATGGAATATGCTAACATCGGATGAGATCACCACGAAAGGAAAGTAAGTGTGGTATTTATGGTAAGTGATCATGCATGACTATTGTGTTGATATGGCTTATTCTTAGCATGATCATATGAAGTTAATGCACGTGATTCATTAGCTTACATTTGCAAAATCTGTACCAATGAGCGATCTTTAGTATCACCCTACCCTAAAACCCTTGTCTTCGGACGTATTGAGCGCACAAAGGAGCACGAGTGGAGTCTTCTGCACGTGGAGTGACGAATTTGGTGGATTTGGTGGCCCTTCGGTAGCGAGCTATGTCCAGTCGGGAATTGGTTTCCTGGGTAAACGACGTGGAATGAAACTCGGCGTGTGGCAGCCTAGGTGGAGGTCATTAGTAACATGAACAAGAATGACTTCGGTCTTATCCTCCACCTTCCAAAATTAACTCTAATCATCTCGACATCTTTTGCTCTAAGTATTGCAGACCATAGTGTTGTTAGCTCAAATTTAATCGTCTTTTCACCTTTGTTGTCTTTTGTATATCCATATTTCATTGTTTGGTTGTGCCCAGGCACGGATCTATGTAGGGGCATGGGGGGTCCATTTACCCCCAGCCAAGTCTGTTTTAAAAATTTACTATGTATTCCAATTAAAGAAATTTCATTTGGTGTCGTGGTGATAGCTGTCTTCTTAAGTAGATTTATGTGGCTAACTCGGGTTCGAGACCATATAGTGTCCATTTTGTTATATTTTTGTTACTCCTCAATAAAGTTTCTTATATTTACTTTTGAACCCCCCCCCCCCCAATCTTTCAAAATTTAATTTACCGGTGA
Source organism: Craterostigma plantagineum (assembly GCA_027422505.1). Taxonomy (NCBI): domain Eukaryota; kingdom Viridiplantae; phylum Streptophyta; class Magnoliopsida; order Lamiales; family Linderniaceae; genus Craterostigma; species Craterostigma plantagineum. The sequence continues at coordinate 75,667 of JAPQWV010000319.1, read as the reverse complement.
CCCCCCAACTTCTAGATTCTCGATCCGTCACTGGTTGTGCCATTCTTTTTCCTTTTATGATCATAGATTTCAAATGTTTCAATGGAAAGATATATTACATTCGATAATTGTTTTGCAAAAAAGAGAAAAATGAAGATCTATCTTCTTGAATGACAGCATTGCCGACGCCAAAACTATCCAAACCCGCACCTGACGAATACTACACCATCATCGTCATTTCCTTCCATGTTCATAAAATTCAACAACTGCCCATTGATCTCCACCCCACCCCCACAACTCTCTCTATATATACCAGTAGTTTGCACACACATATCTATATAATATTATGTATATTTAATCATGAAATAATAATACTAAAAATATAAGGATAAATGTTAGTGGGTGGTTATGTTTGATTTAGTTAATTTATTAATTAATTTAGTCAAATTATGGTTGGTTAATAGATACAGCAAAAAGCAGTTTTTAACTCACTCTCACCATTAATATAAGAGTATATAAATATACACACACTATGTTCTCTCTATATCTCACATGAATCAGCACGACCTAAGAAGCTGTATCTGTTATCTGCTACGTTATCATACACAGCATCACGCACTAATCTGCAAATAAGAGAACATATGTCGGCGCAAATGTTAATTTAAGCTCACATACCGAAACTAAATTATATCATATTACTTTGGTTGTGACTTGATTAACTTACAGGGGCACCAACTTGAAAAGGAATGCTAGCTGGGGAAATGGCAAATCAATGCATTCCATGATCTTCAGCACAGCTTCTGATTTGATATAGGATCTAAAGCAAACTAAATTCTCTCACCGGAACACATTTGCAATACCGATGGATATAGAAGAGGAATAACCAAATATTACTAAAATTCATACGTACATTAAGAAGTGTGGGATGGATAAAAACATTAAATTGTTGTGTCATTTAACCAATCAAATTTTTTCTACATTAATTATTAATTAATTTTATTTTAATGTGCTAAAAATACTAGTATATATAATTACCTATCTTTTTCTACCAGCACAACACTCGATATGTCATCTGGTGCCCTACCGCATCTCTGCAATAGTTTCTTGCCTGCTTCACTTTGTAGAGCTTCATATCTGATAATCCTTACGTAGTAAATAAAACGATATATATTGATACTGTGATGAATGAGAAAAAAATTAATAAATATATAACACATTGAAGTAAGTACTTTGATGGTAACCACATGGGGTCAGCCAAAGGTGTGTGATAATAGAAGCAAAGCAACTATAGTACCATATGTTGAATTTGACTATTCGATCCAAAATCATAAAATATCCGTCCATACCTCTTTTTATCGTTGTCGCGAACAAACTTCACTCCTCCATTACATAAATTGCAAACACCTGGGAAGGTTACATAAATTTAATTACGGTAAATATGTTGTTGTGTTCCAGTAAAGATTAACTTCCGTACAAATAAAATTATATATATGTAAGCGCATGTCAATGTTTTGTTACTCCTCATTTTTCATCACTACACTATATCCGGTAAATTATGTGGGGACATCGTTATTATTTTAATGTAATTAATATTGCAAACTCAGTGCGCCCAAAAGAAAACAAATTATGAGCAATTCCCAGACTAATAATTCATAAGAAACATAATTAAGCTAAAATTATGTAATCAATGCTTTTTTCTTCCTCCTCGCCGTCTTCTTTATTAAAGTTTTAGCAACGACTCCATTTATCGTGCTTACCATCGAACAACATGATGGGTCGGGAATCGTCTACAAAGAAGCTCTCGGTTTCCTTCACCCAGTCGACATGTCCCATGACGCCACGTGGCGGAGAGGAAAGCGTGGCGCGCGTGCTGAAACGGCGTTGCCGCTGAGGGCTTATTAACGCCGGTAGCGGCGGTACCCAGTTGCCACCTCTTATCAAAGCCATTTAATTTTGACTTATTTCAGAAGTTTAACCATACGGACTAGATTTGAGGTCAACATCTTCTTCACGTGATGTTCCGTCACTTGGTTGCCTCATTGGTTTATCACATCTGGAAGGAGCGGAATAGGCATTGGAAAGAGAACATCTCCTCATCTCCTCAGCAGGTGATTTCGTTGGTTCTCGGTTCGGCTTGTTCACGGCTTGACACGGTTCACACGCGGTTTGCCTTCCAGGTGGCGGCTATCAAGCGAATGTGGCATGTTGGTTGATGGTTGGGCTGTTCTTCTTGTTTGGTGTTTGTGTGGGTTTTGGCTTGCTGTGTTGTTTGTGCTTGTTTGACCAGTAGCCTGTTACTGGTTTGTGGGTGGGTTGGTCCACCTTTTCACTGTACTTCCTTTCGTCTTTTATTTTCGGAAAATTTACCCAAAAAAAAATAACATGATATAACAAGCTTCGTAAATTATATAGGAAAAAAATATTGCAACCTGATAAAAGGATAAGTCTGGCTCGTAATATTGCAACGTGGAGAAACTCCCAATGCTTATTATTCCGAAATTCATTTTAGTCCTTTGGTTTACATTTTATTTCCTTTGAATCGATAAACGGATGATGCTAACGTAGTAGATTTTCTATTTTCGGAAATCGACCGAATGAGTTTTTCATCAGAATCACGTTATTCATCGTTGCATAATTTTACTCTCGTTGATTGTTCTTCTCGTGATTTTAATATCTACACGAGGCTATCATCATTCATGCCCATGTTTATGTTACGATCGGATCGATCCCAAACCCGTAACAGAGTTCTACTCTAAAACCAATTAACAATAAAGAAAGTGATACATCTGATAAACATATTTTCTTACATTTATATATGTTAAAAAATTTACTTCTTTTGCATGATAAGTGAAGTCGTTTCGATAAATATTAGAATATATTATGATTTCACAACAAATCAAACGTTTTTACGGAAGTTTCGTATTTCTCCGAGACCACGGAATAAACGATGTCCGATGGACCCGAACCAAAGATAGAAGACTCGTTATCTTGACTTTGGGGGATTTGCAATCCGAAATCTAGATTGGGAGATATGAAATTTTAACCTGCTGCTATTTTGCAGGAAACACCTTCACGGCCGTGATGTGCAAGAGACCGTGAAGGCCATCTGGAGCTAGTACTGTCAAAACGGGCCGGCGGGGCGGGCCGGCCCGTAGCCCGCCTGCTGGCGGGCCTGGGAAATGAAGGCTCGCCCCGCCTGCAGGCGGGTAACGGCCTGGCGGGCTTAGCCTGCCAGTTATTAAAAAAAATAATAAAATAAGAAAAATTACTAAAAAATAGGAAAAAGTAAAATAATAAAAAATAGAAAAAAATAATATGAAAATTGGAAAAAAATAAGAAAATGAAGGAAAATATATCAAATTTAATAAACTTTTTTTAATATTAATCTATTTATGTTATTAAGTACCAATTATTATTATATATTTGTAATAATACGAAATAAGTTCTCTACTGGTTGGCTGGCTATCCGCCGCCTGTGGCGGGTGGCTTGGTAAATGGTAGTTTCTAGGATCCTTTTAGGGTCCATTTTGTCCCCAGTAGCGTGTTACTGGTTGGTTGTGTGGAGATCATGCTCCCACTCATTGTGTACTCTTTCACCCTATATATATAAAAGGAACCTTGCACCAAAAAAAAAATATTATATAATAAATAATATAATTTTTTTAATTATTATGGCGGGCTACCCGAGGGTAAGCCCGCCCGCCCCGCCGCGGGCTTACCCGGAGGTCAGAGCCCGCCAGCGGGCCCAAGCCCGTTTTGACAGCTCTATCTGGAGCCATTTTCTAGCCCGGAGTCCTCACGACCGGGAACACGCAGAAACCATGCCGTGAAGGAGAGTTGTCACGACTGTGAGTGCCAACATCCGAAGCCGTGAACGAAGGCCGAAACATCTATCTTTGGACCCGATGTCGTCACGGCCATGAAGGGACTTGTACGAGGCCGTGAACGCATTTTCATAGCTGTGAAGTGTTAAACTCAAGCACATAAAGACAAACGTCTTTAAGAACTTATCTCTTTACTTGAGGTATAGGTCCAAGGAAAGATCTCGTTTGGGAAAAATGGTATTTCTTTTGGCTGCGATGGCTGCTCAAGATCTTGCAATACGGCTCCTTCGTTATTGCGTTGAAAGTGAAGCACAAGAAGATAAGGATCTTATAAAAGGGAGAAGCCATATACACGATGAAAATAAAAAAAGCTGTACACCCACACGAAGGAATAACTAAGGCCATAAAAAGAGATATCAGGCAGCTCTCATAAAAATGTTTGGGGGAAGGAACGTGAGGTAAAAGTACACTATTAAGCTACAAACACGTTGCCTCTCTAAAACCCAAGAACACCTCTCCACACATATTTAGTTCGCGCACCACGTGCTCGATAAATTACTTAGCAAAGAACGGGGATTAACTTCGGAGTCGAATTCAGGGAAGCATTTATGATGTATCCGATGTTAATTACGTGTTTTGTTGTGATCATTATGAGTAGCTAAATATTGTATATTTGAGATGAGATGAACCCTAACGCGATCGATCGTATGTTTACGCGTATTTGATGGTTTGCTATTGTTATGACTCGTTTATGAAGCAGATGAGTTTGATTATGTCTATGTGATTGAAATTGTCTAGTTAGCTCGATCATGTATATGTGTGTAAGTTAACGTAGTTGGGAAATCGTGAGCTACGCTCTAGAGAGGGGCGAATGATTAGACCACTCGTAAATGAGCGGAATAAACTCATTGCTAGAGATAGGTTGAACTACCCCGCCGAATTAGAGTTAAATATAATAGTGGGATGCACCATACCTTAATGCAGTCTTTGGTTGACTAGTTAGGGAAGTTTGACCGGCTACTTAATTCGTTGATTAGTTGTTTGCGATCATTATGTGGTAAGGCGCAGTTTCGCCAACTATGTAACTCGTACGCATGTAGTAAGAATATCCACGGTCTAATTATAGTTTTGTTTACTTACACGTGATATTTGTTTTGGTCGAGATAGGGGGATTCGAAGTCTTAAATACGTTTGTTTCATAAGGGTTTCCTCTTCGTACCATTTTACTAAGTTGTATTTTTAAGTATTGTTATTTAACGTTTCCACAACCAAAAATAATTACTAGGATATTTAAACGACGGTTTTCTAAAGTATATGGTTCCTTTGGGTTCGATACTCGAATACTTGCCACTCTATACTATTTTCGATAGCTACACTTGCCTGTTGAGCGTAGGATAGTTCGTCGGGAGCTATTGATATTTGAAAAACTTTAGTTTATTATTCTAGCTCTATTATTATTATTATTAATATTATTATTATTATAATTATTATTATTATTTACGAGTATTTTTCTCTCTTATTCTAGGTAAATCGCATGCATAGTAATCGCCAGGAATGTATGACGTCGTCGAGACAACCGCATTCAAAGCTAAGTTCGACGTCCTACAACAACAAATTAAAGCAAACGGCCTTCAAATGCAGACCTTAATGAATGCAGTCTTGCTGAATCTTACAACGAAGTCAGCCGTTAACACTGTACAGTTGCAGCATGCCCGATGATCCCCATAGCTTTCGTGCCTCCTCGTCCATACCCTACATATATCCCACTATGTAATACTTGCGGTGGAAACCATGACGCAACTGTCCATCCATTATTTCGATGGAGCAGGTGGACTATTTAGGATACTACCAAGGTCTGAGAAATTATGCCCCCAAGTTCATCCGAACATGACCTTCGAAAATCATCAACGAGCTCCTCTAGAATTTCAGAATCAAAGAGAACATGGGTTCCAAGGCGGAAATTATGAGGATGCTCCAGAGTGTCGGATGGATAAGCTTGAAGATAAGTTTGTCAAGTTGATGGAGAAGCTCGATTATCACTTGGATAGTCAAGAAGCCCGACTGCAAGATACCGAGTCCTCATTAAGAGCATTAGAGAAACAAGTCAGAGTGATAGATGAGACTCTTCAACAACGCCCTCCCAGATCATTAGCAAGCAATATGGAGAAAAATCCGAAGGAGAACTGCTGCACCGTTTTAAGCGAGGAAGAGATCTATCCACCATTAGTTAGGCGATACCAACCAAAAGTTCCCTTTCTGGCAGCTTTAAAACGAGGAAAGCCAAAAGATCAATTCGGAGAATACATGGCCAAGATATGCGCCATGAAGGAAGCTGCAAAAAAGGAATGCTGTCGAGGGCCAAAAAGAGATACAAGAAGAAGAGCAAGTGAAGGAAGTGGCGGAGAAGGTCAAAACGGAAGAAGTCCGTGTAGAGGATGAGCAACTCGGCAAGCATAAAGAAATTCAAGCTTCCTGTCAAGGCGAGTGAACTGGAGATCCCATACCCAACTAGCCGAACGGAGGATATGGTTGGCGGCAAGTTCAATACGCCGCAAGTCAAGAATGACATGGTTATTAAGGGGAAGTAAGGAGCATGATAGAGAGGCGCTCATTCGAGGGACCGCCATGTATTACTTAAGCAGGTCATATCAGCAATCATTATTTTTTAACCACCTTGAAACCACTGAACGATGTCTAGCTAAAAGACATTAAAGAAAGCGCTACTTGGGAGGCAACCCAAGCTTATCATATATTTTATTTTATCTTTTTATTTGCACTTTCAGTTTTAATGTTTGTGTTTTAAGTAATCACAGGGAATTCAAAATCTCAAGTATGGGGAGGAACCGTACAAAGCATGCACATTGGCTTATTCAGGGAAGTTCGCTTATCAATCTTTCTCCTCTTCCTTATGTTACATAATTGTTATGTTGAGGACAACGTCTTGAGTGTGGGGAGGGGAATGTATGTGACATTTAGGAGAATATGTTAAATATGTGCATGTCTTGATTTTTGGAAAATTGGGCGTGATTTTTTTTCGAAAATCATGTTTCTCATCGATCAATGAATGAATGCATGTTAGAAATTGTGTGAGTAATTAGGATATGTATGCGTCGTCTACTTTTTTCTAACATGATTAACTTAGCAATACTTGAAAGATTCGTACACATAACCCTTTTCTGTGATATTTTTTAGCTTACGAGCTCTTTGCTCATTTCTTTGGTTATGTTAATCATGCTTAATTTATGTCTTCGTAACTTGCATGTGTATTACGTTTTGAAACTACTTAAAGTGTGATTGCGTGAAAATGAGGAAGGCATTAGGAATTAAGTCCATAGCCAAAGTATCCAACCATGACTAGCCCCCGTAGTTATCCACTTTGAGCCTGAGTCTTTTATTTGAGAAAACCGGATTATAAATTGGCGACCTGATTAAAGTCTTCAGAAATAAATCCATCACAACGATAGAGAAAGTGGAGGTTGAGTGCCAATGTCGAAAAGTGTAGCCCGACCGTTGTTTTAAAAAAAATCTCCTTTAGATAATATGTCGTTAAGAACTCCTCCATGGATAAATCTTTCACCCGCAAAGGGACTGAGAGAAGGGGCTTAATGACTCGAGAAGAGGAGCTTAGATACGTGGAAAAATGTTAAGGACCCTTCCTCGATAATCTCTCATGCTAAAAAAAAAAAAAAAAAAACAAAAAAATAGTTGAGAGAAGAAGGGCTTAGCCAAGGTTAAAAGAAAAAGAATCTAAGATGGGAAGAGCAAACCACGATGTATGCAGCGCACTATCGAACAATGGCACGATACCGACATGACGGCTTTGATATTTTCGATTGAAGTTGATTCTCCAATATAGTCAGTTGAGCCCTACTGTAATCCGGAAAAGACCTTCGAATTCACACTTGATGATTTAAGGTAGTAGATTTATGAATCACTTGCAAGCTTATGGTAGAGATTGGATTAGTGCATAACCCGAGCGATATCACCGACATCTTAAACCATACACTTAGTGATTTGAGTGAATCATTGCGAGTTACGGATTTTGATAGGTATTGCTAAAGACAATCGTGTAGTTAGATTTCAATTATGCTTTCCGACATTACTTGATCCCTACGTGATTTCATTCTTGATTGATAACTTGCATGATTTTATCCTTTTATATGCCATTTGCATTTCTTTGCTTGAGGACAAGCAAACGCTTAAAGTGTGGGGAGATTTGATAAACGCATTTTTTTACATTAATTTGTTAAATTTACTTCTTTTGCATGATAAATGAAGTCGTTTCGATAAATATTAGCACTATTTTATTATTTCACAACAAATCAAACGTTTTTACGGCAGTTTTGCGGCAATTTTTTATTTCTCCAATATCACGGGATAAATGATGTCCGATGGACCCAACATTTTAACCAAAGATATAAGGCTCATTAATCTTGATTCCGACCAAAGGGATTTGCAATCCAAAATCTAGATTGGGAGATATGAACTCTTTAACCTGCTTCTATTTTGCAGGAAACACCTCATGCCGGTGAAGGATGTGCAAGAGGCCGTGAAGGCCGTCTGGAGCCATTTTCTAGCCCGAAGGCCTCACGGCCGTGGCAATTCCATCTATTCCGAACCAAAAAACAATGATCATTTCTAGTTATTTGGTTTAAATTTAATTCTCATTGCTTCGGCAATGGGTGCGCTACTGAAGCAATGGATTTTCTCTTTTCGGAGATCGACCCAACCATTTCTCTTTCATCTGAATTTTCAACTTATTCATTGTTGATTTTCGTTAATCGTTATTCTCATTATTTTAATATTCGCACGAGGTTAGCATTCAGGCAATGATATCTTATGCTGATACATTATGATAAAGTTCCTTAGATCATTATAAGCTGAAGGACATGATTGCGTATTTGATGGTGATCATGGAATATGTATTAGGTTGTGATGTTAAATAAGTTCCAAGTCGATGGGTATTTGAAGACAGGACATTGAATTACCCGGAAAGACTTGTGCATATGTTGCATGCTTGTTACACGAGGATGTTACGTTCCATTAGCATTAGCGTGTGGATGCAAATGCATATATGGAGATAATTGTTAGGGAACAAGTTCATTGAGCATGACCCGGCGATAAATTCTTAATTGAAAACATTTGTCGAATGAGAATTTTCGTGTTGCGATAGTACATGACTAATCCTCTGACTTGAGGCACGATAGTAGTCTTGTACGCATTGTGCTTTACTTAGATTTATCCTTTGATTGTTGGATAATCACAAAAGGGATATTTTGGGTATTGTATCAGTGTGTATGGAGATTTGTCTGTGGCCAACACAGAATTCGACACTTATATTAATAAGTGAATTTCCTATGTTTTTCATAGTTTATGATTCAAAGACCTTGGCCAAGGCATGATGAATTGAGATTCATAAATGAATCATTTAAACTTGAAATGGAATCATAGTAATTAGATCAATTGGGTTTCGACTTATAATTCCATGCCCACGATCTAATCGGGAAATTAGTCGTCGAAAGGATTTTACGTGTATGCACTTGCAATTGAAAAAGTTTTGCTTGCTACTTGACTCAATATTAGATAATCATGCTACCTGCTAGGTGTTACCGTGATTTGTGGATTCTTGAAATTAAAAAGTTATTTTTTTTGGGAAACGGGTCACTAAATTACCACAGAAAAAGAGATACAAAGTCATGTGATACAGATCACAACACCCCAACTGGTAACAATCAACCAGCCAAAAACCAAAGACAACCAAAAGCAAAAGGTATCAAACAGACAACTACCAAGCAATTCGCCACATTCTTCGTAAGGCACAAAGTTGGAGTTGATACTTCGTCGGCAGAGTAGACAAGCGAAGAGCAAGTAATGTCTCAATCTCAACAACAAGCTGTTCCGGATGTCGTTGTCTTCCCTCACGCCATCGCTTATGATGCTCAAGCCACAGATGATAAATCAGCGAGGCGAGAGCATGCCGAAGACTGACCCGGGACAAGTGTTGGCCCCGCCAACGTTGGGCAGCCCATCGAATGCTGCCAAACCAGTCGTGCACCGGCCAGTCGAAGTGGAACTGAGCCCGTATCAGCTGTAGGCATCGTCTGGAGAAGGGGCACTCGAAGAAAAGGTGACGCGTGGTCTCCATGGTTCCAGAATCACATAAAAGGCAGGTAGATCTTCCCGCAGCGGATGCAACCCACGTCTCAATCGAACGTAACCCTAGGCCACCCTTCTTCTTTAGGCAAGCAGATATCCGCCCAAGCCACCTTAGCGCTTGATCCCCTCCATAAAAATGATCTCAGCCGCGTCTCAATGCTGCAGATAATGCCCTTGGGGAGGAAGAACACGCCGGCCCAGTACGTATGATGTCCCAGGAGAACAGACTTGATCAATTGGACCCGGCCTGCATAAGACAATGGAAGGTTAGTCCAGGAGCCCAGCCGTCTGTCCATGCTATGAGCAGAGGGGTGCAATCGGCGATCGTTAGTCTCGATGTAATAAGTGGCACGCCTAGGTAGCGCACGGGAAGGACCCATGCGGGAATCCCATGATGTCTTGGATCACACCTTTCACTCGGTCAGCTCTTTTGGAAACGAACATCTCACTTTTGTTGATGTTGGCCCGCAAGCTCGATAAGGTGGCAAAGAGATCGAGGCTGGTCTTAAAGACCCCAACAGACTCAGCATCCGCATGTGAAAATAAGAGAAGATCGTCCGCCAACGTGAGCATGAAGAGCGAAGTCGCCTCAAAGTTCCAATGGTACCGAAAGTTGGTATTATGTCTGATCCCATCCTCAATAATGCCGTGTAACACCTCTATGACCAACGTAAATAGATAAGGTGAGATGGGATCACCTTGCCGAAGACCCTGTCGCCCTTTGAAGTAACCTGCCGGTGTGCCATTGATATTGATCGAGAAGAATGGTGTAGTTAAGCAAGCACGTATCCATCCGGCAAAAACATGGTGTAAGTTAAGCGCATCAAGGGTGGCTAAAATGAAGTCCCATTCTACCATGTCGTAAGCTTTAGCGAGATCGACCTTAAACGCTACCATTTCGGGCAGCCCCATGCTGTTGTACCCGTGACGGACTTCCTGCGCTAGTAGGATGTTATCTGAGATTCGGCAGCCCGGGATGAATGCCGTTTGGGTACGGTGAACAAGCTTCCCAAGGCTGCCCCGTATACGGTTAGAGAGGATCTTCGAGATGATTTTGTAAAGGACATTGCAGCACGAAATCGGCCTAAAGTCCTTAGCCATCCACGGATTAGCGTTCTTAGGCACAAGGGTGATAAGCGTAGAATTCAGCTCCCCAAGAAGAAGGCCCGTTCTGAAGAATTCCTTGATCGCGCACGTGATATCAGGCCCGATGGTATCCCACGTGTGCTTGAAGAATGCCGCAGAGAAGCCATTAGGTCCGGGTGATTTGTTGTCCCCAATTGAAAAGCGCATTCTTAATCTCCTCATCCGTGACCGGTTGTATCATCGCCGCAGCATCAGTCGGTTCCAGCTTCTGTGCCATATACGGTGAGATCGTATTAGCGGCCAAGGCCACCATTCGAGTAGACTGACCAAGGAGTGCTATGTAAAATCGATGAGTTCCGCTCGTACTTGGTCGTCACCCTCGAAGGTTTCACCAACTTTGTTTTCAAGTGTGAAAATCCGATTGCCCGCCCGTCGTATGGCCACCTTTTTTAAGAAGAAAAACGTCATTGGTCGCCGTCTTTCAGCCAAGCCACTTTAGCCCGTTTAGCTAACGCCGAGTGTTCCATTTCAACCGCTTTAGCATACGCAAAACGACATCGCTTTTCAAGAGCCAGTAGGTGCTGCTCCATAGGGTACAGAATTGCCAGCTCTTGGACGGTCTCTAGAAACCCTCGTGCTTCGATGACGTTACGATTAAGATCGCCCTTCTCGCGGCGAAGATATCTCAACTGCTTTTTAATGTCCTTCAGCCGTTTTACGACGGTGAACATGGGATAGCCACCAATATCGCGATTCCATGCATCTTTCGCAAGTGGGAGAAAACGAGGGTCCTTGACCAAGAAGTTGTCAAATCGAAAGGCCTTGTTTTTATCCCGTGGCTGAGAATTATCTTCCAAGATCAGGGGAGTGGTCTGAAGTAGAGGGTAGTCCACATCGATAGGCTAAATCCCCGAAAGGGCAAACCACGAAGGATTACCACTCATTCTATCAAGACATCGCCAAACGCCCGCCGTGCCACTTTGTTGGTTATACCAAGTGAACAATGGGCCGAGTCTAGGTAAGGCACTCAGATCAGAGGCAGTGAGGCACTCAGCCATTTCATTACAGCCGCCACTTGGTGACCCACCTCTAGCTTCCGAATTGTCAAGGATCGCGTTAAAATCCCCCATCACCACCCACGGACAGTTCTGCCGCACGCATGAAGTTGTCGTAATGTTAGTCCATAGAGCCCGTCTTTCTATACGAAGGTTGTGGCCATACACGAAAGTGATGTAGACGTCCAATTGTTCCGCCATAATATAAACCTTACAGTGGACAGCCTGTGATCTCAATCGTGACAGTCACAAAGCGAGCGTCCCATCCCACCCAAATACGGGATGTCGGTCCATTGTCGTAGTCATAAAACCAATCCCATGTAGGGGTGTTCATCGGTCGGTTCGGTTCGATTTTTTCAAATATCGGTTCGGTTTTTCGGTTTTCGGTTTTACGTATGCTTAATCCGATATCCGAACCATTTTAATTTGGTTCGGTTCGGTTTTTTATAATTCGGTTCGGTTTTTCTCGGTTCGATTTTTCGGTTAGGAATTTAATATCAACAAAATGAGCTGAAAATACATAAAACAATTTATGATTATTAAAAAACAAAGAAGATTTATGGAACACGACATGTAGCAAAATAATTCAAAGGTCCGAAAACAAAAAATAACATGAGAATGGAACAAAATCTAACAAAAATATAAAAACATTCATCTGAAGATACTATAAATTATTTGGGAGAAAAATAGTTTTTGATTGGTGAGGAAAACATTCACCTAAAAATGGAAAAAATATACCAATGAAACTATATTTACTGTGTTGCTTACGTTATGGGGGAAAAATGACTTTTGATATTTTTCTATTTTTAATGTAGTATGATAATTTCAGTTCGGTTTTTGGTTTTTTCGGTTTTACGTATGCTTAATCCGATATCCGAACCATTTTAATTTGGTTCGGTTCGGTTTTTTACTATTCGGTTCGGTTTTTTCGGTTCCGGTTTTTTCGGTTCGGTTCTTTGCGGTTCGGTCGGTTTTTTTGGTTTTTTGGTTAATTTGAACACCCCTAATCCCATGATCTAATCGAGTTAGCGAGCGTAGAGGCATTTTGTTCTGATACCCTTGTCTCAACCAGCCCAATCATCTTAATACCATATTTCGTAATACGTTCCCCCACCGCCCATCTGTGGTCTAACCTATTTAGACCACGTGCATTCCAAACGGCGACTGGTATCATGGAGCACCACTGATAAGGGTTGCTATAGGACCCTCAGTTTTGGTGTTCTCCCATTCCAACTCAGCAAGGACCGCAAATGGGTTGTGGTACTCGTGTGTATGCAAATTAGCGGGGGCCATGCTTGTCGAGCATCCATCATTTGGCTGCTAGTTCCTCAATGTGTGATCTCTCGGTGTGTAGCTACCACGAGTCCGGTCCTCCATGTCCTTGGCAGCCGTGGTAGCTTTTTAGGCACATATTTGCCTTTGTCTTTGTTATCCACTCGACGCCAGTCCCGTCGTGCTTGCAAGCCAGTAGCAGATTGAGTCTTTGGCCGTGTGTATCGTGTAGCTGCGACTGCATCTTGAGGCCTTGTTTGGTCATTAGGCCGAGTGTCGATTTGCTGGGCCAACATCAATTGTTGCGGCCGAGCTGGTCGGGCTGGTTTGGATTGGTTCTTAGGACCGTTCCCGGCTCCATGTGTCCAAGAGTTGCATGCCTCACATCTCTTGGGTCTCCACTCGTAGTCAACTCTAATGGGCACGGCGCTCGGAGGTCCACCGACCTTGCTTGGGATTCTAGCATTGCATTGCTCGGCCTTCGCTGTAATGTCGTCAGCGAATAGTGGCTTGCCTAGTACGCTGGCCACAATTCCCAGCCCCTCTTGGGTCTATAATTCCGAAGGAACATTACGTAATTTGACCCACAGCGGGACAGCCACGTGCTGTTTTTTCTCGAATGACATACCGATCCTCCAAGCTTCGAGAAAGAGAGGTTGACCTTGCATGAGGCAAGGCCCGCCTTCCAAGACCGCCACAGCTGCCTCAGCCGTATCAAATCGAAATTTGAAGAAGTCATTTATCGTCATTCGGACTTCAAGACCTCTCCAAATAGACCGAGTAAACCGCTCAACGTGAGGGAAGTACGGTCTTTTCCCCAAAAAATACCCGACAAGGGTATGGTCCCATCTCGCCGTCCTTTTTTCAATAACTTCCCGAGGAGGGCAGGCCTCGGCCACACCATCTATCATTGTAGGTGCCGTATAAGATAAGGTAAGGCGCGTCGAGCTAGTGCGGCGCGGCTGGTCGCGGTTGATGTTGGCGCCTTGAACGACGGCCACAAAGGAGAGGTTAGCAGCCTCTAGAATCGGTCGCTGAGGTGTAGGTCCCGATGGGGTGGTACCGGAGGCGATCTTCGTCGCCATCTCAGATATGAGACGGGGCCCATTGGTCGGCACCCTAGACCCGCTAGGCAAATAATCTGTTGTAGAAACCCTAGGTTGGTGTGCCATGCTAGGTGTCAGTACTCCCTCCGTAAGCGGCTGTTCATCAACGAGAGCATCCTCCAAGATCGGCCCTGAGCCCGAGGCCAGTGGTGTGGCCCGACGATCAGGGGTACGGCGAACAAGTCGTTGTTGCGATGGTTGGTCATCCTCAGAAGCATCTTCTACAATCGGGGTCATATTAGATGGGGTCATTGGTGTTGTAGCAATCGGCAAAACCTTATGTCTGTTAGCATACCCCATGGAATTTGAACCGACTTGCAGAGGCTGTGGATCTTCAGGTCCATCCTCCTTCCTCAGAGCATAGTCAATAGGCGGCGGTGGTGTGCCCCTGCGGATCGGACGACGTGCATCATGGCGTGAGTCACGGACAGGGACGATGGCGGAGGTGAAATGTCGTTTGCGCGTGTGTGGAATCCACAGCCCCTGAGAAGGGTTGCGCCTTGGTGCAGGCCAGGAACCATTCGGTGCAGGCCCATTAGGTGGTGCAGCTCGAGTCTGGGCAGCAAAGACACGCCCCAAAAAGGCTTCGGGCTGCGACGTCGAAACGATCATCAAAGTCAGCAATATTCCTTCTCAGAACACCATAACCCGGTGCAGGTCCAAGAGAATCCAGATTTGAAGGTGAAGAGTCCATTGTAGAAGATGAAAGGTTGGGGAGATGAAAAGACAAGAAAACTATGAAGGATTAAAATCCTTCCATCGCCGTCTGATCCCGGCGATGGAGGGTGGCATGGTGGCCTCCGGTAGGTGGCAATATGGTGGTGGAAAGGCCGGTGGCAGAGGTGAAGTGATCAGGGATGGATAGAAGGTGAAGAGACGTGGCTCAGGGTTTGTGAGAGAGAGATTTCGTAGAGAGAGAAACTAGAGAGAAACTACAATTGGCTGCCACCTGTTACTAAGAGTTATTTTCAGTAAATTACAAGTTGTAAATCCAGTACTAGTGTTGATTGTGAACCTAAAAGGGTGACACGAAGTTTTGGAAAGATGACGATATGAAATTGATATGTCCAATAGTTGGATTATAAAGTTTAGTTTACTTGTTGAACTAAACACATATTACATGATTAGACAATTTGATTATTTAATTAAATGAATAAAATAATCAATGGGATTGATTATTTGGGCTTTATATATTTATATAGTAATTATGAGTAATAATTATTGTTTTTTAAGTTGGACTTGAAATTCAAAATAAAGCTCATCATGTCTCAAAGCATATAATGTCTAGAATTAATATGATAATTTGAAAAGATGATATTACGTTTCTTATGAGAGAATGAAAGGTTTTTGACCAATAGCGAAAAAAATGTTTTTGTCTCTCTTAAAGAGGAGTTAATGCATAATTATGATTTGGATTCTTGTCTCTCTTAAAGAGGAGTTAGGCATAATTACTTTTTTTGGAAAAATGGTCACTAAATAAAAAAAAAGTACAAGGAAGCCGCTAAGAGAGCACACAACCCACCGGTAACAGGCTACCAGCTCACATCCAAGAAAAGAAACAGGCCCCTAGGACAACGCAAAGACAACCCCAAAAGGCAGCAACAAACTAAAAATAACCTAACAATCCAAGCCGTTTCATCCAACGTCAACGTGGAGGCCAGCAATTGGAACCGTCGTCTCAAGGTTAGCTAGTACCTCAAACATGTTGCGATCGGAGAGGAGGGTGTCCCAACACCCTTGCTAACGGGGGAATAATCTATGCTAGGTCTGCTAGAACGTTTACCATGTTCGAGATTACGGGTAGAGGCGCTTTTCTTGCCATCCGTATTAAGGCCATCCATGTTGGCCGCATTAGTAACAATGGCCTTACCTTTGTCAACCGAGCGGTTGCAACCACGACTAGGTGGTGCCACTGTAGTCGGCCCTGGCGGTCGAGGCGGTAAGTGGGTGTGTTTCTTGGTCGGGCTCTTAGGTGGTGGTTTCGGTCGGTTGGTAGGGCAAGCCGCGGTACTATGAGCCCATGAGTCACAAGACGAGCACTTATGTGGCCGCCACTCATATTCAACGGTAACGGGCACCACACCCGAGGAGCCACCATCCTTAGTTGGGATGTGGATATTGAATTGCTCAACAAAGGGTTCCATCAGGCCAATTTCAATGCACACCCTAGCATACTCAAGGCGTTCCTCCCGAGCCGTCACAGCGTCCGCAAATAGGGGTTTTCCAAGCACACTAGCAACGATTCCTAAGCCGGTTGTGTCCAAAATTCCGTTGGGACGTTCCGGAGTCTAACCCATAGCGGAACAGCTGAGAGCGGTTTCTTTTCAAAGGAAAAACCCGTACACCACCTCTCGAGAAAGAGCGGTTGTCCCTGTAAGAGCCACGGACCGCCTTCCAAAGCCTCGACAGCCGCCTCCTCCGAGGTAAATCGGAACAAGAAGAAACCATTGATCGTCGATCTAACCTCGACAAGATTCTTCCAAATAGTCCTGACATAACGTTCCACATGTGGGAAGTACGTTCGCTTCCCAAGGAAGTACCCGACAAGCGTGTGTGCCCACCGAGCGGCGCCTTGTTGAGCAACTTCCCAGAGGGCCGAGCCGCTGCAGAGCCATCAATGACACTGGGTGCAGTGTAAGATAGAGGAAGCCGAGCCGAGCTAGGAGCCCCTCCACGCCTAGTCAAATTCCGTTTGTTGTTGGTGCCAAGAACAACGTCGGGGAAGGACGGGCCGGGGCATAGAG
The DNA here is from genome assembly GCA_027422505.1 of Craterostigma plantagineum. Lineage (NCBI taxonomy): Eukaryota > Viridiplantae > Streptophyta > Magnoliopsida > Lamiales > Linderniaceae > Craterostigma > Craterostigma plantagineum. The sequence continues at coordinate 58,445 of JAPQWV010000319.1, read as the reverse complement.
GTCCAGGTTGGTGCGCCGCCCCGACCAGGCTGTGATGCTTTTCTGGTGTGCCTTCAGTCGCCAGCGAAGGTCTAGGCGGTGGTGTGGTCCCATGCGCGGTACCAGACGGGGCTGAAATATCATGGCAGGGTCCCATTTGATCGCCACAGTCGCAGTATCGGCATCCGCATTCAAGGTCGGCCCTGTGCCCAGGACCTTCGTCGCCAAGCCCATGTCAGTATTTGAGGAGGCCCTATAAGGCCCAATAGAGGAGGCGCAAGCTGGGCTAGTTTCCTTGGTCGGCCCAGTAATGTTGGGCCCAGGTGGAGAGTGGGCCTCCCCAATAGAAGTTCTAGACGGGCTAGCTAGCTTGCCCATGACAGCAAGGGGCCCAAAGGAGCTAGCAGGGATAATCTGGGCCTGCCCAGTAATATTGGCCCCAGGTGAAGAATGGACCTCAGAAACCCTAGGCCCCTTAGTAGAGCTGCTGCGAGTTGAAACTCTCGGATGCGCCGCCTCATCAGACGACGGTTGGTCGGATTCGCGCCGGTCGGGGTCGCCGGGTTTACCATCGAGCCTTTGGCAAAAGGCGGCGGCGTCCCCCGGCGGAGAGGCGGACAGTGATCCTCATGAGAGTTGTGCAGCGACACGATTTTAGTCGCGTAGCGTTTGCGGCGGTGCGAGTGCGTTGTTATAGGCGGTAGCGGCCCGGTCAGTGTGAAACGCCAGGCGACCATATCGGCAGACCCTTGCATCGATGGCGTAGCGGCCGGTTTGGATGGCTGGGGGTCAATAGCGTCACCCGAACGCGCGAGATGAGGGCCTCAAAGGCCGCCATGTCAAACCTTTCCGAAAAGTTCGGTATTGTCCACCTCAGCGCGGCATAATCCGGCTCAGGTCCCAACGAGATAGCTGAAGGCATGGGGGGCGACATCAAAGGAGAGAGATGATAAGATGAAGAAGATGAGAGGTTGTGGGACGAAGGACACGCGGAAGCTCAAAGTCCTTCCATCGCCGTCTGATCCCGTCGATGGAGGGGGTGTGGGATGCCCCGGCGAGTGGCAGTAGGTGGTTCGGGTCGCCGGCAGCCGTGTGGAGATGGTTGGAGGCGGTGGGAGACGAAGGGTCGCTGTTAGGGTTTTTAGAGAAAAAATCGTTACAGAGAGAATTTGTAGAGCTCTAATTATGATTTTGAATTTTTGTCTCTCTCAAAGAGGAATTAAGGCATAATTATCATTTTGCCTTTTAATGAGTTGAGTGGTGCCCATCATCTCAAGAGCTTCACAAAGAGCTATATATATAAATATCTTGTAAAAAAGATGAAGGAAGATAAGAAATACTCACGTGAATTGTTCTCATAGGTATCTCTACTGCTTTTAACGTGAAAAGAAGAGTTCGTCATTATTCCTTTTGGTTCATCGTATCAATTCAATTATTGAGTTAGTTTCTACTAGCGAAGAACAATCTCGGCTTTGAAATACAAAAGGTGGACTCAATTAGAGGGGAGACATTTGAATCCCCGCGGCGAGTGTACGAACGGTGACGTCTACAACGAACCGAAGACGGTGTTTGCCACTACCCAGGAATTGATTCCCTCTCACACTATAAGAAGCTAAGGAATAGGTAATATGTTAAACTCTAGCAAAGCAAAGTTCGTACCACTTACGTGATTTTAAATAGATGCGATCCCAATCGTTAGAGGAAATCGACGGGGCGAGCATTTATACGATAAATGCATGCTTTTTACTTTTATGTATCCGCTGCGATCGCCTCTTGCGTCTGTTTATACGATAACCAAATTATTTGCTTAGCTGCGATCCCAACAATGGTATCAGAGCCACGGGGTTTAGCATCTTTAAAAATCAGGTTTTGCTTTGGCTGTTTATACGATAAACAAATTTATTTGCTTCTTTTCATAAAACGCATAGTTTGTTCATAAGGAAAGTGTTTTCTGTGAGCATAGGAAATATATTTTGGTTGATATGATGAAGGACATATGATTATTGCTAAAATGCATGTACATGTAAATGATAGCTTACATAAATTGGTGAATTTATTTGTTTCAAATTCATGAGTGTAAGACCCGTAAAATTTAATCACGGGATTTACAATATAATTAAGGTGTAAATAATTAATTAGGGACATCGTTGAGTTAATTACGTTGAGAAGCTAGGATTTTAGGTGAAATATTTTATTTAGGACATGTAATTAATTCAAGCCTAATGTGCGATATTATGTTTCCATGCTTCTATGTCTATAAGTTATATTTTCGTGATTTCATGTTATGTGGTTGATAACCCCATATTGTGTTATGAAGTACGATTTAAGGCATGAATTTAGGAATTTGGGAAATATAGCCAACAATTTTATATGTATAGTTAGGAACTAGTTTCGACCGATTAAAGCTAATCGACCGAAACTCATGCGACAGAATTTAAATTGTCGAAAGGGTTCAAATTGGACGATTTAATAATAAAATATTTAGATTTAAAATCGATGACTCGGCCGATGCAAGACATAGATACATGTATATTTGTATCTCACTTTCGCCGAACAAGAGAGAAGTATCGGGCGATTGTTTGGTATGCAATGATTGACTACATATAAATTAAATTGATTTATTCCCAAGGCTTAGATGTAGTTTCGAGCGAAACATGTGTAGGTAATGACTTTCGCCGAGTAAAATTGACATCAAACGATTAATAGTTGTAAGGAGTAAAATTGGGCGACACATGCAAACCAATTCAACCAATCACAAGCCATGTAGAGTCAACTTTCGATTTACCAACAATCATGCAACGATTTCATAGCATGGGAGTTGTTTATTAGTCACATCAAGTCCATACCCCTAAGTCTATACTCAACACTTATCAAGAGAATAAATAAAGCAATAATGAAATGAACATAGGGATTTAAAACACAACAAAAACCCTTAAACACACAATCGTAACCCAACAAGGAGAGGAGAGAAGTTTGAGAGGAACTCCAATTGAAGAAACCCCAAACAAATCTAAGTCTCAAACGTGGTAAGCAAAAATATTTCTTAAGGTCTTTGTGTAATTCGTGATTTAAGTTGTTTAAATGCTCTAATTCAACGAACTAATGAAAACCTAGGAATCTAGATGTAAGAAAGACATAGAAAACCTTAGATTTAAGTATCGATTCATGTTAACCAATGTATTTCGACGTAGGGCTGTTTCAAGTGGAATAATATGCTTTAAAATTTATAACTTCATTATAGAATAATCTTGGGGTAGAATTAGCAACTTTGAGGTGAAGGGATTTAGAACTCACGAGATTCTGGGTAAATCGGATTATGAGTTAAGTTTCGATGATATGAATATTTGAATGATTCGGGCGATTCTCAAATCGGACGAAAGTAGTAAACGAAAAATTCAGTCAACGTATACAATAATAGAATCAAGTTAATCACAATTCACGTGGAGTCATGGACTAATTGTAGTTATATGCAAGTATATATATATAAATATATGTATACACATAACACTAGGAGATAAATGATTTCATAAAGTATAAAATATATTATGACAAGATTTCATTAGTCGGCATGTTTGGACGTTACATATAAACTTGATTCTTTTTGGGTAGTGGGAGCATTATAGGATAGCTACACCACATGAGTATTAGATAAAGTGAATATAATATTTGGGACATGATTGCTTTTGGAAACTTTTGCTAATAGAGATGGCTTTTGACCGAGTCTAAGAAAGCAAAGTAAAATTGAATATCAAGGAGTTCGATCGAAAGTGGGAATTTCAAGACATGGTATCGGGCGAAACCCTTTCTCGGCGAAAGTGATGTATATATATGTAAATAATGAACCGATTTTGACCATTTTATGAATTCACTTTCGATCAAATCAGCCCTTATAGAGAAGACAACCTTGGACCAAACTCATGTATCGGGCGACAATGTGTTTCGCCGAGGCTTGCTATCTAATTTATGACTGACTTGATTTTGACTATTATACGAGTTTCGGGCGAAACCAACATGTGATAGTTATTAATCAAAATTGGAATTTAGAACCAACGAGTTTCGACCGAAAGAAATCTCGGCGAAACTCCCTCAATTGCACGAAACTAAAATAAGCGAACTATCAAATTGAAATTAGGATTTGATATAAATAGGTTTCGTTCGAAAGTAGCTAGTAAGTAAGACTTTCGATCGAAAGAGGTTAGAAGACGAGTTTCGGGCGAAACTCATTTAAATTAGAAATTCGAGTGGATGATTTTAGTCGGGCAAAACCTAGTAAATCAAACGACTTTCGCCGAGCCTTTCATGAAAGGAATTTAAATTCTCTAACTGAGAAATTTATGAAGGGTCGAAACTTAACTCTAATAAAATGTGGTATAGAAATCAATTGACTTGGGAAATTTAATAAGGCAAATCGAGTGATGTGAAGTCCAGGGAATTTATGCAAGCCTAAACAACCAAGTATGACGGAAATTATTCTTTAGACGAATTAGCTAAGGAAAGCAAAGTACTAACAGCCTAACCCTTTTATTTTAAAAGGTCGTACATTAGGAGATTCACGGGGCAGTCCGCTAGATTAGCTTGGACGACAAGTAAGTAGAAATTCAACTACGACACGTAACTTGCTTGCGTCCATCTATATGAACTACGTGCTCGTGTATTTTATGTGGAACGTGTATGTTAAGACATGATAAATTTATATGCATGATGGTATGATTTGCATAAGTACATGGGTATAGCATGAGCATCTGCACGCATGAGTAGTACGTAAGGAGCGAAGTATGAGCGTGCATAAGATCGCTTGTGTGCGATATATACTCGCCGATATTGGCGTGTGTGTCGACTCGAATGAAGAGTCACGGCTTCCCCTATGCAGCCTTAAAGCGAATGAAGCTATAAGGCCTGAATAAGAGGCTGGGAAAATACCCCGTACTATAAGGCCTGAATAAGAGGCTGGGGGAATACCTCGTATGCGGGAAGTACAACTTGGAGGACGCGGCCCGGGGCACACGCTGAGTAAGGGAAGACTCCCTCGGGTGACCTACTAGCGTGTAAAACACTACCCGGAGGGAAGATGCCTTCGGGTGACCTCCGAGGTTGGGGGCTTCGGTGTTGGCTACCAGTGCGAAGTACCCGCGTGGAGGCCACACTGAGTAAGGGAAGATTCCGGAAGGTGACCTTCTAGTGTGAGAACCTCCACACTTGAGATCTCTATGATAGGGTGCATAGTGGGAATTGAAAGCCGAGGGCCCGTATGAAATAAGAGTATAAGAAAAAGAGTAAGAGCGTAAGAAAAGAGTGCGTAAATGAGGAAAAAGAGTACGAGCGTTAGAAAACGACGGCGTGGATTGTCGATCGTTAGGACACGTGCATTCATGCATAATTTCTGCTTACTGAGCCTCGGTGGCTCATTGTTTATGTTACGTGTTGTAGGTACTGACGATCACGGTACGTGATCAGACTTTTATGCGAGGCCGATCTTTTGACGCAATCCGACCGCTTTTGAGGTGGGAGAGTGTGTATGGATGACGACCTGTGAAGGCCGGGCGCATAGGGAGCTTTTGGCTGCACACACACACACTTGTATTTTGTGTAGACACGATTTCGATGATTTGTAGAACGAATTACGAATATTCTTTTGACATGTACATAACACTTCCGCATGCACGTTTAAAATGAAAAATTTTATTCGCATTTTTACGTACTCGCATGATAACAAAGCATTAACACTTAGATTTAGAACGGAATACGAGGGCGGGACGACGGGTCCTGACAGAGTGGTATCAGAGCTTCGGTCACAGGTCCTGCAGACTGTCCATACACACACACTCAAAAGCGCGGAAGCGGCCTTGCTTGTAAGTATCATGTCATGTGAATTCTTTGTATGGTTTGATTTATTGGCCTTAGGAAATTGTCAGGATAGGTTGAGAATGGTAAGACTTAGGGGAGAAGGAAGTAGGGAATCAGATCAGGGCAGGGATACCAATAACCCTCCCGATAGCCGGGATGCCACTATCCTGCAACTCACTGAACTGGTCCGGCAACAATCGGCCCAGATTCAGCAGCTGAACCAACAGCAAAATGCTGGGGGACAATCAGCTGATTTACCTCCCCCACCTGAGCGAATCGAGATGATCGGGGAGGGATTCCGAAAGCTTAACCCTCCGATGTTCGAGGATGCTGTAGACCCCACCTCAGTCGAGGACTGACTCAGGACTCTGGATAATATGTTCCAGCACAGCCGTACACCCGAGGCTGAGAAAGTCATGTGCGCTGCCTACCTGCTGAGGGGGAGCGCAGGGCATTGGTGGGACACCGTCTCAGCCATCGAGAACCCACTAACGATGAGCTGGGATCGGTTTAAGGAGTTATTTCGAGGGAAGTACTACACCGCCCCTGTTAGAGCCCAGAGGATGAACGAGTTCATCAACCTCCGCCAAGGGGCAATGACAGTGGCGGAGTACATCAAAAAGTTCGAGCAGCTCTCGAGGTTCACTGCTCATATGGTCAGTATGGACGCGCTCAAGATTGAGCGGTTCATGGAAGGGTTGAAGCCCGAGCTGTACAGAGATGTGAGTATGGCCGGGATACAAGGAGCCACGTACGTGCAAGTGGCGGAGAGGCGCTAGTGACGGAGCAGGCAGAGGCCAAATTGCTCGCGCCCAGGAAGCGAAGCGCAAGTTCATGCAAGGGCCGCAAGGGAGCGGAAGCAACCAAAAGCGGCAGTTTGTAGCCAAGGGTGGGAAGCCGAACTTCCAAAACCGACCTGGACCACCCCCGCCGTTCAACCCAAACCAGGGTAGACCCCAGCTAGATCTACCCGTATGCCCGAAATGTGCACGGAGGCACACGGGAGTTTGCAACTCCCAGAACGCTACGTGCTTCAAATGTGGAAAGACGGGCCACTATCTAAGGGCATGTCCGGAAAGCGGATCCGGAAGCCAAGCTGGAAACCAGGCAGCACCACCAAGGGTACCGGCTAGGGTTTTCACCATAACCTCCGAGGAAGCGGAAAACAACCCGGCCGTGGTAACAGGTACCCTCCTCGTCTATGAAACCCCCACATGCATCCAAGTCGACTCAGGAGCGACACACTCGTTCGCATCTACTAAGTACATCGCAAGAGTAGGAATTACGCCTCACCAAACTGAGTGCGAGTTTAGGGTAACAGTTCCAAACGGGATTGCCCAATAATAATCGGGAATAGGGAACTACCAACAGACCTCATAATAATCCCTATGAATGATTATGATGTTATCCTTGGAATGGATTGGCTATCGAAGTACGGAGCTGTCATAGACTGCCACCGCAAGATAGTCACGCTCAATACGGACGGGAATGAACCCCTCAAGTTCGTAGGAACTAGCAAAGGGACTATGATCTCTAGAATATCAGCGTTAAAAGCCCAACGACTGATCAAATCAGGGTGCGAAGCCTATCTGGTATTCGCTATCAAGTCGGAAGGAAATGCCTCCCCGAAATTCGAGGAAGTGCCGGTAGTTAAGGGCTTCCTCGACGTATTTCCCGAGGAATTACCGGGACTACCACCCGAGCGAGAAATAGAATTTGCCATAGATCTGGTACCTGGAGCGGCGCCAGTATCTAAGACCCCATATCGGCTAGCACCGACGGAAATGAAGGAGTTAAAGGACCAACTCGACGAACTCATGCAGAAGGAGTTCATACAGCCGAGTTTCTCTCCCTGGGGAGCGCCGGTGCTGTTCGTGAAGAAGAAGGATGGGTCCATGCGATTATGCATTGACTATCGGGAGTTGAACAAGTTAACAATCAAGAACAAGTACCCACTCCCTAGGATAGACGATCTATTCGATCAACTACAAGGCGCAACGGTTTTCTCCAAGATCGACTTAAGATCGGGCTATCACCAGTTAAGGATTCGGAAGGAAGATGTCCCGAAGACGGCCTTTAGTACCCGTTATGGCCATTACGAATTTCTAGTGATGCCATTCGGGCTAACTAATGCGCCCGCAGCTTTTATGGATTTAATGAACCGGGTGTTCAAACCCTACCTAGATATGTTTGTCATCGTCTTCATTGATGACATCCTAATCTACTAGAAGACGAAGGAGGAGCACGAAGAACACCTGAGAACAGTTCTGGGAATACTACGGGAGAAGCAACTACATGCCAAGTTCAAGAAGTGCGAATTTTGGCTCGACCAAGTCGCCTTCTTGGGGCATATAGTATCCGGAGAAGGGATTTCTGTAGACCCGAATAAAATAGAAGCCATTAGCAATTGGCCCAGACCGACGAATGTGATGGAAGTACGAAGTTTCCTCGGTCTGGCAGGGTACTATAGGAAGTTCATAAAGGACTTCTCAAAAATAGCGTCTACACTGACGAGGCTGACTAAGAAGAATACACCGTTCCAGTGGACCGCGGAATGTGAACGGAGTTTCCAGGAACTGAAAGAAAAGCTTACGACGGCCCCAGTTCTCACAGTACCATCGGGAACTGGAGGGTTTACCGTCTACAGCGATGCGTCGAAGAACGGGTTAGGGTGTGTGCTAATGCAGAACGGGAATGTAGTAGCATACGCCTCTCGTCAACTGAAGAAGTACGAGAAGAATTACCCGACGCACGACCTAGAGTTGGCAGCAGTGGTCTTTGCTCTCAAGATCTGGAGGCATTACCTCTATGGAGAGCGGTGTGAGATATACACTGACCACAAGAGCCTCAAGTACTTCTTTACACAAAAAGAGCTAAACATGAGGCAAAGGAGGTGGTTAGAGTTAGTTAAGGATTACGACTGCGTAATCAACTACCACCCAGGCAAGGCGAATATAGTAGCCGATGCCTTAAGCCGAAAAGCAGTGAGCGCGGAACTGCAAGTATTGGAAGTAGAAGTCGTACGACTAGGAGAAGTTGAGACGCAACTAGCAACTCTAACCTTGCAACCGACGCTGCTAGAGCGGATTAAGACGGCACAGGAAGCAGATGAGTTCTATACGAAGATTAAGGAAGCACAGCCGGAACAACCGACGGGAGACCTCATAATGCGGGAAGACGGACGGCTGTACTTCAAGGACCGGTTGTACGTGCCAGACGATGCTGAACTACGAAGAACGATAATGATGGAAGCACATGCCACTGCATACTCAGTACATCCAGGAGCAACGAAGATGTATAGAGGCTTAAGGGAAAACTACTGGTGGCCAGGCATGAAGAAGGACATAGCAACATTCGTGAGCCAATGCCTGACGTGCCAGCAGATAAAAGCCGAGCATCAAAGGCCGGCAGGAACCCTGCAACCGTTACCCATTCCGGAATGGAAATGGGATAACATTACCATGGATTTTGTAGTAGGAGTGCCAAGGAATACGAAAGGGCACGACGCGATCTGGGTTATCGTCGACAGACTAACCAAGTCTGCCCATTTCCTACCAATTAGTACGACGTTTCCCATGGAACGGTACGCGGAGCTCTACATTCAAGAGATAGTACGACTGCATGGCGTGACATTATCAATAGTTTCGGACCGCGACTCCAGATTTCTGTCAAAATTCTGGACGAGTTTGCAAAAGGCGATGGGAACGAAGCTATTTTTTAGTACCGCCTACCATCCGCAGACGGACGGTCAATCCGAGCGAACTATTCAGACGCTGGAGGACATGCTCCGAGCATGCGTACTCAATTTCAAAGGAAATTGGAGTAGGTACCTCCCACTGATCGAGTTCTCGTACAACAATAGCTACCACGTCACCATTGGGATGGCACCGTACGAAGCGCTATACGGGCGTAGATGCAGATCCCCCGTACATTGGGACGAGGTAGGAGAACGGGCAATGTTAGGCCCTAATATCGTACGAGAAATGACAGAGGCTATTGCCACGATACGCGAACGTATGCGAACGGCACAAAGTCGACAGAAAAGCTACGCTGACCGAAGACGTCGACCACTGGAATTCGAAGAAGACGATATGGTGTTTGTTAAGGTATCGCCGATGAAGGGCGTAAAGAGGTTCGGGAAGAAAGGGAAACTAAGCCCTAGGTATATCGGTCCATTTAGGATACTAAAGAGGATTGGTGAAGTAGCATACAAATTAGAGCTGCCAACGTCGTTAGCGCAAGTGCACGACGTGTTCCACGTTTCAACCCTACGGAAGTATATACCTGACCCGAACCACGTGTTAGGAAATGAGTCCCTACATCAACAACTGAAACCGGATCTAAGCTACGAATAGATTCCGGTGGAGATATTGATGTACGAGACTAATAAGCTTAGGAATAAGGATATTCCTTTAGTAAAAGTACTATGGCGGAACCAGTCCACGGAAGAGGCCACATGGGAACGGGAGGACGAAATGAGAATTCGTTATCCCGAATTGTTTCACACAGACTGATTTCGGGGGCGAAATTCTTTTAAAGGGGGGGATGTAAGACCCGTAAAATTTAATTACGGGATTTACAATATAATTAAGGTGTAAACAATTAATTAGGGACATCGTTGAGTTAATTACGTTGAGAAGCTAGGATTTTAGGTGAAATATTTTATTTAGGACATGTAATTAATTCAAGCCTAATGTGCGATATTATGTTTCCATGCTTCTATGTCTATAAAGTTATATTTTCGTGATTTCATGTTATGTGGTTGATAACCCCATATTGTGTTATGAAGTACGATTTAAGGCATGCATTTAGGAATTTGGGAAATATAGCCAACAATTTTATATGTATAGTTAGGAACTAGTTTCGACCGATTAAAGCTAATCGACCGAAACTCATGCGACAGAATTTAAATTGTCGAAAGGGTTCAAATTGGACGATTTAATAATAAAATATTTAGATTTAAAATCGATGACTCGGCCGATGCAAGACATAGATACATGTATATTTGTATCTCACTTTCGCCGAACAAGAGAGAAGTATCGGGCGATTGTTTGGTATGCAATGATTGACTACATATAAATTAAATTGATTGATTCCCAAGGCTTAGATGTAGTTTCGAGCGAAACATGTGTAGGTAATGACTTTCGCCGAGTAAAATTGACATCAAACGATTAATAGTTGTAAGGAGTAAAATTGGGCGACACATGCAAACCAATTCAACCAATCACAAGCCATGTAGAGTCAACTTTCGATTTACCAACAATCATGCAACGATTTCTTAGCATGGGAGTTGTTTATTAGTCACATCAAGTCCATACCCCTAAGTCTATACTCAACACTTATCAAGAGAATAAATAAAGCAATAATGAAATGAACATAGGGATTTAAAACACAACAAAAACTCTTAAACACACAATCGTAACCCAACAAGGAGAGGAGAGAAGTTTGAGAGGAACTCCAATTGAAGAAACCCCAAACAAATCTAAGTCTCAAACGTGGTAAGCAAAAATATTGCTTAAGGTCTTTGTGTAATTCGTGATTTAAGTTGTTTAAATGCTCTAATTCAACGAACTAATGAAAACCTAGGAATCTAGATGTAAGCAAGACATAGAAAACCTTAGATTTAAGTATCGATTCATGTTAACCAATGTATTTCGACGTAGGGCTGTTTCAAGTGGAATAATATGCTTTAAAATTTATAACTTCATTATAGAATAATCTTGGGGTAGAATTAGCAACTTTGAGGTGAAGGGGTTTAGAACTCACGAGATTCTGGGTAAATCGGATTATGAGTTAAGTTTCGATGATATGAATATTTGAATGATTCGGGCGATTCTCAAATCGGACGAAAGTAGTAAACGAAAAATTCAGTCAACGTATACAATAATAGAATCAAGTTAATCACAATTCACGTGGGGTCATGGACTAATTGTAGTTATATGCAAGTATATATATATAAATATATGTATACACATAACACTAGGAGATAAATGATTTCATAAAGTATAAAATATATTATGACAAGATTTCATTAGTTGGCATGTTTGGACGTTATATATAAACTTGATTCTTTTTGGGTAGTGGGAGCATTATAGGATAGCTACACCACATGAGTATTAGATAAAGTGAATATAATATTTGGGACATGATTGCTTTTGGAAACTTTTGCTAATAGAGATGGCTTTTGACCGAGTCTAAGAAAGCAAAGTAAAATTGAATATCAAGGAGTTCGATCGAAAGTGGGAATTTCAAGACATGGTATCGGGCGAAACCCTTTCTCGGCGAAAGTGATGTATATATATGTAAATAATGAACCGATTTTGACCATTTTATGAATTCACTTTCGATCAAATCAGCCCTTATAGAGAAGACAACCTTGGACCAAACTCATGTATCGGGCGACAATGTGTTTCGCCGAGGCTTGCTATCTAATTTATGACTGACTTGATTTTGACTATTATACGAGTTTCGGGCGAAACCAACATGTGATAGTTATTAATCAAAATTGGAATTTAGAACCAACGAGTTTCGACCGAAAGAAATCTCGGCGAAACTCCCTCAATTGCACGAAACTAAAATAAGCGAACTATCAAATTGAAATTAGGATTTGATATAAATAAGTTTCGTTCGAAAGTAGCTAGTAAGTAAGACTTTCGATCGAAAGAGGTTAGAAGACGAGTTTCGGGCGAAACTCATTTAAATTAGAAATTCGAGTGGATGATTTTAGTCGGGCAAAACCTAGTAAATCAAACGACTTTCGCCGAGCCTTTCATGAAAGGAATTTAAATTCTCTAACTGAGAAATTTATGAAGGGTCGAAACTTAACTCTAATAAAATGTGGTATAGAAATCAATTGACTTGGGAAATTTAATAAGGCAAATCGAGTGATGTGAAGTCCAGGGAATTTATGCAAGCTAAACAACCAAGTATGACGGAAATTATTATTTAGACGAATTAGCTAAGGAAAGCAAAGTACTAACATCCTAACCCTTTTATTTTAAAAGGTCGTACATTAGGAGATTCACGGGGCAGTCCGCTAGATTAGCTTCGACGACAAGTAAGTAGAAATTCAACTACGACACGTAACTTGCTTGCGTCCATCTATATGAACTACGTGCTCGTGTATTTTATGTGGAACGTGTATGTTAAGACATGATAAATTTATATGCATGATGGTATGATTTGCATAAGTACATGGGTATAGCATGAGCATCTGCACGCATGAGTAGTACGTAAGGAGCGAAGTATGAGCGTGCATAAGATCGCCTGTGTGCGATATATACTCGCCGGTATTGGCGTGTGTGTCGACTCGAATGAAGAGTCACAGCTTCCCCTATGCAGCCTTAAAGCGAATGAAGCTATAAGGCCTGAATAAGAGGCTGGGAAAATACCCCGTACTATAAGGCCTGAATAAGAGGCTGGGGGAATACCTCGTATGCGGGAAGTACAACCTGGAGGACGCGGCCCGGGGCACACGCTGAGTAAGGGAAGATTCCCTCGGGTGACCTACTAGCGTGTAAAACACTACCCGGAGGGAAGATGCCTTCGGGTGACCTCCGAGGTTGGGGGCTTCGGTGTTGGCTACCAGTGCGAAGTACCCGCGTGGAGGCCACACTGAGTAAGGGAAGATTCCGGAAGGTGACCTTCTAGTGTGAGAACCTCCACACTTGAGATCTCTATGATAGGGTGCATAGTGGGAATTGAAAGCCGAGGGCCCGTATGAAATAAGAGTATAAGAAAAAGAGTAAGAGCGTAAGAAAAGAGTGCGAGAATGAGGAAAAAGAGTACGAGCGTTAGAAAACGACGGCGTGGATTGTCGATCGTTAGGACACGTGCATTCATGCATAATTTCTGCTTACTGAGCCTCGGTGGCTCATTGTTTATGTTACGTGTTGTAGGTACTGACGATCACGGTACGTGATCAGACTTTTATGCGAGGCCGATCTTTTGACGCAATCCGACCGCTTTTGAGGTGGGAGAGTGTGTATGGATGACGACCTGTGAAGGCCGGGCGCATAGGGAGCTTTTGGCTGCACACACACACACTTGTATTTTGTGTAGACACGATTTCGATGATTTGTAGAACGAATTACGAATATTCTTTTGACATGTACATAACACTTCCGCATGCACGTTTAAAATGAAAAATTTTATTCGCATTTTTACGTACTCGCATGATAACAAAGCATTAACACTTAGATTTAGAACGGAATACGAGGGCGGGATGACGGGTCCTGACAATGAGATGAATGCTTTATCATGTTTTCTTTTTCCATGATTGTTTGCAGAGGATGCATGTTAGATTTATTTGAACGTTATTTGCTTGCGCTTCATATGATGATTATTTATTCTAAGTCGATGAGGTCTAGAAAACCCTAAGTTTTTGAAAGAATTTAATTTGATTAGTTCCATATCAATCGAAATGGATAAAATAGGTGGAGACCTATTATTCCATGCCTTCCATCAAAGTAGATGACATGACGATGCTATTGTGCTTGTTCGCTGGCCATGAGTCGTGGAGTGGCCTTGTGCGAAAAGCTGTTATCTCTACCAAACATATAGATGTTCATGAGGTGGTTTCGTTTTTGTGTTGGCGACGAGTCGTGGGACACCTTGATGTTCCATTTGCGCGAAGGTTTGATGGGTTTGATTTGACACAGTACTATGGGCTCATAAAATTGGGGCATATAGGAAAAGTGAGGCAAAATAATCGTGAAGGTTGTATGTTGATCAATGTTTTAAAAAGCGCATAGCTTCGCGTTTTAATTCCGATGCTGCGTAGTGTAAGTAGCGTTGCGTATTGCGCAAGTATTCCGGACATGTTAATTATAATGCAAATATATATTATATATAGTAACACACCAAGTGAACCATTTCTACTTTAAATATACGTAGTGAAATGTAACTGAATTAAGGGATTAAATTTTCGGCATACTTAAGAAATTTTAAAGTGTTTTGAAGTTTATAATGAAATAGAAAAAATTATAATAGAAAAAAAAATACAAACCAATATATAAAGCTGGTTGGGGTTCTTAATTTATACAATCACTTAACTGGCCCAAATCCCATTTGGCATAGACCCACTTTTCGCTTCATCTTCTTTGCGGAGCACCGACGCTTCTTTCTTTGTGCGAAGGACTGACCATGGAAAACAGGAAAATTAGAAAATAAAATGAAAAATAAAACACGCTATGACGCGTTTTAGAAAAGATAACTGCGATAGCGCGCACGTGGCGCTACATGACATTTTTTTAAACACTGATGTTGATACAATTGTCAAAGCGTTGATAAAGTTGAGGTGCGAATTATTTTAATTGGAATTCAAGCCCACTATGAAAATGTGATTTTCAAAATATATTTTGGGGTTTAAATAAAATAGTTGGAGGAAATTTAATATAAAAGACCTTATATTAAATAGATATTTTTTTCCATAGTTTGTTTATTTTCTGGTTCGTTTATTTATGTAGGTTTTTATACTACAATGGCTAAAAATCCAATTGCAAGTATTCTTGAGCAAAACAAGTTGACTGGCCCCATTTCGTTGACTTGTTGAAAAATCTTACGATTGTCCTTCAGTCTGAAAAGAAGGACTATGTGCTCGACACAGCCCCTCCTCCTGTACCTGAGGATGAGACGTCTGAGGACTATGAGCAGTATCTTATTCGTGTTGATGATAACCTACATGCTCGTTGCTACATGTTAGCATATATGTCAAATGAGCTGCAGAGTCAGCATGAGCCATTTGATAATGCTATGGATATTCTTGTTCACCTACAAGAGTTGTTCGGTGAGAGAACTAGGCAAATGTGATATCAGATATCTAAAGATCTTTTCAGATGTCATATGACTGAGGGCTCTTCAGTCCAAGTGCATGGGCTTAAGATGATAGACCTCATTGAAAAGATTAAGTCACTTGGAGTTGTTATGGATAATGAGCTCTTTGTGGATCTTGTGTTGCAATCTCTACCTCCATCATTTGACAGCTTCGTTATCAACTTTAAACATGCACTCCATGGAGACTACTCTCCCCGAGTTGGTGAACATGTTAAAGACGGCTGAGTCCACCATAAAGAAGGACAAGCTGGTGCTTCTTGTTGGATCCACTTCTAAGGCGGCGGTGTTTAAGAAATGAAAGTGGAAGGGAAAGGTTCCCGCCAAGCCCAACAAGAAGGCGAAAGGCAATGAGTCAAAGGGCAAAGGTAAAGAAAAGGTTAATTCTCAAGCCAATCACAAGTGTTTTCATTGTGGCAAAAATGGGACACTGGAAGAGGAACTGCAAGGAATACCTTGCCAGCCTGAAGCGTCGTTCGGGTATGTATTATGTTGAAGTTTACTTATCAGTTAATGATGCTTCTTGGGTATTAGATATCGGTTGTGGCTCACATTTCTGTAATGATATACAGAGGATGATAACAAACACGAAGCTGGACAGTAAGGAAACGGTCCTTAGGATGGGCAATGGAGCAAGAGTTGCAGATTGGAACTGTTTCTTTAGTTTTGAATAATGGTGTTGGTTTATCTTTGAATAATTGTCTTTATGTTCCAGACAGTATTAGAAATATTATATGTATTCCAGTTTGGATAGAGAAGGTTTTAAGTTTATTATTGAGAGTGGAAGTTGTTCCATTTCAAAAATAATACTTTTATATATTCAGCTTGTTTGACAAAATGTTTATATACTATAACACCGCAAAGTCCAGTCCTTACAATTCAACAAAATAAAAGAAAGTTAGATAATGATAGTTCATTTACACTTTGGCATGCTAGACTACCTCATATATCTGAAAAAGGATTCACAAGTTAGGGAAAAAACTCGACCTTATGGGAGATGATAAGTTGCCTACATGTGAGTCGTGTCTTAAGGGAAAAATGACCAAGTCGCCATTTGTTGGACAAGTGGAACGAGCAAAAGGTCTGTTGGATCTGATTCATACAGATTGTGGGCCACTAAGTGTTAGTGCAAGAGGGAACTATCACTACGCATAACATTTACCGACGGTTTCTCTAGATACGGTTATGTATACCTTATGAGGTATAAATTTGAGGCTTTTGAAAAGTTCAAAGAATTTAGATCCAAAAGTAAAAGAGCAAAGTGGACGTAGCGTAAAGACTCTTCGATCTGATCGAGGACGCACATACTTGAACACTGAATTTCTTGATTATCTAAAAGAGAATGGGACTCGCTCACGGTGGACTCCTCCTGGTACTCCACAACTTAATGGAGTTTCTTAACGACGGAATCGGACCTTGTTAGACATGGTTCGATCAATGATGAGTTTCACTACCTCTTTCATTCTGGGCTATGCCTTAGAAACGGCGGCACATCTACTTAATCGAGTGCCAAACAAAGCTGTCCCAAGTACACCCTATGAGATATGGTGTGGCAAGACACCCTCTACACGTATCTCAGAGTATGGGGTTGTGCTGCTTAGGTGAAGCAGCAAGTGGGAGATAAATTAGACATGAGATCCATTTTATATAAATTTGTGGGATATCCAATAGAGTCTATGGGATACTATTTCTACGATCCCTCCGAACCAAAATTCTTTGTTTCGAGGAATGCTATTTTCTTAGAGGAAGAGTTCATTTCTGAAATGGCAAAGCTGTAGAACTTAGAGAAGAAAAGGAACCACAAAATATCCCACAAGTTATCACAAATAACAAACAATTTGAGCCTGAACCATCTGAGCACAACCTCTTAGGAAGTCTATCAGGGTTTCAAAGGCGACTGATAGACTGAACGTATTGTTAGAGAACAAAGAAGAGGGACTCCTTTTGGATAATGAACCAAGAAGCTATGAAGAGGCAATGTCGGACATTGACTCTAATAAATGGCAAGAAGCAATGCAGTCCGAGATGGACTCCATGTACTCGAACAAGGTATGGACCTTGGTAGACCCACCACAAGTATTATAGCGATTGGCTGTAAATGGGTATACAAGCGTAAGCTTGGAGTAGATGGAGAAGTAAGTACTTATAAAGCGTGTCTGGTTGCAAAAGGTTATACCAAAAAACAAGGTGTTGATTATGATGAAACCTTTTCACCAGTAGCAATGCTTAAATCATTCGTATCCTGATCACCATAGTTACGTATTATGACTACGAGATATGGCAAATGGATGTGAAGACTGCCTTTCTTAATGGCAACATTAAGGAAGAGATTTATATGAGACAGCCGGAGGGAGTGGGAGCGAGCAAATGGTTTGCAAACTTCAAAGGTCTATTTACGGACTTAAACAATCTTCAAGGAGTTGGAACATTAATTTTGATGGAAGGATCTATTAGATCCAACGGTTGATATTTGTAGTTCGGTAGATTGGTTCGACACTTTTTATATTTGTATATGTATATATATTTGTAATCATTCATTTATTCTGTATCTATTCATTTTTATCAATAAAAGAAATTCCTTCACAGCTTATCTCTCGCAAACTCCTATTCACTTCCTCGATATGTTATCGGAGAGCTAACACCGCTGGAAACTCTGATCAAAATCAATCATTAGAACACATTCCTCTTTAGCATCTCAGTAGATCAAGAAATCTCAAGAAACGCATTCTTGATACATCACTCTTGTTTGATTCTAAAGAGCTCTTTCTTCAATCAATTTATATGGTTGCTGCGTCCCCAGAAAAGAGCAAGCAAGTGCGCGTCAAATTCAACACACAGGATTAATTCGAGGATGAACAATTGAATCCCTTTTATATCATTCGGATAATACAGGTTTGGTTCTTGTGCATCAACCTCTCACTGGAGATAATTATTCTTCATGGGCAAGATCGATGACTATTGCATTGTCAGTCAAAAGCAAGATAGGTTTGAACAATCGTTAAGCCTGAAGCAGAGGATCGGTAATACCTAGCCTGGAAGAGAAACAATGACATCATTATCTCATGGATATTGAATTCGGTCTCAAAGGAGATTTCTGCGAGCGTTCTTTATTCAGATTCAGCAAAAGACATTTGGGATGATCTGAGGCAGCCGCTTCCAAGGATCGAATGGTCCGAATATTTCAAATCAAGAAAGATCTGACAAATCTGAAGCAAAACCAATCATCAGTGGCCGTCTACTTCACTAATCTCAAAGGCCCATGGGAAGAGATGAATAACTTCAGACCACAATGTTGTTGCGCTGGATGTACTTGTAAAAAGGCCCAAGCAGGGTGCAGACTGAAAGAATTTCTTGATTGAGAATATGTCTGGACATTTCTCATGGGGATAAATGATTCGTATAATCATGTAAGAAGTCAGATCTTAATGATGGATCCTTTGCCTCAGATCAACCGAGTTTTTGCACTTGTTGTTCAAGAAGAGAAGCAACGACATGTGACAAATTCTTCAACTGATATGATGCGCCAGATGGCTATGATGGTTAATAAGAATCCCACAAATGCATATCAAAACAATTCAAGAGTGGGCTGTGGTTGTAGGACAGAAGAAGGATAATAATAGGCCTTTTTGTGCTCACTGCAACAAGGTCGGACATACGATTGATAGTTGTTACAAGCTTCATGGTTATCCACCAGGTTTCAAGCCAAGACCTAAGGTCGGCCGTATGGTGAATCAAGTCTCAACTGATTCTTTGATCCAACCAACACCAGCTCAAGGAAACACAAATGTTGATCCTCCATCAGCTAGTGTTTTTTTACAACAACTCAGCTCGCTTTAGATTCAACATCTAAAGCATCTCTTGAGTCAACCTATTCCAGGCACTTCATATTCAAACGGTGTAATAAACTCGGAGAATTCAGGTTCTTGCTTAGCCTTCAATATTCCTGGCAGAACTAGTGATAATCTGTGGCTGGTAGATTCTGGTGCATCACGTCATATTTGCCATGATTTATCTCAGTTCTTAAATTTATATGAGATAGCATGTACAGATATATTCCTACCTAATAAAACATCTATAAAAGCTTACGAAGCAGGGGATATTAAGATAAGTAAAGACCTAGTGCTCGATAATGTTTTATATGTTCCGGAGTTCACTTTTAATCTTTTATCTGTATCTTGTTTAACAACTAGTAAGAATTTTCAGATTATTTTTGCCTCTGATCAGTTTTTGATACAGGATACCAAGTTGAACGTAAAGTGGTTTTAGATCAGTTTGGAAGGGGCTAGTTGAGGTACGGACCACCACCAATGGCTTTTTCATGTTTCGATTTGAGGCTGATGATGAACGTACAGTGGTCTTAGAGGGCGGTCCTTGGCTCATGCAAGGCCAACCGTTATTCCTAGAGCCATGGCGGCCACGAATGTCCTTTGCGCGAAGGGAGTTGGTGGAAGTCCCTTTGTGGGTTAAATTGTGGGATGTGCCTTGCGATCTCTGGACGCAAGAAGGTCTGGGGCTGGTTGTAAGTGCGGTGGGACGTCCACTGTATGCTGATGGAATCACGACAGCGGGGGAACGACTTGATTTCGCCCGAATCTGCATAATGAAGCAACTAGCAGAGCCATTCTTAGAGACATTTAATGTGTTGCTTCAAGGCAAAGAGGGGGAGGAGGATTTGACAGTACCTATAAGGTTGGAGTACGAGTGGAAACCTTCGAAATGTGCTCATTGTACCTCATGGGCACATGCGGCGGCCTGCTGTCCGCAACGACCGGTGAAGCCGACTGCCCATCACCACCCCGGCGGTAATCGAAGGTAACGAAGGACCCTATCATGACGGAAACGGCTGGCTCCACGCAACAGTTGGGTAGGAATGGGCAGGATATGGGCCACTCCCGCCATAGGCCATGTTCGCGTCACAATAATGGCGTGCGTCATGACCCAGGGAACCATGGTATCCAGCCAGCGAGGATGGGTGGTCCAAGGATCCTATCACGCCCGCAGGAAGAATGGCAACAGGTGGGGGCCAAGGGCAAGGCTGTATTAGTGTGATCTACCAAGGTTGGCGATGGCCGCCAGCCAGCAGGGGCTGGGCCGAGGCCGGGTAGTACATCACGCCCGCCAAGCAACGTCGTTTCTCTATCGACTGGGGAGCAGAACCGAATGATATGCTTCGGTACATGCCTGAAGTCAATGACTACACCTCTTCTACGGGCCCCAAAGCAAGTGCAGCATAAGACGGGGTGCCTTTATGTTAGCTGTGGGAGCTTTGGAATGTGCGTGGTCTTAATAAGCAAGACCACAGGAGGGCGGTGGGGGAGTTGCTGTCGCGGGAGGGGCTACGTCTGATTGGGTTGTTAGAGACAGAGTTTCGGCGTCTAATGCAGGATTTATCTCGAGCGGCATTCGACCGAATTGGAGATGGTTCTTTGATTATGATGGAGGCCATCGTCGCGCATTTGGGTTGGTTGGGACCCATCTGTTATGTCCGTTGATGTCCTTGAGTTCTCAACCCAGGCTGTACATTGCCGAGTGGAGTTGACAGGGACGGGGGAGACAATTTTCGTGTCTTTTGCGTATGGAAAGTAAGAAGGGAGGAGAGGATGCCCTTATGGGAGGAGTTGATTAGTATGTCTGCGGTTCGTGTGGTGGATGCATGGATAGTCATGGGGGACTTCAATGCTATATTGCACACGGCTGAGGGGCGGGGTGGTTCGCCCTCTAGACATGATATGGAGGATTTTCAGTCATGCTTGGTGAGTGTTGATTTGTTGACGATACCTATGATGGGCCAGGTAGACACGTGGTACAACCAGCAGCGTGCTGATGCGGGGGTCTGGCGGCGATTAGACCGTATACTTGGAAATCCTCAGTGGGTCGGCCGGTTTACGGATTCCTTTTGTAGGTGTGGCTCGCTTGTGCTTTTGGGTGCGACTATGACGCGACAATATAAGGCAACGTTTCGGTTCGACAACTTTCTGACGAAGGATCCGGCTTTCTCGGCATTGTTTCGAATGTCTGGAATGCTTCTGTGCATGGTTACCTATGTTTGTTTTGGTGAGGAGGCTGAAATGTTGCCTTCCTTACTGCGGTTGCGACGTTCGAAGGAGACTTGATGGCGAATGTCACAGAAGCGAAACACTTCCTTGATATTGCACAGGACTTTGCGGCCCTGTTCCCTGAGGAGGCCGGATTTTATGAGCTGGAGCGGCTGTGTCGAGCGCTTTATGCCAAAGCGGTGCAGGTGGAGCACTCGGCACTTTCACAACGGGCTAAGCTTGCGTGGCTGAAGGATGGGGACAGTGCTCCTCCTACTTTTTTCGTAGGGTCGTCATGCCGCGAGCTACTAACCGAATCTGGTCCTTAGAGCCGACTAATGGCGACCTCCTTGAAGAGCCGGATCATGTGGAGGGGGAGCTGATTGGGTTCTACCAAGATCTATTGGGTCAATCCGTTCATCCTCACCGACTTCTACTGCTGATGTCCAGAGAGCTGTGACACGTACGCTTTCCCCAGCGAACGCTGCTTCCATGATTAGCGCGGCGGTGACGTCTATGGAAGTTCGGGAGGCGCTTTTCTCTATGGGGATGAGAAAGCGCCTGGGCCTGACGGGTATACGGTTGCTTTCTTCAGAGCTGCGTGGGGGGTTGTTGGAGATGGGGTGGTGAGTGCGGTCCAGGATTTTTTCGTTACGGGCAGGTTACTGAAGGGAATCAACAGAACACTCATCACCTTGATCCCTAAGCGAGATACACTGCGGCGAGCAACGGATTCAGACGCATTTCCTCTTGCAACGTGCTCTATAAGGTGATCTCGAAGATTCTAGCCAATCGGCTAAAGGCGCACCTGGCTACTCTAGTGCATGGCTCTCAGACAGCATTATTACCGAACGACGTATCAGCGATAACATTGGAGCTGTACCTCGGGTATAACTTCAAGGGCCGCCCGCCGAGGGCAATGTTCAAAATCGAATTGGCCAAGGCTTACAACAAGGTAGAGTGGGACTTTTTGCTGTCGGTCTTACGCGCGATGGGTTTTCACCCGACCTACATTGGGTGGATTCAGGCGTGCCTTACGACGACTGCCTTTTTGTTGAATCTGAATGGCCAAGTGGTGGGTTAGGGAAAGAGGGGTCTTCGACAGGGGGATCCATCTCTCCTTTATCTGTTTACGCTGGTCATGGAGGTCCTTCATGGGTTAATCATAGTTGGCGTCTCTGAAGAATCCCGGTTCAGATATCATTGGCGCTGTGAGACGGGCTTGGTATCGTTAGTATTTGCGGATGACCTCCTACTCTTCAGCCATGCGGACGTTGTTTCCATTGGCGTGCTGAAGAAGGCGCTGGAAGAATTTGCGAGGTTGTCAGGGTTACAACCTAACCCTGCCAAGAGCAAGATGTACCTTTCTCGACGAGCTGCATGATTGACGGGTCAGATTCACTCATTCATGGGCTATCAGGTGGGACAGCTACCGGTTCGCTATTCTGTGCCCCACTCATACAGAAAGTGGATCAGCGGTTGGGGTCTTGGCTCAACCGTTCCTTGTCTTATGCTGGGCCGACTGCAGCTCGTTAAGTCAGTTTTACAGGCACTTCATGCATATTGGTCGGGAATATTCTTGTTGCCTAAAGGCGTTATCCACTCTTTGGAAATGCGCTTTAGGAAATTCTTGTGGGGAGGATCATTGGCCAAGGTGGCATGGGATTCTTTGTCTTTCCGTCGCCAAAGGGGGATTGGGATTACGATCTACCACCGTCGAAAACAAGGCTCTTTTGTTGAAGCATCTGTGGAGTGTACTCACCAGATCACCGGGCTCGATATGGGTCAATTGGTTTTATGCGACGCGGCTGCACTCTCGATCGCTATGGGATCTACGGTCTCGTCAAATGACGCTTGGAGTTGGAGGAAACTTCTTCAGTTACGGCCCTTGATCAGGCCCATGATTACTTTTCGTATTGGTGACGGGTCTACAATCTGGCTGTGTAAGGATCCCTGGCTGCTGACTACGCCACTGATTGAAAGATTCCTAGGGGCCCTGTTGCGATGGGTTGCCTCTTGATTCACGACTGAGTAGGGTCGTGAACGCGCATGGGTGGATCTGGCCAGGTCAAGGGGCGGTTGAATATCTTGAGATCAGCCGCCTGCTTCCTTCAGTGGTACGAGGGGTGCAGGACGGAGTACTGGGACGGCCTCGCCGGATGGTGTTATGACGGCGCGCTCGGTTAGGGATGCGCTTCGCTACCAACGGCCAACTGGTTGGGCTGTGCTATTTGGAGGACCATTGAAGATTCCTAGGCATGAGTTCATTCTATATCTTGGCGTACAGGATCGTCTGTCGACTACGGACAAGCCTTGGATAGTCATATGACTGGTCTCCCAGCGTGTGTCCTCTGTGATGAGATGCACTATAGACAGCCCAGCATCTCTTCTTTGATAATCTTCTAAGTTAACATGTCATGTACCAAAAACCCTAAAATCAATAACTAACCTAAATTCAATTAATTCTTCTACTTGGTTACCCTAATAGCACCTAATTTAAAATCATATTAACACATAAAATCGTAAAACATATTTCATGCAGTCACGTAAGTCACATATTATGTATGCATATTTATTGGCCGGCTTACTTACGGGACTCGGGTATTACACGCTCTATATCGGTTAACAACAAGGGCCTATTGCTTAAGCACTTATCGAGCATACTTACCTGGACACCAGACTCGATTTGGGTCGAATGGCTCTATAGGACGCGGCTTCACTCTCGCTCGCTATGGGACCTACGGGTCTCGGCGAATGATGCTTGGAGCTGGAGGAGCTAATGCAGTTGCGCCCATCATCAGATCTATGATTACGTTTCGCATTGGGGATGGCTCCACATTTTGGCTGTGGAAGGATCCCTGGTTGTTGCCTACGTCGCTTTTGGAGAGATTCCGACGGGGCCCTATTGCGATGGGGCTGCCTCTCGACTCACGGCTGACTGCTGTCCTCCTAACCGCACAAGGGGCGGTGGAGTACCTTGAGATTAGGCAACTGCTGCCTTTTGTAGCTCGTGGGGATTAGGATGGCGTACGGTGGACCGGATCACCGGATGGATCTATGACGACGGCTTTGGCCCGGGATGCCATGCGCTACAGGAGGGCCCCTGTATGTTGGGCGACCTTATTTTGGCGGGCCATTGAAGGTACCACGGCATGAGTTTATTTTATACTTGGGATTGCAGGATCGTCTCTCGACTAGGGACAAGCCTTGGATAGCTCAGCGGGCAAGAACTCCAGCTTGTGTCCTCTGCGAGGAGTTGCACTACGAGACAGCACAGCACCTCTTCTTTAAATGCCCCTTCTCCAGGCACTGTCTGCGGCAACGGACTCGCTGGATCTGGCCGTATCGGGAGTGGAAGCTTGGTATTCGTTGGGCGGTTGCCCGTTGGCATGGGAAGCATCTGATTCATGCCGCTAATCGCCACATTCTTGCTTCCCTTGTCTACCACATTTGGCAGGCAAGGAATAGGCGTTGGAAGGAAGGGACGGTCATGACTCCACACAGGCTTGTGGGGGGTATTCTTGCCTTGGTTATCATGCGTATTAGTGGTACATCCACCAAATACGACCTGCATAGGGCGGCCATACGCAGGCTTTGTCGTGTGGCTTGGTATGATTAGTCTTGGATTGGTTGATTGGTTATTGGTGGATTTATTAGTTGGTTTGTGCCCAGTAGTCTGTTACTGGTTGGTTGCGGAGTTCGTCTCCTGCTCATTTGTACATATTTTTCTGCTTTATATATAAAAGGGACATTACACCAAAAAAAAGAAGCATATTAGTACTTCCAAATATGATATCATCAACATAGATTTGGATCAGTAACATGTGATCACCTTCATACTTAATAAACAATGTGTTATCAATAGTTCTAGTTAAAAATCCATCAATCAAGAATTTACTTAACCTTTCATACCATACCCTAGGAGCCTGCTTTAAGCCATATAATCTTTTGTTTAATTTAAAAACATGATTTAGAAATCTTCTCTAACAAAACCGAGAGGTTGTTCTACATAAACTTCCTCATTTATAAAACCTTTTAAAAATGCACTTTTTACGTCCATTTGAAAAAGCTTAAAAACGTTTAAAGCATGCATGTAAGACACGTATGGACTCTAGTCTAGCTAACGGAGCAAAAGTTTCATCGAAATCAATACCTTCCTTCCTCCTGTGAATAACTTTTGCAACTAACATCGCTTTGTTTCTGGTGATATTACCATGTTCGTCGAGTTTGTTGCGGAAGTTGTTCCTATCGATTTTTCGTGTGGTCTCTCCACGAGTGTCCATATTTGGCTCTTTTTGAACTGTAATAACTCGTCCTCCATGGCACGGATACATGATATATCATCAATGGCTTCATGGATGGTCGTTGGTTCTATCATTGAGAGCAGTACATCATGAGATTCCTCTTTATCCTGATTCGCACAGCTGCTCTAGTCTTGATTCCAGAGGAGAAATTCCCGATGATTTGATGTGTCAGATGACTGGAAGCATGCTTGAATTTTCTGCGTTGTTGTTCATCAGCTTCTGGTTCCAGTGTGTCAATGTTCTCGTCTTTTGGAATATCTTCTTCCTCACTGTTTTCAGTACCTTGTAATTCTGCATAAGGAAATTCTATACCTTCCTCATCAGTAGCATCTGTGGTAGGTATCTCATCGAATGTAACATGTATAGATTTCTGAACAGTCTGCTTCCTTTTATTATAAACACGATAGGCCTTATAATGAAGACTATAACCAAGGAATATCCCTTCATGAACGTTAGAGTCAAATTTCCTCTCTTACCCATCATTCAAAATAAAACACTTACAACCAAACACATGGAAATATCCTATATTTGGAGTTCTACCATGCCAAATCAAGAGGTTTTCTTCAATATCGGTTTAAGGAAAATTGTTTTCTTCATATAACAGGCTGTATTAACAGCTTCCGCCCAAAATTGTTTAGGAATATCATAGTCATTTAGCATTGATCTAGTCATTTCCTGTAACACTCTGTTTTCCGTTCAACTACGCCGTTCTGCTGGCGTGTTATGGGAGCAGAGAAGTTATGACTATATCAATATCGATCACTGAAGGATGCAAATGACTTACTATGAAATTCTAATCTATTATCACTACGTATCCTGCATAAGTTCATTTCTTTTCCGTTTTCAAGTCTCTTTACTAGCTATGCAAAGTTATCTAATGCCTCATTCTTATGTGCAAGGAATATCACCATGTGTACCTGCAATAGTCATCAACAATAACATGCATATCGCTTACCTCGCAGAGACATTGTCTGAATAGAACCAAAAAGGTCGAGATGAAGTAGTTCTAGAGGTCTGGATGTGGATATCACATGCTTTACCTTAAAGGACGTCTTGGTCTGTTTACCCATTTGGCATACCCTGCACGTTATGTCGTTGATGAATATCAGGAACACCTCGTACCAGTCACTGGTAATGTGAGATAGTAGTTCCATATTAGCATGTCCCAAGCGTCTGTGCCATAACCAGGTAGTATCCTATGTAACTCCTAAATACTTGGCATTCTGGTCAGCTATATCATCAAGAGTAATGCAGTAGATATTTCTATCCTTAGATGCACTAGATATAACCTTATTATCACTAACAACACACTTATCATTTTCAAAGGTTATCGTATGACCTTTACACATAATTGACTAATGCTAATTAGGTTATGTTCTAAATTCTTAACTAACCATACATCATCCATCTATAGTAGTATGTAATGTGTTACCGACAGTTCCAACTCCAATAATTTTAGCTTTGTGTTGTCGGCGTATGAGACATATCCTCCATCATACGCTTTCACTAACACAAACTTACTTTTATCACATGTCATATACTGGGAACACCAGCTGTCGAGATACCACTTGTTTTTCTTCCTGGATTTTCTCCTTTGTACCTGCATGAACAGTTCTTTCCTGAGGTGCCCAATGTTGGTTGGGTCCTAACAGGCTAGTAGCAAAGTAAATCCTGTTAACACGTGTATTATATGTCACAGACTGTGATCTCTCAAACTTAGGTTTATCAAGAGTTGGCATGACTTTGCCTTGTTCCGACCAGCCCTACGAATGCTTTATGCATGCCTACTTTTTCCGCTTGAAGCTTATCCACTGT
Source organism: Craterostigma plantagineum (assembly GCA_027422505.1). Lineage (NCBI taxonomy): Eukaryota > Viridiplantae > Streptophyta > Magnoliopsida > Lamiales > Linderniaceae > Craterostigma > Craterostigma plantagineum. Next base: position 30,637 of record JAPQWV010000319.1, on the reverse strand, counting down.
GATATTGCCTTCCGTCTGTGCCTCTTTGTTGTCACTTAGCTGGGTAGCCCTGCTGGTACTACATCTGGTGCCAGGAACCGGTTGATTGTTGTGGTTTTTGACTCCTACGTTGCCTTTTGCTTGACTGTTGTACTTTATTTTGGGCTTGGTCTTGTTTAGGACCTTGTTGGTTGTCTGGGTTACCTGGTTTTTGGTGCTGTCTGGTCGGTTGTACATTACCGCTTGGTGCGGCATGAGCGATATCATGCACGCTGCTCTGTACCCCTGTTCTCCATTTATCTTAGTTACCGTTTCCAAAAAAAGGTTTATCAGTATTAGAAACATGGTTATCGGGGAACTTCCTTGGCCTCCAACAGCTGTTAGAATAATGACCATGACGACCGCATGAAAAACATTTAGGCTTTCTAACAGTTGGTGCAACATGTTTCTGTATCGTGGAATATCCTATCCCTTATTTCCCATATTCCTAGGAATGCTTAGTAACATATCAAGAATTTGTTTTTCCTCAAGAAGTCTATCCAAAAGTATGAGTTTTTTCTTCTAAGGAATTTCTTAGAACAGAGATGTCTCTAGATATATCGCTATTTAACTCCCCTCTTCACAATTACACGAGGCTTTCTCTTCCTTAAAGGTTCCTAAACTCCGTTTGATGCTTCTCTATTACTATGTCATCTCGTGTCTAACCAATCTCTTAACTTGAGAATTAAGCGATTTAATCTTCCTCGCTGCATTTTGAATTATTTCAAACATCTCTTCTTTACTCTCATCTACTTCAAAAACTGGGGAATTGTTATCATGCGATTCATCCTTACTGGCATATAGTTCATTCAGAATACGTATTTTGCTAATAGTAGATGAAGAAGATACCTGATCGTCATCGGCCATGTAGGCGAGATCTTCTTCCTCTTCACTCTCGGTATCTTCCCAGTTTGGAATGGCCTTCTGTTTCTTTATCTTTTTGTCACCATTCTCCAATCGGCAGTTTGCGGCAAAGTGGCTTGGCTTTTTACACTTGAAGCATTTTTTAACATTATTCTCGTATAGTTCATTCAGAATATAGTTCATTCAGAATACGTATTTTGCTAATAGTAGATGAAGAAGATACCTGATCGTCATCGGCCATGTAGGCGAGATCTTCTTCCTCTTCACTCTCGGTATCTTCCCAGTTTGGAATGGCCTTCTGTTTCTTTATCTTTTTGTCACCATTCTCCAATCGGCAGTTTGAGGCAAAGTGGCTTGGCTTTTTACACTTAAAGCATTTTTTAACATTATTCTCGTATGAGGATATTTCCTTGCTTTTCTGTTGGAACTTGGAGTTTCCTTTGAATTTTATTCTTAGCCGAGATTTTTCAAATCTTCTTGTCAGCATGGCTATCTGCTCCAATATGTTTTCCTCATTTTCTTCGTCGCTATCAGAGTCATTTTCTTGCTGAGTGTAAAGGCAATATTGTGTTGATTTCTGACTTGTGGGTTTTCTTTCATGGAGATTTGAGTCATCTCAAATGAGGTCGGAGATCCTATCAGCTCTGAGATCCTTAGCCTCGAGGATGGCTGTTACTTTGGAATTCTATTATCTCGGAAGAGATCTCAGGATTTTTCGAACCTTCTCAACATCGGGATGTTATTCGCAAGAGAGAATATCCGATTGATGATGGTCATGAATCTTGCATACATATGACTTATTTTCTCGTCGTCTTCCATTTTGAACAGCTCGTATTGGTGGGTTAGAAGTGCAATTCTTTCTTGTACGACTCGAGTGGTTCCTTCATGTGTGACTTGTAGCATCTCCCACATATTTTTTGTGGATTTGCATGAGCTTACATGTTGTATTCTTCTCTTGTTAGTGCCAGTGTTTTAAAACGCGTATAGCGCAACGCATGGCGTTTTGATTCCAATAGTGCGTAGCACGAAAAGCGTAGCGCATTGCGAGAGTATTTTGAGCAATACACTTATAATACACAGAAATATAATATCTGACAACACAACTAAAACAAACCATTTTAGAAGCACATAAACATTTGTAAAAGTTAAATAACAGCGAAATCGAATCTATTTGTATATTTAACTTCAACATTTAGAGTCGTTGACTAAATACCAATTTATTTTTCGACTATACTTTTAACTAATAAATTTATTTTTCAAATTATTAAATCTTTTTTATAGGAAAATTTATTTGAAATTACTTTAAAAGATAAAATAACTAATGTTGTAAGTGCAATATTAAATTTCACGATTCTTTTAAAAAACTTTTTTTCATGTGTAAGGTCCCTTGTATATTTATATGTCGAAAAGTACATGATCAGTGAGAGTATAACTCCTCACAATCAACCAGTAACATGCTACTGGTAACACATGAAAAGAAAAAAAAAGAAATACACCTCAACCAACTACCATGCCACCCTCCAAAGTCGACGTATAGCCAATCTCTGGAATGCATACTTAGTGGACGTACCACTAGTACGCATAGTGACCGAAGCAAGCACACATCCAACAAGTCGATCATGTGTTGTAACGATCCCCTCCTTCCAGCGCTTGTTCCGAGCCTGCCAAATGTGATAGACAAGCGATGCTAGTACATGCCTATAAGCTGCATGAAGAAGATGTCTCCCATGCCATTTAGCTGCTGCCCATCTAATCTCCCCTCTCCACTCCCGATATGGCCATGCCCACCGAATACGTCTCCTCAGCAGGCGCTGGCATTGTCGTGAATACGAACAATCAAAGAATAGGTGCTGGGCCGTCTCAAAATACAGCTCGTCACAGAGGACGAATGCCGGCGTTCCCGCCCTATGAGCTACCCAAGGCTTATCTCTAATCGACAACCGATCCTGTATGCCTAGCCAGAGAATGAACGAACTCATTGCGTGGGATCTTCAACGGCCCTCCAAAAAGTGTAGCCCAACAGGTGGGTTCCCTCCTAGACCGAATCGCATCCCTCGCCGATGTCGCCGTCATGATCCTCGTCGAAGAGCGTGTCCAAATCACCCCATCCTGATCTCCTCGAATCACCTGAGGAAGGAGGCGACTGATATCAATATACTCGACCGACCCCTGCCCTGGCCAGTTCCATCTGTGATCAGTAATAACCGTACTCAGGCATGAGTCAGCCGGTAGCCCCATCGCAATAGGCCCTCGAGGGAACCTCTCCAGTAACGGTATATGCAACAGCCAAGGGTCCTTCCATAGCCATATAGTCGAGCCATCAGCTATCCTAAATATGCTAAATGAACGTAACACTGGTCTCAGCTGCATGAGCTTCCGCCAACTCCATGCATCATTCGGTGAAATCGAGAGATCCCACACCGATCGAGAATATAGTTGCGAAGCCACTCCACCAAATCGAGTTAGGAGATCTTGTGAGTACGCTCCTCAATTGCTTCATGAGAGGTGCCTTGTTGTCCACCACTATGGATCGAAGGCCCATTCCTCCCTCAGACACTGGGAGACATAGTATATCCCATGCCACCTTTGCTGCCGTCCCTCCAACAGGAACTTCCTAACTCGCGTCTCCAAAGCTCGTACAATACCTTTAGGAAGCAAGAAAACCCCCGACCAGTATGCATGTAGGGCCTGAATGTAGGACCCGAGTCCCCTCAAACTAGGTAGGCCAATAAATTATGTTCATGACCTAAGTGATTACGTGTTAATTTGCGTACATGCTATATGTGCTGCGTATAACATCCATATCCTGAACCAAAGTCCCATTAATACGCAAGGATGTCAAACACGTGACTCTATGAATTTCGTGCGATTATGTGAAACTAATTATGTGCGTAGGATGACTTCTAAACTATTTGGGAATCTCGAAAAATAGGATGAATAAGGGAAAAGAAGTAATAATAAGTAGAGGGGAAGTTGGACCATAAGTTGATAATGAACTAGAAATGAATAATAAGCCCAACCCATAATAGAGCAAGTTGGAGACAAAATTTCCTTAAAACAAGGAAATGCACGTTAACCCTAGCTTTCCATTTCCATGCCTAGAATAAAATATCTAGCTAATCATATAAACTCCACAATCACATTCAAGAACCAACGAAAATTAAAGAAAGAAGAGAGAAGGAAATCGAAGGAAGCTTCAAACGATACCCTCAAGCTAGCTTAGGATTCGAGTGAGTGAAAATTATTATTTTGAGCTACTATGATTTCCGTCACTAAGGATTTCTTAGTTAAAATCTTTAATGAAGACTAAGGAAATTTAAGGAAGCTAAGTGTATCACAGACGGTAAAAACCCTAGGATTGGGTGTAGAAGCATAATCGAGGGTTTCTTTGAGATATTGCTAGATTTTAGTTAGCCAAGCATGTCTTAGAATTTACAACCTTAACATGAGTTGATCTTAACCTAGTATTGGACGATTTTGGGTAGGAGAAAGTCTCGAAACTTAGGAAATTCTGGAAAGATTGAGTTGCAAATGTGGTTACGGGTAGGTGATTGAAGGTTCGATCGAAATGGGGAAAATTAGATAGTTTCGGATAAGTTGAGAGACAAATCGGGCGATTTAAAATAAATCACACATAGTAAAGTCCCGACGATTTCAATTTAGAGACATTGCAAATCGGGCGATTAAAAAGAAATAAGAAATAGCATGAAAACTAAGTAAGTGAGTTAGTAAAATCGCACGAATGAGAACCCTAGAAATCGCGCGAATTGTTCCATGTGAGGAATCGATCAAAATGGATATGAGAGGCACTTAAATCATGCTATTAAGGACTAGAAGAACTCGGCGATTTGAGGTGCTCCAAACCATGAAATCGGGCAATTTCAAGCTGAATAAATCGTGCAATTTCAAGACCAGCGAAACCCTCATGGCACGAATGGAATCGGGCGAAACGATGGTGACGTCAGGATGAAAAAAACGCACGGCGATTTACAAATCGGCCTATGGAAATGCCATGCAATCGAATCGGGCACCTTGCATGCAAGGGAAATCGGGCGAAACCACGTCATGAACACATAAATCGATCGAAAGTAGACCCTATGATTGCTAAAATCGGGCGATTAGAAGATGACGTACGAATGCGGCGATTTGAAGGAGTTTTCCGCGATGGAATCAGGCGATTCAAGGTGTCCAAGAAGTCGGGCGATTTCATGCACATGCAAATCGATCGGAGTCTAGTCCATGTGAAATCGAAACGGGTGGAACCTAGTATGAACCTTATCAAATCGACGAAGTAAGGTCTCGTGGAATCGGGCGATTCCAAGCTTCACAAATCGGGTGATTCCAAATCGAATAAATCGAACAACACTTAGATATTTCGCCGAGCTCCTTGTGTTCTAATTTAATACTAACTCAGCTTAGACAAGATCAAATAACTTAGAATTTCTAGCAAATTAATGTACTTGGAATTATTTAGTTTGACGTAAGCATTTAAAGAAGACATAACACTGATATGATATTATTTTATCTAAAGGTTGTTAAGGAACCTCACGAGGGAGCACGTTAGTTTAACTTGGATGACAGGTAAGTAGAATTTCAACTATGACACGTAACTTACCTGCGCATGATTATGTGATGCGTGCTTATGTGACTCTATGTGAACCTTGTACGATGCGATACGCATTTTGCATGAAGACATGACATGACATGAGCATTTGCACACATAAGTAGTACGAAAGACATGAGGTACGATGCATAAGATCACCTGTGTGCGATGGATATTCGCCGATATTGGCGTCTGTTGTCGACTCTGTGAAGAATCACGGCTTTTCTATGCGGCCATGGTGATACGATGCCATTTTGCCTGTTATGATAGGCATGGGGGATACCTCGAATACGGGAGATGCAACCTGGAGGATGCGACCCGAGGCATGCACTACACAGAGGGAACCTCTGGGGTTAGTGTCCTCGGTGTTGGCTACCAGTGAGAAGCGTCTGCGTGGAGGCCACACTGAGTAAGGAAAGATTCCTTCCTGTGACCTTCTAGTGTGTGAACCTCCACATATATAAGAATCCCTTGTGGATTAGCTCTATGAAATGGCGCATAGTAAGATGGAAAGCCGAGTGCCCATATGACGTATGAGTCTAAAAGAGTATGAGTGTTAGTAAGCGACGGCGTGGATTGCCGATCGTTAGGACACGTGCGGCTCATTCCTTACGTTACGTGTTGTAGGTACTAGCGATCACGGTACGTGATCTGATCATGGTGCAAGGCCTATCTTTTGGAGCTTCCAACTGCTTTTGAGGTGGAAGTGTGTGTATGGATAACGACCTGTGAATGCTGGGCGTATAGGAGTTTTTGCTGTGCATGTACACACATTTCTTGTAAATAGGACATGATGGATTGCAGAAAGACTTAAGGAAATTCTTTTGATATGAGTATGACTTCCATTGTATAAACGGAAAAATTTTATGCGCATTTCCACGTATCTTCCCAAATAAATGCACGACAAACACTTAGGACTAATAGAAAGTACGAATCGGGGTTAGCGGGTCCCGACAGAGTGGTATCAGAGCTTCGGTCACAGGTCCTGCAGACTGTCCATACACACACACTCAAAAGCACAGAAGCGGCCTTGCTAGTAAGTACTGTGCTATGCGAATTCTTTGTATGGTTTGATTTATTGGCCTTAGGAATTGTTAGGACAGGTCGAACCATGGTAAGACTTAGGGGTGAGGGCAGTAGAGAAACAGATCAAGGTAGGGATACTACTAACCCTACCGATAGTCGGGATGCTACCATCCTATAACTCACGGAGTTGGTTCGACAGCAATCGGCCCAAATCCAGCAGCTCATCCAACAGCAGAATGCTGGAGGACAAGCAGCTAGCGGACCTCCCCCGCCTGAACGAATTGAGATGATCGGGGAGAGATTTCGAAAGCTTAACCCCCCATTATTCGAGGATGCAGTAGACCCTACTTCGGCAGAGGACTGGCTAAGGACGCTGGATAACATGTTCCAGCACAGTCGTACCCCAGAAGCCGAAAAAGTCATGTGCGCTGCCTCGTGTTTAGGGGGAGCGCGGGGCATTGGTGGGACACCATCTCAGCCATCGAAAATCCGATTACGATGAGCTGGGATCGGTTTAAGGAGCTTTTTTGAGGAATGTACTACACCGCCCCCGTCCGCGCCCAGGGGATGAACGAATTCATCAACCTCCGCAAAGGGGCAATGACGGTGGCAGAGTACATCAAGAAATTTGAACAACTCTCAAGGTTCGCCGCTCATATGGTGAGTACGGATGCGCTCAAGATCGAGCGATTCATGGAGGGATTAAAGTCGGAGTTGTATAGAGACGTAAGTATGGCTGGAATTCAAGGAGCCACGTACACGCAAGTGGCGGAAAGGGCATTAGTGGCGGAGCAAGCCGAGGCTAGAATTGCTCGCACCTAAAAAGCAAAATGCAAATTCATACAAGGGGGCAAGGAGCGGAGGCAACCAGTAGTGACAGTTTGTCGCCAAGGGTGGGAAGCAGTATTTTCAGAATCGACCAGGACCACCCCAACAACCCAACCCAAATCAAGGTAGACCTCAACTGAACCTACCCGTATGCCCAAAGTGCACGCGAAGGCACACCGGGGTCTGCTACTCCCAGAACGCGACCTGCTTCAAATGTGGCAAAACGGGCCACTATCTCAAGGCGTGCCCGGAGAATGGATCCGGAAGTCAAGCTGGGAACCAGGCAAAACCCCCAATGGTACCGGCCTGAGTTCATACGTTTACGTCCGAAGAAGCAGAAAACAATCCGGCTGTAGTGACAGGTACCATCCTCCTTCATCAAACTCCCACGTGCATTCTAGTCGACTCGGGAGCGACGCACTCATTCGCATCCACTGAGTACATTGCGAGAGTAGGAGTCACGCCTCACCGAGCTGAGTGCGAGTATAGTGTAACCATTCCAAACGGGAATCCCACCCAAACTAACCACATACTGCGGGATTGCCCAGTGTTAGTCGGGGACAAGGAACTACCTATAGACCTCATAATAATTCCCATGAATGACTATGAGGTGATCCTCGGGATGGATTGGCTAACGAAGTATGGAGCTGTTATCGACTGCCACCGTAAGATAGTCACGTTCAACATGGATGGCACCGAACCATTTAGGTTCGTAGGAACGAGTAAAGGGGCGAATATCTCTAGAGTGCCAGCGTTAAAAGCCCAACGACTGATCAAAGCAGGGAGCGATGCATATCTGGTATTCGCCATCAAATCGAAAGAAAACTCCTCCCCGAAATTCGAGGAAGTGCCAGTAGTTAAGGACTTCCACGACGTATTCCCGAAGGAATTACCGGGGCTACCGCCCGATAGAGAAAAAGAATTCACCATAGATCTGGGCCTGGAGCGGCACCAATATCTAAAACCCCTTATCGGCTAGCACCGACAGAGATGAAAGAGTTAAAAGATCAGCTTGACGAACTCATGCAGAGGGGTTTATTCAGCCGAGCTTCTCCCCCTGGGGAACGCCGGTGTTGTTTGTAAGAAAGAAGGACGGATCTATGCGATTGTGCATTGATTACCGAGAACTGAACAAGCTAACAATCAAGAATAAGTACCCACTCTCCAGAATAGATGACTTATTCGACAAGCTGCAAGGCGCGACCGTTTCTCTAAGATCGACTTTTTTTTGGAACAGGTCCCGGTTTTTATATATATAATGGTAGAAGTATAAAGAGTGGGTGCGGGTAAACCTCGACACAGGCAACCAGTAACAGGCTACTGGTGAACAAAAACAGCGATTAAGAGAAAATCAACTACCAAGCTACCAAGCTACTCTCCAAAGTCGCCGAATAGCACCTGCTGTAAGGCATGCTTATCTCCAATCATCCCAAGCCGAGCGCCAAGGATGCCGAGGACCGTGGCCACGGCATGAGCAGGGGTAGAACGTATGTTCTCCCTCCAACGCCTGTTCCGCTCCTGCCAAATGCGATAAACAATCGACGCAAGGACATGCCGATAAGCAACATGAAATAAGTGTTGGCTTCTCCACTTCAGAGCAGCCCAGTGATAGCTCCTGTCCCAATCAATATACGGTATCCGCCACCAAATCATGTCCCTAAGTATCTGTCGGCACCTCAAAGAAAAAGGACACGAAAAGAAAAGATGAGAGATCGTCTCCCGACTCCCTGTATCGCATAGGAGGCATGCATCCGTTCCCGCGCGCTGAGCCACCCATGGTAAGCTGCGAACGGAGAGACGTCCTCGAATAGCAAGCCATAGAATGAACTCATGGCGAGGTATGCGTAAACAGCCCCCGAAGAGAGACGCCCAAGTGACTCTGTCCCGCCGTGGTCGAGTGGCCTCCCGAACCGCCCTCGCAGAGAAACGTCCATCAGGTGTCCCAATCCATCGAATACGATCAGACCGCGATGGCTCCGCCGGGGGAAGAAGAGGGCCGATCTCCAGAAACTCGGAGGACGTCAAGGCAGGCCAAGACCAGCCCTCCGACGTAATGACCGCGCTGAGGCGTGAGTCATGAGGCAGTCCCATCACCATCGGCCCCCTGGGGTGGCGCTCCATCAGCGGGGTCATCAGCAGCCAAGGGTCCTTCCATAGCCATATGGATCGCCCGTCCCCCACCTGATAAGAGATAAATGTGCGGATGGTATTCCGAAGCTTGAGCAGCTTCTTCCAACTCCAAGAAGCATTGCTCCCCGGTGACAGTTCCCAAAGAGACCTGTTATGCAGTCTAGTGCTATACAGCCAGTCAACCCAAACCGAATCCGTAGCATGCGAGACCACACTCCACAAATGACGAAGAAGCAGCGCACGATTATCGGTCTCAATGGAACGGATCCCAAGTCCTCCCTCGGCGGTCGGGAGGCAAATATCAGCCCATGCAACTCGTGCAGGCGAACCAGCCCATAAGAAAGTCCGCAAACGCGTCTCAATAGGCCGAATAACACCCTTCGGGAGTAAGAAAATACCCGCCATATAGATATGAAGAGACGAAAGAACTGACTTGATAAGTTGCACTCTCCCAGCGTAAGAGAGCGACTTATTCAGCCAGGATCCCAACCTCCTATCGACCTTCTGAAGTAAAGGCGCACAATCCGAAATCGAAAGTCTTCCTGGAATCAGAGGAACCCCCAGGTAGCGCACAGGCAGTTGCCCCTGTGGAATGCCGAGAATCGTCTGAAATCGCATCGATAAGCTCTCAGCGCGCTTGCTCACAAATATCTCGCTCTTGCCGAGGCTCGGCTGTAATCCCGAAGCCTCCTTAAAGTCATCAAGCGCAGCCTTAAGGACCCCAATCAAAACCTCATCAGCATGACAAAAAAGTAACAAATCGTCCGCAAACGCAAGCATGGCCAGCTTCGACGCCTCACAACGCCAATGATAAAGAAAACGCGGTTCCTGGCATATGCGATATGTAACCATCCCCCGTAAAATCTCCATCACCAACGTGAAAGGTACGGGGACAGCGGGTCCCCCTGTCGAAGGCCTCTCTTCCCATGGAAGTACCCCGCCTGCGTTCCATGAAGATTAATGGAAAAGGTAGTGGTAGTAACACAACAACGAATCCAAGCAACAAAAGTCGAATGGAAGCCCATTGCTTCCATAGCAGCTAGCAAGAAACTCCACTCGACCTTATCATAGGCCTTAGCCAAATCCACCTTGAGCGCAACCCGAGGGGGGCGGCTCATGCTGTTGTACCCCAAACAGATCTCCTGGACTAAAAGAATGTTATCGCTGATCTTCCATCCCGGAATAAAGGCCGTCTGAGTTGGATGAACGAGCTCCCCAAGAACAGGCCTCAACCTGTTAGCAATAACCTTAGAGATTACCTTAAAGAGAACATTGCAGCACGAGATGGGTCGATAATCAGCTGCTCGCCTCGGCGAATCCCCCTTCGGAATGAGCGTGATGGACGTGCTATTGAGGCCCTTGAGCAGCCGGCCCGTCAAGAAGAAGTCCTGAACCGAGATAATGACATCCTCCCCAATGATACTCCAAGCCGCTTTAAAGAAAGCGGACGTAAATCCGTCCGGCCCCGGAGCCTTCTCATCCCCCATAGAGAAGAGAGCCTCCTTGATCTCAGCAGGCTCAATGGGTCCGTCCGCGCCGAAACTCCCAAGAAATCATGATAGTAACGTATCAACTCGTCACGAACAGCCCCCTCTCCATGGATCAGCTCTCCACTCTAAGTCTCCAAGGCAAGAATCCGATTCCTAGTGCGTCGTATAGCTACTCGCCTGAAGAAGAATGACGTGCACTGATCACCCTCCTTAAGCCAAGAGAGCTTGGCTCGTTGTGACAGCGCAGAATGTTCCATGTCCACAGCCCTCGTGTATAAGTCGCGACAAACACGCTCCAAGTCATGGAAGAACGCCTCATCCGGGAGTCTACTCGCAAAATCCTGACAGATGTCAAGGAAGCGCTTCGCTTCAACCACATTCACCGCTAGATCTCCCTTCGCCCTACGCAACTGTCGGAAAATAGGCTTGAGGTCCTTAAGTTGCCGTGTGAGGACATACATTGGGAATCCCGTTCGCGCCAAGTCCCAAACTCGCTGAACCTGCGCTAAAAAGGATGCCTGGATCAAAAAGTTATCGAAACGAAACGTCGATAACCTCGGGGTGCCTCGGCAGTCACCCAAGAGTAAAGGGCTATGGTCAGAAGTCCCTGGCAAGTCGGCCCGGTAAGAGCAGTCGGGGTACTTGGCAAACCACACCGGATTGCCAAGCTCGCGGTCAAGTCTTCGCCAGATTCCAGCCTCGGCCCGCTGCTGGTTATACCACGTGAAAAATTGCCCGGTATGCGGCAACGTCATCAAGTCCGCACGAAGAAGGCAATCTCGTAGGTCGTGAGTGTCACGATCAGTAATAACTCCTCTTCGTCCTTCCGCAACATCAAGGACTGCGTTAAAGTCCCCCAAAACGATCCACGAGTCATTTCTGCGCAGAGCAGACGTAGCGATCCTCCCATAGCTCACATCTCTCTTCCCGACGATTCCTCCCATAGATGAAGGAGATGAAAGTGGTCTCGTTCGCAGCTATAGAGAACACCTTACAGTGCACTGATTGCGCAGTAAAGGCCTCGACAGAAACCCGACTCCAAGAAGGATCCCAACCAACCCAAATGCGCGATCCCGGGCCACTACCATAATCAAAGAACCAAGTCCACGAAGAGTTAATGCGGCCCGAAATGGAAGCCGTATTAACTATCGACACTCTAGTCTCCAATAACGCCACTAAATACAACCCGTAACGGGACACCAACTCTTCCACCCCTCTACCGTGGTCTCGCTTATTGAGACCACGCACATTCCATGCTCCGACACTGATCATGGATCACCCCCTGAGCGGGCTGCACTATTAGGACCCGAGAAAGAAGTGGAAGGATGATTACCCGATCGGAGAGACCCAAAGGACCGAGAATGAGTTATGATCAGCCCCCAATGACTCGGTCAGCTTTGCAATTCCATGATTCAGCCGTTGTGGACTATACGGAGGCCGGCTCGATCTTGTCGGGCTGTGCCGCGGCGAGTTACGCCAGGATTCATCCACAGCAGAAGAATGCCGACCGGAATGATCATCGGAGTCACGAGCAGGCTCTTTCCCCTTCGTCTTCGAGCCCACATTCCTCCAATCACGATCGGGCTGAGAACCAGTCGAAGAATTATGACGGCGCACCTGACTTGTACGCGTAGCTCTCCGAGTAGGAGTTTGCGAGGAATCCGTCTTCGTTCGCCGCGGACACATGGCCGATGAATGCAGCCATGACTCGCACTCACCACATTTAGTGGGCTTCCATTCATACTCGACCCGAACTTGCACGCTACCCGCCCAGCCACCATCGGCAGTCGGTATACGGATATGAAACTTGTCAATGAACGACTCATTAAGATCCTTCATAACACACACACGCGCATAATCGATTCGCTCTATATTTGTCGTACCACCATCCGTGAATAAGGGGCGTCCAACCGCGCTCGCAACCACCCCAAGGCCTTCGGCAGTCCAGAACTCACCGGGGACGTGCCATAATCTGATCCACAACGGAATCTCCGATTGAACTTGCTTATCGAGAGACATCCCCGGGCGCCACAACTCGAGAAAGATGGGCTGTCCATGCATGAGCCACGGCCCCCCCTCCAACACCCGGTTCATGGCCTCGGCGCGCAAAACGGAACTTGAAGAATCCGTTTTGTGTCGCCTTGACTTCAGCAACACCTTCCCAAGCATTACGGAAAAATCGTTCAACAAACGGAAAATACGGCTTCCTCCCCAGAAAGTACCCAACAAGTGTATTATCCCATCGAGCCATACCCTTCTTCGCAATATCCCATGTGGGTCTAACCTCAAGTAATCCTTCAACAAGTATAGGTGGCGTATAATCCAATTTAATGCGCGCGGAGCTCTCCCTACCAATCTTGGAAATACCCTTAAGTCTCGACGCATACGAATCAGGTCTCGTCTTGTCCCCGAGTGGTCCAAGCCTATCGAATATCGATCCATTCCCCTTCGTAGTAGCACCTTGATCCGTCGTAACAATAGGCCCGTTATCATTGATATGCTCGGGTGCAGAAACCCTAGGCCCGGTCGTAGAAACCCTAAACCCGGTAGGCCGAGAAAACCCTAACGGCTGTTTCGGCACAGCTTCTACCGTTTGATCGCCGCCTTCAACCTGATCAACACCTCGCCGGGAGCGCGACATCTCCTTCCCAGAACTCACGTCATCCAAACCAGATTCAGGAGAAAAAGATCCCTTCGGCGGTGGTGGGGTACCCTTCCGATCAGCCATGCGTTTCAATATTGAAAGAGCATGCCGCCGATGTGGATCCCACCGGTGAAGCCTCCGAGAATCTCCAGCCCCAGCCTTGTATTGAACCAACTCCATAGTATCCGCCCTTCGCGTCTCCAAGGGCCGCGGGTCCATCAATTCTTCGACAGTATTCGCACTCATCGAGGTCGGGACGTTGTTCATCATCGCTCCAAGAGATCCCGTCGAATCAGATCCCGCCGTCGCGATGGGAACAAGTACGCTAGGATTAGGGTTTTTCGCCACCTTTTCGCTACCCAAACTGCCGCGAATTCTCCTCATCAACGGAAAGAAAGATTCCACATCAAACGCCGCCCCAAACTCAGGATATTTAGCAACAATATCCGCAAGATCCCGTCGTAGCCCTGAGTCAATCGTCAGATCGTTTAGATCAGCACCATGGCAAATCATCGACTCCACCCGTTCCGAACCCTCCAGATTATCCTTGGGAAAATCGGACAGCATAGATCGATCACCATCGCCACGTCTCTTCGTCACCATAAGATCGAACACAGCCCCATCAGTCCGTATGCCCGATCCCGAAAAAATCTCCATCTCCGGCGATAATAGCATCTGAACCCGATCAGGCGTAGGCGAGGACGACATCATCGAACCAATCATCGTCGAACAAGAAGCCATAATCCACACGGCGACTCGCCGAAATTTGAACCAATTCGAAACCAATAGCAAACAAAAGAAATCGATAGAAGGATATTAGAATCCTTCCATTGCCGTTTGATCCCGGCGATGGAGGAGGGGAATCGCACTCCGGCGGACTGCAAGGAAGAGAGTCGCTGGCGTCGAAAAAACGGTGATGAATGGTGATGAAAGGTGGCGGGATTCAAAAATTCAAAAAAGTAGTCTAGGGTTTAGTGTGTGCAATTCGCACACAGTGAAGGTGTATTCGAGTACACTTCGTACCTAGGGCTTTTGCATCGCAGAATTTTTGACTCAGTTGCTCCTCCAAGATCGACTTACGCTCGGGCTACCATCAGTTGAGAATCCAGAAGAAGGATGTTCCGAAGACGAACTTTAGTACCCGTTATGGCCATTATGAGTTCTTGGTGATGCCATTCAGGCTGACTAACGCGCCAGCAGCCTTTATGGACTTAATGAACCGGGTGTTCAAGCCGTACCTAGATAGGTTTGTCATCGTCTTCATTGATGACATCCTAATCTACTCAAGGACAAAGGAAGAACACCAAGAGCACCTAAGGACAGTTCTGAGTACACTACAGGAAAAGCAACTGTACGCCAAGTTCCTGGATTGGCGGATTATTATAGGAAATTCATCAAAGACTTCTCAAAGATTGCATCGACGCTGACGAGACTGACTCGAAAGAATAGTCCTTTTCACTGGGACGAGGAATGCGAACGGAGCTTTCACGAACTGAAAAAGCGGCTTACGACCGCTCCAGTCCTCACAATACCATCGGGTATAGGAGGATTTACCGTGTATGGCGACGCATCGAAGAACGGGTTAGGGTTCGTACTAATGCAAAATAGAAACGTAGTGGCATATGCTTCTCGACAATTGAAGGAATACGAGAAGAACTATCCCACACATGACCTAGAGCTCGCGGCAGTGGTCTTTGCTCTCAAGATTTGGAGGCATTACCTCTATGGAGAGCGGTGTGAGATATACACGGACCACAAGAGCTTAAAGTACTTCTTTACGCAAAAGGAGCTAAACATGAGGCAGAGACGGTGGTTGGAATTAGTCAAGGACTATGACTGCATAATTAGCTACCACCCAGGCAAGGCAAACGTGGTAGCCGATGCATTAAGTCAAAAGGCAGTTAGCGCTGAACTACAAATGTTGGAAGTAGAGGTAGTAGAATTAGGCGAAGTCGAAACGCAATTAGCGGCTTTAACCTTGCAACCGACATTGTTGGAACGAATCAAAACGGCGCAAGTAGAAGATGAATTCTATACGAAGATCAAGGAAACACAGCCGGAACAACCGACAGTGGGCTCCACGATACGGGAAGACAGAAGATTGTACTTCAAGGATCGACTGTACGTGCCAGACGACGCAGAAATCCAAAGGACGATAATGGTGGAAGCACATGCCACGGCATATTCAGTTCATCCAGGAGCCACCAAGATGTACAGAGACCTACGAGAAAACTACTGGTGGTCAGGCATGAAGAAGGATATAGCGACCTTCGTAAGTCAATGCCTCACGTGCCAGCAAATAAAAGCCGAGCATCAAAGGCCGGTGGGGACGCTGCAACCGCTACCTATCCCCGAGTGGAAGTGGGACAACATCACCATGGATTTCGTGGTCGGACTGCCGAAGAACATAAAAGGGCACGACGCAATCTGGGTGATCATCGACAGACTAACCAAATCCGTCCACTTCCTACCAATTAGCACGACATTCTCCATGGAGCGCTACGCAGAGCTTTACATCCAGGAAATAGAGCGACTTCACGGGATCCCATCATCTATAGTCTCGGATCGTGACTCCAGATTTCTGTCGACTTTTTGGATGAGTTTGCAAAAAGCGATGGGAACGAAGCTCTCCTTTAGCACCACTTACCATCCGTAGACGGACGGCCAATCTGAGCGAACGATCCAGACGTTGGAGGGCATGCTACGAGCGTGTGTACTCGACTTCAAAGGAAATTGGAGTAGGTACCTCCCACTAGTCGAGTTCTCGTACAATAACAGTCATCATGTCACCATTGGGATGGCACCATACGAAGCACTATACGGGCGTAGGAGAACGGGCAATGTTAGGCCCAGACTTAGTACGAGAAATGACAGAGGCCATTACTACAATACGAGAAAGGATGCGAACTGCACAGAGTCGGCAGAAAAGCTATGCAGATCAAAGGCGCCGACCACTAGAATTTTTTTTGAGTGACGACCACTAGAATTCGAAGTTGATGATTTAGTATTTGTGAAAGTATTGCTGAGGAAGGGCGTAAAGAGATTTTGGAAGAAAGGGAAACTAAGCCCTGGTACATTGGTCCATTTAGAATAGTAAAGAGGGTCGGCGAGGTAGTATACCAATTGGAGTTGCCAGCATCACTGTCGCAAGCACATGACGTCTTCCACGTCTCGACACTACGAAAGTACATAGCTGACCCGAATCATGTGCTAGGAAACGAATCCCTACATCAACAATTGAAACCGGATCTATGTCATGAAGAGACTCCGGTGGAATATTGATGTACGAAACTAAAGGACTTAGGAATAAAGAATTCCTTTAGTGAAAGTGTTGTGGAGAAACCAGTCTACGGAAGAAGCCACATGGGAGCGGGAGGACGAAATGAGGACTCGTTATCCTGAGATGTTCCAAACGGGTTGATTTCGGGGGCGAAATCCTCCCTAAGGGGGGGAGGATGTAGGACCCGAGTCCCCTCAAACTAGGTAGGCCAATAAATTATGTTCATGATCTAAGTGATTACGTGTTAATTTGCGTACATGCTATATGCTTACGTGACTCTATGAATTTCGTGCGATTATGTGAAACTAGTTATGTACGTAGGATGACTTCTAAACTATATGGAATTCTCAAAAAATAGGATGAATAAGGGAAAAGAAGTAATAATAAGTAGAGGGGAAGATGGGCCACAAGTTGATAATAAACTAGAGATGAATAATAAGCCCAACCCATAATAGAGCAAGTTGGAGACAAAATTTCCTTAAAACAAGGAAATGCACGTTAACCCTAGCATTCCATTTCCATGCCTAGAATAAAATACCTAGCTAATCATTTAAACTCCACAATCACATTCAAGAACCAACGAAAATTAAAGGAAGAAGAAAGAAGAAAATCGAAGAAAGCTTCAAACGATACCCTCAAGCTAGCTTAGGATTCGAGTAAGTGAAAATTATTATTTTGAGCTACTATGATTTCCGTCACTAGGGATTTCTTAGTTAAAATCTTTAATGAAGACTAAGGAAATTTAAGGAATCTAAGTGTATCACAGACGGTAAAAACCCTAGGATTGGGTGTAGAAGCATAATCGAGGGTTTCTTTGAGATATTGCTAGATTTTAGTTAGGCAAGCATGTCTTAGAATTTACAACCTTAACATGAGTTGATCTTAACCTAGTATTGGACGATTTTGGGTAGAGGAAAGTCTCGAAACTTAGGAAATTCTGGGAAGATTGAGTTGCAAATGTGGTTTCGGGTAGGTGATTGAAGGTTCGATCGAATCGGGGAAAATTAGATAGTTTCGGATGAATTAAGTTGAGAGACAAATCGGGCGATTTAAAATAAATCACACATAGTATAAGTCCAGGCGATTTCAATTTAGAGACATTGCAAATCGGGCGATTAAAAAGAAATAAGAAATAGGATGAAAACTAAGTAAGTGAGTTAGTAAAATCGCGCGAATGAGAACACTAGAAATCGCGTGAATTGTTGCATGTGAGGAATCGATCGAAATGGATGTGAGAGGCACTTAAATCATGCGAATTAAGGACTAGAAGAACTCGGCGATTTGAGGTGTCCAAACCATGAAATCGGGCGATTTCAAGCCGAATAAATCGTGCGATTTCAAGATCGTCGAAACCCTCATGGCACGAATGGAATCGGGCGAAACGATGGTGACGTCAGGATGACAAAAACGCAGGGCAATTTACAAATCGGCATGTGGAAATTCCATGCAATCGAATCGGGCACCTTGCATGCAAGGGAAATCGGGCGAAACCACGTCATGAACATAAATCGATCGAAAGTAGACCCTATGCATAGCTAAAACGGGCGATTAGAAGATGACGTACGAATGCGGCGATTTGAAGGAGTTTTGCACGATGGAATCAGGCGATTCAAGGTGTCCAAGAAATCGGGCGATTTCATGCACATGCAAATCGATCGGGATCTAGTCCATGTGAAATCGAATCGGGTGCAACCTAGTATGAACCTTATCAAATCGACGAAGTAAGGTCTCGTGGAATCGGGCGATTCCAAGCTTCACAAATCGGGTGATTCCAAATCGAATAAATCGAACAGCACTTAGATATTTCGCCGAGCTCCTTGTGTTATAATTTAATACTAACTCAGCTTAGACTAAGATCAAATAACTTAGAATTTCTAGCAAATTAACGAACTAGGACTTATTTAGTTTGACGATGATATTATTTTATCTAAAGGTTGTTAAGGAACCTCACGAGGGAGCACGCTAGTTTAACTTGGACGACAGGTAAGTAGAAATTCAACTACGACACGTAACTTACCTGCGCATGATTATGTGATGCGTGCTTATGTGACTCTATGTGAACCTTGTACGATGCGATACGCATTTTGCATGAAGACATGATATGCATATTTATATGAACATGACATGAGCATTTGCACACATAAGTAGTACGAAAGATATGAGGTACGAGCGTGCATAAGATCGCCTGTGTGCGATGGATATTCGCCGATATTCGCGTCTGTTGTCGACTCTATGAAGAGTCACGGCTCTTCTATGCAGCCATGGCGATACGATGCCAATTTACCTGTTATGATAGGCTGGGGGGATGCCCCGAATGCGGGAGATGCAACCTGGAGTATGCGACCCGAGGCATGCACTACAAAGAGGGAACCTCTGGGGTTAGTGACCTCGGTGTTGGCTACCAGTGAGAAGCGTCCGCATGGAGGCCACCCTGAGTAAGGAAAGATCCTTCGGGTGACCTTCTAGTGTGTGAACCTCCACATATGTAAGAATTCCTTGTGGATTAGACCTCTATGAAATGGCGCATAGTAAGATGGAAAGCCGAGGGCCCATATGACGTTCTAAAAGAGTATGAGTGTTAGTAAGCGACGGCGTGGATTGCCGATCGTTAGGACACGTGCATACATGCATCATTTCTGCTTACTGAGCCACGGCGGCTCATTCCTTACGTTACGTGTTGTAGGTACTAGCGATCACGGTACGTGATCTGATCATGATGCAAGGCCTATCTTTTGGAGCTTCCAACTGCTTTTGAGGTGGAAGTGTGTGTATGGATAACGACCTGTGAAGTCTGGGCGTATAGGAGTTTTTGCTGTGCATGTACACACATTTCTTGTAAATAGGACATGATGGATTGCAGAAAGACTTAAGGAAATTCTTTTGATATGAGTATGACTTCCATTGTATAAACGGAAAAATTTTATGCGCATTTCCACGTATCTTCCCAAATAAATGCACGACAAACACTTAGGACTAATAGAAAGTACGAATCGGGGTTAGCGGGTCCCGACAGAGTGGTATCAGAGCTTCGGTCACAGGTCCTGCAGACTGTCCATACACACACACTCAAAAGCACAGAAGCGGCCTTGCTAGTAAGTACTGTGCTATGCGAATTCTTTGTATGGTTTGATTTATTGGCCTTAGGAATTGTTAGGACAGGTCGAACCATGGTAAGACTTAGGGGTGAGGGCAGTAGAGAAACAGATCAAAGTAGGGATACTACTAACCCTACCGATAGTCGGGATGCTACCATCCTACAACTCACGGAGTTGGTCCGACAGCAGTCGGCCCAAATCCAGCAGCTCATCCAACAGCAGAATGCTGGAGGACAAGCAGCTAGCGGACCTCCCCCGCCTGAACGAATTGAGATGATCGGGGAGAGATTTCGAAAGCTTAACCCCCCATTATTCGAGGATGCAGTAGACCCTACTTCGGCAGAGGACTGGCTAAGGACGCTGGATAACATGTTCCAGCACAGTCGTACCCCAGAAGCCGAAAAAGTCATGTGCGCTGCCTACCTGTTTAGGGGGAGCGCGGGGCATTGGTGGGACACCATCTCAGCCATCGAAAATCCGATTACGATGAGCTGCCATCGGTTTAAGGAGCTTTTTCGAGGAATGTACTACATCGCCCCCGTCCGCGCCCAGAGGATGAACGAATTCATCAACCTCCGCCAAGGGGCAATGACGGTGGCAGAGTACATCATGAAATTTGAACAACTCTCAAGGTTCGCCGCTCACATGGTGAGCACGGATGCGCTCAAGATCGAGCGATTCATGGAGGGATTAAAGCCGAAGTTGTATAGAGACGTAAGTATGGCTGGAATTCAAGGAGCCACGTACGCACAAGTGGCGGAAATGGCATAAGTGGCGGAGCAAGCCGAGGCTAGAATTGCTCGCGCCCAAGAAGCAAAACGCAAATTCATACAAGGGCCACAAGGGAGCGGAGGCAACCATCAGCGACAGTTCGTCGCCAAGGGTGGGAAGCAGTATTTTCAGAATCGACCAGGACCACCCCAACAACCCAACCCAAATCAGGGTCGACCTCAACTGAACCTACTCGTATGCCCAAAGTGCGCGTGAAGGCACACCGGGTTCTGCTACTCCCAGACGCGACCTGCTTCAAATGTGGCAAGACGGGTCACTATCTCAAGGCGTGCCCAGAGAATGGATCCGGAAGTCAAGCTGGGAACCAGGCAAAACGCCCAATGGTACCGGCCCGGGTTTATACGATTACGTCCGAAGAAGCAGAAAACAATCCGGCTATAGTGACAGGTACCATCCTCATTCATCAAACTCTCACGTGCATTCTAGTCGACTCGGGAGTGACGCACTCATTCACATCCACTGAGTACGTTGCGAGAGTAGGAGTCACGCCTCACCGAGCTGAGTGCGAGTATAGTGTAACCGTTCCAAACGGGAATCCCACCCAAACTAACCACATACTGCGGGATTGCCAAGTGTTGGTCGGGGACAAGGAACTACCCATAGACCTCGTAATAATTCCCATGAATGACTATTAGGTGATCCTCGGAATGGACTGGCTATCGAAGTACAGAGCCGTTATCGACTGCCACCGTAAGATAGTCACGTTCAACATGGATGGCACTGAACCATTTAGGTTCGTAGGAACGAGTAAAGGGACGAATATCTCTAGAGTATCAGCGTTAAAAGCCCAATGACTGATCAAAGCAGGGTGCGATGCATATCTGGTATTCTCCATCAAATCGGAAGAAAACTCCTCCCCGAAATTCGAGGAAGTGCCAGTAGTTAAGGACTTCCTTGACGTATTCTCGGAGGAATTACCGGGGCTACCGCCCGATAGAGAAATAGAATTCATCATAGATCTGGTGCCTAAGCGGCACCAGTATCTAAAACCCCTTATCGGCTAACACCGACAGAGATGAAAGAGTTAAAAGATCAGCTTGACGAACTCATGCAGAAGGGGTTTATTCAGCGACTTTCTCCCCCTGGGGAACGCCGGTGTTGTTCGTAAGAAAGAAGGACAGATCTATGCGATTGTGCATTGATTACCGAGAACTAAACAAGCTAACAATCAAGAATAAGTACCCACTCCCCAGAATAGATGACTTATTCGACCAGCTGCAAGGCGCGACCATTTTCTCTAAGATCGACTTACGCTCGGGCTACCATCAGTTGAGAATCCGGAAGGAGGATGTTTCGAAGATGGCCTTTAGTACCCGTTATGGCCATTATGATTCCTTGGTGATGCCATTCGGGCTGACTAACGCGCCAGCAGCCTTTATGGACTATATGAACCGGATGTTCAAGCCGTACCTAGATAAGTTTGTCATCATCTTCATTGGTGACATCCTAATTTACTCAAGGACAATGGAAGAACACGAAGAGCACCTAAGGACAGTTCTGAGTACACTACGGGAAAAGCAACTGTACGCCAAGTTCAAGAAGTGCAAATTTTGGCTAGACCAAGTCGCCTTCTTGGGTCACATAGTCTCAGGAGCAGGAATTTCGGTGGACCCGAATAAAATTGAAGCCATCAACAATTGGCCCCGACCGACAAATGAAACTGAAGTACGGAGTTTCCTGGGATTGGCGGGGTATTATAGGAAATTCATCAAGGACTTCTCAAATATTGCATCAACGCTGACGAGACTGACTCGAAAGAATACTCCTTTTCACTGGGACGAGGAATGTGAATGGAGCTTTCATGAACTGAAAAAGCGGCTTACGACCGCTCCAGTCTCACAATACCATCGGGTACAGGAGGATTTACCGTGTATAGCGACGCATCGAAGAACGGGTTAGGGTGCGTACTAATGCAAAATGGAACGTAGTGGCATATGCTTCTCGACAACTGAATGAATACGAGAAGAACTATCCCACACATGACCTAGAGCTCGCGGCAGTGGTCTTTGCTCTCAAGATTTGGAGGCATTACCTCTATGGAGAGCGGTGTGAGATATACACGGACCACAAGAGCTTAAAGTACTTCTTTACGCGAAAGGAGCTGAACATGAGGCAAGACGGTGGTTGGAATTAGTCAAGGACTATGACTGCATAATTAGCTACCACCCAGGCAAGGCAAACGTGGTAGCCGATGCATTAAGTCGAAAGGCAGTTAGCGCTGAACTACAAATGTTGGAAGTAGAGGTGGTAGAATTAGGCGAAGTCGAAACGCAATTAGCGGCTTTAACCTTGCAACCGACATTGTTGGAACCAATCAAAACGATGCAAGTAGAAGATGAATTCTATACGAAGATCAAGGAAATACAGCCGGAACAACCGACAGGAGACTTCACGATACGGAAAGACGGAAGATTGTACTTCCAGGATCGACTGTACGTGCCAGACAATGCAGAACTGCGAAGGACGATAATGGTGGAAGCACATGCCACGGCATATTCAGTTCATCCAGGAGCCACCAAGATGTACAGAGACCTACGAGAAAACTACTGGTGGCTAGGCATGAAGAAGGATATAGCGACCTTCGTAAGTCAATGCCTCACGTGCCAGCAAATAAAAGCCGAGCATCAAAGGCCGGTGTGGACGCTGCAACCGCTACCTATCCCCGAGTGGAAGTGGGACAACATCACCATGGATTTCGTGGTCGGACTGCCGAAGAACATAAAAGGGCACGACGCAATCTGTGTGATCGTCGACAGACTAACCAAATCCGTCCACTTCCTACCAATTAGCACGACATTCTCCATGGAGCGCTACGCAGAGCTTTACATCCAGGAAATAGAGCGACTTCACGGGATCCCATCATCTATAGTCTCGGATCGTCACTCCAGATTTCTGTCGAGTTTTTGGATGAGTTTGGAAAAAGCGATGGGAACGAAGCTGTCCTTTAGCACCGCTTACCATCCATAGACGGACGGCCAATCTGAGCGAACGATCCAGACGTTGGAGGACATGCTACGAGCGTGTATACTCGACTTCAAAGGAAATTGGAGTAGGTACCTCCCACTAGTCGAGTTCTCGTACAATAACACTCATCATGTTACCAATGGGATGGCACCGTATGAAGCACTATACGGGCGTAGGTGCAGATCCCCAGTGCATTGGGATGAGGTTGGAGAACGGGCAATGTTAGGCCCAGACTTAGTACGAGAAATGACAGAGGCCATTACTACAATACGAGAAAGGATGCGAACTGCACAGAGTCGGCAGAAAAGCTATGCAGATCAAAGGCGCCGACCACTAGAATTCGAAGTTGATGATTTAGTATTTGTGGAAGTATCGCCGATGAAGGGCGTAAAGAGATTTGGGAATAAAGGGAAACTAAGCCCTAGGTACATTGGTCGAATAGTAAAGAGAGTTGGGGAGGTAGCATACCAATTGGAGTTGCCAGCATCACTGTCGCAAGTACATGACGTCTTCCATGTCTCGACACTACGAAAGTACATAGCCGACCCCAATCATGTGCTAGGAAACGAATCCCTACATCAACAATTGAAACCGGATCTAAGTTATGAAGAGACTCCGGTGGAGATATTGATGTACGAAACTAAAAGACTTAGGAATAAAGATATTCCTTTAGTGAAAGTGTTGTGGCAGAACTAGTCTACGGAAGAAGCCACATGGGAGTGGGAGGACGAAATGAGGACACGTTATCCTGAGATGTTCCAAACGGGTTGATTTTGGGGGCGAAATCCTCCTTAAGGGGGGAGGATGTAGGACCCGAGTCCCCTCAAACTAGGTTGGCCAAAACTATGTTCATGACCTAAGTGATTACGTGTTAATTTGCGTACATGCTATATGCTTACGTGACTATGAATTTCGTGCGATTATGTGAAACTAGTTATGTGCGTAGGATGACTTCTAAACTATATGGGAATTCACGAAAAATAGGATGAATAAGGGAAAAGAAGTAATAATAAGTAGAGGGGAAGTTGGACCATAAGTTGATGATGGACTAGAAATGAATAATAAGCCCAACCCATAATAGAGCAAGTTGGAGATAAAATTTCCTTAAAACAAGGAAATGCACGTTAACACTAGCTTTCCATTTAATATCTAGCTAATCATCTAAACTCCACAATCACATTCAAGAACCAACGAAAATTAAAGGAAGAAGAAAGAAGGAAATCGAAGGAAGCTTCAAACGATACCCTCAAGCTAGCTTAGGATTCGAGTAAGTGAAAATTATTATTTTGAGCTACTATGATTTCCGTCACTAAGGATTTCTTAGTTAAAATCTTTAATGAAGACTAAGGAAATTTAAGGAATCTAAGTGTATCACAGACGATAAAAACCCTAGGATTGGGTGTAGAAGCATAATCGAGTGTTTCTTTGAGATATTGCTAGATTTTAGTTAGCCAAGCATGTCTTAGAATTTACAACCTTAACATGAATTGTTGATCTTAACCTAGTATTGGACGATTTTGGGTAGGAGAAAGTCTCGAAACTTAGGAAATTCTGGGAAGATTGAGTTGCAAATGTGGTTTCGGGTAGGTGATTGAAGGTTCGATCGAATCGGGGAAAATTAGATAGTTTCGGACGAATTAAGTTGAGAGACAAATCGTGCGATTTAAAATAGATCACAGATAGTATAAGTCCCGGCGATTTCAATTTAGAGACATTGCAAATCGGGCGATTAAAAAGAAATAAGAAATAGCATGAAAACCAAGTAAGTGAGTTAGTAAAATCGCGCGAATGAGAACCCTAGAAATCGGGCGAATTGTTGCATGTGAGGAATTGATCGAAATGGATGTGAGAGGCACTTATATCATGCGAATTAAGGACTAGAAGAAGTCGGCGATTTGAGGTGCTCCAAACCATGAAATCGTGCGATTTCAAGACCGGCGAAACCCTCATGGCATGAATGGAATCGGGCGAAACAATGGTGACGTCAGGATGACAAAAACGCACGGCGATTTACAAATCGGCCTATGGAAATTCCATGCAATCGAATCGGGCACCTTGCATGCAAGGGAAATCGGGCGAAACCGCGTCATACACATAAATCGATCGAAAGTATACCCTATGCAAAGCTAAAATCGGGCGATTAGAAGATGACATGCAAATGCGGCGATTTGAATGAGTTTTGCATGATGGATTCGGGCGATTCAAAGGAAGTCAATCCTCCCTCCTTGATTTCCCATAAACAAAGGAGATCAACATTGTCTCGCTAGTCCCCAAAGTGACCGCACGACAATGAACCGCCTGAGTCGAAAACTAAAGAATATCCACTGTCAACATCGAAGGATCCTACCCTACCCAAATCTGCGTAGCTGGGCCCGTCATAATCAAAGAACCAGGTCCACCTGGATCTAATGACACTCGAAATAAACCCCGCGTTAGACTCAGCCACGCGTGTTTCCAGAAGCCCAATCATACTCAACTGCTCATGCGCTATCAAATCTCCCACCGCCCTCCCGTGGTCTTGTTTATTAAGACCACGTACATTTCATGCACCCAACGCTATGAATGCAACCGATCATGGGCTACGTTATCCTTAGGGCCCAGTGTCGATAGTAGATTGTCACTCACATCATTCAAATCATATAGGACTTGAAAACGATTACTCCCCTCATCCGTAGGCGATCGAGTGGTGCCCATCAGTCGCGGAACCCCTGGTCTGCGCCTCGATGCGCTCGGCTCCCCCTGTAGCGTTCCCCCCAGGGAGGCTCAATTTGAGAATCAGTAGCATGTGTGTTCATCAAGACCGCCTTGCCTTTCCCCCCACCTGTAGCCACTCCTCATGGACTCGACTAGCCATGTTCGCATGTCCCTGCCCCGCGCCAGGCCTGCTATCCATGCGTGTATGCCGACCCATAGGATGCTTCCAATTTCGTTGCCTATTTGACCTTGATCGTGCCTCCACCGTCGATGATCCATTACCACCCTCTGTTGGGGCTGTTTCCTTTGTGCCCCCGGATCATCATTCTTCCCCACATTCTTTCGACATTACGCCTCCCTATGTCCCCAAGACGCACATGTAGGGCATTTTGAAGGCCTCCAATCGTACTCAACGCGAATAGGGATAAGTTCGTCATCCTCACCGTCATCCGATGGCAAACGGACATTGAACACTTCTAGAAACGGGTCGACCAACTTTTTCATGATACAAATGCGGGCATAATCAATTCTCTCCCCCCTCGTCGTAACGCCATCCGCAAACAACGGTCAACCCACCACGCTCGCCACTACTCCAAGGCCGTCCTGTGTCCAAAGCTCTCCTAGGACATTCCATAGTGTCACCCATAATGGAATCTCAACAACCTCCTTCCGTTCGAAAGCATCCTTGTTCCACGGTTCCAAGACTAAAGGCTGACCTTGCATCAACCAAGGGCCCCTTTCCATCACCTCAACGAAATCCTCCTCCGACTCAAACCTGAACTTAAAGAGGCCATTAATGGTTGATCGAACCTCCACCAGCCCCCTCCATATCAAACGTAGATAGCGCTCGAAGAAGGGGAAGTACGGCTTCTTTCCCAGAAAATAACCCACCAGCGTGTGCTTCCAACGATTTACTCCACTTATCGCCACCTCTCGTGATGGCCTAGCCTCGCCAACCCCATCAACGATAGAAGGAGGCGTGTATGCTAACTTCATTCCCCAACTTTCAGGCAAAGCCCCGTTCGGCCGCTTCGGTCCCTTTACCGCTGCCCCATAAGACATGCCATTGGGCGCAACATTGTTGGTTGGTTGCATCGGCCCTAGGCAAGAGAAAACCGGCCGACGTTGGTTCGATCCATTAAGGAGCCCATCGCAGCCCAAACCTTCTCCAATTGGCCCAGAAGCGGGATAGGCCGTAGTGTTTGCTGACCCATCAGGGCCCAACGACCCCCTTGCTAACGTCATCAGACGCGCAACAGCTCCGACGTAGGAGACATCTGATCCGTATTTGCTGTGACAGATGGCAGGCGCAATTGATCTGAGATCCTCTCCGAAGCATCAAAAACCCCACGTAGACGCTTCGCAGTCAGCACCACATTCGCGACGAACATATCGTCTATGATGATCTCCTCGTCGACTCGTTCGTCGTTTGCAGCGAATCCCATGTCAACACAGCTCCTCACTGTCCCCCTTGTCGGCGGTGGCGTGTCAGGCCTTTCCCATTGTCGAGGCCCTGGGTTATGGCGGAGGATGCCTCTTATCGGCACATCTCCTCTATCCTGGCGTGTAGGTGATCCGCGGGGAAACCCTAGGTGTGGCCCGTCCCCCACCACGATCACATTGAACCGAATTCAGGGGTGCACTCGGCAGCCCAGCCCGTCGAACAGCCCCCTCACCGTGCGCCGCTTCAGGTCCGTGAATTTGCTCCATCAATTCACGGAATCGGTCCCTGTCAAAACACTCGAGAAACGTCGGGTACGCCGCACAAATCGCCGCCAAATTTGGGACGGCTGGATGCATCGTGGAATTCCCCAACGTTAATTGAGCAGCCGCCACATTTGAATCAGCGTTGTGACGTCCGTCAGCCTCAGCCCCGAATTCCGATCCGCCCAGCCCGACGGTGGTTGGCGTCCCTGGTAGATCCATACTCCCCACAATCGTCGCCGCCCTCAATCCATCCGATGAAGCTTCCATCAGATCACTTCAGCAAAACCCTAGCCCTTACACGTATAAGAACCACACGAAATCACCCCGAAAATCCCCACTCGTCCTCCCAATGAAATCATCGGCTGGCCAAGATTGACTAGAGACGACGGCAATCAAACGGCAACCGCGCGAGGGAAAAAGAAATTTGAAAAAACCCTACTGTGTGAAAATCGCACCTAGTGACGGTGTTTTTGAAAATCTTTTTTCGCATTGTCTTCGAGTCATTTTTCTGGTGCGTACTTCGATTCTTTTAAAAAAACTAACCATAGAATTTTAAATATAATTAACAATTGAAAAAAGGTAACTACTAAAATTTTAGGGAAAGACTTAAAAATGTAGTATCTAGAAAATGATTCTTATGGATATAAAAAAATATATGATATGCATGTCATTTGATTGCTGGTAAACAAAGAATAAATTAGATAAATTTATTTATTTTTATCACTTGGATTACATTAAATAATTGTTTTTTTTATGATTTGGTTGAAGTAATTAAAAAGTTAGAAAACCAAAATGAAAATATGTTAGTCAAACACGTCTTATTAGAATGGGATTGTCCTTCTGCAAAAACATCAAAACTCGAAGAAGCCATTAGATCTTTAACTCCGGCTTAGGCCCGTCATTTGAGTAACCCGCTCTGATACCAAATGAAGATAAAAATGTGCCTAAAGAGGGGGTGAATTAGGCTTTACAAAATTTTGCTTCTTCTTTCTAAGAATCCTAGATGTAATATCCTAGAAATGTCTACTTACGCAAATGATCAAGATATGCCTAATATATCCTAGTTGAGTCAGATGTGTATTGGTTCTGTCTCACAGTAAAAAGGAAATAACTGAAAAGTAAATGCGAGACATTATTTTTATAGAGGTTATATCCCCAATTGTGGTTTACTCCTCTTCTTGAGGTTTGTGTTGAGATCCGTAGCCGTATGGATCCGAAAAATTTTAACCTTGATTGGATTAATTAAGGAGATAAACTAAGTACAGCGGAAATAGAAAAAGTACCTGAGAATTCCATAGAGTAGTGAGAACCGGGTATGTGGATCTTCCAAGTACACGTACGTGAAACCTTTAAGTCGGGGAAGATGGGTACCCCGAAGATCCTTAGAGCAGTCGCTAGGGTTTTACGAGAGCGACGGCTGTATGTTTCGTTGTATAGCACTTAGGGACCACACCCATATATATAGATGTCATAATGGGCTGGCCCGTTAATAAGCCCATCAGATATTTACGTTCCAGCCCCAGGAATTCTATATATATATTAATTAACCCACACACCTTATCTAATTGCGACAGACCCCCTTAAATTTAATTGATCACCGAATGGGTCCTTTTAACTTAATTACAATATTTGGCATACGAATAATACCACAATACATGTACGTCTAAATGTCTGAACGTTAATCGTGCTAGAAATACACAGTGGAATAGTCCCAACCTAACAGTTTGCTCCTCAAGAGTTCAATCAATCACTATAATGTTACCTTAGCTGGTTACAAAACTGATTGATTGACCCAATGCAAAACCAAAACAAGTCAAACACTAGAATTCAGAGATAAACTAATGGATATCTGAAAAACCCAAATGTCATGACATAAACATGTATTGAAGAAACTTTATTAAATAATCATTAAACACACATTTACAGAATCCACGATAAGACATAAACTTAATTCGTCACACCCATACGAGCAACATGCTCATGAAATATAGCAGGCGCTAACGCTTTAGTAAGTGGATCTGCATTCATAAAATCTGTTCCTATATGCTCAATGAATATATATCCACTCTGAACTCATTCTTTCACAACTAGGAACTTAATGTCTATGTGCTGAGACCTGGAAGAGCTCCTGTTGTTATTGGAATACAGGACCGCCGAATTGTTGTCACAGAATAGCTTTATTGTCGTTCAACAGAATTGACAACTTTAAGTCCTGTCACTAAATTGCGCAGCCAAACAGCTTGGTTGGAGGCCTCGTAGCAGGCTACAAATTCTGCCTCCATCGTAGATGAAGCGATAAGTGTCTGTTTGACACTTTTCCAAGAAATCGCTCCCCCAGCCAGCATAAAAATGTAACCAGATGTCGATTTGCGGCTGTCCAGGCATCCCGCAAAATCAGAGTCACAATACCCAATGATCTCCAAATACTCGGACTCCACAGGTCGCATCCATGTACCGCCCCGCCCTCAAAAGTCCGTGGAGCACCGCCACCAGCCGCCTCAG